>JAWIIG010000027.1:6678805-7324439 GCA_033557465.1 Ichthyophis bannanicus | reverse complement strand
GAAAAGTCAGTGACTGGGCCCAAAAGGAAACCCATATATATCACATGAGAGAAATACTATATAGCACTATGGGGGTGCCTAGACATGCTGTGGTCACTGCACAGTCAGGGTGAGAGTGATCCCCCAGCAGGACAGACAGAGGTCACCCTGTCTGTGTAGGTGGTGGCCGGCCACTACAATGTCCCCGGCAGTGCCCTATGCCCTGTGCAGATGCATCCTGGCCAGCCCCCCCTGTCTGAGCTATACCCATGGTACCTTGCTGCTCATTATGCACATTGGCAGGCCAAAGCTGGCAACAGTGCTGGTAGTGTGGGCTGTGGAAGGTGTTTGCAACCAACACACACTGTATAGACAGACACACACTCCCACACGTATGCCAGCATTGTGCTACTATAGAGGGGTTTATCAGCCTTGCCCACCACGCCAGTCCTGGGCACAGTACAGGCATGGATATGGTATGCAATACTGTTGGGGGTCACTCCCCAGGGTGGTGACCACTGTCAGAGGCCAGACCTGAAGCACACACCGCAGACATCAGAAAGATTGTTATGATGGAGCTCAAAGAGCAAACTGTGCTTAACGTAGGGATGTCTATCTGCCAGTACTCATAGCAAACGTTTGAGAGCTGTGTACCATATACCCAGGTGTAGGGTGGCATTGCTAAGGTATGCAGGTGCTAGTATTGGGAGATGCACGCAGGGCCCACTGTCCTGCCTCTCCAGGAGGCATTGGCCAATGGGGCCTGTGGGTGTGGGTGTTTCTGCCCCTGTTGGCTGCTGCTTTACGGCAGAGGTTCCCAACTCCAGTCCTGGTGTGCCTAACACTGTTCGGGTTTTCCAGCTGTCCCTCATGAATATGCATGAGCTACATCTACATGCCATGGGGGTGGTGCATAGATATGCAGCACAGGCATTTGTATTAGAGGCAGCATGGCACCTGAATGGTGTGTAGTCCTCCAGGACTGCATTTCGGAGACTCTGCTCTAGGTAATGCCCCTGTTCATGGTGTCTGTGCTCGGTGTGGTAAAAGATAGGCGTATTACCAATGCGTATGTCCTCAGCAATAAAGGTTTGTCCTTACTATCATGGTTTAGTTGTGGGAAAAATATGTGGACAGGATTGGCAGTGGCCCCAGCTGGGCTTTGAACCTGTGACCTTCTGTTCTTGCACACACTGTCTGTGTGCACTGCACCACCATGTTGCCACAGATAGGCTGCATTCCATGGGGAGTCCATGACTGTACATCTGACAGGGCCTGTCTGTTGCAGTGGACGTGCGAGCCTGCACATGGCTAGGCCACTGTCTGCTTTGGCTAGCAGCCACTGCCCCCTCCACCACCTGTACCCCTCCACCAACATGCTGACATGTCCTTATCTAGGAAAAAGCATCTGACCTGATTGAGGTGTGGCACTCCAGGACTGCATTTGGGGGACTTGGATGGGGGTAATGCCCATTGTTATGGTGTGTGTGCGGTGCAGGGTAAAAGATAGCTGTTTCAGCCATGCTTATCTGCAATAAAGGGGTGTCTTTACTATCACTGTTTCCTGGCGGGTAAAAATATGGGGACTGTGTTGGCAGGAGTCCCAGCTGGGATTTGAACTTGTGACTCTGTGGTCCTGCAGGAACTGGCTGTGTCCGCTGCACCACACTGTGGCCACAGAGACAGTGCATTCCCTGGAGATAGGAAACCTGCCAGGACTAGTCTGGAACTCTGCTCTGCACTATTTTAATGTGGGATCATTTACATTGTATGGAGAGCAAGGGGAAAAACACCTCATAAATGACCACAGGAAAATGTTTACACATTATAATTAAGCTGGGGAACAATGCTATCAATGGGCAACATTAAAAGACACTCCCAGGACACCTCCACAAAATGGAAAGGACTTTTCAAAGGGTGTACGGAGCGTACACCCTTCCAAAAATCATTTCTTTTTTTGGAGCTGTCCTGGGAGAGTTTGTTATTGTTGGCCATTGCTAGCACTGTTCCCCTGCTTAATTATAATTTTTAGGAAATTTGTTGAGGTCATTTTCATATTTTATTTGCACTTTTGTTCTGTGCACATGTATCACACTGCTCACGTTTTGTTGGTTTCCCCGGTTTTGCTGTACATTGCTGACGTAAATGGTTTCTCTTCCCTTTAAATGCACTCTACCGCGAGTGTTTCACTCACGGTAGTTTTTACATGGAAATTCAGCCCTGGTACTGTGCGGGGAGTCTCTCCCCTCCCATTTCCCGCCCATTAACCCCATCTCTCCACCCCTCGGGAGCCTTCCTCTGCCCTCTGTAAACCTTTCCACGCCTCTATCACACATCACTGTGCTGTGCACACACGCAGGCCCATTAGTGACCCATTAGTGTGACACAAACACATGTGGGGCACTTGAGAGCACTTAAGTGCATCATTTGTGTGCGCTAATGTGCGCCACGCACGTGTGCGCGGTTTAGTGAACATACCCCATAGACTAATACTTACAGGGAACATGGGCAATGGAGGGTTAAGTGGCTTGCCCAAGACCACAAGGAGCACCTATGGGACTTGAAACCCCAGTCCTTCCAGCCCAAGGTTGCTGTCCTCTAGTGGGATTTGAACCACTGACCTTCCAGCCTGTAGTACCTTGCCCCAACCACTAGGCCACTCCTCCCTCCAATAGAATTGGAACCATTGATATGCTATTCCTGTTACTCCAATTGGTAAAAGCCTTGCAAGGAGGTTGCTATGGTTGATATTATCAAAGGCAACGGTTATGTCAAGAAAAATGAGTATGAATACACCCAGGAAAGAACACATCACTCCAATTCTTCAACAGCTTCACTGGCTACCCATCCTTTCACGTGCACGATACAAAGCAACTCTAAACATCTACTGAATTTATCACAATACCTCTGCTACAGCCCTTCAAAGCCTGTTAATCAAGGACCCCAGCACAAGGCCCAGGCACAGTAACATGATAAACAAACTCTTTACACCTGCTGAATTCCAGCACTTCAATCAGTCTACAGTCAAAAGAACCCCATCACTCGTTGCACCTGCTATATGTAACTCTCTACCTGAACACATGAGATCCACAAGGGACATTAAGTACTTCAGTAAGATGTTAAAATCACTTTTGTTTGTGGATCCCTATGATCACTCTCAGTGATCATAACCCACTGTCAATGACTTCTCCTTATTCCCCTCTTTTACCCCTTACATAAATTGTAAATAGCTCCCAATGTAAACCACTTTGATTGAAGGAAAAGGTGGTATATAAACCAGATAAGTAAATAAATAAATAAATAAATAAATGAAAGACTGCCTAATGTCACCTATGCCAAGTATTAGGGCATCTAAGAGGACCAGTAGGAGGGATTCAACACCATGGAATGGGTGGAATCCAAATTGTTCTTCATCTAGAGATGCATGGGTGTCTAGAAAGTCTTGTACTTGATTTTGGACAGGTTTTTTTTCAATTCCTTTTGCTACAAATGGTATACTGGCGATAGGTCTATATAATGTGGGGTCCAGACTGTCAAGGGCTTTGTTCTTCAGAATTGGCTGAATCATGGATTGTTTAAGTTCATTTGGCATTATTCCTTGTTGAAAGGATTGGTTGATTATAATTATAATTATTTGGAGTAGGTGAGGACCTAGCTCTGATTTTGTTGCCTTGATCCAGGAAACTGGACAGGGGTTGAGTGGGGATTTAGTGGTATTTATTTTGGTTATAGTATTCTGGAGTTGTTATTGATCTATGGGTTGAAGAGTGTTCAATGTCATGGTATTCGTGGGGTGGTGTAAGTGTCTAGTGGGGTTGTTGGTGTTTTTCTTTTTTAACTTGTCTTGAAAATAGTTGACTAGAGTTTGTACATTTATGCTGGAGGAATTTGTGTCATTCTGAGTTGTGTTAGTTAATGATTTGACAATTTTGAATAGTTCACATGGTCGGTTGAGGGAGTTTGTTAGTTTTTTTGGTGTATTGTTTTTTAGCTTTATAGATGGCGTCCTTGAAGGAGTTCAGGGTTGAAATGTATATGTGTTTGTTTTCTGGGGATTTCTTGTGTCTCCAGTTGCTTTCACATTTTCTTAGGTGCTTTTTTACATTAGCTAATTCTTTGGTGAACCATTTTTCTGATGCTTTTTGGGGAGTTTTAGAGTGATTGCGGGTTATGGTAACCTCATTTTGGATATAAGTATTCCAATTGTATAGGGAGCTGTTTAGGTCTGACTGTTGAGTTTAAGTTTGGTAGTATTTTGTTTAGAAAGTCTTCCTTGATAAAGTGTTTGAACCTTTTTTGGTGGATCTGTATTTAGCACTGGTGATGGGGGGGGGGGGGGGGGGTTAGTATAGTGAAGGTTATTATGTGATGGTCTGACCAAGGGACATGCTGAGACTTGGGAGCAGAGTGTAGAACTATAGTTGAAGATGGGAGGAATACAAGATCTAGGGTATTTTCCTTTGAATGGGTGGGCATGTTTATTATCTGGGAGTAACCCATGTCAGACATCGTGTCAATGAATGATGTTGCATATTGTATGTTGAGTGATGGTAGGTTAAAGTCACCCATTATAATAAGAGGTTTCTTCAGGGGGGCAGTGTATGCAGATTCAAGAATTGTGGTCAGGTTTTCATGGTCAGGGGATAGTGGTCTGTAAAGCAAGCATAGAGTATAGTGAAGTTTCTATTTTCCACTTTGACAAAGTCTATTCCATCTATGTGGGTGCATATGCTTGGGGTGGTTTTGTGTTTATGCTTACTGATTATTAGGACTCCTCTCCCATGTTATTTGTTTCTATGACACGTGTGTAAGTCATAGACATTTATTTTTAGTTGATTTGTCAGTATGTTGTCTGTGTCCGATAGCCATGTTTCTGTTATACATGAAAAAACTGGGAGTTCATCTTTAATCAGATTAGTTCTAACAGGAATTTTATTCCTGATGGATCTGGCATTGATTAACATGAGTTTAATGGGGGAGTGTTTGTCTGAAGGTTGTGTATTTTGGAAGATGGTTGTTGGGTTAACGTGGATTAGTCTGTTGTGGGACCTATGTTTGTTAGAGTACTAGGGATTTTTATAGTAGTGGTTGGGTACATGTCTAGGGCATATTGTTATGATGGGTATGGCAAGTGGTGAGATCCCGTTACATTGCTGGGTGTATGCTTTCGATATGTTGTGAGTCAGTGAGCAATAAAATGCTGGTGACTATGATTTTGTACTCCATTTTGGTTGGGCAGGGGTATGGAGGAATGTTTTGTAGTAGCGGGATATGTTGTGTTCGTCAAGGTAACTAAGAGGGGTATGATTAGTGTGTAGGATTTTATCTGTTTGGGATGTGGAGTAATTGTGCAGTGCCTATGGTTTTGTATTAAAGTGGATGAGTTGATTTCTAATAAAGCATTAGCAGGAAAACCCAAGAGCAATGTAACAGTGTAGTGGACAGGAGCAATTCCCAGTGTAGGGGACAGGAGTAATTCCCATCCACACTTGCCTCAGCCCTGCTAATTTGTAAAATGGTGGCACCTGACCCTTCATGGTACATTGGAACATAGTTAAGAATCAGTCTTCCAGATCAGGGAGTGTCTGTTTTGTAAAATTCATTATTAATGAACTGCTTTGCATGAATCTGTATCCCAGCAGTTCCTTAATGAGAAACATAGAAACATGATGACAGAAGAAGACCACATGGCCTATCTAGTCTGTCCTTCCATATCAACAACTACAACAGTCCACTTTTTACCTTTAGAGATCCTCTGTATTGGTCCCATGCTTTTTTGAATTCAGTTACTGTCCTCATCTCTACCACCTCCACTGGGAGACTATTCCATGGATCCACTACTCTTTCCGTAAATAAATATTTCCGCATATCACTCCTGAATCTATCTCCCTTCACCCTCATCCCATGTCCCCTTGTAGCAGAACTTGCTTTCAATTGAAAGAGGCTCTCTCCCTGAACATTTATGCCACGGAGGTATTTAAACATCTCAATCATATCACCTCTATCCCGCCTTTCCTCTAAGGTGCACATATTAAGATCCTTAAGTCTGTCCTCATATGCTTTATAATGAAGCCCACTAATCATTTTAGTAACCACCCTCTGCACCGACTCCATCCTGTTCACATCCTTTTGAAGGTGCGGTCTCCAGAATTGCACACTATACTCCAAATGAGGTCGCACCAAAGACCTATACAGAGGCATTGTCACCTCCTTTTTTCTGCTAGCCATTCCTCTCCGTATGCACCCAAGCATCCTTCTAGCTTTTGCCTTCGCCATTTCTACCTGTTTAGCTACTTTAAGATCATCAGACACAACCACACCTAGGTCCCGCTCTTCTTTAGTGGACAAAAGTACTTCACCTCCTATACTGTATTGCTCCCTTGGATTGCTCTCGCCCAAATGCATGACCTTACATTTTTTAACATTAAATCCCAGCTTCCAAATTCTAGACCATTCTTCAAGCTTAGCTAGATCCCTCCTCATGTTATCTACACCTTCCCGGGTGTCTACTCTATTGCAGATTTTGGTATCATCTGCAAAGAGGCAAACCTTACCCAACAGCCCTTCCGCTATATCACTAACAAAGATGTTAAAAAGAATCGGACCAAGGACAGATCCCTGGGGCACACCACTGGTAACATCCTTCTCCTCAGAGTGAGCTCCATTTACCTGTACTCTTTGTCGCCTCCCACCCAATCAATTTCTAACCCAAGCAGTAACTTTAGGGTCCATCCCTAGGGTGCTCAGTTTGTCTATAAGTCACCTGTGAGGAACAGTGTCATAGGCTTTACTGAAATCTAAATACACCACATCTAGAGCTCTCCCTCAGTCCAACTCCCTGGTCACCCAGTCAAAGAAATCAATCAGATTTGTCTGACAAGACCTGCCTCTGGTGAATCCATGCTGCCTCGGATCCTGTAATCTGCTGGACTCCAGAAACCTCACTATTTTCTTTTTCAGCAGCGTTTCCAATAATTTACTCACCACCGAAGTTAAATTAACCGGCCTGTAGTTTTCAACCACATCCTTACTTCCGCTTTTGTGTAAAGGCACCACATGAGCCTCTCTCCAGTCCTTTGGCACCACTCCCGACTCCAACGAGGCATTGAAAAGGTCAGTCAGTGGAGTTGCTAGAATGTCCCCAAGTTCCCTCAGTATTCTAGGGTGTATCCCATCTGGTCCCATCGCTTTTTCTACTTTAAGTTGAGCTAGTTTCTCACGAACACAGTCTTCTGAAAATTGTTCAAGATGTCCCTCGCTTCTGTTCCTATTTGTGGGTGTTTTCTGAGGTCCTGCTCCTGGTTCTTCATCTGTGAACACAGAACAAAAATATTTGTTAAGCAATTCCGCTTTATCCTTATCAGCTTCTACATATTCCATATTCTACAATACCACTTTTGCCCTTCCTCTTCTCACTAATATATTTGAAAAATGTCTTATCCCCCCATTTTATTGCATTGGCTATTTCCTCCTCCTTTTGAATTTTTGCCTTCTTGACTACTTTGCTAGCTTCTCTAAGTTTTTCCAAATACAGAAGCCTGTCTTCCTCTCTCTGTGATCTCTTGTATTTCATGAAGGCCTCCCTCTTTTTCTTCACTTTTTCAGCTACTTCCTTCGAAAACAATAGCGGTCTCCTTTTCCTTTTGCCTTTATTTACCATTTTAACAAAAAGGTTGGTTGCCCTTAAAATACCCCCTTTCAGTTTTGCCCACTGTTTTTCTACATCCCCCAGCTGTTCCCATCCCACTAACGACTCCCTGAGGTATTGGCCCATCTTCGCAAAGTTAGTCTTCCTAAAGTCTAAGATCCTCATCTTGGAATGGATTCTAACAGCCCTAGTCCTAATACTGAACCACACCATCTGGTGATCACTGGATGCAAAATGATCTCCCACTACAACATCAGAAACACTTTCACCATTGGTAAGCACCAAGTCCAGTATGGCCCTTCACGTGTGGGGTCTGTTACCAATTGCCTGAATAGTTCTCCCTGTAGAGAATCCAGGATCTCCTTACTTCTAGATGATACTGCAGCAGGAATGTGCCAATCAACATCTGGCATATTGAAATCTCCTATCAGTAGCACTTCCCCTTTCCTAGCAATGCTGCGTATGTCTTCAATTAACTCTCTGTCCACCTCTTCCTCTTGTGAGGGAGGTCTGTATATCACACCAATGCAAATAGATTTCTCTTTCCTTCTTTCTAGTTTAACCCACAATACCTCCTCTCTCCCTTTTAAGCTCTGTAATTCCAAAGATTTAATAGTAGTTTTTACATATAGTGCCACTCCTCCTCCCCTTCTTCCTACTGAGGAAGTTACATAAACTTTTTTCAAGGTAGACTTTGCACAAACCTTTGCTACCACATAGGATGCTTTTGCGATACTGCTTTGCAAAAGTGTGCTTTGTGCAAAAAATTGCAAAATACTGAAATAAGGATGCTTTGGCATATTTTCTGTCACGTTGACGTTTTTCCTCATGACTCACACTTTTGTGACATAGCTTTGTACTTTAATATATGACCCCTTATGTCATCAACCATGTTTCTAAATTAAGGGGAATTGAGCTCTGTGCAAATTCTTCTTTCTGGCTCACTCAGAAATGATCAGCAGCTAAGATTAAAGGCCCTAATTTATTAAGGCTTTTTTTCCCTTTCTATGTCTATGAGAGAAAAAAAGCTTAGCAAACAGAGCCCTAGGTGCAATTTTTATGAAAAGTTCAGAGATCAAAACTACTGAAAACATGAAATGCTTTCACTTTCAGATCCAATAAACAATATAAACAGAGCTAAGTAAGGTTAATGGTCCAAGTGAATGTTCCACACTGGGGAAAACAGTCAAAATCTGAACAGAGTGAACTGACACATGAAGGTTCAGCAACACAATTAAATCTGTTTCAGATTCTTTCCAACAAATAGAAAAAAAATATTGACATTCTGCTTTTTGTTTCAATTTGCTTCCAACTGTGAAAAAGTGTTGTTTTATGATATAGTTTTCTACGTCTTCCTTTTGAGCAGATAAAGGACCATTACTAGGAAGGCATGCCCTTGTTACAGACGTTTCCTTATGCCTTACCTATGTGCTTCTTAATTATTTCTCCAGCTCTGTCAGCAGTGCTATTGCCCTACTAGTTTAAAGGTTAAACAAAGCACCAAGTCTGTCAAAGTGAGTGAAACCAACTGGTGCACAGCTTTCAGAAGGTAATCAGTGCTAATAGGTACATAATGGCTAACAGTGGGGCTGTTTGCACACAGATACATCACAGCAGACAGAACACAGGCTTCGCTGCAGTCACAAGTTAAAAAAAAAAAAAAAGAAAACATTGGGTACACTCCAGGCAGTTTGTGGTTAAAAACAAACTGGGATCGAGATAATTTAAGAGGTAGAGGGCAGTAAATGCATGTCGGCATTCCATAATACATCTATTACATTTCTTTGAGGTTAGCGTTCTCCTATCCTTATCTTCTTTCTTTGATCCTTTTCCTCATCAATAATTATAAATTAAAACTAAGGGACTGAGAAGGGTAAACCCACAAATATAGTGACGCCAGTGGGAAAGAAAAAAAGAAAAAGTGGAATTATTCAGAAGAAAAAGCTATACAAATTTCTTGATATATTCACGCCCCCCTGCCATACACTAAATCATATCTTCCCACTTACAGTTAGTACTTATCGGTTACCCTTTACATTACAATTCAATTATTTTTTGTTTTGACTCGATAACTCTTACTTAGGGTGATTTTCAAACTGCTCTCATTGCTGTAAAGCCTGTGGGGAGTTTTTACAGGTGGTTTTTGCACCAGTTGCCTAAAGCGAAAGTAGATGAGTTCAGCTACGTTTTCAATTAAATCAATGCACACAGTTTGTAAAATCTGTAAAACTATGCATGTTATAGCAGTCCCCACTTCTGAGAATTCCTTTGCTTAATAAGTGTTTTATTAACTTGCCCTTTTAATCATGTGAAGGAACATTTTACAATGGGACGCCCAAGTGCAATCTGGGACATCAAAGCCAGAATGTTTGAGAAAAAAAGCAGGCACATTCAAGTTCAGGCATGATTTCAGAAACGTGAACGTGCCCAATATGGACATCTATAGAGACATCTACATAGACGTCCCAAAAGAGCATCTCAGAACATGGATGTCTAATAGCATAAGGGTTAAAGTAGTGGGTTAGGAGTGGCTAGTTACTTAATTTGCCATCTTCTCTACCCTTTGGATGTTCTAAGACCACAACAAATACATTCCTGATGCCTGTTCATACCTGGAGCACATCTAAATGTGGACGTGCCTGCAGATGTCCCTGACATTTCTGAAATAGAACCGAGATGTCTACATTCATTACACCTCCCCAGACATGCCTCCACCACATCCCTTGTCTGATTGGACTTCCCCGCACAAGAGACATCTCTAAATGTCAATTGCAAAATGGCTTCGGAGACATCTCTATGATTTCACCATCCACCTGCACATCTTCGGATGTCCAGAGCCCAGCTAAGACTTCTAAAATAACCCCCATGGATATTTATGCAAGTAAGTGGCTTTTGAAACTTGTCCTCATAGTTCTTAAGACATGTGATATTCCACAATTTTGAGAAAAGAAGGTAAGGCATACCAGCAAAGAAATAAGCAAATGGCCTATTTTCAATAATCTCCGCAATGGGACTAAGAGGATAGGATGTGCACAGCCAAGAAATTTTTGGTTCATTTTTGAAATTTTCAAACAATTCTTGATTTTCAGGTGGGGTGTTTTGGCTCATTTCAAACATGGAGGCCAATTCCGATATGTGCGTCTCCCACCTGTCCAGCCAGTCAGAATTGGAACATGCTCCAGTGCACACAATTCTGATCCCACGGGGGCTAGACGTGCCCCAATTCTGGCCACCTGGATGTCCAAGCAACTCCCTGGCTAGCCCAGCCTGGCCCCTGCATGGAGCAGTGGTGGCATGGCATCCTGTTGCCATGCCATCATGGCTCCATGCAGGAGCTATGATCCCCAGCAGTGACAGAAAAGTTACTTTCCCCACAGCCTGACCCCCGATCGGGCCTTTGTAGTCAGGGTCAGGTTGTGGGGAACAACCTGCATCCCCTCACCTCTTTGGCGGGCCCCGGATCCAACATCTTCCTTCATCTAGAAGAACTTATTTCACCTCCAAGGTGGAATAAGTCCCCTTTACAAATGGCTGACACCAGACATTCAGGACTGACCTCGGAATCGGCCCTGTATGTTCGCGGTCATGGTGCTGCCCACAGCCTGCCCTTGCTCTGCCGGCAGCTCACCCCTCTTGCCCACAACAGAGCTCCCCACACAGCTCAGATCTACATGCGTGGAGCTCTGTTTCCTGAATGCAGGACAGGCATTTATTAGATCTAGATGTCCAGATCGGACGTCCAGGCCAGGCATTTAGCGTGTCTGAACATCTGGATTGGACATCCAGATCCACTATTCATGGTTCATAAAAGACCAATTCTGTTTAATAATATTCTTTTTAATGCACATTAGAACTTTTTAATATACACAAATTGATTGTGCATGCATGGAGTTGTAGGTTAAATCCATTTTGTTTGTGCTAAAGGACCCTTATACTAAACCCGGTAAGGCTGTGTAGTTAACGTGTATTAGCTGTTGGGCGCATATGCAGCATGTTCCCAGCAGTTAATGCACAACTGAGTATGATACAATTAACAAGGGTGCATCAAACAATACCTATAGAGGCCACGTTAATGGTGCTCAAGAGCTAATGTTCCCTCTACTCCACACTGTGCCTCTAACCTGTCCATGCTCAGCTTTTGCGCACGAGTGCCAGTTATCGTGCTTTTGGCAGTCAATAACTGGCATGCTCTTGCATTAGCATTCACTGCTGTCTGTTCCCACACACTGTATCACACGTTAACTGGTTAGTGGCACTTAATAAAGAACCCCTACGTTTTTTGAGGTGCTCTAATAAACCAAATGAACACTAATGAATGCACATTCCTACAACAGGCTTTATACCAATTTTTAAAACAAAGAAATGCATACTTTCAATTTGAAACTTGCAGGGATGTAAACACAAAAATAGTTTGGTTCATTTTAAGAATTTTTGTAATTTTTTCCAGTTTTGGGCATTATTTTCAGTTCTTTTCACATATTCTATTTTATAACCATTTTTAATGGGCATTATAACTTTTTAGTATGGGTTAATTTTCCAAATGTTAATTCATAGATTAATGTGCATTATATCAATTGTATGACTATTGTTGGGCCAATTTTCAAACAGTAGCCCTTATCCAGATAATTCCCTTAAGTTAGGGGGGGGGGGCAAGATGGTGTCTTGATTGGATGCATGTTAGGTTGCTCTTACCTACTTTCTGCTCTCTGGCCCCCTTTGGAATTATTTTTTTCAGTCTTCCGTCTTTGGATTATTTCCTAAAGGGGGTAAAGAGAAAGGACAAGCCTATCTGAAAGCAGCCAAAGTCTTCAGTTCAAGTTCCAATGAACCATCTTGTTCTGCTTACAACATATATGCCTGCTACCATTGGTCGAGAGGAGAGGCACTCTCAGGATGGATTTGATTTTCCACTCAGCTTGAGTGACCCTACCCCCCCCCCCCCCTCACCTCATTAATGGGCAGGCAGGAGCAGCTGATTGTCAATATGAGGGCTCTGGGACAGCTTTGAGGGTCTCAGTGTGAGCAGAGTGGGGTGCCTAAGATTGCTGCAAAACCTGTCATAATTGGAGAGCCTCTGGGTAACATTTTGGATAGTGAGAGGCTCTGACTGGCTTAATTTCTTTTAAAAGAGTTTCAGTCCTGCTCCTGAAGCCCTTGCCTGAGTTGGGACTTGGAAGAACAGGAGTAGTAGCCAATAAGAATATCATCTTGGATGATATTTGGGGAGCTTTGATGAACATTGAAGCCGCTATGACTAATTATATTTCCCATACCTCTGAATTCTCAATGAAAGCGGTAGCTAAACTGGAAGATCATGACAATAAACAATGAACTTAGAACAGTTGGGAACCATGGAGACTCAAATGGTCACATTTCTGAAGTTTTCAGAGACTTTTATGAAGTATAGCTTGGCGTTGCATCTGAAGGTGGAAATGCTGGACAATCTGAATAGAGCTTGGAATATCATATTGATAAACTTTCTGATAACTAGATTTTTGTCATCAAAATAACTTTGGCTTATGTACCTTAAAACCCTTTCAGACCGTATGTCCACTGTAATGGACGTCATGTTTATTCATTGAATTCCATGTATATATATATAGTGTCTATGAAAAAATTCAGGTCTGAAAGGTTTAAGGAGGCACTAAGAGGGTCATCTTAAAAGGTTTAGTTATAATTTGAACATCTGAAGACGTGCACATGGTTGTCACAATCATGGACACGTCTCCGTAGCCATTCCACAAATTATTTATTTATTTATTTAACATTTCTTCTATACTGCACTATTATAATCAGTGTGGTGTACATCGAACAAAAACATACTACAATGCATACAGGAAACATTGAGTTTACAGTGAAACAGGATATTAAACATGGAGAAAACCGGGAAAACTATTTGCAAGCTAACTTTATACTATGTACACTTCTCTAACTCATCTAGTTGTTACATGTGCATTTGTGGGTGTATAGTATTTATTATTTATTTATTTTTATTTATTTATGTATTACAATTTCTTATATACCGCACTATTCGATATCAGCGCGGTTTATATTATAACAAAATGACCAGAACAACAAGCTGTGCGGTTTTACAGAGAACAGGATTACCAACTTGGATAACATGGGTGAACTATATACATGAATTATTTACAAAGAACAAGAGTAAACGTGTGATTTTTATTTATTTATTTATTTACATTTCTTATATACCGCACTATTTGACATCAGCGCAGTTTACATCAAACAAAACATTTCAGTACACAAAAATGTCTGAGTTACATTAAACAGGGTTAACAACTTGGATAACAGGGTAATGGTGATGGTTAACGGTGGGACTTATGTGTAGGCTAACAATTTTCTGTTTGTATTAGGGTGTTAGGGCAGCTGGGACATGCGGGTAGGTTGCCAATTGAGTGTTTACCTCTGATTGTTTCCGGGTAGAATTTTGTGAACAGGTGGTGTTTCAAGGCTTTTCTGAATGGGGCTAGACTTTTGATGCCACGGATTTCATGGGGAAGGGCATTCCAGTTTAAAGGAGCAAATATGGAGAAGGCCCTGTTGGAGGTTATCTTTGTGCATTTTGTCGTCATCTTGGGGACTACTAAGGTGTTCATTGTTGTAGGCTCCTGTTTCTATTTTCCGGGGTACAGTGGATTAGCTTGCTGATTGGCGTAGAGGGGTGATTATTTAGGGCTTTGAATGTAAGGACTATTGACTTGTATTGGAGTCTGGCATGTAATGGTAGCCAATGCAGTTCTTTAAAATAAATAAATGTAATGGTAGCCAATGCAGTTCTTATAAATAAATAAATAAATGTCCCTATTGAATTCCGAAATCGTGCCTGAACTTGCATGTGCCTGCTTTTTTTTTCCAGATGTTCTGGCTTTGACATCCCAAATTGCACTTGGACGTCCCATTGTGAAATGTGCCTCTATGGATATCAAAGCCTGAAGAGATTGTGGTCTCTCAGATGTATCATGTGCCTAAGGGAAAGAGGCAAGAAGCTAAAGAAAGAGCTATGGATACATGGCTTTCAACAGTCTAAATCGTTCAGCATTTCTAGAGTCATCATCAGATAATATATCTACTAGAGCAACGCTGGTGGTGATGTTGGACTCAGAGACTTATAAAACTACTTTGTTGAAGTGTTATTTCAAGTTTAGAGAATTTTACTTTTGTGAGGAGAGGTTGATGATGTTTCCTAATGTGACCAAAGCCATGTGAGCTTAGAGAAATCGTTTTATGCAGTTTACATCTAGGCTGAGTGGTACTGGGGCATCTCTCTTTTTTTTTTTCAGTTTCCCTTGTAAATGCCTAGTTCAGTATCAGGTGAACATCTACACCACCTTTGATTCCACTTAGCTTGAATCATTTCTACAGAGTAAAGAATCAACTTGAAGGGTTGTTTTTTTATTAGCTGGGGTTTTTTTTAGGAAATAGGGGTAATTAATAACAACAGTGTCCTACTGTTATAGCAGTTTTTGTTGATAACAATTGGTTTTGATTTGGCTCCCCCACACCTTGTTTTGTGGATTATAGGATGTTTTTGTGAGTTTAGTTTCTTTTGTTGATTTAAGAGCATATTTACTAAGCAGTGCTATTTGCGTAGGCTGAAGCTAAAGCTATCAAGCCTGCACTGACCCTCACTAATAGCAAGGTCGCTAAACACTTAGCAGCTGTCTACTAAAGGATTTTTCACATTTTGTGCCTGTGGGGAAAATTCTTAGTAGACATACCCCTTAGTGTGCCATGGGGTGGGATCAAGGTAGAGAATGGGCATGTCAGCTGGTGTCAGCTAGCACCCGGCATATTATCACATACTAGCTGCCACAACTGCCGATAGTGCCGGATTCACAGTACTGACACCTATCGGTACTACTAGACAACCAGTAGGGATCAGTACTATGAGATTGGTGCAATTTTTTTAAGCTTCCAGAGCTAGGGCAGGAGTAGATGAATATAAGAAGATAAGATATGCCATACTGGGTCAGACCAAGGTCCATCAAGCCCAGTATCCTCTTTCCAACAGTGGCCAATCTAGGTCATAAGTACCTAGCAATCTCCCCAAAAGACACAGCTTCCTCAATGCTTGTACTGGGTCAAGCAGTGATATCCTGTGTCCCTTTAAATAATGGTTTATGGAGACAGATCCTTCCCTGTTCACCATTTTATCCACTGGGGAACTCTGGGTAAGACCCGGGGGGGGGGGGGCGGGGAGTGCCAGGGTTCATTCCTGAGATGATGGAGGGCCTGCTCATGGTGGGATGGTGAGAAGATGAGGAGGGTCTTGGGGACTGGCAGCCATTTTGGGCTGCTGTCGGTGGGGGGGGAGTGTAATGAAGGTGGGAACCTTGATCGGTAGGGGCTTGATTAGATGGGTGACTGGATCAGTGGGGCGAAGACATTGCAGTTGCAGCCACTTGTTCTTTCCCTGTGGTTTTATGGTAGCATGGGTTCTCCTACACTACATATCAAAGCAGGGAACACAGGCTTGTGTGGTTAAATTAAATGCAGGGCAGATGCTGGGCACAACCCCTGCATTTATGGCACAAGGCTTGCACCTACTGCAAGGTCATTTTTGCATATGATATGCAAGCACTTACTACAGCTTGGTAAACATCCCATAAAAGTGCTTTTTTTTTATAAATGTACTATGGTAAAGCTCCCTTTCTTTTTCTCCATGGGAATTGTAAAATTGTTGAAATTACTAATATAAAAAATAATAATAATTTCTTTAGGTCACCCTATCCTTGGGTTTTCAGTAGTAATATATGGATAGTGCCATAGTGCCAAGGCAATCTGTAGAGATTCTCTGTCTGAATAGCGCTAGGGCAGTGGGTAGCAGAAAGTAGGCAGGTTATAGCACCAGGCTATAGTAGAGCACCAGGTTATAAAGGGAACAGTGATATTCAGCCTGCTTTCCACATAGCATCAAAAATACTGTCCTAAATTCCTTCCAATACATATCCAGAGAGCAGACTGAATATCCTCACTATACATGCTCAACTATTTGGATAGCAGAACTGAATATAAATATTTTATTTAAGTACTGCAGCAGACATTTTTCAGACTCAGACATAAGGAAAAGAAATTAAAATATGCATATAATTTTAAGCCTTGCTAAAATTACAAGTCAGTTATCAAATCTGCAAAGGACAGCATGTCTAGCACTGATTTCTAAGTGCTATCATATTTCAGGGTTAAATCGGAAAACAATGTTTGCTTATCTCCATGATAGAAATGCAAATAGTGACACATGACCATCCTAGGTAATGGATACAATAATTCAACTCAAATATCTTAACCCTGTCAAAGAGTAGCATCAGATCCGCCAATAGAACCATAAGACATATTTCTCTTTTCTTCAGTTTCCTAGGCCCCAATTCTATCATTGTGTGCAGCCTATTGTCCGTCCTCTTGAATTTAGTCAATGTTCCTATTTCACTTTCTTCCCCCAACTTTCTCCATTGTCGTTACAATGAGCTCATAGTTACATGGTTATGTAGTTGATTAGACATAAAGAAAAACAGAAAACCTTCGAGCTATCTTTATATGATAATTAAGAAAAAAATAATATAATAATGTGCATCTGCAGCCAACTTTACCAGACAGGAGGGCAATTTTATAAGCCCCATGTAGTTAATGTGCATTTTTTATGCACTTTAATAGTGCTGCATTGGATTTGAATACTAGCGTAAGTGGCCACTAATGTGTGGAAATTTAAGGTACATCTTTCACACCAGCTCTATAGTTGGTGTAAATGATGGCACAGATCTGATGTGCATATAATAAAATATGTGAATAAATGCACAAGCCATCCAAGCTTCGCCAATGTGGATACCCACAGAGAAAGTACCCATGTCATTTATATGTGTCGGTGCACACTTACATACATCAATTACTTGAACACTACAATTTATATTTGTAAATGTATATGGCTTGTTATAGAATTACTTCCACTGTGCCTTGTAATATATTTAGGGGCATGTTTACTAAACATTCCTAACGTGCGGGGCCGTGCTAGTGTGCCTGTGCCATATAAGGAGTGGGCGGTTCAGGCAGAAAATAGAAAAAAAACGGTAGTAAGCAACCGGACGTGTGTGCGTCGCGCTAATGTGCGGGGGTCGACATTAGCGCGTGGAAAGGCAAAGTGGCACGCTGCTGATGATACAAAACAACAGAGCCGTGGTACAACGGTGAAGACACTGACCAATGGTGCAGGGGCCATGGGTTCAATCCCCCAGTGTGCACAACGACAAAGGTCTGCTGAAGCAGTAATTGTAATGATTAACATTGTTTTAGGAGGCAAATTAATTTGGAACGGCATAAGGCGGCGCACAGTTATTTTTGGGCGGCAGAAGGCGGCGCACAGTGCTTTTTGGGCGGCATAAGGCGGCGCACAGTTATTTTTGGGCAGCAGAAGGCGGCGCACTGGTCCCCTTGGGCGGCAGAAGGCGGCGCGCTGATAGGCACAAGGCGGCACGCTGATGCACAAGCATAGGAACAGAGCCACAGCACAATGGTTAAAACACTGACCAATGGTGCAGGGATCAGGGGTTCAACTCCTCACAATGCCCAGTGAAAAATGCCTGCTGAGGCAGTATGTATTATGTTGTGGAGTGCTGTAGGAGGCTGTATAATTTTATTTTGTTATCACTACTAGCAAACGCACTCTCCCAGCATGTTAACATACGGCGGCCCATAAGGCACATGTTACAGTGCACTGTTCGCCAAGGCACCCTTGAATGACCCCTATAGGGCAGCATGTATGTTGCGACACAGGATAATGTATAGTGCACCCTATAGGGATGGCAACCATAAGGTGGCCTACAGGGCGCCCTATGAAGCACCCTCAGAGGCACCTAATGGGTATAGTAAGCTGAGGGTGGTCTTGCCGGCATAGACATATGTACAGTAAATAAAAATAAAGCTGTGGACAGCCCTACCAAAGGGCCCCACTGTGGGTTTGAACCCATGACCTCTGGCTGCACAGGCAGTGATGTAACCATTGCGCTACAGCTCCATAGCTGTAAGCAGGCCCCTGGCTGGCTGCAGATAGCCTACACGTCACCTCACAGACAGTCTGCTGGTGTCAACAGGATAGGGTTAGGCCACCCGTACCCATGATGCACTGCACATGCAAATTAGCTGTCCGCAGATGGACACAAGATGGGGAATGCACCCCCACAGCACCTCGGCCCTGTTGGGGGAAGTGACCGGGTGCACCCACACAGCACCTTGGCCTAGTAGGGGGCACTGACCGGGTGTTTTACTGGCACAGAGTAGCCACACACCGTTACATCGTGCGGGTACTGTGCTCACCCTGAGTGTGCAATGAGGTGGCCAGGACCAGGTCAACAACACCTGCCATGGCTGCTGGAGGCCAAGCGGGCGTTCCAAAGCAGTGTTAATGTGTAAGATAGCTAGTTTCTGCACAAACACCATGGATATCCCTGTCTGCCACCATCAGGCGCCCCCCCCCCCCCCCCCCCCCCCGTGGCAAACATGGTCCCCATCAAGGGATCCACACTCTACCTCCCTGCAAAGGTGGCAGTAGAGGGCAACATCAACCCCAGTCCTGCTGAGGAACACCACCACCACCACCACCCCCCCAGGCAGGCAGCTCCATACACAGCCATAACACAATAGCAGACAGACATAAGCCCAGGGTATGGTAAGCTGCACTCCACCACCAGATATTCCCCTGCAGCAAGCCAACAGCCACTGCACCCTGCAAGACATTTACCAGCTACAAACAGTCTGCTGGTTAGTCCATAGTGCATGCACCCAGAACTGGGCTGTCTGCATACACAGCAAGCAGATAGATCAGTGACTGGGCCCCAAAGAGAAACCCATATCTATCACATGAGAGAACTACTATACAGCACTATGGGGGGGCCTAGCCATGCTGTGGTCACTGCACAGTCAGGGTGAGCGTGATCCCCCAGAAGGACATGCTTTGGCCACCCTGTCTGTGTAGGTGGTGGCCGGACACTACAATATCCCAGCCAATGTCCCTGCCAGGGCCCTATGCCCAGTGCAGATGCATCCTGGCCACGCCACCCTGCCCTGGCTATACCCATGGTACCTTGCACCTCATTATGCACATTGACTGGCCAATACTGGCAACAGTGCTGGCAGTGCGGGCTGTTGAAGGGGCTTGCAGCCAACACCCACTGTATAGACAGACACACACTTCCACACCTCTGCCATCATGGTGCTACGATTGAGGGGTAAGTAGCCTTGCCCACCAAACCGGTCCTGAGCACGGCAAGGCATGGATATGGTACGCATTACAGCTGGTGGTCACTCCCCAGGGTGGTAAGCACCGTCAGAGGCCAGGCCTGGAGCATGCCCCGCAAACACCTAACAGATTGTTTGGATGGGGTCAACTAGCAGTATGTACGTAACGTATGGATAACTGCCTGCCTGTGCTCCTAGCAAACGTCTCCGAGCTGTGTACCGTATACCTCAGGTGTAGGGTGACATTGGTAAGTTATGCAAGTGCTCGTTTTGGGTGCTGCATGCACGGTCCAATGTTCTGCCTTTCCAGGAGACATTGGCCAATGGGGCCTGTGGGTGTGGGTGTGTCTGCCCTTGATGGCTGCTGCTTTACGGCACAGATTCCCAACTCCAGTCCAGGTTTGCATCACACTGTTCGGGTTTTCCTGCTATCCCTCATGAATATGCATGGACTACATCTACATGCCATGGGGGTGGTGCATAGATATACAGCACAGGCATTTGTATGAGTGTCAGCATGGAACCTGACTGGTGTGTGGCCCACCAGGACTGCATTTGGGTGATTCTGCTCTAGGTACTGCCCCTGTTCATGGTGTCTGTGCTCAGTGGGGTAAAAGATAGATGTCTTACCATTGCATATGTCCCCGCCATGAAAGGTGTGTCCTTACTATCACTGTTTAGTTGTGGGAAAAATATGTGGGCAGGATTGGCAGTAGCCCCAGCTGGGCTATGAACCTGTGACCTTCTGTTCTTGTATGCACTGTCTGTGTGCACTGCACCAATGTGTAGCCACAGATTGGTTGGATTCCCTGGACTGTCCATGACTGTGGATCCGGCAGGACCTGTCTGTTGCAGTGGACTGTGCCAGCCTGCACATGGCTAGGCCTCTGTCTTCTGTGGTTAGCAGCCACTGCCCCCTGCACCACATGTACTTGTCCGCCAACATGCTGGCATGAACTTCTCTCAGAAAAAGCAGTTGACCTGATTGCAATGTGGCAATATGGGACTGCATTTGGGGGACTTGGCTGTAGGTAATGCCCATTGTTGTGGTGTGTGTGCGGTGTTGGGTAAAATATGGGTGTTTTCCCCATGCATACAGGGGTGTCTGCGCTATCTTTATTTAGGGGTGGGTAAAATATAGGGACTGGGCTGGCAGGTGCCCCAGCTGGGTTTTGAACCTCTGCCCTCTGGTCCTAGAGGTAATGACTCTGTCCGCTGTACCACACTTTGGCCACAGAGACAGTGCAGCCCCTGGAGGCAGTAAGCCTGGCAGGATGGAGTCACAAACCCTGCTCTACGCAATTCTACTGTGGGCATATGCACCCTGTCTGGTGACAAACGTGCACATAAACCCCGGAAATGACCACGGGAAATGTGGGACAAAATATCACCACGCTGGGCAACAGTGATATTAATGGGCAACCATAGCAAACACTCCCAGGAAAGCTCCAAAACGTGGAAATGTTTTTTGGAAGAGTCTCCTCTCAGTAGACCCTTCCAAAATTCATTTCTTTTTTCTGGAGCTTTGCTGGGTGTGATTTCTGTATTTGCCCATCACTATAACTGTTCCCCAGCTGAATTACTATTTTTAATAGTTCTGTTGTGGTCATTTTCTATTTTTATTTTCACTTTTGTGCTGTGCACATGTATCACACTGCTCACGTTTTGCTGGTTTCCCCGGTTTTCCTGTACATTGCTGACGGAAATGGTTTCTCTTCCCTTTAAATGCTTTCTACTACCGCGAGTGTTTCACTCGCGGTAGTTTTTACATGCATATTCGGGCCCGATACTGTGCGGGGAGCCTCTCCCCTCCCACTCTCCACCCATTGACCCCGTCCCTCCGCCCCTCCGGAGCCTTCCTCCGCCCTCCTTTCGCCGTTCCACGCCTCTATCGGACATTTGCGGGCCCGCACTTGTACGGGGCCCGTTAGTGAGCCGCGTACCTGTGCGGGGGTGACACGCACGTGTGCGGGGCGTTTAAACGCGTTTCTGCGCGTTTCAGTGCCGCGTTGCCGTGCGCTATTTTGCGGCGCGCTATTTTGCGGATTTTAGTAAACATGCCCCTTAGTGCAATATATTTGTCACTTCCTTGGTTATCACAAGGGTAACAGGACCAGATCCTTCTTTGGTATTTATAGCTTCCAACCTTGTTTTAAGTTTTCTCTATTAAATCTCCAGCTACCATAAATTGATATGTCTGTAAATTTTTTATAAACTATAGTTTAAAGATAAGTAGACTGTAAACAGTGTATTCACATTGTTAAACTAATCTGAAAACCCAATTGTTGCTTTCAATATGGAGAGGCTTTCCAAGGTATGGGGAGACCAGATACCACTGAAATGTGTGGTTTGGGTGCTTTTGTTGCAAAAGCATGACTGGAGAAAGGATGTCCTCATGGCTGATGGGAGTTTAAAAAACAAAAGCAATAGATGGCAAAAAAAAGACCCCTTAGAAAAATGTCTGCTCCAAGACAACCTCAGGCTATTTCTTTCTATTAGTTAATTAATCTTAAAGAGATTTAGGAGGCCATATTCTGAATTTAAGTATTAACTGGAAGATTCCACTTTCATGAGTGTGCTTCTGCAACCAAAGCCAAATGAAATCTTCACTTAACCTAGAAAGGAGAATAGAGAATATCCAATAAGATTAATTATGCTTGATTATGAACAATGTGACCTTACAAAATAAGATGGAGGTTTTAGAAAGTAATATATGGAAGAGACAACTGTTTTAATGTGAGCCAGTCCCATGGTAATTTTCCTTGCATTGTGGTAGCCAGGAAAATCCAGGTGCTTGGTAATTACCCCAGGGTGCCAACTTAAATGCGCTTTTAAGACCTTGTAACAGTCTCTCCACTATTGTGTAAACATTCTCTAGTCATCCACTGCGCATCCTCTAACTTCCCCCTGCAACTCCACGTAGGCCATATTTTTTTTTAAATGTAAGCTATGGGTGGGCCCTATCCCTAGCCTCAAACCTCATCCCTTTGAGATAAACTGCCCCCTCCCCTTCTGAAATTGCTACTCCATCCTCCTTCCTGGGCATACCTTAAAATATTGCTAGCCTTTAGGAAGCAGAAGTGATCTTTTGCAGGGTAAAAGAGTCCTAGGATCAGCCCCTACCATTTTGAATGATGGCGTTGGCAGATCAAGAAATAATGGACTTTGATCTAGCCCCTTCTAAATCACCAGAGATTTTAGGATAAGACTAAGAGAGTCCAATGTGTAGGGTGCTTATTCAAAATGAGTCTCTTTTTTCAAAGGGACAGGACGTGAGACCAAGAGGTCTTGAAAGCTTCTTATTTTTCCAAACTGTTTGACCCCAGTTGTGGGTGCAGGAGGAGAATGGGGGAGGGGTTGTCCTATGGACTACCAGGGAAATTTTACAAAGCAGATTGGAGGGACTCTTAAAGGACTTTGCAGCCCCTTAACGTAGTTCCACATGAGTATCTCCGGGCAACTTAGGGGCATGTTTACTAAACACCGTTGCTGTGCGGGTTCCCGTTAGTGTGCTGGTGCCATATAAGGAGTGGGCGGGCCAGGCAGAAAAAAGAAAAAAACCGGACCGTACGTGTGTGCGTCGCGCTAATGTGCAGGGCCCACATTAGCACGTGGGAAGGCTAAGTGGGGCGCTGCTGCATAACCAAACAACAGAGCCGTAGTACAACGGTGAAGACAGTGACCTATGGTGCAGGGGCCAGGGGTTCAAACCCCCATTGTGCTCAATGAAAAAGACCAGCTGAGGCATCAACTTTTATGGGCAAAAGTGGTGTAGGAGGTATATTGATTATGGGCGGCAGAAGGCGGCGCACTCTTTTTTTATACGGCATGAGGCGGCGCACTGTTCATTGTGGGCGGCAGATGGCGGCGCGCTGATAAAATGGGGCAACAGAAGGCGGCGAGCCTGTGGGCAGAAGGCGTCGCGCTGATGTGTGAGGGGGCAGCCCAATAGTGGGAGGGATAAGTGGCGCGCTGAGGTGCAAATAGCAGGAATGGAGCCATAGCACAATGGTTAAGCCACTGACCACTCGTGCAGGCATCATAGGTTCAATTCCCCACAGTGCCCATTGAAGACAGCTGGCTGAGGCATTATTTTAAGGGGCATGCCGATGTTGGGCGGCATAAGGTGGCGCGCTGTTAATGTTACGCGGCAGAAGGCAGCGCACTGCTAATTTTGTGCGCCACAAGACGGCGCGCCGATGGCTACAAGGCTGCACACTGCTGCTCAAGCACAGGAACAGAGCCACAGCACAATGGTTGTGACACTGACCAATGGTGCAGGGACCAGGGGTTCCATCCCTCACAATGCCCATTGAAATAGACTAGCAGAGGCAGTATGTTTTATGTTGTGGAGTGCTGTAGGAGGCCCACTAATTTTATTTTGTGATAACAACTAGAAAACGCACGCTCACAGCATGTTAACATAAGGCAGCCCATAAGGCACATGTGACAGTGCACCGTCCGCCAAGGCACCCTAGAATGTCCCCTATAGGGCAGCATGTATGTTGCGACACAGGATAATGTATAGTGCACCCTATATGGATGGCAACCATAAAGTGCCGTATACGGCGCCCCATAAAGCGCCCTCAGAGGCACCTTATGGGTACAGTACGCTCAGGGTGTTATTGCTGACAGCAACAAAACCTCAGTGTATTAAAATCCCTAGAAATCCCTAGTATATTAAAAACCACGATTAACAATTGAATAATGTAAATATTTAACTAATGTAAATAGTTACAACATCTGCATAATTATATATTCCATGTTACTTGTTGTTGTTGTTTACGAAAAGTTAATTGTACGTAGTTTGAAAAAACAAGATGTTCCATGTAAAACCATGTTCATTATGTTAATTGTAAACTGTTCATTGTGTTACTTGTAAACCGCCTTTGATCTTGGGAAAAAGCGGTATAGAAGAAAAGCATAAATAAAAAAATAAATAAAACATATGTACAGTAAATTAAAAAGATGCTGTGGACACCCCTATCACAGAACCCCACTGTGGGTTTGAACCCATGACCTCTGGTTGCACAGGGAGTGATGTAACTATTGGGCTACAACTCCATAGCTGTAAGCAAGCCCCTGGCTGGCTGCAGATAGCCTGCATGTCACCTCACAGACAGTCTGCCGGTGTAAACAGGATAGGGTTAGGCCACACGTACCCATGATGCACTGCACATGCAAATTAGCTGTCCACAGATGGACACAAGATGGGTAATGCACCCCCACAGCACCTCGGCCCTGTTGGGGGGAGTGACCGGGTGCACCCACACAGCACCTCGGCCTGGTAGGGGGCACTGACCGGGTGTTTTACTGGCTCAGAGTAGCTACACACCGTTACATCGTGCGGGTTCTGTGCTCACCCTGAGTGTGCAATGAGGCGCCCAGGACCAGGTCCACAACACCTTCCATGGCTGATGGAGGCCAAGCGGGAGTTCCAAAGCAGTGTTAATGTGTAAGATAGCTAGTTTCTGCACAAACACCATGGATATCCCAGTCAGGCTCAGCACCCCCTGGGAACCCCCACCAGGGCCCCTCCCCACACAGCAAACATGGTTCCCCCATCAAGTAGATCCACACTGTACCTCCCTGCAAAGGTGGCAGTAGAGGGCAACATCAACCCCCAGTCCTGCTGAGGAATGAACACCACCCCCACCCCACACCCAGCCACAACACAATAGCAGACAAACATAGGACCAGGATAAGGTAAGCTGCACCCCTCCACCAGATATTCCCCTGCAGCAAGCCAACAGCCACTGCACCCTGCAAGCCATTCCAGCAAGACACATACCAGCTACAAACAGTCTGCTGGTTAGTCCATAGTGCATGTTCCCAATGGAGACACATGCACCCAGAACTGGTCTGCCAGCATACACAGCAAGCAGATAAATCAGTGACTAGGCCCCAAATAGAAACCCATATCTATCACATGAGAGAAATACTGTATAGCACTATGGGGGTGCCTAGCCATGCTGTGGTCACTGCACAGTCAGGGTGAGCGTGGTCTCCCAGAAGGACATGCTTTGGCCACCCTGTCTGTGTAGGTGGTGGCCGGACACTACAATGTCCCTGCCAGTGCCCTATGCCCGGTGCAGATGCATCCTGGCCAGGCTACCCTGTCCTGGCTATACCCATGGTACCTTGCACCTCATTATGCACATTGGCAGGCCAATACTGGCAACAGTGCTGGCAGTGTGGGCTGTGGAAGGGGCTTGCAGCCAACACCCACTGTATAGCCAGACACACACTTCCACACCTATGCCATCATGGTGCTACTATTGAGGAAGTAATTAGCCTTGCCCACCAAACCGGTCCTGAGCACGGCAAGGCATGGATATGGTACGCAGTACAGCTGGGGGTCACTCCCCAGGGTGGTAAACACCGTCAGAGGCCAGGCCTGGAGCACGCACCGCAAACACCTAACAGATTGTTCGGATGGGGTCAACTAGCAGTATGTGCGTAACGTATGGATATCTAGCTGCCTGTGCTCCTAGCAAACGTCTCAGAGCTGTGTACCGTATACCTCAGGTGTAGGGTGACATTGGTAAGTTATGCAAGTGCTAGTTTTGGGAGATGCATGCAGGGTCCAATGGTCTGCCTCTCCAGGAGACATTGGCCAATGAGGCCTGTGGGTGTGGGTGTGTCTGCCCTTGATGGCTGCTGCTTTACGGCACAGATTCCCAACTCCTGTTCTGGTTTTCCTGCTGTCCCTCATGGATATGCATGAGCTACATCTACATACCATGGGTGTGGTGCATAGATATACAGCACAGGCATTTGTATGAGTGGCATCATGGAACCTGACTGGTGTGTGCCCCACCAGGACTGCATTTGGGTGATTCTGCTCTGGGTACTGGACCTGTTCATGGTGTCTTTGCTCAGTGGGGTAAAAGATAGACGTATTGCCATTGCATATGTCCTCGCCAGGAAAGGTGTGCCCTTACTATCACTGTTTACTTGGGTGAAAAATATGTGGGCAAGATTGGCAGTTGCCCCAGTTGGGCTTTGAACCTGTGACCTTTTGCTCTTGCATGCAGTGTCTGCGTGCACTGCACCACTGTGTAGCCACAGATTGGGTGGATTCCCTGGCATGTCCATGACTGTGGATCCGGCAGGGCCTGTCTGTTGCAGTCTGTTGCAGTGGACGGTGGCAGCCTGCACATGGCTAGGCCTCTGTCTTCTGTCGCTAGCAGCCACTGCCCCCTGCACCACATGTACTCGTCCGCCAACATGCTGGCATGAGCTTCTCCCATAAAAAGCAGGTGACCTGATTGGAATGTGGCAGTACGGGACTGCATTTGGGGTACTTGGCTGTGGGTAATGCCCATTGTTGTGGTGTGTGTGCGTTGTTGGGTAAAATATGGGTGTTTTCCCCATGCTTATGTCCCCTGCAATACAGGGGTGTCTGCGCTATCTGTGTTTAGTGGTGGGTAAAATATAGGGACTGGGCTGGCAAGTGCCCCAGCTGGGCTTATGAACCTCTGACCCTCTGGTCCTAGAGGTACTGACTCTGTCTGCTGCACCACACTATGGCCACAGAGACAGTGCAGCCCCTGGAGGTAGTAAGCCTGGCAGGATGGAGTCACAAACCCTGCTCTACGCAATTTTACTGTGGGCATATGCACCCTGTCTGGTGACAAACGTGCACATAAACCACGTAAATGACCACGGGAACTGGGGGAAACAATATCACCACGCTGGGCAACAGTGATATTAATGGGCAACCATAGCAAACACTCCCAGGACAGCTCCACAACAGGAAATGTTGTTTGGAAGAGTCTCCGCTCCGTAAACCCTTCCAAAATTCATTTCTTTTTTCTGGAGCTTTGTTGGGTGTGTTTTCTGTATTTGCCCATCACTATAACTGTTCCCCAGCTGAATTACTATTTTTAATAGTTCTGTTGTGGTCATTTCCTATTTTTATGTGCACTTTTGTGCTGTGCACATGTATCACACTGCTCACGTTTTGCTGGTTTCCCCGGTTTTCCTGTACATTGCTGACGGAAATGGTTTCTCTTCCCTTTAAATGCTTTTACATGCAAATTTGGGCCCGATACTGTGCGGGGACCCTCTCCCCTCCCTCTCCCCTCCCACTCTCCACCCATTGACCCCATCCCTCCGCCCCTCCGGAGCCTTCCTCCGCCCTCCTTTAGCCGTTCCACGCCTCTATCGGACATTTGCGGGCCCGCACTTGTACGGGGCCCGTTAGTGTGCCGCGTACCTGTGCGGGGGTGACACGCACGTGTGCGGGGCATTTAAACGCGTTTCTGCGCGTTTCAGTGCCGCGTTTCCGTGCGTTATTTTGCGGCGCGCACATTTCCGGTTTTTAGTAAACATGCCCCTTAGTCTGATGATTGTCCTTAAGGAAGCTAGCTACAAATCTGGAGATTTAGATAACTTTCCAACAGTAGTATAGTGTATGATTTATTTTGTGTGTGTGTGGGGGGGGGGGGTGTTGCAGTCTGTGCTACTGAGTGACACAGCAATGAGTTGCTTTGCATACTTTTGCATATTATACAGGTGATTGCCATTGCCGTGTTTCACCTGTTTTGTGGGCCAGTAAATAAAGCATGGACTTTGTAGTAATTGCAAACTGTATATTTTAGTTGCCTTTATCTTACAATAACCTATTTTAAGAATAGCAAGCATTCTATACCACGTGCAATGCATTATCATAGTTTAGGAGATAGGCCCTTATACTATAGCTGGCAAGAGTTGAGTTGGGCACCCTTCCAAACATTTTCTAAGATCCCAGAGCTATGATTCCTTAAGTAACTCCTTTCCTTGGAGCCACAATCTTTTGAAAGAAATACAACTTCTAAAGCCTAACTCCTTCTTTAAAACATCCCCTTTCCCTGGAACTAGGATAGACCCTGTTGTCACCCTCCATCCACCACAATCAGTTAGACCTCCCCAAACAAGTAATCCTCCAAACTCAACCCCTCACTCCATTTAGATTGGCCCCCTTGCAATGCTTAGCCTCCAATTTAATTTTAATGTCCTTCAGTCCCTGGCCCAACCCCCAGGTGTAAAATCAAAGTTCCCCAAACCTTAACTGTAACACAAAGGAGGTATTTTACTAACGGGCACTAGCTGGTAGCATTTGCTCTGGCACACACAGAAGGCATGCTGGGACACACGTTGCCAGGTAGCACAGGGTCATGACTGTAC
Source organism: Ichthyophis bannanicus (assembly GCA_033557465.1). Taxonomy (NCBI): domain Eukaryota; kingdom Metazoa; phylum Chordata; class Amphibia; order Gymnophiona; family Ichthyophiidae; genus Ichthyophis; species Ichthyophis bannanicus. The sequence continues at coordinate 7,295,398 of JAWIIG010000027.1, read as the reverse complement.
AGGATGATTCTCATGCTAATTGTGCAACCTGTGTTAGGGTCAGAAGTGGGCAGGTTAGGGGTGGAGAGTGGGTGTGATGAGCTCAGCGCAGTTAGAGCTGAGTTCACACCATGTGCTAACTGCATTATTGTGCGTTCACCTAATGCCACCTCAATAGGTAAAGTGCACCCATGCTAATGCAGCATGCACTAGGGGACAGGGCTCTGCGTTAACTGCCAGGTAAATGATTTCCATGCCTCTGACAGTTAACATAGTGGTGTTGCACCTAATGTGCCATAGTTTCAGCACTATGGGCGCATTTTGTGCAACCTCTTACTGCCTTGTAGTAAAAGACACCCAAATTCTCCCAATCCCATTCCTAAACTCCTGATGCAACATCAAAGTCCCTTGATCTCCTATAGGGCACCCAATATAGCATCAAATTACCCTGAACCCCAAAAGTGAACACCACAATTATTTATTTATGTATGCATTTATGTTTAGCTCAGGCCTGTCCAGTTTTATTGCTGCTGAAGTTCTCCAGATCTCCTCACACTGGAAATTGTCTTTATATTTCTAGTGGGTCCTATCTTCAGCAGCAGGAGGGATAGGGAAGCCGTCCTGCCAGCACTATTACTCATTGCTGAAGGATAACACTTACTGGCTCTTCAGTCTTAGACCAGAGGACTTTGGCATTCAGGCTGATGAGTTAGGAATCAGAAGATACTGGTATTATATTGATGGGGGTCATAAGAAGGTTCAGGGGCTTTGATGTTGCTTCAAGTGCTGGGAGGAGGACTGGACTCCCACAAGCGAGTTAATCTACATAGAAAGTGTAGGAAGGGACTTGATTTTCCCATGGGTTATGCAGGGGACTGGGGGTGTAAGGAAACTAATGGGCCAAGAACTAAGTACTAATCAGTTCAGTATGAGATACACAGTAAAATCCAAGGACAGTGATTTCATAACAGAAAAAAAAGATTATTAAGGCTTAGTTCTTTTCTACCCAGTCAGAAACTTTTATGAGTCAGATCATCTTTGTTCTTCATTAAAATTTGACCCCCTACTGAGTTTTTCACTGTGTGTGCTTATTCAGACTTGAAGTCCTTTGATGTGTAGCATATCTACAAACCTTTTAGTAGAAGAAAGGAAGACTGTACATGTACTGTCAGCAAAGAGATTAAACTTTCTGGGTGAGCTTGAAATACTTGTGTTTTATTGTGTTCAAATTTACCACAAAGAAATTCTTCCCACACCTAAACCCTGATGATTCCAATTCAGATTTCTCTGTAAATAGTAATTCCATAACATTTCTCTTTGGGACCTACAGTACTTGCAAACTACACAAAATCATGTAGCCCACTAACAAATAAAACATTTCTTCCCAATATAAATTAAAATATGTGTGTGTGTGGGGGGGGGGGGGTGGTGCAGCTGCAGAGAAATGAATATGCTGCAATATTGCATATACTCTAAAAATCAATGTGGAACTTCACAGTGTTACTATTCAATTTGGATCTGTTTATAAAATTATTTCAATTTTTCAAGATTCTACCCAATCAACCCATGGCAACATAACTCTGCAATCTCTATAAAGAGCCCCAACATTGTTGTTACATGCAGCTACTCTGATTTAGAAATCTTAGATATGCTTGCAATCAGATTATAAAAGATAGTAGATATGCACTATTATCAAAGATACAGAATCCATCATTTTCCTTCTAAATTAGCTTTGCCTCAAGTTCTTATTCCATTGATGCTGTTTGTCCCTCTTAATAGTTAAAAATGTGTCTGCAGGAATCTATTCTGAATCGTGGAATGTGTGGTTTACCCTTGAGCACATTCTATGGCAGCTAAAAATAGTAGGAGCACATTCCATAGGTCATGCAGGATGGTTACCTCCTGAGTGGCTGTTATAAATAAGGGCTCTGGGGTCAAACCTGTCTCATCTTTGAAGAGGTTAGAAGGTTTCACCCTGAAACCCATACCAGCCCTGAGTCTGGAAGCTGCTTCCCAAAGGCTTCTTTGGGCAAAGAGCTTCAAACAGCTAAGAGAAAGAGGACTGGCACTGCAAAATGTCAGCTTGCATAAAACTATGAGAAACTATGAGAAAATGGTGTGTCCTTTTCACAAGGGCAAACACTGAACCTCTTTTAAATCAAAACCAGTAAAAAATGTAGCAGGCCATAAAGTCAAAGCCCACGTATCAAATGGTATGCCAGTTTGTATCTTTAAATTATGCATAGGTCATCATGTTGTTTGATGATATTATTCTGAGTCTTTGGGGTTCATAATTTAAAAGGTCTCCCCCAATCTGTTTTTTGTGCAAACTAACACTAGAAATAAAGTCCTATGTTTTCTTTGGCTGTAAAGCATTTCTACATCGTTTGTAAAGTAGCATAAGGATTTCTGTGGGATTTTTCATTTTTATTTTATACTACATTTAACCTTCTTCAGATCCACTAAAGAGATGTGCACATAATTTCCCTATGCACACAGAATGGGAGAATGCCATTAGTACATCTGGCCATAAGAGAAGCAAAAGAGAGAAAGTCTTTTAAACATAAATGGATTACATTTGACTTTTACAGTCTAAACTTAAGTCCATATTCAATTAAAGTTCTCCTGCACCTAATTATGCAGAAGATAATTTTATAACAGGGCTCCTGGGCAGCAAAAAGCACACAGGCAAGTAATAAACCTAAGGGGCATGTTTATGAAAGTGCACTAAAGGACTGTGTACCGATAAGAAGAAAAATTTAGGGGGATGTTTACTAAACGGCGGTAGCAGACTCCATGCGATATCAATGATTTCAATGGGGCCGCAGCTCTGATATCACACAGAGTCTGCTACCGCCATTTAGTAAACATCCCCCAAAATTTAGTGGTGGAAGGGAAAGGGGCCTCTGCTGTTGGGGGGGGGGGGGCGTTCCCAGCATATTCCCTAGCAGTTAGCATGCTCTGAATTTTCCCAGTGTGCCAAATCAGCAATTACAATTAATATGGGAATGCTTACTGCCACTTATTGAGGTGGGGGGTAAGTGCAACCACCCTAGAAGCAACATAGACAATTAGCACCTGTCATTTACCCCCATGCTGATACAAGGTACAGTCAGTGTCCACTCTCTACTCCTAACCCACCTAGTCTCCACCCATCATCAGTTAAGGGGTTAGCAGGAGATTTGTAATGCCCTGGATGTTTTAGCTCATGGTGACAGCTACCAAGGCACTCTTAGCATGCAAATATTTACTGTATTCCTGCTTTGATGTAACTATCCAATAGCTTCATTCTAGGTGTGATTTCTGACATTTTACCCCATGTGTCTTTATAAAACAGACTCAAAATAGGTGCCTACTGGGCCTGTTCTAAAATACCTTCAAAATGTTATCCAACTTACTGAAGCCACTTATCAATTTCCCACATACTGGGAAATGCCAGATTTCTCTGCAAGGAGGGTATTTCTTTATTGTTAGTGTAAATGTGATTGACAGAAATGTATTCATAAGCTAAAATAACCATACAGGTCATGAAAAGTAAACTAACAATCAGCTCAAGGAATCATCACTTTAAAGTATAAAAGGACAACTGAGAGGGAGTGGTTTGTTTTGCACAGCAAAGCACTGTCTCATAAATCCAATCCAGACAGTTTAAAAGGCACTTACATACAGCTGAGTTAATATAAATATTTTAATCTTTTATATGCATGGTTAAGGTTCAGTTAAGTTTCAGTCTGCCGACAAGCAGCTTTCACATGACACATCATTATTTTGCATTGGTGAGGTACTGTCATGTAAACAGGAAGGTAGAGATAAGGCTGCTGAATTTCAAAGTGCAAACTCAATTTCTCTTGTCATCTTTTTAGGGCATTTCATTTAGGTAATTTTAGTGGGTAAAGGCACTGGGATACATCTCAGGGGTTGTCAGGATTGATTTTTAATTTAGAACTATAATCGTATGTTGGCAGATTTGTAGTGTAAAAGCCATGCTGAATCAAATAAAGCTGGCAATTCAAATATATAAAACTCAAAGGTTTGTAGAATGCTGCTCCTCTTTAGAGAAAGGAACATGAGTTTGATGTGTCCTGAAGTTTTCCCAGTGTGCTTCTTAATCCCTCTTATCTCTTGTGACTACTGGGGTAACGGGGAGGGAAGGGAATAATTAATTACAATAGTTGATATTTGGTTTCTAAAGGGGGACATCTTTCCGACTCCTCCTAAATTCAGTTTCAGATATTTGGCTCAAAATCTTGTTGAATCCAACTATAATGCAGATTTTTTTTTATTTTTAGAACAATTATTTATTTATTTATTGAATGGTTTTATATACCACCTTTCAGAGTAATCAAAGTGGTTTACATTTAACAAACGGAGAACAGGTACATTATAACTTGACTTAACAGGTAACTTTGCATTTACATATATAATAGGTTAGTAGGAATGAAACAGCCTATTACCAGGAATGATATCTAACATATTTAAAGGTGGGTGACTATATAAAGTCAATTAGTAAGATAACATGCAGTATTTCATAGGTGAATGAGTATTTAAAGTCTCTTACTGATATAGTATGAATATATTTACAGGTGATGCAAAATTTACAGGTGGCTGCATTGTATTTACTTATACAGCCATGTGGGTTTGTCCATGGAAGGAAATATTTACTTTGGTGTACTTGGTTGGTAGAATAAGCCAAAATCTAAGGGATATGCATGCTGAAGTTTAATGCACGCATGTCCCTGAAATTAATGTGTGTTAAGTGCCACTGTGCCCACAGAAATAAAGGGCTCTGGCACTATACACATGCTAACTTCATTAACATGCATTAAAACCTTTAGTAAACATGTCTCTAAGACAGGCATTGACAAATTTTGTGTGGATTTAGAAGCCAGGCTAAAATCTTAGAAGCCACTGCTTGTGACCTCTTCTCGCACCCCCCCCCCCCCCCCATTATCTCTCACGCTGTTCTCATGTTCTCAAATCTCTTGAGACCAGCGCCAAAGTACCTATACCGCATGTCATCTTTAGATACCAATGGTTATAGCATCAGATAGCATATGTCTGTGTGTATGTGTGTGGTGCACCAGTGGTGTGCCTGCCAGTGCAGTGGGCACATTTGTTTGGGTGGGGTGCAAGACTGCGGTGCACGTATGTGTATGCTGTAGAACTGATGACCCTCTGTGTGTGGTGTGCAGAAGTGAGGTGCCCGTGTCTATGTGTGAATATGAGTGTGTGTATGTATGTGTGTGTTGTGGAGGGGAGGTGCTCATGTATGTGCATGTGTATGTAGTGTGCAGCTGGAGTGCATGTCTGTCCTATGGACAGGGCCGGCCTGCCTATTAGGAGGACTATGCAGCTGCCTAAGGTGGCAGACTCCGTTGGGTGGCATGCCATGATTTTTTAAAGAGGCGGTTTTGTGCTGCCGCTTTTGTGCCTGTGGCACGCAATGCCCTTCAGCACATGTGGCATAAAAAACATGGCATACCACTCCTGTTGCCATCTGATTCAATTTCATATCAGAGAGGGGCAGTATTGCCCCTCTCTTATCTTATCACAAGACCCCCCCCCCCTCTTTCTCAACAGTCCAACCCGACCCCACCACACCTCTTCCCCCTTGCACAAAATCTGTAACATAGTTGCTAAGTTATACCCTCCTACATTTTCCCCTCCCTTGTTTTGATGTTCTAGTTAAAGTTGCCTGTTCAAACACACATTTCAATTATTCCATGTAAACTGTTCCTTTTTGTTCCATGTTGCCTGGTAGAAAAACAGTGTTTCAAAACTAGTTAAATAAATTAATAAATGTTGGCAGTCCATGTGTGTGCATGGGCACCAAAGCACATGACCTGCTGGTGTGCCAAAGTGGCGGCAAAAAGCAACCGCTTTCAAAGCAACAAGTCAAGCCGCGCCATCACCGCTGCTCTCCCACTCCCTCCTGCCAAAGATGGATTTGGGCTGTATGGCAGGAGGGGTGACGGCAGCAGGGGGTGATTGTGGGAGGGGTTGTGGCACAGTGGGGGCTTCTGCCTGGGCGGCAGAAACCCTTGGGCTGGCCCTGCATGCGTTAGTGGGGTGCCTCTGTGTGTGAGTGTGGGCCGCTTGTGTTTACATTCTAGGGATGGGGATGTATCTTTTGGCAAATATGCATTACTACTACTACTATTTAATTTAATACACAGCACTGTACACAGACATGTAAGAGGCATCCCCTGCTCATCAGAGCTTACAATCTAGTCAAGGCAGACAACACAACAGCTGGGGACTAGCAATATGTCTAGGGGAATGGTAAGGAAACACGTATTTGGACAGCAGGAGACTATGCAGATCAGGAGCCAAAAGCAGCTTCAAAGAGGTGTTTTTAGCCTGGATTTGAAAGGGGCCAGATGTACTGACTCAGGTAGTTTGTTCCAGGCATAAGGAGCAGCAAGGTGGAAAGATCAAAGTCTGGAGTTGGCAGTGGAAGAGAAGGGCAAAGATAGAAGCAATATGCTAGAAGAATTCCCCAGGAGGGGTATAGGGAGAGGTAAAAAAGGAAAAGTAGTTAGGAGCAAAGGAATGAATGTACTTATAGGTCAGAAGGAGAAGTTTGAACTGGATACAGAAATGGATAGGGAGCCAGTAAAATGATGAGAAGAGAGATTATATGAGCATAATGAGACTGGCGGGAAAAAAGCCGTGCAGCTGAATTTTGAACATGTTGAAGGAGAGAGAGGATTCAGAGGGAGACTAGTATGGAGGTTGCAATATTTTAGATGGGAGGTATCTAAAGAGTGAATAAGTGTCTTAGTAGTGTATTCAGAAAGGAAGATGAAAATTTTGCTGTTGCTGTAGACAGGGGCGGCCCAAGGGGGGTGCGGGGCCATGTGCGGAGACTCGGTGCAGGGCCTCATTTGCATAAGGGACCTCATTTGCATAAATATTTGCATAATGTTACCAATACACTAACTTTTAGTAAACATGCCTCTTAATGAGTGTATGGATAAAGAAAGACTAAAAGATTTCTACATTACTATAATCCAGTGCCAACCGCCAGACACATTAGGAACTACTACAAACATTGCCCATTTATTTATTTATTTTATTTTATTTATTTTCATTTCTTATATACCGCGCTCTTATAATCAGTGCGGTGTACATATGAACAACAAAACAAACACAATGTACAGGCAACATTGGTTTTTACAATGAACAGGGTCGACTAAACATGGAGATAACTGGGGGAACTATATACATGGTATGGTCATTAAATTAACATGGTTGTAGTAAATACATTACATTACGAGTGCAGTACTGAGTATTTAGAACCCATAGCAAACCTGCTGTATCATAACAGCACTACCAGGACTCACAAAGCACCAGACCCTACCTATCAAAAGGCAACACTGCAAATATTAAACCAAAACATTTCAGAGAATAACAATACATGACCTACTGGGGAAAGAGAACAAGTGGCAATGTCAAATAGGAATTACATAAACAGAATACCTCAGCTCAGTTACACATGCAGAACATAGACCATCACCAAACAAGGAATCACAGTTTAGAAACAGGAAGACAATAATTAAACTGGGAATCCCAAAAGCCAAACTTGGAATGTACAACACTGTAGAAATAAAAATATACATTAATTTGCTCTTGTACTAAACAAAGCACAGACGTTAATGATGCACATTTCCCAGAGCTGACATATTCCAATTAATAAATACAAAATAAAGAGATATTTTTCTACCTTTAGTGCATTTTTTTTCAGCTGCAATTGCTCCCGCCACTTTCTTCTGGTTTCTTTGTGTCTTATGCTAACTCTCCATCATCTGCTGACCATTTGTCCTTTCTTCTGTCTTCCAGTTTTTTTCCATTCTCTCTCTACATCTGCTTTAACATACTAATCTTTCTCCTTTTGCTCTTTCCTCATTCCTATTTTGTCCACTCAAATTTTACCCCTCCATCCTCAATCACCACTTACTCTCCCAATATCCGGCCAATTGTAGATTTGTCTTCCCTCCCACACAAAATATTTTTTCCCTCTCCATTTCAATCTCCCAGCTCCATCCCATTCTAATTCTCCCCCAACATCAGCTCCCTTCTAGTTCCAGCTCCACCCAGCATCCACTCCCTTCTAGTCCCCGCATCAGCCCATTTCCAGTCCTAGCCCCCCATAAGCCCATTTCCAATCCTATCCTAGCCCCACCATCAGCCCATTTCCAGTCCTAGCTCCCCCATCCATTTCCAATCCTATCCGAGTCCCTCCATCAGCTCATTTCCAATCCCAGCCCCCCATCAGCCCATTTCTAGTCCTTTCCTAGCCCCACCATCAGCCCATGTCAAATCCTCGCTCCCCTCCACTCAGCCCATTTCCAATCCAAGCCCCCCATGAGCCTACTTCCAGTTCTAGCCCCTCCATGAGTCCATTTCAATCCAAGCCCCCACCACAGCCCCGTTCCAATCTTAGCACCCCCCCCAGCCCATTTCCAGTCCTATTCTAGTCCCTGCATCAGCCCATTTCCTGTCCTAGCCCCCCCACTCAGCCCATTTCCAATCCTAGCTCCCTCCCCTCACAGCCCATTTCCATTTCAAGCCCCCCTCCCCATCAGCTATTTGCAGTTCAAGCCCCACTCAGCCCATCTCCATTCCAAGCCCCCGTCCCCATCAGCTATATGCAGTTCAAGCCCCCCTTCCACTCAGCCCATTTCCAGTCCTAGCAACCCCCCGCAAGTCCATTTCTAGTCCTAGCCCCCCATAGCCCATTACTAGTCCTAACCCCCCCATCAGCCCATTTCCAGTCAGCCCCCTCCATAGCCCATTAACATTCCTAACCCCCCATCAGCCCATTTGCAGTCTTAGCCCCCCCATAGCCCATTACTAGTCCTAACCACCCCATCAGCCCATTTCCAGTCTTAGCCCCCCCATAGCCCATTACCAGTCCTAGCCCCTCCCCCATCAGCCCATTTACAGTCTTAGCCCCCCCATAGCCCATTACCAGTCCTAACCCCCCCATCAGTCTATTTCCAGTCCTAGCCCCCCCATAACCCATTTACATTTCTAAACCTCCCCATCAGCCCACTTCCAGTCTTAGCCCCCCCATAGCCCATTACTAGTCCTAAGCCCCCCATCAGCCCACTTCCAGTTTTAGCCCCCCCAATAGCCCATTACCAGTCCTAACCCCCCTCCCCCCATCATCCCAAGTAGATTTAAAAAAAAAAAAAAGGCTGCTGCTGCCGCTTCTGCCATGGCAGCAGCAGAATCAAGTGTTCCTCCGCGGGGCCCCCCTGCCCGGCAGAAGCCTCCCTGCAGCATCAGCTAGCTCCGGAGTCCCAAAGCACGGGCTTTCAGAGACGCGAGAGTTTCCCTTTCTCGCGGCTCTGTTAATCCCGCCGGGGCTGATGGGATTTCCCATCACCCTCGGCAGGCTTAACAGAGCTGCGAGAGATCAGAGAAGCTCTCTCTTCGTGGCTCTGAAAGAAGCCCGCGTTTTGGGATTCCGGAGCTAGCTGATGCTGCAGGGAGGCTTCTGCCAGGCAGGGAGGCTTCTGCCGGGCAGGGGGGCCCCACGGAGGAACGCTTGATTCTGCTGCTGCTGCCACGGCAGAAGCGGCAGCAGCAGCCGGTTTGTTTGTTTTTTTTAATCTACTTGGGATGATGGAGAATGTTTTTTGCGTGGGGCCACCTGAAACGCGGGGCCCTGTGCAAAAAACATTCTTGCTCAATGGACGGGCCGGCCCTGGTTGTAGAGAAAGAAACAACAGGTTTTAGCTATCAGTTCGATGTGTGTAAAGAAAGAGAGGGAGGAGTCAAAGATGATGTCAAGTTTGTAAGCCTAGCAAACAGGAAGGAGTAGAGTGTGTCCACAGAAATAGAGAAAAGAGAAAGGGGGAGGTGGGTTTAGGGGGAAGATAAGAAGCTCAATTTTGGCCATGCTCAATTTCAAATGGTGGTGAAACATCCAGGCAGCAATGTCAGAAAAGCAGGCAGAGATACGGGCCTGGATTCCCAGAGAGGTAAATCTGAGAGTTATCAGCATAAAGATGGTACTGAAAACCATGAGAGGAAATGAGGACACCAAGGGAATGGATATAGAGAAAGAAAAAAGGTGGTTCCAAGATAGACCCTTGAGGTACATCAACTGAGAGAGGGGTAGCAGTAGAGGATCCACCAGAACATAAACTAAAAGTGCAGTGGCAGAGATAAGAACAGAACCAGGAGAGAACAGAGCGAAGACAAGCTATCAAGGAGAAGGTGGTGGTCAGCAGTGTCAAAAGCAGTAGAAAGGTCAAGAAGGATGAAGATCAAGTAAAGGCCCTTGGATTTGGCCAGGAACAAAAGGGATTGTGCCCTTTTGTCCCCATGCATTCATTTCTTTAATATCGAACATCTTGTATTCTTCCTTCCCCCTCCTTCAACCCCTCCCCATTCTCTGTTCCCCTTCCAAATGTTCTCCCCTTCTTCTTCCCGTTGTCTTCTATTCCGCCCATCCTCCTTCCTTTTTTTCTAAGCTACTGGTCCATTAAGTTTTTGCTGCCTCACTTCCCTACTCCCGTCTAACCTTTTTTTATTTTGCAAACCCCAATCCCTCTTCTGCACATGGAAGATAGGATCCCCACAGAGAGTCTGCTGCCTTCCAGGCCATGATTGCAGTCTTCCCCTCCTGTTTTGCCCAAGGGGATCCAACCTCCTGCAGCCAGACAGAAAGGGTCTTTGCCACGATTGCAGCCATCACCTTCTCTTCTCCTTGCAGGAGATGGGATCAAGGCCATGATTGCAGCCTTCCATTCTGCCCATGGGGATCTGATCTCTTGTGGGCATTCGGAGGGGGTCTTTGCCGCAAATGCAGTTGGGCTCTTCTCTTCTGCCTGCTGTAGATGGGATCCCTGCAGGCAGACAACTTGCTTCCAGGCTGCAATCCCAGGCAACAGGTGCAAATTTCTGATTACCATGATGACCTGGCATCTGGGATTTGTCAGGCCCTGCTATAAGTGACCTAAAATAAATGGAAAGATTAGGGTTGAGCATTTATTTTTGTATAAATGCTAAAAAATAACAAATAAGGACATTTTTGGTTCATATACTTTTAAACAAATCAAATATCTCAGGGTCAGAATGAGCTGAATCCTTAATTTTGCACATACCTTTTCGGTACCATGGTAATACAGGCTGTGGGACTAGATGCAGTAGAACAGCCTTGGGAGGATTAGAAGTCAGAGGCATGAGTCACTTCACCCAACATGTTGACACATTTAGACAAGCTACTAAACAAACCTATCCCTTGCTTCGCCAAAATTGATGGCTGATGATGTCAGCAACTTAGCAGGAAACTGAAAGAAAGCATGAACAAAGTACTATTTGCTGAGGTGAAAATTTTTTTTGAAAATAGAGAACGTGCTCAATCTCTCTTTTTCATATTCATTGTGGTTATCCTTTAAATCTGACTGGCTGGGTGTGTCCTGAGGACTGGGTTGAGAATCCTTGGTCTAGTTCAATGGAGAGCATAGTGAGGGAGACAAGGAACCCAAAGAATGCAGAGTGAAGAGAGACAGACAGGCAGTTACTGCTTCTCTCTCAGTGTCAGAGAAAACTGAGCTTTAAAAATCTCAGAATTCATGGGTCCAGACAGCCTGCATACATAAGTCAGAGAGAAATGGATATCTGGCAATACTGGTGAAAAGTTGAATGAGGTTTTCACATAATCTATAGTATTCATTCACAGAGACCGACCCCCCTTTTTTGCAGAGAGAAATGGAAGACAAACATTTAACGTATGGCTGATAGTAGATGACAGTCTGTCTGCCTCTGTCTATTTATCATTGCTAAAGTGTTATCTGGCATATGGTGCACCATACAACTACATATATGAAAACAATTCCTGTTCCATAGAGCTTACAAAATTGTTTGATTAAATCACAATGCTTGGGTGGTGTAGATATGGAAATGGTGGTAGAAACAAATGAGGGGATGTTGATGTTGCTAAGAGATTTAGGGCCAGCAGCAGCACTTGTGAGATAACAAAACAAAGAGAGTGGTCTTAGATCCCTGTAGTCCACCAGCCAAGCTATTGAGAGATTTCTTTAGGAGGAGATTTCTTTAAGGCTGCAACTCTCAGGAAAAACTGTGAAAAAGTAATTGTCTTCTCCCAGCTCATCAGACAGGCAAAAGTAGGCAAAGGCAGTGCTGGGTGTGGGAGACAGAAGAACAGTCGCAAATAAAGCCATTGTCAACTGCACACAGTTGGAGCTACACCCTGTTCCCTGCTGGTGAGTGTATTGAGAGATACAGAATCTGATAAATCATCATGTTAAGAATTTCCAGAATCTTCCGATTTTTTAAGTTTTATATAAGAACATAAGAACATTAGATATGCCATACTGGGTCAGACCAAGGTCCATCAAGCCCAAAATCCTGTTTCCAACAGTGGCCAATCTAGGTCATATGACCCTAGCAGTTTCCCCAAAAGACACAGGTTCCACAATGCTTGTACGTGGTCAAGCATTGATGTCCTGGGTCCCTTCTTAGTAATGGTTTATGGACCTTTCCTCCAGGAACTTGTCCAAACCTTTTTTAAACCCAGCTACACTAACAGCCTTTCCTATATCCTCCGGTAACAAATTCCAGAGATTGATTACACGTTGAGTGAAAAAATATTTTCTTTTATTAGTCTTAAATAGTTTACCCTGTAGCTTCATTGCATGTCCCCTAGTCTTTCTATATTCTGATAACGTAAACAATCAATCTACGTTTACCCGTTCCACTCTGGTCATTAATATATAGACTTCTATCATATCTCCCCTCAGTCATCTCTTTTCCAGGTTAAAGAGCCCTAACCTTTTTAGCCTTTCTTCATAGGAGTGTCCTTCCATTCCCGTTACCATTTTGGTGGTTCTTCTCTGAACCTTTTCTAAAATCGCTATATCCTTTTTAAGATACGGCGACCAGAATTGCACACAATATTCAAGGTGCGGTCTCACCATGGAACGATATAGAGGCATTATAATATCTTTTGTTTTATTTTCCATTCCTTTCCTTATGATACCTAGCATTCTATTTGCTCTCTTGGCCGCCACTGCACACTGGGCCGAGGGTTTTAACATGTTATCCACAATGACGCCTAAATCTTTTTCCTGGGTGGTGGTTCCTAATGTGGAACCTTGCATCGTGTATCCATAGTTTGGGATGTTCTTCCCTAGGTGCATAACTTTGCACTTGTCCACATTAAATTTCATCTGCCATTTTGATGCCCAGTCTTCCAATTTATCAAGATCCTCTTGCAATTTTCCACAATCCTCTTGTTTTTTTTTTTTTTAATTTATTTATGGAAAATGTTACAATTATACAAAGGAAACAAACATCCTCATACAATCATAAGGCATCATTATTACATAGCCTAGCCCACATCAAGGAGGTGACATAAAGATTTTTCCTGATGTCTCCAGAGCCACTCAGAAACTCCGGAGGGCATTTTTGGAGGTTCGCCAGCGTGTTTTGGCTCTGGGGGCATCATTTTATTTGAAGTTCCCTTGTAAGTGTCATGTGATCTTTCAAGAGAAACGGTATATTTTCTTTATAGTTGAACAATTATTAGATTTTCTGAAAGATAAGGAATGACTCTTGTCTGGTATGCTTTGATTTCAGTTAGTTTGCTTCTTTTGTTTTTGGGCCTCTTGACTAGTTAAAAGGAGTTTAGAATTTATACAGGACCTGTGGATTGCCTTGATTATGCTTTTTATGTCAATCCTCCTGGGTTTTAACAACTTTAAATAGTTTTGTGTCATCTGCAAATTTGATAACCTCACTCGTTATTCCACTTTCCAGGTCATTTATGAATATGTCAAAAAGCAGCGGACCCAGCACAGATCCCTGGGGTACACCACTATTCACCTTTCTCCATTGGGAAAATTGGCCATTTAGCCCTACCCTCTACTTTCTTTCTTTTAACCAGTTTCTGATCCACAATAGTACACTGCCTCCTATCCCATGACTCTTTAGCTTTGCCAAAGGTCTCTGATGAGGGACCTTGTCAAAGGCTTTCTGAAAGTCTAGATACACTATATCAACTGACTCACCTTTGTCCACCTGTTTATTCACTCCTTCAAAAAAAACATAACAGATTAGTAAGACAAGATCTTCCTTGTCTAAAGCCATGTTGGCTGTCTCCAATTAGGCCATGACTATCTACATGCTGAGTAATTTTATTCTTTATGATGGTTTCTACCATTTTTCCCGGTACTGATGTCAGGCTCACCGGTCTGTAGTTTTCCGGATCACCCCTGGAACCCTTTTTAAAAATTGGTGTTACATTGGCGATCCTCCAATCTTCAGGTATTAGAGATGATTTTAATGATAGTTCACAGATTACTAATAGCAAGTCTGCAATCTCATATTTCAGTTCTTTCAACACCCTTGGATGTATACCATCCGGCCCATGTGATTTGCTCCTCTTCATTTGCTACACTTCAGTTTATCTAATAGTTGTAATACATCTTCCCGATGTATCGATATTTCCTTCAATTCTTCCACACCTTTAGATACCACTTCAGTCATGGGTAACATCCCTACATCTTCCTCAGTAAAGACCGAAGCAAAGAATTCATTCAGTCTCTCCGCTATCGCCTTGTCGCCTCTTAGAGCCCCTTTAACTCCTCTATCATCTAATGGACCAACTGACTCTCTCACAGGTTTTTTGCTACAAATGTACTTGAAAAAGTCTTTATTTCGTGTTTTCGCTTCCGCAGCAAGCTTCTTCTCAAATTCTCCCTTTGCCTGCCTTATCAATGTCTTGCATTTGACTTGCCAGTGCTTGTGCTATTTCTAGGTTTCGTAATTTGGCTCTTTTTTCCATTTCCTGAAACATGCTTTTTTGGTAACAACAGCCTCTCTGACCTCACCTTTAAACCATGCTGGCAGTTTTTTGGACTTCCTTCCACTTTTCTTAAAGCGTGGAATACAGCTAGTCTGGGCTTCCAAGATAGTATTTTTCAACAACACCCAAGCTTGATGTAAGTCTTTAACCTTTGCAACTGCTCCTTTTAGTTTTTTCTTAACTATTTTCCTCATTTTATCATAGTCTCCCTTTCGAAAGTTAAAAGGATTTCCTTACTATCCCTCCTCCACTAATTAAATCAAAGGCGATCATGCTATGATCACTATTGCCAAGTGGCCCCAACAACCTTATCTCTTGCACTAGATCTAGGTCTAATATGGCTTCCTCTCTGGTCGGTTCGTGAACCAGCTGCTCCAAGAAGCAGTCATTTATGTCATCTAGGAACTTTATCTCCCTAGGATGTCCTGCCGTGACACTGACCCTGTCGATACCGGGGTAATTGAAATCACCCATTATTATTACTGCGCTGTAACTTTTGTTAGCTTCCTTGATTTCTTTGAGCATTTCATCATCCATTTGTTCATTCTGGCCAGGTGGTGGATAGTACACCCCCACTGCCATCGCCTTCCCCTTTTTACATGGAATTTCAATCCATAGAGATTCTACAGCAAATTGTGTTTCCTGCAAAGCTTTAATCCTTTCTGACTCAATGCCCTCTCTAACATAGAGCGCAACCCCTGCACCAATTTGATCAGCTCTATCATTACGATACAGTTTGTACCCAGGTATCACAGTGTCCCACTGGTTGTCCTCCTTCCACCATGTCTCTGAAATTCCAATCATATCTAACCTTTCATTTAGTGCTATATATTCTAACTCTCCCATCTTATTTTTTAGACTTCTAGCATTTGCATACAAGCATTTTAGAGACTGTATTTTATTCATATTGTAACCTTGCTGTGTCTGAGTTCACCTTCACCTCTAGATATGATAGTGGTAGTCATGGCCAAGAAGTGATGCAAACCCAGACAACAAGGCACAAATAAACTAACCTCGTTCACTGCTCAGAGCAAAATGATGGAAATAAACTAAAAGGTTTTCTTGAGCTCAATTTCCAAGTGATAAGTATAACAATTGAATTTGTTATTATAGATGGTTATACCTAATAACAGATTTAATTTACATTGCATTCAGAATCTTTTTCTCTTTTTTTACTAACTTATTTATTTTACTATAGAACATTTCACTATTAAATGCAATAAACAAAAGTCAAGTATGAGATTCGTCGATCAAAGGTTAACATCTCTGGAACAACATATCAGATAAGTCGTAGAATTTACTTTCTTCGTTCCTTATAATTTTCTAAATAACAATTTACTTGTTTGGTTTCTTTTTTTTTTTAACCTGAATGTTTATATAACTTTTATCTTTACAGAAAACAGTCGGAGTAGCTGTTACTACCAATGGGCCATCCCATTTCCTAACACTATTACATCTCCCTAGGATAATTTTTTCAGAACATGCGGGTACCAACTGTCCTACCCTTCCCAAGACTTTGACAAAACCCAAATTAGGCTCTATTTGTTTCTTCTGTGTGCATATCTGCGTTATTACTCTTAAAACTTTCACCGGTTTGAGAGTGAAACAGGATAAGTCTTGGAATAACCCCTCTAGGTGTGTCAAAACATTCATACCCACTATTCATTGGGCAGCACTTTCTTCCATTCTTCCTTCTTTAAAGTTATCTTGCACCACAAAAATGCATCATTGTGATATTACTTGTCCAAGACACTGCACAGTCGCATCTATATATCCTAATACTGGTAGTGCCATCCCATTCACTGCCATCAATTTTAGTTGGGAAGCATCTTACAATTGATTTGGGCTCGGAAAGTTTTTGTAATAAAAACTAGCCAATATTGTTGATAAGCTTGATCCAATATCCAGCGTACAGGTTACTTCAATTCCATTGATTTTTACTTTTACCAATGGACTAGATCCCACAGCCTTTTCTCCAAATAATTTGTCTTCCTGCCCATCTCCCTTACGTTCTGTCATTTGTCTTCTCACGGTAGCCTTCCTTTCAGTTTCTCTTTCTGCAGCTTCACCTAAATGACTTCTCCAAAGAGATTCATTATTACCACTTTGCGTATTAACATTACTGGAACTACTATTTCCACTGTCTGATGGAGCTGTACGAGGAAATTTTTCATTCCTATAATAACGGGCAATGTGTCCTGATTCATGACATTTGAAACATATTTTTTGACTTGTCGATAAACTACTAGAAGCTTCTCTAGCCAGGAATTCAACTCTGTTCTCTCTATAATCGATATTTCCGTTGCCATTATATTCGCTTCTCACATCCCTATTCCACCTTTCCCGTCTCTGCATTTCCCATTCACATTCTTGCCTTTCTGTCCACTGTGTAAATAATCTTGTTAACTGCCCAATCATAGCTGCAGCTGTATCTCCACCCACTGTTCCATCTCCTGCATCTTCCCTCAGTCTCTGTAGTATTTTCTTAGGTTCTATCATTGTCGGGACTCTCTCCTCTCTCCACCTTATGGCAGCTTGTAACAAATCCGCGAATCCCATATTTGGATTATCCTCATGCCTCTTTGTTATTTCTCTTCGGAGTGCAGCATCCCTTAATTCCAAAATGAACTGCTCTTTCAATGTCTCTTCTGGTGTTCCCATTCTTCTTCTATCTTTCTTTAATATAATGTCCATTTTCTGCTGTAATTTATATCCGTACACTCGTATAGTCTCCTTATCTTCTTGTTTTGCATTGTAGAATTCTTGAATCCTCAATCCCAATGCCACCTTATCTCCATACACTTGGCATAGATATCAAAAATTTCATCCACCATACATTCTCTCGGTAAGGAATATTTAACTGTGTCCGCTGCCAAGCCTTTTAAATGGTCACAAATCACATCCACTTGGTCCTCTGGTGAGATCTTTAGAATTCTCATTCTAATTCTAACTTTCTCAATCCAATCTTCTACATTCAGATCTGACATCTCCTTCTGAAACCCCAAAAATTCTGGGATCATCTTATCTTGCGGGATCACCACTGTATTCGTAATTATCTGATGCCTCATTCCACCTTTTCCGGCTTCCGCTTCCATTGTTCAGTTACTTCTTCTTTTCACCTCAGGAGATAAGTATGCTTACGAAACAAACTTTTCCCCACTCTTTCCCACTAAGAATAAAACTTCAAACACAATACAATCCAATTTTTTTTATTTCACTGCTCCTCAGTGTCTGCTGAAACTTTCAATGTTGATTAACCACTGTATAATAAATGTCTTTAACCAAAAATTCAAAGTCTTTAATACCTAGTACCAAATTCAACTACTTATTTACCCTGTTCTTAAGCCTAAAACTTGTCAGAAAATCCTGCCAACTACGCCATAAATTTGTAACCTTGCTTTGTCTGAGTTCACCTTCACCTCTAGATATGATGGTGGTAGTCATGGCCAAGAAGTGACGTAAACCCAGACAACAAGGCACAAATAAACTAACCTCGTTCACTGCTCAGAGCAAAATGAAGGAAATAAACTAAAAGGATTTCTTGAGCTCAAGTTCCAAGTGATAAGTATAACAATTTTATTTGTTATTATAGATGGTTATACCTAATAACAGATTTAATTTACATTGCATTCAGAATCTTTTTCTCTTCTTTTACTAACTATTATTTATTTTACTATAGAACATTTCACTATTAAATGCAATAAACAAAAGTCAAGTATGAGATTCGTCGATCAAAGGTTAACATCTCTGGAACAACATATCAGATAAGTCATAGTATTTACTTTCTTCATTCCTTAATATTTTCTAAATAACAATTTACTTGTTTAGTTTCTTTTTTTTTTAACCTGAACATTTATATAACTTTTATCTTTACAGAAAACTTTGTATAGAACTTCTATCTACTTCTATTCACAGGTATGTATCTATTTTCCTTCCTCTCACCAAAGAGAGTCTCTATTAGCACTTAACTCTCCGTAGTTGCAGTAGTTGTTGGTATCTGTAGCTGTAGAACTTTCTTGATAGATTTGATGACTTTGGTATTCCTTTCGTGGGAGCTCTTGTTGATGTAAATGCTGGTGTTGCTCAGCTGACGGTAGTTCCCGAACACCCACCTACTACTTAAGCTTTAAATAAACCAAAAATAGAAAACCCTATCTATCTTACAAACCAGTGAACAATCACTGTAAAACTATTCAGTACAGTTTTAAAATTTCTTAACTGACTAAATAAAAACAAAGTATAATTAATGTCCCTAAATAATGAAGCCTATTCTTTACTGTTTTCTCTAACTACTAACAGAGCTTCATTTAAGAATTCACTTCCCAAGACAATGCACTCATTCATCAATCTCATTATATGGCTTCAGGCATATTCCTCATCATCAATGAGGTCAGTCACTTACTGTGCAAGTATCCTTTCACCTTAAGGTTTCAGGCACAACATACTATAGGCTATTTAATAGCAAAGCACTCCTCAAATGACACTTCCACTTCCTCTCAGTCTCTTTCTTTTAGAGGGCTCTCATGGAATCTTCAACCAATGTCACTTGCTTCACTACCTGGCAATACATCTCAATCAGTACTGTCAAGTGCCACACAAAATCAGTGTTATCATTTACTTAGCCTGATTTTCATATAGTACTAACAGCAATCCCACTCTCAAAAACAATTTCTCACGTATTGGTACCTTTTTACTGGCAAAAATAGTACATCTTTTCAGACACAGCATAACACATTTCTGCTTTCTTTCACTGTCCAAGCTCTTCTCCAACTATATTTTTCCTGTTGTCAGGGTTACGGTGACTCTTTTAAAATCACCTATTTGCATTCCAGAGCCACTAACCAATCACAGGCATGTTTAGGAATATGCAAATGAGGCATTAAAACATGTTCTGAATTCTGCAAAAATCAGTTTTCTTTTCAACTGTATTTTCCCATTAAAGTGAATGGCAAAACCTTAACATGGAAGTTTTACACATTAAAGACTTTCCAAAATAGTCCAAAATCTATAATCATATTCAGCTTATCTAACTTAAATACTCTATTATTTCCAAATTTAAATTCATACATTAAACCCTTAGGTTACAATATTAATTGTAATGTTCCCTGTAAAATAGTTATCTCCAAGTTGTAATGCCCTGTTCAATGTAATTTCAGTTTGTTCAATGTAAACCGCACTGATGCAGAATAGCGCGGTATATAAGAGAATGTAAATAAATAAATAATTTGGCTATTGGTAGACATGGGTAATTTGGGATCTTTAAGCTCTGTCTGCTCCATACTCAAAGGCATTTGGGCTACTTTTCTCTTTTTTGGAACCTCTCTGCTTTTGGTAGTATCCTTCAAGAATACATTCTTCTGAACCATCCGCTCTTGGGCGACTGTTGGCTTTCCCCTATTATCTAGTTTAAAAACTGCTCTATCTCCTTTTTAAAGGTTAATGCCAGCAGCCTAGTTCCAACCCGGTTAAGGTGAAGCCCATCCCTTCGGAAGAGCCCCTCCATTCCCCGGAATGTTCCCCAGTTCCTAACAAATCCAAACCCCTCATCTCTGCACCATTGTCTCATCCACGCATTGAGACTCCGGAGCTCTGCCTGCCTTTTGGGTCCTGCGCGTGGAACGGGAAGCATTTCGGAGAACGCTACCCTGAAGTTCTGGATTTCAACTTCCTACCTAAAAGCCTAAATTTAGCCTCCAGAACCTCCCTACCACATTTTCCTATGTCATTGGTACCGACATGTACCAAGACAGCAGACTCCTCCCCAGCACTATCTAAGACCTTATCTAGGTGGCGTGTGAGGTCCACTACCTTCGCACCAGGCAGGCATGTTACCAGGCGATCCTCACGTCCACCAGCCTCCCAGCTATCTACATGCCTAATGATTGAATCACCAACTATAACAGCTGTCCTAACCCTTCCCTCATGGGCACATGGCCCTGGAGAAACTTCCTCGGTGCAAGAGGGTTTTACATCACCTGGAGGACAGGTCCTAGTTACAGGATCACTTCTTGCCACACCAGGGTGATGCTCTCCTGTCACGTGACCTCTCTCCTCCATGGCAACAGGGATGCTGCCAGACTGGAGGTGGGACCTCAGGACTATATCCCTGTAGGTCTCGTCTATGTACCTCTCTGTCTTTCTTATGTTTTCCAAGTCCGCTACTCTAGCCTCTAGAGAACGGACTCGTTCCCTGAGAGCAAAGAGCTCCTTGCACCTAGTGCACACATAAGACCTCTCACCAACTGGGAGAAAATCATATATGTGACACTCAATGCAAAAGACTGGAAAGCCCCCATCTCACTGCTGGACTGCTGTCTGCATCTTAGTTTTAAGTTTGTGTTTAGATGTTTAAGTTCTTTACTTACTAAGGGTTGCTATGGATATTTATACTAATAAAACTGTACCTAATATGTTTAATATACCTTGTTCACCTGAAGTTTAATTAATCTCAGGTCCTTACTATGGCTGATTTGGGTAATGAGCTTCACCTGAAAGCACCTCCTGTCTTTTAAGATGGGTAAGTAACCAGAAAGCTCTCTTCTGTGTTTTAAATTTAAACTAAAAGTACCTTGCTGATGCTAGGCCCTGAGCGACTATTAAATTTAAACTACAAGCTCTCTGCTGGGTATGAAATGTAACCAGAAAGTTCTCTTCTGTGTTTTAAATTTAAACTTAAACTGCTGCTACTAGGCCCTGACTGATTTAACAAAAAATAGTGGATTCACAGATTAATTAGCTTTAATACAAAGAATTCCTTTCAGAAAATTCCCAGAAGTATATAATCACAATTGCAGGTTTCTTTCCAGAAGTAACAGTCCCCTTTTCTAGTCCTTCAAGATTGAGGATCACAGAGCTCTGTTTGAGCTATTTATGCCTGTGCTGCAGAGGTAAGCTTTGACCAACTTCCTGGGTGATTAACAGTCCTTGCTTGGATAGAAAGAGTCTTTCAAAATGGCTTTTTGACCTGCCACCTGGTGTAAAAAGGTTTCACAGGTCTCTTGCCCCCTAGGTAGAAGGCCTCTTTGTAAAGGTCTCTAGAAGACTTTATTTGTTGCTCAAAGAGTACTGACCCTGTTTTGCCTTTTGTGCTAAGCTGTATTCTGATTTGATTTAAATTATAGCTCTTTGCTGCTGCTAGGCTCTAACTTATTATGAAATTTAAACTACAAGCTCTTTGCTGGGTTCTAAATTTAACCAGAAAGCTCTCTTCTGCATTTTAAATTTAAACTAAAAATACTTTGCTGATGCTAGGCCCTGAGTGACTATTAAATTTAAACTACAAGCTCTCTGCTGGGTTCCAAAATTAACCAGAAAGCTCTCTTCTATAGCTGAGAAGGAGATGAAAATTCTAGATGTTAAAATGGGTGGAGGCAGATTTTAGATAGTACATGGAGAAGGGAATTCAGGAGGTGGAGAATTTCCATAGTATTTTACAAGAGGTTCTGCCAAACACGGAGCCTCTTATAAAATAGATGCAGGACAGAGGTCACATAATGTGCTGAGGAAGCTCAGATGTGTGCCGCTCTTTCTCTGGGGTTCCACCCTCCCCGCTACAACTGTGATTTTGGAGCCAATTTCTGGTCACTAGTCCCTTGACACTACGAGCATTCTTACCTTGACACCATGAGCATTCTGTCCTGAGACTGGTTGCTGGCCTGGGGGATGAAATTGGCCCATTGTGATCATGGGAAACCTTCAGCCACTGCAGCCAAAATGGCGGAGGCTCTGGCTTCACCCAGTTCCCCACCCAACGCGGTCCTAGCAGAGGAGGTATTAAAGGCTGTTTGCATCCATGGGCCCATTCTCTGTAATGGTTCCCGGATCAATATCTTCCAGGATTACTTTGTGTAGCTAAGCCAATGGAGGAGGGCTTATGCGGTGTTTGTCAGCGTTTGGATGAGGCTAAAATCAAATTTGCTGTGCAGTACCCTGCCTGATGGCGAGTTTTCTACAATAGCACCAGAAAAATGTTTGAAGATGGCACAATAGTATGTTCAGTCCATAGTCTCCCCGTGAACTCTGGGGGATCGGGAGAGCTGGGACCAATGGACCTTTTCCCAGCTGGGAGTTTCCTATGCAATGGAGTTCCTGAGAGTTTCTTATTATTACGCTTACACTGCTACCCCTTGGGAATGACTGGTGGGTTGCTAGGGACTGGTCTTCAATGGACACCTTGGAGCCCGGTGGCTGACTTGCCCATGAGGGTTTTCTGTACTGTTGCTCAGGTACTGGGTTATGAGTGCCCTGTATACTTGGGGCATTCTGGGGGCCTGGAGACTTGAGCCTATCCATATCTTTGTGGTACTGAGGAGATGAGATTGCCTTTGGACCTTCAGGACTAGCTGGTGGCCAATGGATGGCGCATTGGCCGCACATAGGTCACAAACTATGCTGACAGTTATATAATGTTCCTATGTTTTTCTTGTTCTGTAGTTACCTTCCTTAAAAAGAAAGGATTTATTCTTCCCTTTTTTTTCTTTTTTCCTTCTATGTCTATGAAGGAATGGGTGCCCTTTGCCTCTGGATTCTGGTCCTATCACTCAGAGGATTGCTGGGGTTGGAGGCCGGTGGAGACGTGAGATGTGGAATGCATGCATGGGGGTCCAGAGAGGAGGGTGTGTGATAAGGATGCTAGGAGGTGTGTAGGTTACGTGTGGTACTGGTTTGGATGAGGGTGGGGGTTGAGATGTGGCTGGAGTGCATGTATGTGTGAATGCATGGAAGGGAATGGCTGGCACACCTGGGATCCGGAGACAATGTGGCTGTATGTCTGAGCAAATGCTGCCACTGTACAACAGGGGAACTTGAGCTTCAGTGATTTTCACCTGTGCGGGGAGGGGTTTCTCTGGCATTTGGTGCTCTGCTCGGATGAGTGCTCTCATGGGTATGAGGTTTTATTGGACCACCACTGCAGGACATGGTGTGGGAATGGGGATGTAAAGGGGACTGTGTGGCCCTCAATGTTTGGTAAACAGAGCCCACTGGATAAGTGCGCATTCCCCAGACTCAGGTGACTGTTGGTCTGCCGGCCTTGTCGAATCCTACCTGGACAGCCCTGGGCCTAGAAAGCTTGGACATGGTGAGAAATATCAGGGGGCAGGGATTCCTGTATCCACAACCACCTTCTGTATGCCAATCTTCTTTTATTCTAGTTCTCTTAATATTTACAGGGCTTTTAGTAATTCCTGTGTTTTCATAGCACTAAGGGGGGATAATTGATGGGTATGAAGATTTGTCCACTTGTACCCTGGCCTTGAAGTTTGGGCCCTGAAGTTTGGTGCTCTGGAATTTTTTACCGGAGGATGTAGTAAAAACTATTAGTGTAGCTGGGTTTAAAAAAGGTTTGGACAAGTTCCTGGAGGATAGGTCCATAAACCATTATTAAAGGGGATCCAGGAAATCCCCAATACAAGCATTATGGAACCTGTGTCCTTTTGGGTAACTGCTTATGACCTAGATTGGCCACTGTTGGAAACAGGATACTGGGCTTAATGAACCTTGGTATCTTATGTTCTTATGTTCTTACCTGTTACATCCTCTCCCGCAGCTATGGGTGGTGGAAATTAATACCCATGGACATATTAATTGATATGCTTTGGTCCCTCATCAGCTCTTTTTTTTCCTTGTGATTTTGTTGTTGATGTATTGGCAGATGGGCTCCTCCGGCCCTTCTATTTTTCCTTTAGGAGGTATTCACACCCTTGTTTATGGTGGACTACAGGCATTAATGGCATTTAATAATTTTGTTTTGATATTTTTCCTTGGATGTTTTGTCTTTTCTGTACAAGTTTATTCTTGACACATTGTAAAATTATTTAAATATATAATAAAAAAAAAGATGATGGTATGCTCCAGGATCCTGTACATGTTGCAATTGCTGCCCCTAAAATTGCTATATGTATGGTGGAGAGGTCATTGCAGATTTTCCTCTGGTGCGAGAAGAAACCCCGTTTGGCAATTAGTCGTCTACAAGGTCCATGGAAGAAGTGGGGCATGGGGCTCCCATACGTGGCCCATTATAACTTGGCGTATATGCTATGGCATGTAATGGACTGGATGGGAAGACACTCAGTGTTCACCCCACAAGACTTTGAGTCAGTCATGGTTACTGCCCCCCCTCCCCCAATTTCTTATCTCTGTTTTACATGCCCCTCGGACCTTGCTGCCCACCAGGATTTGTGATAGTCTTCTTGTCAGGGTGGTGCGGGGTGGCCGGAGAACATTGTGTGGGCTCCTGGGACTTGCACCTGGGGTTATGGTCTATTTGCTGTTACAATTCAACATCACCTTTGCCCCCAGCTTGTACACTAGGCCCTTTGATGTCTGGGCTTGCTTGGGCTTAACTCAGGTGCAACAAGTGGTAAACAATGAGCGACGATTGTTGTTGTTCCAGGAGCTTCAAGATAAATTTGGGTTGCCTGTAAGTCATGAGTTTGCGTACCTGCAATTACATTTGTAGCCTCTCAGCAAGGGCAGGGATTGGAGAAAGGGGTCCTTCATAAACTGGAGACCTGCTTTGAATAAGAGGACCGGGAGCGGGTCTCCGTAGCTCATTATTGCTGTGCTTTGAGGGATCTCCCTGGGGGGCTATTCGTATGTGCACTTGACCCGGAGCTGGGAGTAGAAACTTGGGATTTCTCTCACAGGATATGTCTGGGAGCTGGCTGAACATAACATGAATGGTTCTAGGGGCACAGCTTCGGGAAATGCAGTTCAAGATACTGGAGAGGGGGTACTACGCGCCCTACAAGGCATGGAGGGCAGGATTTGCGGAGTCTGGGAAGTGCCCCTGGTGCAATAGGGAGCAAGCACATTTGGGACACATGTTTTGGGGATATACCAGAGTGACGGCATTTTGGGGCCAGATACAGAGATTCATCGGGAGCCTTATGGGACAGAGCTTGGAGTTCCCGCCGAGTTTCACAATACTGGATGCTAGAGAGCTTCTGGACTTACGAGGTGTGGGGAGTCGGCTTTTGGTGTGCAAGGGCTGTCTTCTTGCTAAACAATGAATTCTCCAACACTGGCACAATCTTGATGATCCAGACATATGGGAATGGCAGAATGCCTTTCATCAATTGGCAATATGGGAAGGGTTGGCATCCAAGGGCGGTGTTAAATGACATGAAGTGTTTCTAGTGGTGTGGGAACAATACTTGGCTAGCCCATCCTCGAGGGCCCATAATGATATCCTCACCTTGTGAATTTACTATACTAAACTTACCTCGTATATGCAGATATATATGCAGATATTTGTGATGTTCAGTCTCTCTGATGGTTCTCAAATGAGTGGCAGTCCCCATGGGGGCAAAGGGGGGAGGAGGGGATTGTTAAAGTTAACTACTAGGTGGTCAGGGTCACCCGCCTAGCTGCTGGATGATGTGGCTTGGATGAATGTTGGAAGGTGGGGAAGAATTAGAGGATCAGGAAGATGGAAAGGTGAAGTGAGGTGAGGGGGGGGGGGAATAAATAAATCAAAAATTGGACAAACACTTGTATAACTGGAGTTCTGGTGCCTGCACCTGTTTCTTTCCTTTCTAGGGTCCATAGAGGTAATGATGTTTGTACCAGGACTGGGTGTTGTTTGCCATATGCTGTCATAGTTTTATAGGAATCGGTTTCTGTTTACATTCGCTACTGAGACACACTGTGTATACCCCAGTGTTGATGTTGATATTGTTATAGATTCTAGATAACTCTGTGGTACTGTGATTTTTGATGGTTGTCAATAAACATATTTAAACATAAAATATGTGTAGGACTGCACGTTGATGTCTCTCCACATTCAGGGGGAAAAGCAATTTTAAAAAGCTGCACATATGGAAAAAAATGTGCATGGAAACAGCTCAATTTAAAATCACTGCTCCTTCTGCAGATGAATAGTCCAAGCCAGAAGGGCCATTTCCCCTCCTCAGTCACCCATCCTAACCTTGATTCCCCCTCCAATAATTCTTCCCAACTTTGAGCCCTTGATGATCACACAAGTCATCTGACCTTCTCTCCAAATCCATGACAGCTGATCCAATCCCCCCACCCACTACCCTCCCTGGCATGAAGACTCCCCACACAATCCCCCAGTAACAATGAACCTACAGGGCATCATACATGAAAAAAAAAAAACACCCCCACTCTCCATCCTCATCCCATGCCTTACCCGGATCCCTAATGTCTAGTAGGATTAGGAGCAATTCCCAGTTGCTACTGCTCTTACAGGCTCATGTTCCAAAATGATCACTTGACCCCTAGAAGCTCCATACAATACATCCCAATGCAACAATTCTCAATCAGATTCTGAGTAAGAAGTCACCACTTTATAAACTCACCTAACAAAAATGACTCAAACCAATGCATTATGCCAGCACCTATCCTGCAAGCTTTTAAGAAGGAGATCAGAACAGAGTAGTTTGCTGCATCAAGTGCAGCAGAGACATCTAACATAATAAGAAGTATCTGACCACCTCTATCAATATGCTGATGCGATGAATCAATCAGAGATACCAATAAGGTTTCAGTTCTCTGACCTTTATCAAAACCACACTACAAGTTATAAAGCCCTCCAATTGCCTCGGGAAATATTTCTCAGTCACTTTTGATAAAAAACGCAAATTAGAAATTGGCTTGTAGCTGGCAGAATCACTAGAATTGTGAGTGGAGAGCTTAGAAATAGGTAAAGCTACAGCTCTCTTTAAGGAGATAGGAAAGATTCCAGAGGATTGTTATCACCACAACTTATGAATGATGCAGGATAAGGACTGAAGCTACATCCCTTATTTTTTAGAGTTCCCACAACAGCCTCAAACATGGACAGAGAAACAGAATGAAAAGAGGTCCAAATCAAAGCATCAGAACATAGTAACATAGAGACCTATTCTACTCGGGGCATGCCTGGGGCATCCGGCCATCCAAAAAATGGACAGGGCGCAATTACACCTGATTCTGCAACCACGGGAGCTAGTCATTCCTGCAGCAGCAGAATCTGGCATTTAGATGGCCAGTGCAGGTCCAAGTCTGAAGCACAGATGACCATTGCCCTGCATGACCAGGTGGCACTGTGCTCCTGCTGGACTCTTGGTGCCATGGCGTCCCATTGAAATGCGGCTCTCAGCCGTATTTCCCCTCCTCCCGACCCTTGTCGTGGTCTGCCAGGGCCAAGATTGGGCAGAGGAACACCACCTGCTGCTGCTCATCTTGGTGTGGGAGTCTGTTGGGCCTGATCACTGTCTTTGGGGGGACTTATTCTATCTGTGAAGTAGAATAGTCAGCTGTCCATCTTGGCCTCACTGGACGTACAGGGTCGTGACGGGAATAGGCCCTGTACGTCCAGGTTCCACCGCCTCTCCACCTCCAGCCCTCCCCCCCCCCCACCCCCATCCAGTGTTCCCCACACAAGTCTTCTGTGCATGCAGGGAGCCCGGGGTTTGGAATTCGCTTCCTGTGAATAGCAGGGTTTAGAAATCCAAGTTGGACATCCATCCCCGTTATTCGCATCTCAGAATGACCCCCATAGTAAATGGCAGCAGATAAAGACCAACATGATCCATCTTGTCTGCCCAGTAAGATGGCTAGAATTATACACGCTGCTCTGTGCAAGATACCTGCCTCTATTTTTTGAAGTGTAAAAGTTATGTTTGCTTTGATTTCATCCTCTTGTTATAAAGGAATCCTTTGGGTCTATTCCAAGCCTTTTTGAATTCTGTCACAATTTTTACCCCACCACCTCCATCAGGAGGACATTCCAGGCCTCCACCAACCTTTCAGTGAAAAAGTATTTTCTGATGTTGCTTTTGAGTGTACCTCTCTGCATCTTCATTTTATGTCCTCTAGTTCTACAACTTCCCCATCTTTTGAAAAGGTTTTGTTTGTTTGAACGACTGTATAATATCTCCTCTGCCCTCCCTCTTCAAGGTCTGCATATTTAGGTCTTCAAGACTCTTTTCATACATCTTCTAGAGCAGGGTCCATATCATTTTGGCCACCTTCCTCCAAACTATTTCAAAGATTTTTATATCCTATGGAAGGTATGATCTTCAAGTGAGGCCTGACAAACAACTTGTACAGGAGCATTAGTACCTTCTTCCTTCTACTGGTTATTCCTCTCTGTATGAA
This sequence comes from Ichthyophis bannanicus, assembly GCA_033557465.1. Taxonomy (NCBI): domain Eukaryota; kingdom Metazoa; phylum Chordata; class Amphibia; order Gymnophiona; family Ichthyophiidae; genus Ichthyophis; species Ichthyophis bannanicus. Next base: position 7,266,468 of record JAWIIG010000027.1, on the reverse strand, counting down.
GCCTTGCATCCTTCAGGCTTTGGACACCACCTAGTCACATTCTTTCATCACATTCAGATCCTCAGACACTATCACTCAGAGGTTCCTCTCCTCCCACTAACTGGTAGATAAGTGCAAAAGAGTGAATTGCCCCATCTCACTGCTGGGCTGCTGTCTATATCTTAATATTAAAAGTTTAGTTGTTAAGAGTTGTTAAAGAAGTAGGCTTACCTAAACTAATATAAAGGCCTTTAGGATTATTTGGTGTATTTTATGCTATTATTTTTGTTTGATTCCCAATGAATTGCTAATTATCTATTAAGGGGTAATCACTTCATAAAAATAGAATGTGGCATCAAATTTCATTCACTCTCTTAATTGGGATAACTAACTATAAATTATGGGATGTGCCAGGGGTGGGTGGGAAAAAGTCTACCAGTTTATTTTATTTTAAAGTTATAAAGACTATGGGGTATGTTTACTAAACTGCAGTAATGTTACCCGCGTTAGATTCCGTGGTAATGGTACAGATGCCCATACAAAAGCGTGGGCGTTGCATCATTACGGCAAGCTGTATCAGCTAACGCGCGTAACAAGGCACCTTAGACTAACGTGCGTTACAAGGTGCCTTATAAGGCACCTTACTTATAAGGCACATTACAAGGCATCCTGTAAGGCGCCCTATAAGGCGCCTTGTAAGGTGCCTTGTAAGTTGCCTTATAAGTAAGGTGCCTTATAAGGTGCCTTGTTAAGTGCCTTATAAGGTGCCTTATAAGGTGCCTTGTAATGTTCCATATAAGGTGCCTTGTAAGGTGCCTCATAAGGCGATTTGTAAGGCACCCTATAGGGCTCCTTAGGCTAAGCGCCATATTAGGCACCCCTGGAAAGGCACCTTAGAAGGCACCCTGGGTTACTGAACCATAGGTTAAGGTGGCCTAACAAGGTTACGGTGCCCTAGGTCAGTATGCCCTAAGGGCTGCAAGATGCTTCAGGATGACATGCATGACCTGTGAGGCATAGAGACAGATGTAGCCCTAACACTAGATAGAGCACCGAGGAAAGGCAATGAACAGGTGAGTGAAGGAGGGAGAGCTGGGAGCTGCTGGACCTGCCATATCTGTGAGCATCCCATGTGGCTGTCAGTACTGTTGACAAACATGGTGGGGGCAACTGTACCACAGCACAGGGTGCTGGCAATGTAAAGTACTGGAAAGACAGTGGGTGGCAGACGATGGGAATTCATGCCCTCCAGTGGAGGCGGAGGTGGCAGGATAGTTACAATGATGGGTGGACAGAGGAGTTGCGGTGCCTTGAAGATCAGGCACAGGCGAGGCAAGCACGAAGAGGCACAATGTAGGAAAGGGTAGCAGTGCAGGACATGGGGTGGCAGCTTGCACAGGCAGACAGGATGCTACACAGCTGACAGACACAGATAGATGGACTGAAGGAATGTAGGCAACTATGGCGAGGATATTATGGGCTGGCAGCACAGCTCTGCAAAAATATGACTGTTAAAGGCATGCAAACTATTTGAGTAGGACAGGTATAAAAGGAGGGAACAATGAGGAATTGAACCCATGAACACTGCTGAGAATGGCATTGCACTAACCAGTAGGCTATGCCTTCATGGTGTATCTCACAGCAATGGCTGGGTACAGAAGGACTGCAGGTCACTGCACAAACTGTCTGCTCTGAGTGCCAGGATAGGGTAACCCCACCAGTACCCATGTTGCAATGCACATGCTGAATAGCTGTCTACAGCTGATCACCAAATGGGGTCTGCACCTCTCCGGTACCTCATCTTGGAAAGATGAACTGACAGTGTGTGATACTGGCACAGAGTAGCTACAGACCATGCCATTGTGCAGGTTCTGTGTTCACCCTGAGGGATAGGATGGGTGCCCAGCACTAGGTCTGCAGTACATGTGGTGCTAGAGATAGGTCCTGCTGTACATCCCCATCATTACCAGTGTGTGACAGGTGTTCCTTCCGGTGCATCCGAAAGTAATTCAGGGCCCATCTGTGTTCTGAAGTCACATGTGGCCCTCTGGGACCAGACACCACCCAGATTAGTGTGTACCCAGTGTTAGGGTCTGGCTGACATGGGTACCTGTTATCAGGGCAGAGGGGTTTCTAGACTTGCATGAGGTTTGTGTAGCAGTGCCTCTACAGGTTAAAGTGGTATACACTATAAACCCCAAAAGGCCCACAATCACCTTTTTTGTAGGTACAGGACAGGTGCCTGAGCCCTGGTGAAGCAACCTCCATCCTGCTGGTATAAGACAGCCCTCCAGGGTTGGTGGGCCTGAGCCATACCTGTGACTGGGGCAGACCAGCAATATTGCTGGGATTAGGTCTGGAAAACCTCAGCCGTCTCACAACACAGTCTGCCATTCACTAGCAAATGGCACAGTCAGACTGCACTTGCAGCACCCTACAAGATGTTCTAATCATGCACAGACTAACTGCAGACAGTCCACTAGCCAGTCCATAGTGCATGCTCAAAGAGGAACTATGTGTACCAAGCAGCTATCTCAGTAATTGATCCCCAGCATTGGGAAAACTCAAGTATCACTGGAGGCAGATAGTGTAGAGCACTATGTGGGAACCTAGACATGCCATGGTCACTGCTCGGTCAGAGTGAGAGTGTCCTCCCAGCATGACATGCTGTGGCCACTCTATCCATGCAGGAGGTGGTCAGGCACTACAGTGTCCCAGCCATTGCCCTACACCCTGTGAAGATGCATCCTGGACAATCCGCCCTGTCTGGGCCATACGACAATACCTTGTTCCTCATTATGCACATATTCAGGCTAACGCTGGTAACAGTGGGACATTGTGGGCTCAGTGAGGTGTGGGCAGCCACAAAACAATGGATAGATATACACACACCCACACTCCTATTGCAGCATTGTGAAAAGATAGGGGTGGTTGGAGGCCCTGCCCGCCACACTGGTCCTGATCACAGTGTTGATATTGATAAACTGTGCAGGAGATAATAGTAGTGCTCTGGTGATAATTGCAGCTCCGTTCTGAGTCCAACAGCTTGACTCTCCATGCAGCTTTGGATTGTGGAGCCTGTGTGAGTGGGTGTTTGTACCCCTGTTCGCTGCTGCTTTAGGTTTGCACATGTTGCTGTTGTATCTGCATTGTAGGGTAAAATATAGGGATATGCTCTGCAGGATCCACAGCTGGGACTTGAATCTGTGATCCTCTGCTTCTGGACACATTGGCTGTGTGTACTGCACCACACTGTTCCACAGATGCACAGTAGTACAAAAGTACAGGTACTACTGTACAAAAGTACAGAAGTACCTGTACTTTTCCTCAGCCAGACCTTTTATGTTGCACTGCACACCACATACTGGTACAGGGCATGACCTAGGTCCACTGCAGGCAGGTGCCACTGCCCCCTCCAACACAGGAACACCCCCCCCCTGCCATGCTGACATGGCCATATGCTGTCAGTGCTGGTAGTGCACAGTCCCAGGCCATCCACTGTGTGGGTAGGTGGTTGCCTAGGGAGCAGGGTCTCGGGTGTGGGGAGGCATACATGGACATCCTCACATCCCCTCCATCACCGCCTGCCAATATTATGTCCCTTCCACTTGGGGGAGGGTTGGCTTGGGGGATGTCAGGTCAGCGCCCAGGCAACTGTTAGCTAGGGTGGACCATGTAGATGTAGGTGGATTGTGTTTGGCCTTTGTCTGCTGCTGTCTTTCTGATGTCCGGTTTCCAGGTTCCTATGTTCCACTTAGGCGACTGCCTAGTCCACCCTGTGCCCCAGCTGCCCCCACTACATGTTCTGCCTGAAGCCCCCTATGCCCCATTTGCAACATCACCATAGTGGCCTTTCATACTTGGGCACTATGCTGTTGCTGCAAATGGAGCACTACTATCACTTTTCATGGGCTCACTGCCTATGCTGTACATTGCTGACACTGAAATGGTTTCTCTCTCTTTCAAATGTGTGCTAACGCCAGGTTTTCAGTTGTGGATAAGATTCAGCCCGTCAGTTCCCAACGTTAGTGTGGAAGGGGCCTCTCCCTGCCCACTCCCCGCCCCTTGACCCCTTCTCTCCGCCCTCTCTCCACCCTCTGCGGGACTTACCCCAGCCAGGAACGCTAACGCGCGTTAGGTAACGTTAACGCACGTTAACGTGACATTTACGCACGTTAATGCTACCTAATGCGCGTTAACGTAACATCTGCTATGTTAACGTGGTTTAGTAAACATGTCCCTATGGTTTCTCTGACCTGAATAAGCCTGATTTTAGCTGATCTTAGAAGCTAAGCAGGGGTGGGCCTGGTTAGTACTTGCATGGGTAACCACCTTGCAATACCAGAAGTTGTATACTTACTGCACAGAAGAAAGTCCTGGTAATCTACTTCTGGTCATACCTTCCCCAGAAAACCTAGGGGCTATGTTGCCAGGAGTCAGCATTGACTCAATGGCACATACATGGACCTACCTAAATCTAACAGAAGTTCATTTAAAACCATTATAGCATGCAGAGCTAGTACTACCTTTTTTGCTACTCTGTGAGAATGAATACTGTGCTGCCCCCCCCCACCCCATCCTATGGATTCAAGCTTGTTGTGGACACTTAGAGGTCTGTCTACTAAGCATTTTCCCCATAGGCAGAAAATGGTAAAAGTCCTTTAGTAGACAGACCCCTTAATATGAGTGTCTGAAGTAGAATTAGAGTAAGGCTACCAGGTTTCTACGTGACTTCTCTGAAGTACCATTAAAAAGTACTAAAAATCCCTTCAGAAAGACCACTTAGGGACCTATAGCAAACTTGACATGCCATAATAACACTGCCAAGACTCACACTTCACTAGCTCTACCTATGAAAAGGCAGCACTACAAATATTACACCATTCCCTAGAGCACCCATATATTTACTACTGAGAAAACAGAACAAGAGGTCACTACACAGAAACAACACGCTAACAGAATACCGCACCTTGGTCACCCATGCAAACCACAGACATACCCTCACCACACATTATAAATGGAAATATGAAGACAAATATTTAACTGGGAACCCCAAAAAGTCAAACTCTTCACCACTGGAACCCTCCCCCCCCCACCCCCACAGAAATGCAGTTCCTTTTGTACTAAACAAAATACAAAGACATCAGATATATACATTTCCCCTAAACTAACTTCCAGTTAATAAATTCATTTTATTTTTCCAGTCATGTTGGTCCCAGTATCTCGCTTCTGCTTTCCTGTCTTCTAACTTTTTCAGTGTCTGCCATCCTTTTGCCATTTCTCCTCTCTCTTGCCATTTTCTATTCCTGCTCTGTATCTATCTCTAACATATTGATCTTTTTTCCATGTGTAGCTCTCATCCAACATCTTTCTTTTCTGTTCTTCTATACACTCAAATTTCACCCTCCTCACTCTCCAGTCCTCAATCTTCATTTTTACTTTTCAGCTACCTATCAACTTTCTGTCTCCCCTAACTCCCATTTTTGTCTCATTCCTTTCTCAGCTTCTTCTCCCCTCTATCTCACACGTTCCAGTTCTCCCCATTACATTTACACCCTCTGTACTAATACTCCCTCCCCCCACTACAGGCCTCACCTACTCTGTCTCTCATCTCCTCACTAGCTTCAGCTCCTTCCCTGACAGCCACCCCCTCCCCTACCTCCATTCTCTTTTCTTATCTCCATCCACTCCCGTTTTGCAACCTTACCAGCTGTATAACTGTCCATCCCTCTCACTCATCTCCTTGCCTATCCCCCATGGTCTGTCCCACATGGTTCCACCTTGTCCAGTATATACCCCCCATTCATAAGAACATAAGATATACCATATTGAGTCAGACTTAGGGTCCATCAAGCCCAGAATCCTGTTTCCAACTGTGGTCATTCCAGGTCTCAAGTACCTGTTGGGTTCCCAAAAGTATACACATTCAGCATATTTTTTTCTCGGTTTTCTCCTTTCTCTCATACACTGCTCATCCCCTCCACCCCCATGGTCTAACATCTCCATGCCCTCCCCCCCCCCCCAGTACAGCAGTTTCCCATTCCTTCTCATTAACATGCTCCAGCATCTGTCCCTAATCTCTTCTCCCTCCCCCACAGTCCATCACCTCCCCTCTCTATTCCTCCTTCCAGTAACTCCCTTTTCTCCCCACCCCCAACAGTCCAGGATCTAATCTCACTCTCCCTTTCCCTCCCTTCTCCTTCCCCATGGTCCAATATCACACTGCCTCTTCTTTCCCCATCCTCTCTGCAATCCAGGCTCTTCCCTTTCTCTCTTCCCCTTCCATCCAACATCTCGGTTTCCTCCTCTGTACTAAGGACTTCTTGACCACCACCCCTCCTCCAGTAGTCAGCAATTCCACTTCTCTTTCGTCACCTCCCTATCCTTTGCCACCACCGCCATTACACCTTAACAAAAAAAGCAAAGATGTGTGGCCTGTGGGCTTCTTCAGGCTCTGTATGCACTGAAGAGCCAATGCATCTCCTCTTCCCTCTTGTGCAGCTTCCTATCACTGAGGAGCGGGGATGCATCGGATCTTCAGCGCATACAGAGGATTGAATAATCCCCATGGGTTACACATCTTTGCTTTTTTTGTTAAGCTGTAGTGGTGGTGGGAAGGGGGGGGGGCTAAGATCAGAGACCTCTTGATTCTGCCTGCCGCCACACTGGTCATCCTGGATCCAGCTGACTCACTATGCCATGCCACCCCATGTGAGGGCAGTTTGCACAGTGGGCCCTGAAAGCAAGCTCTTTTATTTGCTTGCTTTCTTTTAAGACTATAAGGACCTACCTAAATCTAGCAGAAGTGAATTTAAAACCTCTAATGCAAGTATCTATTTGCCTGTTTAGGGCCCATTTAAATCTAACAGATGGTTAATTTCAAACCTCTATAGCCATGCTACTATATGCCTTCTTTCTTTTAAGACTATAAAGGCCTACTTAAATCTAATAGAAGTTAATTTAAATTGTCTAAAGCAAGCTGAGAATTAGTTTTGCTTTTTAATGAAATAAAAGAAACAAATCTTTCCAAATAAACCCACAAGCTCTCCTCTATCCCAAATTTTAAGGCATCAAGTTTGCCAGCAAAATAATGATCACTTACCAAAAGAGGCTTTGTCAGCTCTCAGCTTTCCCTCAGAATGGAAATTCATTCCCAGTCTGGCAATTCTTTTGGGACTGATATTCAAAGACGTGCTAACTGTGTTACTGCCTTAATCTAGGTCATTCAGGTGAATATCTGTGGGTGCGGCCGCGGTGTGTCCCATTGCTAATCGGTTAGCATCAGAGCATTCTGAGGACAACACTCGGCCATAACCAGGCAGCAGCGATATTGAGGCGCTGCCCAGTTATGGCTACATGGCAAAAGTAAAGTGCAGCATGGCTGGCCTTACTTTGGCCGCAGAGGCTCACCAAGCAGCAGCTGAATATCACCACTGCCCGGTTAGCTAGCGTCTTGCCAATCCGGGCAACCCAGATATTCAATGCTGGGGCTGAATATGACCCTGTCATTAAATATCTGGGCTTAAAGTTCAGTGTGGCGGCTACCCACATTAGATCGACTAGCCGCCATTGCTGAATATCGGGCCCATTGTTCTTATAAATGGAATACATAAACATAAATCAATTGTTAATGCTTTCAAAAATGATAAATACTGGGCATGAAGTGAAAAAGTAGTACATTTAAAACAAATGGGAGAAAATATTTTTTCACTCAGTACATAGTTAAGCTTTGGAACTCGTTGCTGGAGGATGTGCGAAAAGCAGTTAGAATATTTGGGTTTAAAAAAGGTTTGGAGCACAGATGCCTTAAGAGTCAAAGGGAATACCCAAAATATATTAGTGAGGAAAGCCTGTTTGGTAGGGACACAATGTATCCTATCTAACTGGAGAGAGATTAGAGCCCTATCTTCACTGGGAATGGAGGAATTTGTTTCACCATTGTATGCTTTTAGAAAAATTGGCTTCACAGGACTTGGTGGCAAGAAAAGGTGTTTTCTTAAGACTTTGCAGGGATTACATTCCATCCCTGCCTACTCAAGTGCGTAATGAAATCCTGAACATTTAATATTTTGCCTGTCCCATCCTAGGGGACCTAAACCTTGGTCCATGATAATTGATTGTCATGGAACTTAGGAAATGACCTGAGAGAGAAAGTGGAAATAGATGGTAGACATGGTTATGATTGATGAGCTGGAAACTTGATAGATTGGGAATGGATAGCTGACCTAGTGGTCTGAATGATATCAGGTACAGGAAGAAGATGTGTTTAGAAAAGGGAGGGCCCACTCCCCTTCTGGTTGTGTTTTGGGAGGTTAAGGTTGAAGCAGGTAAATGAATGTTTTATGCCTTATGTATTTATGGCATTGCAAACATGGCTGATTATTGTCTCTGATGTGCTTTGTTACTCCAGCTCACCCTGCTTGTACATGTAGAATAATATGGGGGAGGAGTTGGGGAATAAACGTAAAAAAAAACAACCTGGAATGACATTTTGCTTATTGAAGTAAGGAAACTACCTACCAGGTGAGTTGCTTTGTTAGTTAATAAAAAAGTTTAATACATAAAAGGTTTGGATAGAGTAGACACCCAGGAAGGTGCAGATAACATGAGGAGGGATCTAGCTAAGCTTGAAGAATGGTCTAGAATTTGGCAGCTGGGATTTAATGTTAAAAAATGTAAGGTCATGCATTTGGGCTGCAGCAATCCAAGGGAGCAATATAGTATAGGGGATGAAGTCGTTTTGTCCACTAAAGAAGAGCGGGACCTAGGCGTGGTTGTGTCTGATGATCTTAAAGTAGCTAAACAGGTAGAAAAGGCGACGGCAAAAGCTAGAAGGATGCTTGGGTGCATATGGAGAGGAATAGCTAGCAGAAAAAAGGAGGTGATAATGCCTCTGTATAAATCTTTGGTGCGACCTCATTTGGAGTATAGTGTGCAATTCTGGAGACCGCACCTTCAAAAGGATGTGAACAGAATGGAGTCGGTGCAGAGGGTGGCTACTAAAATGATTAGTGGTCTTCATTATAAAGCATATGAGGACAGACTTTAGGATCTTAATATGTACATCTTAGAGGAAAGGCGGAATAGAGGTGATATGATTGAGATGTTTAAATACCTCCATGGCATAAATGTTCAGGGAGAGAGCCTCTTTTAATTGAAAACAAGTTCTGCTACGAGGGGACATGGGAGGAGGGTGAAGGGAGATAGATTCAGAAGTGATATGCGGAAATATTTCTTTACAGAAAGAGTAGTGGATCCGTGGAATAGTCTCCCAGTGGAGGTGGTAGAGATGAGGACAGTAACTGAATTCAAAAGAGCATGGGACAAACACAGAGGATCTCTGAGGGTAAAAGGGGGACTGTTGTAGCTGTTGATGTGGAAGGACAGACTAGATAGGCCATGTGGTCTTTTTCTGTTGTCATATTTCTATGTTTCTATGTTTCTATAGATAAGTTCCTGGAGAAAAAGTCAATCAATTATTAAGGAAGACCTTGAGAAAGCCACTGCTTATCTCTGAAGGTAAGTAGCATGAAATCTAGGCAGGTACTTGTGGCCTGGATTGGCTGCTGTTGGAAATGGGATACTTGGCTTGATGGATCCTTGGTCTAATCCCAAAGAGTAATTATTATTTTCTTATGCACTGCCATGAGGTCCCATGCATCCTCCAGAAAGGAATGTCATTGTACTTTTGCCCTACACTTTAGCCAAATGATGTGTATACCTAGCACCCCCATACTGGGGAAGAGTGACCTAGGGGTTGGAACAAGTTACCTTGGCCTGGAGGGCTGGGGATTTGATTTCTGCTCAGGTACAGAAAACCTCAGGTTGGAGGGACTGGGGTCTCTAGTCTTATACACACTCCTTGTGGCCTTGGGAAGGCCATTTAACCTTCTGTTATCATAGACAGGCAGAGTATACAAGGTGTGACAAAAAAGAAACAAGACTGTGGCAGCCACGCCCATGACTCAATGCCAGTTGGCTAACCGCTTATGTCACTGTGTTGTGCAACATCTCACCACTATCCTGCTATAATATTTTTTATCTCTCTCACTCTGTTTTTCTTTTTCAGGTTTTTTTGTAGCACACTGCTCCATCGCCTTGTCACGCAACTGGAGGTGGCAGAAATATGGAGCAAAGAATCAACTTGAAATTTTTGGTTAAGTTGGAGAGGGCCCAACTGAGTGTCTCCAACTTCTCCAAAAGGCTTATGGAGAAGATGCAATGTCAAGGCTGTGAGTCTTTGAGTGGCACAAACACTTCAAGACTGGACGCAAGGAGGTGGAGGATGACCCCAAGTCAGGACAGCCTCCACTACAAAGACGGCTGAGAACACTGATAGAGTGAACCAGTTAGTGCGGAGTGATCGCAGATTGACAGTGAGGATAATAGATGAGGAGCTCAGCCTGAACAGGAAGTCAGTGCGGACCATCTTGGTGCAGGAGCTGGGGATGCGGAAGGTGTGCGCCAAGATGGTGCCCAGGTTTTATCGGACGACCTGAAGGAGCACCAGGTCAATGTTTGTCGAGACTTGCTAGAGAAGATTGGAGAAGATCCAGAGTTTGTTGGCCGAATCATCACAGGAGACGAGATTTAGGTCTTCCAGTATGACCCTGAAAGCAAGAGACAGAGCCTGCAGTGGAAGACTCAACTGTCACCCAGACCCAAGAAGGCGAGCATGTCCAAATCAAGGATCAAGGTCATGCTGATCGCATTCTTTGACCAGAAGGGGCGTGGTCTATCATGAGTTTGTGCCTGAGAGTCAGACAGTCAACCAGCACTTCTACCAGCAGGTCCTCAATCACCTCCATGACCGGGTTCAGCGCAGTAGGCAGGCTCTGTGGAGAGACAAGTCGTGGCTGCTCCACCCTGACAACATGCCTGCGTACACCGCGCTCAGTGTGAGGCAGTTCTTGGCCAACAAACAGATCACAGTTCTCGACCACCCTCCTTATTCCCCAGATCTCGCACCGTGTGACTTCTGGCTCTTCCCCAGGCTGAAGACTGTGCTCAAAGGAACTCATTTTGCCTCTGTAGAAGAGATCAAGGCCACTGTAACGAGGGAACTGAGGGACCTCAAGGAGGAGGACTTTACCGAGTGCTTCCGTATGTGGAGGAAGAGAATGCAGAAGTGCATTAACTCTGGGGGGGATTACTTTGAAGGGGACAATGCGTAATTTCTCTGTAGATTTTGTAATAAAAGATTTATGGGACAATCTCGTTTCTTTTTTGTCACACCTCGTAAGTGCCTTTAGAATAGAATCCACAGGCTTTAGTAAAGTGCAATGTAGCTTTTTCCCCTCTGGTATTAAGTAGCCCTTTGTCTTAAGAACATAAGATATGCCATACTGGGTCAGACCAAGAGTTCAAGGCCAGTATCCCAGTATCCAACAGTGGCCAATCCAGGTCACAAGTACCTGTCAGGTTCCCAGAAGATATACGGATTCCACGTTGTTTGTCCAATGGGTAAGCAATGGATTTCCCAGGTCCTCTTTAATAATGGTTTATGTACTTTTCCTCCAGAAACTTCTCCAGACCTTTTTTAAATCCAGCTACACTAACAGCTTTTGCTACATCCTCTGGTAACAAATTCCAGAGTTTGATTGTGCGTTGAGTGAAAAAAATATTTTCTCTGATTTGTCTTAAATGTGATACATTGTAGCATTATTGCGTGTCCCCTAGTCTTTCCAGTTTTTGAAGGGGTAAATGACCGATATACATTTACCCATTCCACTCCATTCATTATTTTATAGACCTATCATATCTCCCATCAGCCGTCTCTTTTCCAACTTGAAGAGCTATAAACCTTTAAGCCTTTCCTCATAGGGATATCCTTCCATCCCCTTTACCATTTTCTCGCTCTTTTCTGTACCTTTTCTAATTCTGCTATATCCTTTTTTAAGATATGGTGACCAGAATTGCACACAATATTCAAAGTGTGGTTGCACCATGGAATGATATAGAGGCATTATAATATCCTTTGTTTTATTCTCCATTCCTTTCTTTATGATTCTAGGCATTCTATTTGCTTTCTTGGCTGTCTCTGCACACTGGGCAGAGGGTTTCAATGTATTGTGCACAGTGACACTACATAAAAAATCCAAAGAGCTTAATTTGGAGCAAACTGGAGTAGTGGTTTCAACCCACACCATACGCCATTCGCAAAACAAAGGAGGACTTCATGGGCAAAGGCCAAGGAAGACCCTCACTGATCAATGACAGCCATAAAAAGGCATGCCTGATCTTTGCTAAAACCAATCTTGAGAATCCACAATCCTTCTGGAAAAATGTTCTGTGGACAGTTGAAACCAACTTGAACTCTTTGACAATGCCGACCAGCTATATATTTACAGGTAAAGAAATAAAGCTTATAAGAGGAAAAAAATCCCCTTCCTATTGTTAAATATGGTGGAGGTTCCATAATGTTGTGGGGCTATTTTGCTGCCTCAGGAAATGGAGACCTGGAACGTATTAATGGAATCATGAATTCAGAGGTCTACCAAGGTATTTTGAAATGAATTGTGCTACCTAGTGTCAGAAAACTAGGTCTGGGCCCAAGGTCATGGGTCCTCCAGCAGGACAATGACCAAAAACATGCATCCAAAAGTACAATATAATGGTTAAAAAGGACTTTTTTAAACTGCCCAGCAATAAGTCCTGATCTCAATTCAATCAAAAACCTCTGGAAAGAGCTGAAATCTGTCATTGGTAAAAGGAATCCTGGAAACATTCATGAGTTGGAACAAACTGCAGTTGAAGAGTGGGAGAAACTACCAGCAGACAGTTGTACGAAACGTATAGATGACTACAAGAAATGTCTGGAGGCTGTCATCACTGCCAAGGGTTTGCAACCAAATATTAGTGAAGGGCGCCATTAATCCTGTCCAGGTCATATTTTTTTTTCTCAGAAATTACTACATCTGAGTTGCACAGACACCTTTTTTTGTTGTATAGCTTTGAACATACTATTAAAATATCATGATGACACACAGTTGGACTATTTCCAATTATTTCTCAAGATATTGTACAGAACATACCTAAAATAAAAGGGTGATAATAAGATTGCCCACAAGTGTACATCACCTTTAAATATTATTTCTGGCATGAGTAAGTTTCCTATATCTTCAGTAAAGACTGAAGCAAAAAATTCATTCAGTCTCTTTGCAATGGCCTTGTCCTCTCTCAGTGCACCTATTACCCCTCAATCATCTATTGATCCAATTGACTCACTCACAGGTGTTTTGCTATGAATATACCTGGAAAAGTTTTTGCTTCCATGGCAAGCTTTTGCTTCCATGGCAAGCTTCTTTTCAAATTTTCTCTTAGCCTGCCTTATCAATGCCTTGCATTTCACTTGCCAGTATTTATGTTGTTTCCTATTTTTGTTAGCTGGCTCTTTTTTTGTTTTCTGAAAGATTCTCTCAGAGCTATAAGAACCTCTCTGACCTCACCATTAAGCCATGCTGGCTGTCATTTGGTCTTCCTTCCACCTTTTTTAAAGCATGGAATACATCTGGTCTGAGCCTCCAAAATAATATTTTTAAATAAGACCCAGGCCTGATGTAAACTGTTAACCTTTGCGGCTGTACCTTTTAGTTTGTTCTTAACCATTTTCCTCATTTTATTATTGTCTCCCTTTTGAAAGTTAAATGCTAGCACAGTCAATTTCCTTGCTATCCTCCCTCCATTTATTAAATCAAATGTGATCATGTTATCATCTTTATTGCCAAGTGGCCCCAAAACAGTTACCTCCAACACTACATCCTGTGTTCCACTGAGGACTAGGTCTAAAATAGTGTCCCGCTGTGTCAGTTCCTGAGCCAGCTGCTCCATGAAGCAGACATTTACTTCATCTAGAAACTTTGGGGTATGTTTACTAAACTGCGGTAACTTAGCAGCAGCTACATTAACACGCGTTAGATAACATTAATGCGCACTATGTAACATTAACACGCGTTAATGTTACATTAACGCGCGTTAACATAACCTAATGGCGTTATTGTTCACTACCACGGTTAACACTGGAGAGGGTGGAGAGAGGGCAGGGAGTGGGTGGGGAGAGGCTCCAACGACACCAACGTGGAGAACTGAAGGGATAGAAACTACCGCGAGTGAAAACCTGGCGTTAGATGCACATTTGCAGGAGAGAGAAACCATTTCAGTGTCAGCAATGTTCAGCCTAGACAGGGAGCCCGAGAAAGGTGATGGTAGTGATCCATCTGCAGTAACAGTATAGTGGCCATGTATGAAAGACCACTATGGTGATGGTGCAAATGGGGCATAGGGGGACTGCAGGCAGAACATGCAGTGGGGGCAGCTGGGGCACAGGGTGAACTAGGCTGTCACCCAGGTGGCACATAGGAACATAGAAACTGGAAATCAGCAGGACAGCAGCTGACCAGGGCCAAACATGCCCAGTAGTCTGTGTTCCACAATGTCCCATCCAGGGGACATTACTCAGCAAGTACCCCAAAAGTCACACAGGTACCTCTATGCCTGTAATAGGGCAAGCAGTGCACATCTGGGGACCACACTAACGAGGGTCCATAGACTATGCCCAGGATGGGTCCCAAACAGTTCGTAGACCCAGCTAACTGAACACACTTTACGGCAGCCCCTAGTAAGACATTGCAGGGTGTGCCCATATGTTGTCGGAAACATATATACACCCAGTAGGCCAAACTGGGTACACCATACCTGAGGTGCATACCCTAGCCTGTCCACAGTCGGCAGTAACAACACACTTCACCTACATCTACCCGGTCCACCCTAGCCAATAGCTGCTAGAGCACCAGCTTGACATCCTCCCAGCCATCACTCCCCCATGTGGAAGGGACGTAACATTGGTAGGCAGTGATGGGGGGGATGTGTGGATGTCCATGTATGCCTCGCCACCCCAGACCCTGCACCCAAGGCACCCGCCTACCTGCACAGTGGATGGTCTGGGACCGCGCACGACCAGCACCGACAGCATATGGTCATGTCGGCATGGCAGGGGGTGTGTGTTTGTGCTGGAGGGAGCAGTGCCACCCACCTGCAGTGGATCTAGGCCATGCCCTGTACCAGTACATGGCATGCAGTGCAACAGAAAAGGTCTGCCTGAGGAAAGTAAGGGCAGCTCCAGGGACCGCTATTCCTCTGTGGCAATAGTGCAGTGCAGTACACACAGCCAGTGTGTCCAGAAGCAGAGGGTCACAGGTTCAAGTCCCAGCTGTGGATCCTACAGAGCATCTCCCCACATTTTACCCTACAATGCAGATACAACATCAACATGTGCAAACCCCAAAGCCGCGTCAAACAGGGGTCAAAACACCCACTCACACAGGCTCCACTATCCAAAGCTTCATGGAGAGTCGGGCTGTTGGCCCCAGCACGGAGCTACAGTTATCAGCAGAGCACTACTACTACCCCCTGCACAGTCTAGCAATGTCAGCACTGTGATCAGGACCAGTGTGGCAAGCAGGATTGCCAACCACCCCTATCAATGCACGATGCTGCAATAGAGGTGTGCGTGGTGTATGTCTATCAATTGTTTTATGGCTGCCTACACCTCACTGGGCCCACAATGTCCCACTGTTACCAGCATTAGCCTGAACATGTGCATAATGAGGAGCAAAGTATTGTGGGTATGGCCCAGACAGGGCGGAGTGGCAGGATGCATCTGCACAGGGTGTAGGGCAATGGCTGGGACACTGTAGTGCCCGACCACCACCTGCATGGACAGAGTGGCCACAGCATGGTATGCTGTGAGGTCACTCTCACCCTGATCGAGAAGTGACCACGGCATGTCTATGCTCCCACATAGTGCTCAACACTATTTGTTTTCAGTAATACCTGTGTGTTTCCAGTTCTGGAGCCCAATCACTGAAATACCTGCTTGGTATCTGTGCTGAACATCCCATCTCTGGGTGCACAGGGTCCCCCTGTGAGCATGCACTATGGACTGGCTAGTAGACTGTCTACAATTAGTCTGTGCATGGTTGGAATAACTTGTAGGGTGCTGCAGGTGCAGTCTGACTGTGCCGTCTGCTGCTGAATGGCAGACTGTGGTGTGGGGCAGTTGAGGTTTCCCCGGCTTATCCCAAGCATTACTGCTGGTCTGCCACAGTCATAGGTATTGCTCTGGCCCACCAGCCCTTGAGGGCTGTCTTCTGCCAGCAGGGCTGCAGTTGCTACCTGTCCCTCCACTCCCTCACCTACAGAACGGGTGATTGTGGGTCCTTTGGGGTATATAGTGTATACCACTTTGACCCGTAGAGACAGTGCTGCATCCACCTCATGCAAGTCTAGACACCCCTCTGCCCTGATAACAGGTGTCCATGGCAGCCAGACCCTAAAACTGGGTATTCACTAATCTGGATGGTGTCTGGCCCCACAGGGCCACATGTGACTGCGGGACACAGAAGTACTTTCAATTGTGCAGCTAGGAACACCTGGTAAACACTGGCAGTGCTGGGGATGTGCAGCAGGACCTCTCTCTAGCACCACATGTACTGCAGACCTAGTGCTGGGCGCCCATCCAACCCTCAGGGTGAACACACAACCTGCAAAATGGCATGATCTGTAGCTACTCTGTGCCAGTATCACACACTGTCAGTGTGTCTTACCACGCTGCTGTACTGGAGAGGTGCAGACCCCATATGGTGATCAGCTGTAGACCGCTGTTCTGCATGTGCAATGCATCATGGGTGCTGGTGGGGTTACCCTATCCTGGCACACAGAGCAGACAGTTTGTGCAGTGACCTGCAGTTCTTCTGTACCCAGCCATTGCTGTGAAACAAGCCATAGAGGTATAGCCTTCTGGTTAGTACAATGATGTTCTAAACAGTGGTCATGGGTTCAATTCCTCATTGTTCCCTCTTTTCATGCCTGTCCAACTCAGATATTTTGCATGCCTGTAACAGTCATATCTTTGCAGATCCGTGCTGCCAGCCCATATTACCCTCTCCACTGTTGCCAACAAGGACTACAAAAGAGGACTGTTACTTCTGGAGAGAGATCTGCAATTGTGAGTATATACTTCTGGGAATTTTTTGAAAGGAATTCTTTCTATTAAAGCTAATTAATCTGTGAACCCACTATTTTTTTGTTAAATCAGTCAGGGCCTAGTAACAGCAGTTTAGTTTAAATTTAAAACACAGAAGAGAGATTTCTGGTTTAATTTGGAACCCAGCAGAGAGCTGTAGGGAGTGCTCTCAGGTGAAGCTCGTTACCCAAATCAGTCATACACTAAGGACCTGAGATTAATTAAGCTTCAGGTGAACAAGGTATATTAAACGTATTAGGTACAGTTTTATTGGTATAAATATCCATAGCAACCCTTAGTAAGTAAAGAACTTAAAGATCTAAACAAAAACTTAAAACTAAGATGCAGACAGCAGTCCAGCAGCGAGATGGGGGCTTTCCAGTCTTTTGCATTGAGTGTCACATGTATGATTTTCTCCCAGTTGGTGAGAGGTCTTACGTGTTCACTAGGTGCAAGGAGCTCTTTGCTCTCAGGGAACGAGTCCATTCTCTAGAGGCAAGAGTAGCGGACTTGGAAAACATAAGACAGAGAGGTACATAGACAAGACCTACAGGGATATAGTCCAGTCTGGCAGCATCCCTGTTGCCATGGAGGAGAGAGGTCACATGACAGGACAGCATCACCCTGGTGTGGCAGGAAGTTATCCTGTAACTAGGACTTAATACCCTCTCGCACCGAGGAAGTTTCTCCAGGGCCATGTGCCCATGAGGGAAGGGTTAGGACAGCCGTTAAAGTTGGTGATTCGATCATTAGGCATGTAGATAGCTGGGTGGCTGGTTAACGTGAGGATCACCTGGTAACATGCATGCCTGGTGCGAAGGTAGCGGACCTCACGCGCCACTTAGATAAGGTCTTAGATAGTGCTGGGGAGGAGTCTGCTGTCTTGGTACATGTCGGTACCAATGACAAAGGAAAATGTGGTAGGGAGGTTCTGGAGGCTAAATTTAGGCTTTTAGGTAGGAAGTTGAAATCCAGAACTTCCAGGGTAGCATTCTCCGAAATGCTTCCCGTTCCACGTGCAGGACCCAAAAGGCAGGCAGATCTCCGGAGTCTCAATGCACGGATGAGACAATGGTGCAGAGATGAGGGTTTAGGATTTGTTAGGAATTGGGGAACATTCTGGGGAAAGGAGGGGCTCTTCCGAAGGGATGGGCTTCACCTTAACCGGGATGGAACCAGGCTGCTGGCATTAACCTTTAAAAAGGAGATAGAGCAGCTTTTAAACTAGATAAGAGGGGAAAGCCGACAGTCGCCCAAGAGCGGATGGTTCGGAAGAATGTATCCTTGATGGATATTACCAAAAGCAGAGAGGTTCCAAAAAAAAGTAAAGTAGCCCAAATGTCCTCGAGTATGGAGCAGACAGAGCTTAAAGATCCCAAATTACCCATGTCTACCAATAGCCAAATTAATATGAATAAAATACAGTCTCTAAAATGCTTGTATGCAAATGCTAGAAGTCTAAAAAATAAGATGGGAGAGTTAGAATATATAGCACTAAATGAGAGGTTAGATATGATTGGAATATCAGAGACATGGTGGAAGGAGGACAACCAGTGGGGACACTGTGATACCTGGGTATAAACTATATTGTAATGATAGAGCTGATCAAATTGGTGGAGGTGTTGCGCTCTATGTTAGAGAGGGCATTGAGTCAGAAAGGATTAAAGTTTTGCAGGAAACAAAATTTGCTGTAGAATATCTATGGATTGAAATTCCATGTAAAAAGGGGAAGGCGATGGCAGTGGGGGTGTACTATCGACCGCCTGGCCAGAATGAACAAATGGATGATGAAATGCTCAAATAAATCAAGGAAGCTAACAAAAGTTACAGCACAGTAATAATAATGGGTGATTTCAACTACCCCGGTATCGACTGGGTCAGTGTCATGGCAGGAAATGCTAGGGAGATAAAGTTCCTAGATGAAATAAATGACTGCTTCTTGGAGCAGCAGATTCATGAACCGACCAGAGGGGAATCCATATTAGACCTAGTCCTTAGTGGAACACCAGATCTGGTGTAAGAGATAAGTGTGTTGGGGCCACTTGGCAATAGTGATTATAGCATGATTGCCTTTGATTTAATTAGTGGAGGAGAGATAGTAAGGAAATCCACAGTACTACCTTTTAACTTTCGAAAGGGAGACTATGAGAAAATGAGGAAAATAGTTAAGAAAAAACTAAAAGGAGCAGTTGCAAAGGTTAAAGACTTACATCAAGCTTGGGTGTTGTTGAAAAATACTATCTTGGAAGCCCAGACCAACTGTATTCCACACTTTAAGAAAAGTGGAAGGAAGTCCTAAAAACTGCCAGCATGGTTTAAAGGGGAGGTCAGAGAGGCTGTTGTTGCCAAAAAAGCATCTTTCAGGAAATGGAAAAAAAAGCCAAATGACGAAACCTGGAAACAGCACAAGCACTAGCAAGTCAAATGCAAGGCATTGATAAAGCAGGCAAAGGGAGAATTTGAGAAGAAGCTTGCTGCTGAAGCAAAAACGCGAAATAAAGATTTTTTCAAGTACATTCGTAGCAAAATACCTGTGAGAGAGTCAGTTGGTCCATTAGATGATAGAGGAGTTAAAGGGGCTCTAAGAGGCAACAAGGCGATAGCGGAGAGACTGAATGAATTCTTTGCTTTGGTCTTTACTGAGGAAGATGTAGGGATGTTACCCATGACTGAAGTGGTATTTAAAGGTGCGGAAGAATTGAAGGAAATATCCATACATCGGGAAGATGTATTACAACTATTAGATAAACTGAAGAGTAGCAAATCACCTGGGCCGGATGGTATTCATCCAAGGGTGTTGAAAGAACTGAAATATGAGATTGCAGACCTGCTATTAGTCATCTGTGAACTATCATTAAAATCATCTCTAATACCTGAAGATTGGAGGATCGCCAATGTAACACCAATTTTTAAAAAGGGTTCCAGGGGTGATCTGGGAAACTACAGACCGGTGAGCCTGACGTCAGTACTGGGAAAAATGGTAGAAACCTTCATAAAGAATAAAATTACTCAGCATGTAGATAGTCATGGCCTAATGGTAGACAGCCAACATGGCTTTAGACAAGGAAGATGTTGTCTTACAAATCTGTTATGTTTTTTTGAAGGTATGAATAAACAGGTGGACAAAGGTGAGTCGGTTGATATAGTGTATCTGGACTTTCAGAAAGCCTTTGACAAGCTCCCTCATCAGAGACTTTTGGCAAAACTAAAGAATCATGGGATAGGAGGCAGTGTACTACTGTGGATCAAGAACTGGTTAAAAGATAGAAAGCAGAGGGTTGGGCTAAATGGCCAATTTTCCCAATGGAGAAAGCTGAATAGTGGTGTACCCCAGGGATCTGTGCTGGGTCTGCTGCTTTTTGACATATTCATAAATGACCTGGAAAGTGGAATAACGAGTGAGGTTATCAAATTTGCAGATGACACAAAATTATTTAAAGTTGTTAAAACCCAAGAGGATTGTGGAAAATTGCAAGAGGATCTTGATAAATTGGAAGACTGGGCATCAAAATGGCAGATACAATTTAATGTGGACAAGTGCAAAGTTATGCACCTAGGGAAGAACAACCCAAACTATGGTTACACGATGCAAGGTTCCACATTAGGAACCACCACCCAGGTAAAAGATTTAGGCGTCATTGTGGATAGCATGTTAAAACCCTCGGTCCAGTGTGCAGCGGCAGCCAAGACAGCAAATAGAATGCTAGGTATTATAAGGAAAGGAATGGAAAATAAAACAAAAGATATTATAATGCCTCTATATGGTTCCATGGTGAGACTGCACCTTGAATATTGTGTGCAATTCTGGTTGCCGTATCTTAAAAAGGATATAGCGTTATAAGAAAAGGTTCAGATAAGAGCCACCAAAATGGTAAAGGGGATGGAAGGATACTCCTATGAAGAAAGGCTAAAAAGTTTAGGGCTCTGTAACCTGGAAAAGAGACGGCTGAGGGGAGATATGATAGAAGTCTATAAATTAATGAATGGAGTGGAACGGGTAAACATTGTTTGATTGTTTACGCTATCAGAATATAGAAAGACTAGGGACATGCAATGAAGCTACAGGGTAAACTATTTAAGACTAATAAAAGAAAATATTTTTTCATTCAATGTGTAATCAAACTCTGGAATTTGTTATCGGAGGATGTAGTAAAGGCTGTTAATGTAGCTGGGTTTAAAAAAGGATTGGACAAGTTCCTGGAGGAAAGGTCCATAAACCATTATTAAGAAGGGACCCAGCATATCAATGCTTGACCCATTACAAGCTTTGCGGAACCTGTGTCTTTTGGAGAAACTGCTAGGTACGTATGACCTAGATTGGCCACTGTTGGAAACAGGATACTGGGCTTGATGGACCTTGGTCTGACCCAGTATGGCATATCTTATGTTCTTATGTTCTTATATCCTTCAGTCCATCTTTCTGCGTCTGTCAGCTGTGTAGAGTCCTGTCTTCCTGTGCAGGCTGCCGCCCCATGTCCTGCGCTGGTACCCTTTCCTGCATTGCGCCTCTTCATGCTTGCCTCGCCTGTGCCTGATCTGCATGGCACCACCACTCCTCTGACCGCCCATCATTGTAACTATCCTGTCAGCTCCGCCTCCACTGGGGGACACGTATTCCCATCATCTGCCACCAACTGTCTTTCCAGTACTTTACATTGCCAACACCCTGTGCTGTGGTACAGTTGCCCCCACCATATTTGTCAACAGTACTGGCAGCCACATGGGATGCCTGCACAAATGGCAGGTCCAGCAGCTCCCAGCTCTCCCTCCTTCACTCACCTGTTCATTGCCTTTCCTCCATTCTCTATCTAGTGTTAGGGCTACATCTGTCTCTGTGCCTCACAAGTCATGCATGTCATCCTGAAGCACCTTGCAGCCCTTAGGGCACACTAACCTAGGGCACCATAACCTTGTTAGGGCACCTTAACATATGGTTTCATAGCCCAGGGTGCCTTCTATAGTGCCTTGTCCAGGGTTGCCTAATACGGCGCTTAGCCTAAGGAGCACTATAGGGCGCCTTACAAGGCGCCTTATGAGGCACCTAACAAGGCACCTTATAAGGCACCTTACAAGGCACCTAACAAGGCACCTTACAAGGCACCTTCTAAGGCACCTAACAAGGCACCTAACAAGGCACCTTATAAGGCACCTAACAATGCACCTTATAAGGCACCTGACAAGACATCTTATAAGGCACCTTACAAGGAACCTTATAAGGCACCTTACAAGGCACCTTATAAGGCACCTTATAGGGCACCTAACAAGGCACCTTACAAGGCACCTTATAAGGCACCTTACTTATAAGGCACTTTACAAGGCGCCTTATAAGGCGCCTTGTAATGTGCCTTGTAAGATGCTTTGTAAGGCACCTTATAAAGCGCGCTAGTCTAAGGTGCCCTGTAACATGCATTAGCTGATATGGCTTGCTGTAACGATGCACCTCCCACGCCTTTATTTGGGCATCTGTACCTTTACCGCAGAGCCTAACGCGGGTGACATTACCGCAGTTTAGTAAACATACCCCTTTATCTCCTTAACATGTCTTGATGTGACATTTACCTAGTCAATACTGGGATAATTGAAAACTCCCATACTGTTTTGTAAACTTTGCCAGTTTCCCTCATTTCTGTTAGCATTTCATCATCCATCTGTTCATTCTGTCCAGACAGATGGTAATAAACCCCCACTGCCATTCCCTTCCCCTTTTTACATAGAATTGCTATCCATAGAGATTCTATAGTGCATTCTATTTCCTGCAAAACGTTATCCTGTTAGACTCAATGCCCTCTTTAACATATAGAGCCACCCCTCCACTAATGTGATCTATCCTATCCTTGCAGTATAGTTTGTAGCCTGGTATCACAATGTCCCATTGGTTATCCTCCTTCCACCAGGTCTTGGAAATGCTAATTATATCTAACCTTTCATTCATTGCTATATATTCTAACTCTCCCATCTTATTTTTTAGACTCCTAGAATTTGCATACAGGCATTTCAAAGTTTGATTTTTGCTACTATTAACAGTCTGGCTGTTTGATAAACAGGGTTAATTTGATATCTTTCAACTCTGTCTGCTTTTTAGTTAAAGGCACCTGTAATAGATTACTTTTATATTTATTGAAAACTTTGTATTGAAATGCTCTGACTTACCTGTTTTGCTAGTACCTTCAAGGATACATCATCCCAAACCATGTGCTCTTGGGCGACTGTTGGCTTTCCCCCATTATATAGTTTAGACGTTGCTCTATCTCCTTTTTAAAGGTTAATGCCAGCAGCCTGATTTCACCCTGGTTAAGATGGACCCCATCCTTTTAGAAAAGCCCTCCCCCCTTCCCCAGAATGTTGTTCCAGTTCCTAACAAATACAAAACCCTCTTCCTTGCACCATCGTCTCATCCTTATATCGAGACTCCAGAGCTCTGCCTGTCTCATGGGTCCTGCATGTGGAACAGGAAGCATTTCTGAGAATGCTACATTGGATGTTCTGGATTTTAACTTTCTACTTAAAATCCTAAATTTGGCTTCCAGAACCTCCCTCCCTCATTTTCTTATGTCATTGGTACAATCATGTATCAAGACAGCATGCTCCTACCAGCACTATTTAAAATGTCTAAGTAGTGTTTGAGGTCTGCTACCTTTGCACCAGGCAGGTATGTTACCAGGCAATCTTCACATCTACTAGCCACCCAGCTATCTGCCTGCCTAATGATTGAATCTCCAACTATAATGTCCATCCTAACCCTCCCCTTATGGGCACATGGCCCTGGAGACATATCCTCATTGTGAGAGGGTATACATGACTTAAAGAACAGGTCTTAGCAATAGGATCATTCCCTGCCACACCAAGGTGATGCTCTCCTTTCACATGACCTCGCTCCTCCATGGCAGCAGAGAGGCTGCCAGACTGAAGGTGGGACTTCTCTACTACATCCCTGTAGGTCTTGTATATATACCTCTCTGTCTACCTTAAGTACATTTGTAACAAAAAACCTGTGAGAGAGTCAATTGGACCATTAGATGATAGAGGGGTAAAAGAGGCACTAAGAGGGGACAAGGTCATAGCAGAGAGACTGAATTAATTCTTTGCTTTGGTCTTTACTGAAGAAGATGTAGGAATGTTACCCATGACTGAAATTGTATTTAAAGGAAATGTTGCGGAAGAATTGAAAGAAATATTGATACATCGGGAAGATGTATTACAACTATTTCATAAACTAGAGAGTAGCAAATCACCTAGACTGGATGGTATACATCCAAGGGTGTTGAAAGAACTGAAATATGAGACTACAGACCTACTATTAGCAATTTGTGAACTATTGTATGCAATTCTGGTCACCGTATTTGTGTGCAATTATGGTCGCCAAATCTTAAAAAGGATATAACATTATTAGAAAAGATTCAGAGAAGAGCCACCAAAATGGTAAAGGGGATGGAAGGATACCCCTATGAAGAAAGGCTAAAAAGGTTAGGGCTCTTTAACCTGGAAAAGAGACGGCTGAGGGGAGATATGATAGAAGTCTATAAATTAATGAACGGAGTGGAGCGGGTAAAAGTAGATTGATTGTTTACTTTATCAGAATATAGAAAGACTAGGGGATATGTAATGAAGCTACAGGGTAAACTGTTTAAGACAAATAAGAGAACATATTTTTTCACTCAATGTGTAATCAAACTCTGAAATTTGTTTGTAGTAAAGGCTGTTAGTGTAGCTGGGTTTAAAAAAGGTTTGGACAAGTTCCTGGAGGAAAGGTCCATAAACCATTATTAAAAAGGGACCCAGGATATAAATGCTTGACCCAATACAAGCATTGTGGAACCTGTGCCTTCTGGGGAAACTGCTAGATACGTATTACCTAGATTGGCCACTGTTGGAAACAGGATACTGGGCTTGATGGACCTTGGTCTGACCCAGTATGGCATATCTTATGTTCTTATGTTCTTATCATTAAAATCATCTGTAATACCTGAACACTGGAGGATGGCCATTGTAATGCCAATTTTTTAAAAGCGTTCCAGGGAAGATCCGGGGAACTACAGACCAGTGAGGCTGACGTCAATACCGGGAAAAATGGTGGAAACCATCATAAAGAACAAAATTACTGAACATGTTGATAATCATGACTTAATGGGAGACAGCCAAAATAGCTTTAGCCAAGGAAGGTCTTGACTTACTAATCTGCTATGTTTTTTGAAGGTGTGATTAAACAGGTAGACAAAGGTGAGTCGGATGATATAGTGTATCTGGACTTTCAGAAATCCTTTGACAAGGTCCCTCATGAGAGAACTTTGGCAAAATTAAAAAGTCATGGGTTAGGAAGCAGTGTACTATTGTAGATCAGGAATTGATTAAAGGATAGAAAGCAGAGGGTAGGACTAAATAGCCAATTTTCCCAAAGGATAAAGGTGAATAGTGGAGTATCCCAGGGATATGTGGTGGGTCCTCTACTTTTTAGCATATTCATAAATGACTTAGAAATGGGAATAACAAGTGAGGTTATCAAATTTGTAGATGACACAAAACTATTCAAAGTTGCTAAAACCCATGAGGATTATGGAAAATTGCAAGAGGATCTTGATAAAATTGGAAGACTGGGCTTCCAAATGGCAGATGAAATTTAATGTGGGCAAGTGCAAAGTTATGCACCTAGGAAAGAAAAACACAAACTATGCTTACATGATACAAGGTTCCACATTAGGAACCACCACCCAGGATAAAGATTTAGGTGTCTTCACAAATAACATGTTAAAACCCTCTGCCTAGTGTGCAGCAGCAGCCAAGAGAGCAAACAGAATGCTAGGAATCATAAGGAAAGGAATGGAGAATAAAACAAAGGACATTAGAATGCCAATGGTGCGACCGCACATTGAATATTGTGAACAATTCTATCGTTCTATGGTGCGACCGCACCTTGAATATTTTGAGCAATTCTGGTCGCCGTATCTTAGAAAGGATATAGCATTATAAGAAAAGGTACAGAGAAGAGCCACCAAAATATTAAAGGGGATAGAAGGATACCCCTATAAAGAGAGACTAAAAAGGTTGGGGCTCTTCAAATGGAAAAGAGACGGCTGAGGGGAGATATGATATAGGTCTATAAATGAATGAATGGAGTAGAACGGGTAAATGTAGATAGATTGTTTATGCCATCAAAATATAGAAAGACTAGAGGGCATGCAATGAAGCTATAGGGTAACCTACTTAAGACTAATAAGATAAAATATCTTTTCACTCAACATGTAATCAAACTCTGGAATTTACTACCGGAGGATGTAGTAAAAGCTGTTAGTGTAGCCAGGTTTAAAAAACGTTTGGACAAGTTCCTGGAGGAAACGTCCTGGAGGACAAGTTCCTGGAGGAAACTTTATTAAAGCTGGCCCAGAATATCCACTGCATTGTGGAACCTGTGTCTTTTGTGGAAACTGCTAGATACTTGTGACCTAGCTCAGCCACTGTTAGAAACAGGATACTGGGCTTGATGGACCTTGGTCTGATCCAATATGGCGTATGTTATGTTCTTATGCCTCAGCTCCTTCAAGTGTGTGACTCTAGCCACCAGAGATTGGACTCATTCCCTGAGAGCAAAGAGATCTTTGCTCTTAGTGCACATATAAGATTTCTCACCAACTGGGAGAAAATCATACATGCAACACACAGTGCAAAAGACTGGATATCCTCCATCTCGCTTCTGGACTGCAGTCTGCATCTTAGATTTAAATATTTCTTTTAGCTATTTAAAGTCGTTTAGTTATATAAAATTGCTAGGGGAATAGAGATTCTTGAACCAATGCAATTAAAACTAATAATTATAAAGGACTTTTAGTTTTCACCTTAACTGGTTTAGGAGGCTATAAATCAAGGATTATGCCTGGGGAGGGTGGGAGTTGGGGGAGAGGGATGTCCTATTTGTATCTGTGCTTCTAAGACAATCTCTTAATTTCCTGGATAATTCACACTGCTCTTGGTCTGATAGAGGGAGCCTTTCAAGTTGCTCCTTTGATCTGTAACTTGACTTTAACACCTATTTAAAAGAATTTCATGATTCTCTTTCCTTTAAAATGGTAGGCCTCTTTGCAAAAAATCTCTAAAAAACAATTTTACTTTATATACTCAAGGGCTCATTCCATTCCAGATGTAGATCCCCTCTGTACATTTGGTATGAACCGGACGTACAGAGGGGATCTCGATTCTGATCCCGCGGGCATGTCTAGCCCTGCAGGATCAGAATCGTGAACAGTCCTGTATATGCAGGCCAGGACTGCAATTCAGTCCAGCCTGCATGTACAGGACTGTACCTGGCTAACTCAGTCAAGGCTCTTCAATGGAGCCATGGTGTCATGTTGCCTTGGCACCACGGCTCCACTGAAGAGCCGCGATGCCGGCCGCCAATGAAAAAAGTATATTCTCCACAGCCCGACCCCCGATCTGGCCTTCTAAGGCCAGGGTTGGGCTGTGGGAATATCATCTGGTTCCCCTGCCTCACCCATGCCCCAGCATTGCAAAAACAACAAGTCAAGGGATGTTACTCTACCTTGGAGGTGGAATAATTTCCCCGCACATGTTGCTGGCCCTGTAAGTCCAGGGCCGACATTAGAATCAGCCCTGTATGTCCATGGCCGGTGACCATCCACCACCTGCCCAGACTCCACCTCCGAGCCCCCCCCCCCCTTCCCTGCCCCCATCTAACTTCCCCACACAACTGGCACGGTTTGAGAAGGCCCGCTATTCGTGGCACAGAATCGGGCCCTCAAGTGAATATTTACTCTGTTCTATTCTCTTTGTTAAGATATATCCTAACTGACTTTAAGTAAAAGCTGACTTGTAATGCTACATCCCAACTGGCTTTAATTTAACTGAAAGCTGGCTTGTTATAGTAAGTCTCAACTGGCTGTAATTTTACTAAAAACTGGCTTGTTTATACTATTCTCTAACTTGCTTTAACTTAATTGAAAGCTGGCTTGTAGTACTATGCCCTAACTCATTTAATAAAACAGCAAATTTTAAAATACACAGATTTTATCAGTTTTAACCCAAAGAATTCCCTTTTCCCCAAGATTTAGATAATTTATCAGGAGGTAAGTACTTACAAGTGCAGATTCCTTCCCAGCAGTAGCAGACCTCTTGGTAGTCCTTCAAGACTGAAAGTCCCTGAGTTCTGGTTGACCTATTTGTATCTGTAAAAATGTTTCAATTCAAGTGGGCTATAATAGCCATGCCACCCACAGATCTGGAGCCAGTTATATTTGGAAAGCTACTAATGAAAGCATAGATACTGAAGAGCCACATCATGTATGTAATTGCAAATTAAGGCCAAAGGAAAGCTGGTAAGCTTGTCCATCAGCTGTATATGAGGCTCTGATAGAGTGTAAATACAATTCTGGGATTTGTATTTCAGTGGCTACTTCAGAAAGAGGATCTGCGGGGATAGGATTGGGGGGGGGGGGGGCAGTGCAGCAGATCCAATGCACATGCCCGGTAAGCATCTCGAAGTTCCATGTCACATAGTAGTTTGGAGCCTGATGGTACCATCCCCGAGTCAGAGGACTTTTCCTGCAATGCTATCCTAATGGATTGTTTAACTCTACTTAATGCCTAAGTTGGGGACTGTAAGTACATCATTGTACTGAGTATGTTTGTTAGTTGTGCAACTGAAAGTATATGATGAGATGGCAGATGAGGCAGAGTTCAGGCTAGCACATCTGCACATTCTCTAATATTTAGACTATAGATTCTCTGAAGAACTCTGAAATATTGCCCTGTGTTTCAGCGCCAGCATCCCGTGGCCTGCTAAAGCCTTGGACAACAGTTCAGATGATGCCTCTTGCTGTTTACTGTTCTATCATGACAGACACATTTTACCCAGACTGTTGGAAAGTGATTTGTACAGAGGCAGAACTACAGTAATGTGGGTCAAGTTTCATGTGTGATGATTATAATTGTAGATCTCAGTGTCAGTCCTATGTCTTTGTTTGAAATATCAACAATGCCATGTGCATGGACCCAAAAATTTGACCTAAAATGCTATTTTCAATACAATATCAAATAAAATCTAGTTAACACCAGGGAGCTCAAAGTGTGGTCTTATCTGTGATACAGACATCTACCTGCCACAGCTAATTACATCATCATCGCCCTCTATCGGTGTACACAGAATAAAGGTGCTATCCACCATTACATTGAACTCACTAAATGCAGTAATGCCACTGCAGTATATTGCCTATACTGAATATAAATAGTTTCATTCATCACATTTTACCATTAGTTTTAAAATGAATATGTATCCCTACAATGCAAATGGATTAGAAGGATCTAGTTGAGAATGAATACAGAAACATCAGCCCCTAATATTTAAGTACATCTTATTTTCAAGTTTTACATAGACTACTAATTTATAGAGCTTTACAAACATGGTGAAGATTTTTGATGAATAACCTTTTAATCCATTCTATTTGGAGCTGATTGTGGATATTTTTATGAAGGATTTGGTGAAGAAGAGAATGTTTCTGTAAATGAATCGGGGAGAACAGTTGGATAATTTTGACAAGAATTTAGTGGAGTTTTGTACATTTTGGAGAGTTTCTACTAATGAGACATTTTTCCCTTGCTGATACACATTGCTGTCAATGTAAAAGCTGTTGACTTTTCAATGAGAGATAGCTTTTCTCTCCTGGTGTACTGAATGTGGCTGGTGATATATGAACTTGACATAGACCCTGAAACAGATAACATAAATGCTCAAACCAAGGCCATTGTTGAGTATTGTACTTTCATATATAGCTTTTGCTTTACATCAAAGAGGTCCTAAAGATTTTTTTAGAGATGCAAATGAAGATATGTTTTGGTAGTATGTGATTACTTATCCTCACAGCACACACAGTCTGTTTTTGTGGTAGAAAACCTTATTTATAATTTAAATATGTCATATTGTTGATATGAATTTATAAACTTTTTATACATTAAAATGTATGTATGTATATATTGTCGGAGCTCCCCCGTGTGGCCAGGCAGTTGCCTAGTAGTGTGAGAGGGCTCCGATCGTCCTTTGTATAAAACGTTAGCCCAATAGCATGTAGTTGTGTCTTAAATAGATTAGAGCCAAGATCAAAGGTCGCAGGAAATTTCTTTTATTCAAGAAATAAGATTTTCCCAACCAAATTAAATTCTTTGGCAAGAATGTTGAAGACTACAAAACATAAAGTTCAGGATACCTCTCCAGTCATAAACATAAGCCTGGTTAAACAGTCCTTGGCTCGGCTTAGTTTAAACACACTTTTTCACAAGTAAAAATCCTTTACAACAGCAGTCTGTTCTCCGGTCCCCAGGAGGCAGTACAATACTTCACTGTTTGTTTCACAGCTGGTATAGCATAACATTCCCTGGTCCACCAACAGACTTTAAAATTCAGTTGTATTTCTTCAAGATACAATTTATACTTTTAGCTCCTTTCTGGCTTCCTTAACCATGCAGCTTTATCAGTCAAGCAGTCATGGATTAGCCTAGCTAAAAGTTATGGGCTTTTGCATAGAATGTCCTTATTAAGAACTCCTGGGTTTTTCTCCAGTTACTAAAACCCTATTCAGTTCCTTATTCTTCTTTGGCACAGATAGCACATTCAATTTCCATATGTGAAACCTCACTTTCATAAAAAGTGTCTCCTAGTTCCATTTCTTCCTCACTGGGCTCCTTCAGATATGTGTTCTCCTCAGCGTCTGCCTGAGGAGCCTTTACACGCTGTAAAGCTTTCAACACTTGTTCCCAATTATGCTTCTCAGTACGTGAGCTTATGGGGGAAGGGCAGGAAAAGGTTTCCCTATTTAAAAGCTTCTTTAAGGCTTGTAAAGGGCTCACCTTGCCAGTAGTGTGTTGTCCTCCTGTAGGCCCCTTATACTGAGAAAGGCCAGACCAGGGGCTTCTGGAAAATATCTCCTCCTCAGAAGAATCTTCCCCGAGCTTTCCTCTGGCCTTCTCACCTCTCTGTTCCTGTCCTTGGTCAGCTTCCTTCGTCCCAGCGGCGCTGCCACAACTCTGCTTGTCTCAGTGCCTCTGTGTCTGCTTTCAATCTCCTACTCCTTCTCAGCTCGTGTCTGTTTCTCCTTCCATGCCCATCTCTGTGCATTCCCTTCCTGTGGCTCCTTCCATGTCTGTGCAATCCCTTCCTGTGTCTCCTTCCACTTCGGTGCAATCCCTTCCTGTGCAATCTGTTTGTGAGTGAAACTTCCCTGCCTAAATGTTTGGGGCTGTCCTATGGCTCTTGACTCCGCCCCCTAACCGCTCCCATCTCCTCCCTCGGTCTCCCTGGGAACTGGGTGTGTCTCTGGCCCTGCACTCCTCTGCAGGAGATCTTTGGCTTTACTTTGGGTGTTAACCCTTCCTGTGCCTGCAGTTTCTTTGGGTTTAGAAAAAAAAGACTGTTTCCCCTTTCTTTTCCTGCACTCTGAGCCTGCTTCTCCACCACAATATATATATAGTCACGCCCCAGCCCTCTGCCTAAGGCTTAGAGGGGTAGGGTTGCCATTAACTTCTCTTATAAAAGGTTGAATGAACTATTTTTCCCAGTGATGCCTGCTGGGAGTTGTAGTTTTGGCCTTCTAAGATGAAGTGTAGTCATGAAACCAAAAGTAAAGGCAAATGACAAAATGTATTCCCCAAACGCAAACAAAGTCCATGTAGACTGTAACAGGATACTTCTCCATTCATTTGCTCAAGGTTATTTACAACTTAGGCTGGATGAGCTTCACAGTCATTAATTATATGCAGCTGCTTATCAATATAATGGATAAAAAAAACACAGCTTCTTCATTCAACAAAGTAAAAATATCTTCTTTTTACCTTTGTCTTCATTAAGCATTCAAATGTACATGCAACAGGTATCTTCCCATTAAAAGAGCAAGTTCCTACCTTCAGTTCAGGCTAGGTTTCATTACTCTACTTTTCAGGAGACTTTATCTTTTCAGCTATTCTTTAGCAAAGGGACTCAATGCTAACAGCTTGACATAGAGTACAGTCCATGAGTATTTCTGGAGGCAATAAATCCTGCTCAATAGGCTCAACCTGCATTTCCTCTGGCTCCGGTAATGCAGTGCCCTGCTCTGAGCTTTTAACGTATGTCTCAGGGTATACTCTCTCTGAGGATCCCTGTGTCTCTCTTGAGCACAGCTCCACCCGGTAAGGATAAATTGTACCTGAAGCTGTGGACACTTCTCCCTGGCTGTGTTCACCAGTCTCCCTCCAGCTTCTGGGAAACAGTCCCTGGTTCACTTCCCTGAGTTCCTTCCTGGAGCTCTGCCACGGCTCCCTGTTCCAGGCTTGACTCCTTTGACTCCTGTGCTGAGTCCTGGGCTCCCACCTCTGAACTCTCTGAACCTTCTGATCAGGAACTGGGGTTTGAAGCCTTCTCTGCTCTCTCCTCCAGTGCTCTCCCTCTTCAGGCTCTCCTCTCCCGGGCTCTCTCCTCCCAGGCTCTCTCCTTCCGGTCTCTCTCCTTTGCTTTCTCTCTAGCCAAGGTTTATATCCCTGCTTTCTGGGCAGTGTCTCTCCCTCTCTGGACAGGTGCTTGCAATTATCTTCCAAGCCTGCAACTACATCAGCAGAGCTTGGGTGTGGCAGCCTAGGTTTGGTTTCTCTCTGCTTGCTTTCTTTAGGCAGAAGCTGAAACCTGTGCACTGCAGGGATGTCACTTTTCTTAAAAGCAAAATCATTAGTTTCTCCTATTTCCATAGGCTCACTACAAGCTTCCTTATCACAATATATATATATATATATATATATATATATATATATATATATATATATACATATATTATTTTCTTACTATCATTTACAATATTAAAACATACAGAAAATAATTCTATCATGCAATTCCCCTTTCTGCAAGATTTTAGACTTCTTAAATTCTTCTTAATCTTACCAACCTATCCATCAATATCAAGCTTGTATGGAAAATGATATATTATGCAAGCAATTCTTTTTTTTTTTGAAAAATCATTTTCTACATGGTCATTTCAAAATGTTGTATTAGTAAAGAAAAAGACAAATGATTGTGGTTAAAGTTTTGGTGTTATATAATCACTTTGTTATAGTGTACAATAAATCAAATCTATTTGACACAATGATTTGAGTAGAACTGAGCTCTTCCATTTTGTCTTTATAAATAGGCCTTTATGTTGTGACCAATAACTGCTTTGACAGTACTTACTCAAGCCTTTACTGACCATACACAATTACAGGAGAGCTGGGCTTTATGGATTACAACAAATTGAAAGGCCCATTTTACATAGCACATTGAGATCGGAATTGAGATGTGGAGATTAAACAACATTCAGTTCCGGAGGTATTTTACAAAAGGTTCTCTACTGTATATAAGAACATGCAGGAGTGCACATGGACTTACCACTATGTACAGCTAGAAGAGTTATTTTACAAGTCTACACATAGAAAAACTGACTGCAACCAATATAGCAGTCTGCATGTGGAAGTGGTGATGTTGCAACTTTCACGTGCAGCCAGGCCATTTTGCAAACCTATACATACAAGTGCCACCAATTACATAATGAGCCAGCAATATTTAGTCATTTCCATTTTGTAAAATGAAACAAATAAGGAGGGATTAAAGAGAATAACTCCCTTAATCCTTTGTATAAAGCCCTGGCCAAAATGGGTACTTTTGAAAAATCTATTTGTGCCTCAGAACAGGTGTAAATCAGGATGATGAAACGTTTTGATATATACATGGATTCCCTTTGTAAAATAGAGAATACATGTATAGATTTTTGGCGCGCCAGGACTATACCCCTATCATGTCCCCTTGAAATTTCTAAGTGGTGTTGATCTCCACATCTACATAGCGGTTTACGTTAAAAGCTGAAGTAGTCCAGGAGTATTTGAATAATAAAAAGACAAAGATAATGATGCAGAGCTAAGTTGACCTTGAAGTTTCAAGAAATGTCTTTATATTTTAAATTCAACATGAAAAATACGATTCTTTAAAGAAAGGGGATAGACTCAGAAGTAATATGCAGAAATATTTCTTTATGGAAAGAGTGATAGATGCTTAGAATAGTCTCCCAGTAGAGGTAGTGGAGATGAGGACAGTATCTGAATTCAAGAAAGCATGAGACAAACACAGAAGATCTCCAAAGGAAAAAAAGGGACTATAGTAGTTGATATGGAAGGGCAGATTAGATAGGCCATATGATTTTTTTCTGGCATCAAGTTTCTATGTTAAAATATAAACTAACTTTTTCCAGTGCACATCTTTATAGTTAACCAGAATCTCTATCTGAGGGTCCTAGTAACTCTATCCAAGAGGAACACAAATGATTATTGGCTACAGTTACTACCTGGGAATGAGTCAGGCCTAGTCTTTTACATATAAATCACATACTATTCAGCTACTTCATTGTTTTGGTTTGGAACAATCTATCTTTTTCATGCAGTCTTCTCACATAAAGCAGCAGACTTGGCTGCTGTGAGCAATATTTGTGGTTGCTAGTTTTAATACAAATGAGAAAATTCAGGAAAATTGTCAAATTTGGTTAATTCCAGGTCCAGCTAATCAACTATGCAGGTTCAGCAAAATTCTCCCAAAACAGTATTCATGAACTACTTTTTTGTCATGCATCTCAACATGGTCAAACATATTGGAGCCAATCTGGGAGGGAGAGAAGAACAAGGAGGGATGATGAAAAGGCAGCATGAAGCACTTCAACCAATCATGCTAGAAATCCTCGATAAGCAGCTAGACAGTTACGCAAATCTTGTGGGTCATGATGTCACAGAAGAGTTTGAAGACACAGCCCAGGCGAAGCCCCAGGAAACCATTTAAGGAAGGGGTGCTGGAGCTTAGCAGTTGAAAACACACAAAAAAACAGATTGAAACATGGAGTGGCTTGAAGAGAGTAGAGTATTCCTGCCTCCCTCTTTTAACTTTAGGAGTGTTCCTGAGTTTGTCTGCTTTTACAGCCAGGTGTCTGAAATTTTTTAGGACTTCCTACTTGGTCCTGTGGGAATTATCTCTCTGGGGTGGAGGAGAGAAGATCAAGAAAGCCAGAAAGATGCTAGGGAAGTTCTGCTTTTACAGTTTGCCAATTGCTTACTTTCCTAAGCATTGATGGAAAGTGTGCATTGCTCACTAGTACACACAGATCATTTGTACACAACACTTAAAACAGAAAGCTGAACTTGGGAATGGAAGTTTACTGTATCGAATCTATCTATTCCATTTTACAACCATAGTATGCTGTTGTTGCTAAGTTCCATTGATTTGATGCAAACTCCCAGCAGCCCTATGAAGAGTTGCCCATTGTTGTGACTATCCTCTGGGTTTTCTTAGCAAGGTGTGACTGGAAATAATTTGCCAGACCTTTATTCCATGCAGTAAGCCTACAGCACCTGGTATTCTATGGTGGTCTCCCATTTAAGTGCACCCAAGTCCAACTTGCTTAGCTTCTGAGATCAGATGAGACTGGACTCACTTACGGTGGTGTGGCAATAGTCAATCAGAGTATACAGTGAATTTTTTTTTTTTTTGTAACAGTCTTTTTCATCTTTTGTCTGTAACAGCAGCCTTGGGGGTGGGAAGGAAGGACACCGTTCTGCATGGCTGGCCCATCCACTAGGCAAGCTAAGCGGCATTCTAGGTTGGCTGACCCAGTTGAGCGGCTTTGTGCCACCATTTTGTTGCCTGCGGCAGGCCATTGCTTCGGCACACATGACCTGCTACTTCTGATCCCCCTCCAACACAACTTACTATTGGAGGGGGGGTGTTCAGAAGCAGCAGGCCATGTGCTGAAGCACATGCCCTGCCATGGGAAACAAAGTGGTGGCACAAAGCCACTACTTTTAAAATACTTCCGCTGCTGCCACCACCGTCTGTCCTTCCCCCCCATGATGGAATCGGTGGCAGTGGGAGGTGGTAGCATGACTCAGCCAGGCTAGGGTTTTTGCCAGAGGTTGCAATAAAATATTTTTATAACAATGTTTCTCACTTATTGGTTTCAGGGCCTGTTCCAGGACAGACAGGTGACCATCTGATACAGATCACTTGCGATGATGGTACTCCAGGGCATCAGAGGCTGGGTGAATGGCATAAGACACTAAAAGATGGGCAGGTCTTGTTTGCAGGAGTTGGGCATCTATTTCAATAGGAGCATTAGCTAGGAAAATGCATTCAACCTTTGTCCAGTCTGTTGAAGAATGAGAGCAGGGAAGCAGCACTGGGCACTGCATGGCCTATGCTAGATGACCTCAGGGTCAATATTCGAAACAACACACATGGGGTGATGATACTCCAGGAAAGCAGAGGGCATGTAGGAGGCACAAGAAGCTAAAGGATGGGCTGCCCTTGTCCCCAGGAGATGGTTATCCAGTATGAGCATATCATAATGCTTGGAAAATGAAAAGTCATAAGAACATAAGAACATAAGAAATGCCATACTGGGTCAGACCGAGGTCCATCAAGCCCAGTATCCTGTTTCCAACAGTGGCCAATCTAGGTCATACGTACCTAGCAGTTTCCCCAAAAGACACAGGTTCTGCAGTGCTTGTACTAGGTCAAGCATTGATATCCTGGGTCCCTTTTTAATAGCGGTTTATGGACCTTTCCTCCAGGAACTTGTCCAAACCTTTTTTAAACCCAGCTGTACTAACAGCCCTTACTACATCCTCCGGTAACAGATTCCAGAGTTTGATTACACGTTGAGTGAAGAAATATTTTCTCTTATTTGTCTTAAATAGTTTACCCCGTAGCTTCATTACATGTCCCCTAGTCCTTCTATATTCTGATAGCGTAAACAATTGATCCACGTTTATCCGTTCCACTCCATTCATTAATTTATAGACCTCTATCATATCTCCCCTCAGCCGTCTCTTTTCCAGGTTAAAGAGCCCTAACCTTTTTAGCCTCTCTTCATAGGAGTAGCCTTCCATCCCCTTCACCAATTTGGTGGCTCTTCTCTGTACTTTTTCTAATAACTCTATGTCCTTTTTAAGATACGGTGACCAGAATTGCACACAATATTCAAGGTGCGGTCGTACCATGGAGCGATACAGAGGCATTATAATATCCTTTGTTTTATTCTCCATCCCTTTCCTTATGATACCTAGCATTCTATTTGCTTTCTTGGCCGCCGCTGCACACTGGGCGGAGGGTTTTAACATGTTATCCACGATGACTCCTAAATCTTTTTCCTGGGTGGTGGTTTCTAATGTGGAGCCTTGCATCATGTAACTATAGTGTGGGTTGTTCTTTCCTAGGTGCATAACTTTGCACTTGTCCACATTAAATTTCATCTGCCATTTGGATGCCCAGCCTTCCAATTTATCCAGATCCTCCTGCTGTTTTCCACAATCCTCTTGGGTTTTAACAACTTTAAACAGTTTTGTGTCATCTGCAAATTTGATAACCTCACTAGTTATTCCCTTTTCCAGGTCATTTATGAATATGTCAAAAAGTAGCGGACCCAGTACAGATCCCTGGGGTACTCCACTATTCACCTTTTTCCAGTGGGAATATTGGCCATTTAGCCCTACCCTCTGCTTTCTATCTTTTAACCAGTTCCCGATCCACAATAGTACACTGCCTCCTATCCCATGACTTTTTAGCTTTGCCAAAAGTATCTGATGGGGGACCTTGTCAAAAGCTTTCTGAAAGTCCAGATACACTATATCAACCGACTCACCTTTGTCTACCTGTTTATGCACACCTTCAAAAAAACAGATCAGATTAGTAAGACAAGATCTTCCTTGTCTAAAGCCATGTTGGCTGTCTCCCATTAGGCCATGACTATCTACATGCTGTGTAATTTTGTTCTTTATGATGGTTTCTACCATTTTCCCTGGTACTGACGTCAGGCTCACCGGTCTGTAATTTCCCGGGTCACCCCTGGAACCCTTTTTAAAAATTGGTGTTACGTTGGCGACCCTCCAATCTTCGGGTATTACAGATGATTTTAATGAGAGTTCACAGATTACCAATAGCAGGTCTGAAATCTCATATTTCAGTTCTTTCAACACTCTGGGATGTATACCATCCGGTCCAGGTGATTTGCTACTATTCAGTTTATCAAATAGTTGTAATATATCTTCCCGGTGTAGCGATATTTCTCTCAATTCCTCTGCAGTATCACCTTTAAATACCACTTCAGTCTTGGGTAACATCCCTACATCTTCCTCAGTAAAGACCGAAGCAAAGAATTCATTCAGTCTTTCTGCTATAGCCTTGTCTCCTCTTACTGCCCCTTTAACCCCTCTATCATCTAATGGTCCAATTGACTCTCTCACAGGCCTTTTGCTACGAATGTACTTGAAAAAGTCTTTATTTCGTGTTTTTGCTTCCGTAGCAAGTTTCTTCTCAAATTCCCGCTTTGCCTGCCTTATCAATGCTTTGCATTTAACTTGCCAGTGCTTGTGCTGTTTCCAGTTTTCATCATTTGGCTCTTTTTTCCATTTCCTGAAGGTTGCTCTTTTGGCAGCAACAGCCTCTCTGACCTCACCTTTAAACCATGCTGGCAGTTTTTTGGACTTTCTGCCACTTTTCTTAATGTGTGGAATACAGCTGGTCTGGGCTTCGAGGATAGTATTTTTAAATAACACCCAAGCTTGCTGTAAGTCTTTAACCTTTGGAACCGCTCCATTTAGTTTTTTCCGAACTATATTCCTCATTCTATCATAGTCTCTCCCTTTTGAAAGTTAAAAGGTAGTACTGTGGATTCCTCTACTATCTGTCCTCCACTGATTAAATCAAACATGATCATACTATGATCACTATTGCCAAGTGGTCCCAACACCCTTATTTCTTGCACCAGATCTGGCGTTCCACTAAGGACTAGGTCCAGTATGGCTTCCCCTCTGGTTGGTTCATGAATCAGCTGCTCCAAGAAGCAGTCATTTATTTCATCTAGAAACTTTATCTCTTTAGCTTGTCCTGCTGTGACACTGTCCCAGGCGATACCGGGGTAATTGAAATCACCCATTATTACTACTCTGTTGTGGCTTTTGTTAGCTTCCTTGATTTCTTTGAGCATTTCATCATCCATTTGTTCATTCTGGCCAGGCGGTCGATAGTATACTCCCACTGCCATCACCTTCCCCTTCATAAATGGAATTTTAATCCATAGAGATTCTACAGCAAATTTTGTTCCCTGCAGAACTTTAATCCTTTCTGACTCAATGCCCTCTCTAACATAGAGCGCAACCCCTCCACCAATTTGTTCAGCTCTATCATTACGATATAGTTTGTATCCAGGTATCACAGTGTCCCACTGGTTATCCTCCTTCCACCATGTCTCTGAGAGTGCAATCATATCTAACCTCTCATTTAGTGCTATATATTCTAATTCTCCCATCTTATTGTTTAGACTGCTAGCATTGGCATACAAGCATTTTAGAGACTGTATTTTATTAATATTAATCTGGCTATTGGTAGGCATGGGTAATTGGGAATCTTTATGCTCTGTCTGCTCCTTACTCAAGGGCATTTGGGCTACTATACTCCCTTTTGGAACCTCACTGCTTTTGGTAGTATCCTTCAAGGATACCTTTGTCCGAACCATGCGCTCTTGGGTGACTGTCGGCTTTCCCCTATTTTCTAGTTTAAAAGCTTCTCTATCTCTTTTTTAAAGGTTAATGCCAGCAGTCTGGTCCCATCCTGATTAAGGTGAAGCCCATCCCTTCGGAAGAGCCCCCCCTTTCCCCAGAATGTTCCCCAGTTCCTAACAAATCCAAAACCCTCATCCTTGCACCATTGTCTCATCCACGCATTGAGACTCCGGAGCTCTGCCTGTCTTTTGGGTCCTGCACGTGGAACAGGAAGCATTTCAGAGAACGCTATCCTGGAAGTTCTGGATTTCAACTTCCTACCTAAAAGCTTAAATTTAGCCTCCAGAACTTCCCTACCACATTTTCCTATGTCATTGGTACCAACATGTACCAAGACAGCAGACTCCCCCCCAGCACTATCTATGATCCTATCTAGGCGGTGCGTGAGATCTGCTACCTTCGCACCAGGCAGGCATGTTACCAGGCGATCCTCACGTCCACCAGCCACCCAGCTATCTACATTCCTAATGATTGAATCACCAACTATAACAGCTGTCCTGACCCTCCCCTCATGGGGACATGGCCCTGGAGAAACGTCCTCGGTGCGAGAGGGTTTTACATCACCTGGAGGACAGGTCCTAGTTACAGGATCACTTCCTGCCACAGCAGGGTGATGCTCTCCTGTCACGTGACCTCTCTCCTCCATGGCAACAGGGATGCTGCCAGACTGGAGGTGGGACTTCAGGACTATATCCCTGTAGGTCTCGTCCATGTACTTCTCTGTCTTTCTTATGTCTTCCAGGTCTGCTACTCTAGCCTCTAGAGAACGGACTCGTTCCCTGAGAGCAAAGAGCTCCCTGCACTTAGTGCATATGTAGGACCTCTCACCAACTGGGAGAAAATCATACATGTGACACTCAATGCAAAAGACCGGAGAACCCCCATCTCGTTGCTGGACCTCTGTCTGCATCTTAGTTTAAAGCTTGTGTTTAGGTCTTTTAAATTCGGTATATAATAAGGATTGGTGTAGATGCTTATATTAATAAAAGTGTATCTAATACCCCTAATACACCCTGTGTACCTGAAGCTTAATTAATCTCAGGTCCTCTGTGTATGACTGATTTGGATTAAGAGCTGCACCTGAGAGCAGCCCCTTTCCTCTAAGATGTGCAAGTACCTATAAAACTACAATTACCCCAGGGGTGGGTGGGTGCTGGGGAGGGAGGGAGGGAGATAAGTCCTATTAAAGAGGGCAGTTACAAGGTACCCTGTCCTGAACCCTCAGCAGGGGGATGGGGGTACCACACAAAGCCCAGTTAGTTGAGAGAGGCAAGGTAAGTACAGCTGAGAAGGCTGAACTAGCACACCACTAAGACAAACAATAAATAATTAAACAGTTAGACAAACAGTAAATAATTAAATAAACAGCTAGAACTCACAGTAAGATGTCCCAGGAGGCAAATATCCACTCACTAGCAGAGCTCTGTAAAAGTACAGCCCTTCTCTGATCAGAGAAAAGCAAACTAAAACAGACTATGCACACGTGGAGAAAACAGGAAGAAGGCTACACAATACCTCAGGGGGAGGGGGGAGGGGCAGGATTCACTCAGGCAGGCAAGGACAGGAAAAAAGTTTAACAAACAGCAGGTTCTGGGGAGAGAGATTTAATTCAAAATGGCTACCACACAAAGCCCAGTTAGTTGAGAGAGGCAAGGTAAGTACAGCTGAGAAGGCTGAACTAGCATACCACTAAGACAAACAATAAATAATTAAACAAACAGTTAGACAAACAGTAAATAATTAAATAAACAGCTAGAACTCATAGTAAGATGTCCCAGGAGGCAAATATCCACTCACTAGCAGAGCTCTGTAAAAGTACAGCCCTTCTCTGATCAGAGAAAAGCAAACATAGAACAAAGCAAACATAGTCATAGAAAGAAAGAAGGATGGAAAGGGGAGAGCAGCACTGTTAGAAATGCACTGAAAGAGACAGGCTTCTCCCTAGAAATAGCAGTGGTGGGATAAGTACAGAAAAACAAAATCCCTTTCTCAAGCAAATCCCCTAGCTTCTTCTGCCAGTCAGATGGCATGGCAGCAGGCACAGTGTGCATCAGACAAGCCACCATGGAAGAGATGGGGTGGTGTTTGGCAGCATTGTCATGGGGCAAGCAGCAGACAACATCGAGATGGTAATATAGTGCATGGAAGAAATGATAATGATCAAAAACAAACACACCAATGGATGCCAAAAAATGCTTAAATCCAAACAAAATATATTGGGACCCTCTATGATTATCACAAAATTTTATTAAGCATAACTGCATACTTTCAAAAAATGTACAATTTCAGCCTATTGAATCTTGAATCTGAAAATCGTTCATATCATAAAAATCTTCATTAGCACAAAATCTTCAATAGTACATGATCCTTCACTTGACAGTCTACAAACTTGCTTTCCACAAAATCTTCATTAGCACAGAATCATTTAGGATTTTTTAAGAGGGGTCAGATGGTGGCGGTTTTCAATGGTGATGGAATCAAGACTTTAGAGAAGGAGAGGTATGCGATTTTTGAAATATGAGGACTTAATTCAGAACATGCTGATTTGATCCAGTGAGAGGGGCATGTATCAGCAGGTGAGGTGGTCGAGTTGAGTCTTCTAATTATGTCTTCAATCTGCTCAGTGGAGTATGGTTGGAAGTTTAACCCTATCAAGGCTCCCTTTAAATTTCTAATCCACATTCTGCAGCCAGGTTAATTTTTCCATCTCTCAGGAAAATTGTGCCGGTCTTATTCAATATGTTATAACAGTGATTTTCTTTCTGCTATGGTCATGTATTATATACCCTTTGATAGAAAAATGAGACAGCAACACAAATATGTATAACTGAAGGCTCAAAAACATGAAAATAGGTGCACTTTATTTATAAAAGCAATCGTTATTAGTTGCATACATTTGATTTAATTTTAACTGATCATAAAAATTACAAGTTATTTAAGATCTTCATTATTATGAAAATATGCAAAATATGGTGCAGCACAGAGAGGTACATTTCCACAGTCAGCACAGTGATATTTAGTTTCAACACGTTTACGATTGTCACCAGCAGCATGATGATGTCCGAGATTCTCATTGCACATGCAACATTGTCGAAATATGGTAGTTTTCTTCTCACTTGGTGGAATGAGACTAGGGAAATGTCTAGCAATCAAACGAAATGGAGAAACACCAGTACTTGGTCGGCCACCAGCATCACATGCACTACGCTCTGCCGGATAAACTCAGAGATATCACAGATCTTTCAGCATTTTGAAAAGATCTTAAAACTCACCTATTTATAGAATACTTTGGAGACTCATTCCCAATAGATGAAATATTTCCCACTTAAACTCATGTATACTCATACTCATTAATTCACAACTTATTTTTTCCTTTTTCTTACTCTATCTTACAATACCCAATTCTCCACATTATCACATTTACTCTTTACTCTAATAATTCTAGTGAACTACAATACATTTTTCCTTGCTCAGATAAGATGATAAGATTTTTGAAATTTGTAAATATTTAAATCTGTATATATGTTTAAACTATCTATATACCTAATCAGCATTTACTCAGCATTGTAACCCTCAAATTACCATTTTTATTATATACAATTTAATGTTCCCTGTAATTTCAATTGTTTGAATAAGTTTCAATGTAATGTTCAAGTTTTGTTCTTTGTAAACT
This sequence comes from Ichthyophis bannanicus, assembly GCA_033557465.1. Taxonomy (NCBI): domain Eukaryota; kingdom Metazoa; phylum Chordata; class Amphibia; order Gymnophiona; family Ichthyophiidae; genus Ichthyophis; species Ichthyophis bannanicus. The sequence goes on along the minus strand of JAWIIG010000027.1, from coordinate 7,223,200 downwards.
GCTTTGATTTTTCTGAAAGGCGGTATATAAAACCATTCAATAAATAAATAAATAAAATCAGGACCAACTGCTTCAATGATAGCCAAGATAAGCTTTATATGGAAGTCAAGTCCTGTCACTTTCTCCTCTGGGTGGGACTTGCTCCAGAGTATCTGAGCATTGAGTACTGCTATGTCCAACAGATGAAAGGCAACTTTCTTGTACCACTTTACAGTTTTGCGCAGAAAAGCATAATACTCCAATAACTGATCTGTTCTGTCTACACCGCCCATTATGTTGTTGTAGTCAATGATAACTTGTGCTTTTCAAATTGGCTGATCATTACGATCTCTTTTTCCAGGTTCAACTACAGAGCTATCATGACAGTTGGACAACATTGTTACATAATTCTTATCATACCAGCAAAGTGCTAGCAGTTTATCTGTTGTACGATATGTGACATCTCCTCGTTTCAATTTGCTTCCATCTACATTTAGACGCAGGTCAGTAGGCATACCAACTCAACTGGATCGTACCGTTCCAAAGCAGGATGTTGCTCGGTCATACAGATCCATACAGAGTTCTGGACTGTTGTAGTAGTTATTCACAGCCAATCGATAGCCTTGATCAAGCAGTCCATCCATCAAATTCAGCACAATACAGTAGCTACTGCCATGTAAACCATCACTTAGGACAGCATCTTGACCTGAGTATAGCATATACTTCCAGGTGTATCCACTACGTGACTCACACAGCTCATATGATTTGATGCCAAATCTTGAGCGTTTTGTAGGTATGTAATGTTTGAAATATAACCTTCCTTTGAAAAGCAGTAGTGATTCATCAATTGAAATGTCTTGTTCCGGGATATAAACAATTTGGAATCGCTTTGTGATAATGTCATAGAATGGACGAAGCTTCCAAATGTGATCACCCTCGGGTTTCTGTGTTGCATTGTTTTGAAAGTGAAGGGCCTGTAATATTCGCTTATATGTATTTTGGCTCATTACTGATGGAAAGAATGGAGTTTCTAACAGTAGTTGACCTGACCAGTACAAGTCGATCATAGGCTTCTTGATTATTCCCATAGCCATCGTCAACGCCAACATTCTCCATATAGCATTATGGTCAACGTCTTGCCATTTTCTCATTCGGGCATGAGGCTTGTCAGCTGGTATTTTAGCACACAGTTCTGCTGCATAGCGATTTGTCTCAAGAACAATCATTGAAATTAGTTCATCTGTAACAAAGAGCTTGTAGAAGTCCAATTTAGTTGCATTGACACCCATACGTTTGGCTATGCCTGGTTGTGCAATGCAAGGAAACTGACGGACGTCTTTTGGAGTTGTTTTCCATGGAAGACTGCTTCTTCTTGTCCATACTTGTGATGTAGTTGCACTATCGCCACGGTCTGCAGTATGACGGCAAAGCTTCCCTCTGCCAAGAGGATTTGTATTTACAGATGGTTCAGCCGCGGCCACAACTGTAAATGAAAATGTTTTATTATAGTTGACATTTTTCAAACTGAACAATTTATCAATATAGATGTGACATTTAGTGTTTTGTTATACTTAAAGATATAGCTGATATATAGGTGACATAAATAATGTCTGCAAATAATTACTAACCTGGAGGTTCAGCTGCAGCTGCTACTGAATCTGGGTCACTGTCATCCGAGCCTTCAAAGTCTACATTTTTTGTGAAAACCTCTTGAGTTTCATTATCAATGACATCTTCACCACTGCTATTACTGTTACCTTCACTTTCTGTGAGAAACCTAATCACTTCAGCAGCTTTATATCGTTCTTTTTGCATTCTTTTACCAGTTGACTCCATCTTGTTTACTTTGCTTTTAATTCTAAATGACCTATTGCTAATGACCTATTTGCAGGTTGTTTTCTGGCTGTTTTGGCCTGGTGTATAAGTAGAAACGCTAGCACAACTCTCTTTTCATTAGTCAAAATGTGTGTTGTCATTAGCTTCCGGTATTTCGCTCATTAATATTTAGTATCTGCATCATTGCGCCGATCCCGAATATTTCGGGCTCGGCCATTTGGTCAGAATTTTGGGTCCCAAGTATTTCGGGACCGGCCTGGAAAGGGTTAAGGCAGGAATATTGGTGCTAAGGACTGTTGATGCTGGATTCTCCAATATTATGGGAGAGCAAGTTGTTTTTATTATAAAAGTGGATAGCCAGGTCCTGTGGGTGTGGTAAACTCTCAGTTTGTTGACATGATGTGTCTTTTCTGAGAGACTGAATTAATCTAAATAGCTCAAGCGGTCTGTTGAGGGAGTGCATAAGGATGTTGGTATGGTATTCCTTCCTTCTCTGGATAAAACTAATGCAGTGCTCTTGCAAGGTCTTCATGTATATTTCACAATCATGGGGGAGCCTGGAGTGGCGCCATTTCCATTCTAGTTTCCTAAGTCTCAGTAGGGAGTTACATAGATCTGCTGTGAAACAGATAGCAGTATGAGATATTTTATTGGATTGAATGGGCTGAGTTAGGAGTGCAGCCTTGCTTAGCATGGAGTTCCAATTGAGTATAAGGTCAGACAATTCAGAGGTTGTAGGGTTAAGGTTAAGGTTAGGTAGAGCTTCTTCAAGGAAGGCCTCTTTATTGAATGGTCTAAAATGATGCGCTGGTGGTGATGTGGTAGTGGAAGAGACCTTAGAGTTTGGGAGGGTGGATGGGATATGGAATAATATGGCCATATGGTCTGACCAAGGCACTGGAAGAATTTGTGGTTGGGGAATGTTGTTAGTTTCCAGTGCATAGGAAGGAGTGAAAATAAGGTCTAATGTGTTTCCTTTCATGTGCGTTGAGGTATGTATTAGCTGGTCGTAGTTTAGTGTAGACATTGCATCCAGAAATGCTGTGGAGTTTTTCTTAGACAAGGCTGGAAGATTAAAGTCGCCCAACATCCAGAGTGGTCTAGTCCTTGGAGAATGGTTGCAAGCTAGATCAAGGGCTATGGAGAGGTCATCTGCATCAGTGGATGGGGCATGATAAAAAAGTGCTGTTGCTAGGTGTTTATTTGCAATCATGATGGTATCGAGGCTGTTGTAGTTCTGTGAAAATAGGCATTGGAACTGTAGTATAGATCTGGCCAGGATGAGAGTGCCACCACCTTTTCTACTGACTCTTAGACAGTTAAAGATATCATAGTTGGGAGGCTTGATTTGGTTTGTAAGGACTGTGTCAGTGTCAGTGAGCCACGATTCAGTAATAAAGAGAATGTCTAGATTATGATTCTCAACATAGTCACTAATAATCGGCCATTTATTCCGGATAGATCTTGCATTTATGAGCATACAAGTTAGATGTTTATCTTCTGGAGACTTCCGTGTGGGAGATTTTATTGGGGGTTGGCATATGATGTAAATGAGATGTTGATGTCTTAGCAGGCATGACCATCTTAATGAAGAGAATCCATCATCTTGTGTGTTACGGCCATATCCATGTATCATGGAAATTAGGCCTTGTTGGAGTGAGTAGGCTCCACCAGGTATAATGGAGTGGGCCAGACAATATAGCAACACCATGAATGGAATCAAGTCAGGCATTGTTATAGTGTGGAGAGAGCACTAGTTGTAGGTGAACTGGGATTTATGGTGTTGCTCTGGGACAGTGTGTAGTATAGAGGGTGGGGGTAAAGTGTCTAACTTAGAGAAATTTAAACAGTATAAAGTATAATGCAGTGCAAGGGTAGGAGAGTTGCCTTAGTCCAAGCACTAGCAATAAAGTGGTAGGAATTGCAGAGATGATACAAAGGGAGTAAGGGCGTGTCTATAATAGTGACGATGCATATAGGTTGGGCTGCAATACAATATGGCAATGTTAGTACAATAAACAAAGAGCGACAGGATGTAATTGAGAAAGAGAATTAGGTAGCGCAATAGACAAACATTTTTATGCAACTTACAATCTGATAGTATAGTTCAAAGTGGTATGTCATCAGGGTGGACAGTTATCATAACAAGATATTCTCAGTTCTGCTAAAGCTCTCTTCTATCGTTTGGTTGATTTAGAGTCCTTTCTATGTCTTTGTGCCACACCTAAGGGCCACACCAAAGGGCCCTCTGGTGAGACCCTTAGGCACGGGCCCGCAAGATGTGGGCATGCCTTGGGGCGCTTTAAAATTTAAAAGGCAGTCCAGAGACCTGATTGGGCCTTGTGGTTGTGATCGGGGAGAAGCACTTCTTCCCGCTCAAATCCCCGATGACGATCAGGTCAGCCACGGGGGTCCGATGTGTGTGGCATCTCCTCTTCATGCTTCGGGGCGCTTTAAAATTTAAAAGGCAGTCCAGAGACCTGATTGGGCCTTGTGGTGGTGATCGGGGAGAAGCACTTCTTCCTGCTCAACTCCCCAATACCGATCAGGTCAACCATGGTGGTCCGATGTGTGCGGCATCTCCTCTGAACCACACCATCCAATGATCACTGGAAATGAGATTATCACGCACTATAACATCAGAAACACTGTCCCCATTCATAAGCACCAGGTCCAATATGGCCCTCTCACATGTGGGTTCTGTTACTAGTTGCTGGCATAGTTCTCCCTGAAGAGAATCCAGGATCTTCTTAATTCTAGATGACACTGCAGCAGGGATATCCTAATCAATATATGGCATATTGAAATCCCTTATCAGCAGCATCTCTTTCATAGCAAAACTGTGAATGTCTTCAGTTAAATTTTTGTCTGCTTCTTCTGCCTGTGGAGGAGGTCTATATACTATACCAATGCAAATGGATGCTCCATTCCCTCTTCCAAGTTTAACCCACAGTGCCTCCCCCTTCTCTTGTAAGCCCTTCAGTTCTGTAGCTTTAATTTTTTTTTTTTTTTTACATACCCTTTCTTCCTACCCTGTCCTTCCTAAATAAATTAGAACACAAAAACATAAGTAATGCATACTGGGTCAGACCAAGGTCCATCAAGCACAGTATCCTGTTTCCAGCAGAGGCCAATCCAGGTCCCAAGTACCTGGCAGGTTCCCAGAAAGGTACATAGGTTCCACAATGATTGTACCAGGGTAAGCAGTGGATTACCCGGGTTCTCTTTAATAATGGTTTATGGACCTTTCCTCCAGGAACTTGTCCAAACCTTTATTAAACCTAATTACACTAACAGCTTTTACTACATTCTCCTGTAATGAATTCCAGAGTTTGATTATGTATTGAGTGAAAAAATATTTTCTCTTATTACTCTTAAATGGGTTACACTGTAGCTTTATTGTGTGTCCTTTAGTCTTTCTACTTTTTGATGGAGTAAACAACAAATCTACATTTACCCTTTCTACTCGATTCATTAATTTATAGACCACTAGCAAATCTCCCCTCAGCCATCTCTTTTCTATGTTGAAGCGTACTAGCCTTATAAACCTTTCCTCATAGGAGTATCCATGCATCCCCTTTACCATTTTGGTGGCTCTTCTCTGTACCTTTTCTAATTCCGCTATATCCTTTTTTAAGATATGGTGACCAGAATTGTACACAATATTTAAGGTGCATTATAATATCTTTGATTTTATTCTCCATTCCTTTCCTTATGATACCTAGCATTCTGTTTGCTTTCCTGGCTGCTGCTGCACACTGGGTGGAGGGTTTCAATGTATTATCCATAATGATGTCTAAATCTTTTTCCTGAGTGGCTGTTCCTAATGTGGAACCTCGTATCATTTACCATAGTTTAGGTTTTTCTTTCTTTGTCCACATTTAATTTCATCTGCACTTGTCCACATTAAATTTCATCTGTCATTTGAATGTCCAGTCTTCCAATTTATCAAGTTCTCTTGCAATTTTTCACAATTCTCTTGTGTTTTAATAACTTTGAATACTTTTGTGTCATCTGCAAATTTGATCACCTCACTTGTCAATGCTGATTCCTGGCAAACCAGTAGCTCTTAGATTTTCTTGGCAGTGTGACCAGAGGTAGGTTGCCAGGCCTTTCTTCCAAGGCAGCAGAGGGAGGAGTAGCCTAGTGGTTGGGGCAAGGTACTTCAGGCCGGAAGGTCGGGGGTTCAAATCCCACTAGAGGACAGCAACCTTGGGCCGGAAGGACTGAGGTTTATAGTCCCACAGATGCTCCTTGTGGTCTTGGGCAAGCCACTTAACCCTCCATTGCCCATGTTCCCTGTAAGTATTAGTGTATGTGTCTCATATCCCTGCATGTTCAATGTATCCCCCAATTGTGTTGTGACCGCTTTGATTGAAGGATAAGGCGGTATACAAAACTGTCTAAATAAATAAAATAAGCAGAGGGTTAAGTGACTTGCCCAAGGCCTCACGAAGTGCTATTGGGAATTGAATCCTTGTTGCTTGGTTACCAAGTCAGTGCTCTAACCACTAAGCTACACCTTCCTCCAGGTCATTTATGAATATGCTAAAAAGCAACTGGCCCAGAACAGATCCCTGGGTCCTCCACCTTTCTCCATTGAGAAAGTTGTCCTACTTTATATCTTTTAACTAGTTCCTGATCCACAATAATACACTGTCTCCTATTTCATGACTTTTTAATTTTGCCAAGAATCTTTCATGAGGGACCTTGCCAAAGGCTTTCTGAAAATTTAGATACACTATATCGACCGATGTATATCTGATACATCACCTTTAAATACAATTTCAGGTATGGGTAACTTCCCTACATTATCTTCAGTAAAGACCGAAGCAAAGAATTCTTTCAGTCTATTCGCTATGGCATTGTCCTCCCTTAGTGCCCCTTTTACTCCTCTATCATCTATCTATTGTCAGGCATTCCTAACAGGGGCTATACATTTCAAACAAAAGTAAGCATTTTTGGGGGGTTTTAAATTGCCAGCTCTCTGACTGAGAGCTCTTAAAAAGGGGTTTGGTACATTTTTAAAACAAAGTTACATTCTTTGTGGTGCTTCAATTTAAAGGGAGGAATATTTTTTCTTTAGTGGGGTAGGTTTAAAACTCTGCTTTAGTAACTTTCTCAGCTCTTTGAAGCCACTGACACCTAATCAGGAGTTAGTGGGTCTGATTAGCCTGTGAAAGAACTGGGAGCAGCTGAGGCCTGCATAAAAGGCTTCAGAGCCCTGCACTGTTGAAGCATTCCTAACAGGGGCTACACATTTCAAAGAAAGGTAAGCATTTGTGTTTTTTTTTAAATTGCTAGCTCTCTGACTGGGAGCTCTTAAAAGGGGTTTGGTACATTTTTAAAACAAAGTTACATTCTTTGTGGTGCTTTAGTTTAAAGGGAGGAATATTTTTTCTTTAGTGGGGTAGGTTTAAAACTCTGCTTTAGCAACTTTCTCAGCTCTTTAACACTAGAAGCCCCAAAAGGAATTTTACCTAGAAATCTCAAAATGTGTCAATTGATGCATTATCACGATGACTGTGTTTAGCATGAAATGCAGATGTGAATTAATGTGAAGTTACTTATTTGTTAAATATGTGCAGTATGTGATGTCATTATATGTCATCGTTTGTTTATTGTTTTTAATGTCGGAGTAAAACTGCAAACAGTGATTGAGATGCAGCACCTGGTGGGAACATGAATTTATACCTAGAAGCCCCAAAGTACGTCAATTGATGCATCCAAAATAATTGAATGCGTCAATTGACACACTTTGGGGCTTCTAGGTATAAATTCATTTTCCCGCTAGGTGGTGCATCTGTCATTAATTTTCGATGCACATTTTTGAACATCTTGACCTTGCTAACAAAGTCATGGTACATGACTGACATGGTTCTAGCAGTGGCGCTGGTATACAACTTTGAAGATGCATTCGTGTCAATTGACACACTTTGGGGCTTCTAGTGTTAAAGCCACTGAAACCTAATCAGGTGTTAGTTCCCTCCCTACACCCCCCCCAACACCCACCCACCCCTAGTGAGTGGTCTTGTTTTAAAGGGCACCTCCCCAATTAACACAACACAGGGACTTGTAACAGCACATTCTCAATATAATTAAAGACATTTTCTCTGAAAGGACAGCTGGGAAAGCAGCTGGAACTTTGGTAGATCTCTCTCTTTTGCTTTAATAGATACCTAAGCTCCACAAACAGAACAATGTCTGGGAAAAATCGTATCTCTAAAGCTGTTGCTCCCGTTACAGCTTCTGCCTCTGTCCAGACAGAGGTCCCAATGCCGGTTGAAGGACCGGTTCCATGTACAGCATGCCTGCATGCTGAAGCTCTCAGGAAACAAGTGGAGGAACTCAGAGAGGAGGTGGCGAGGCTGAAGAGCATTCAAGACAGTGAGAAGTACATTGATGAGATGCTTCTTACAACATCCAGGCTCTCCAGCAGAGGTGAAGATGGGTGCCTACAGAATGATGAAGATTGGACACAAGTCAACAGGGCCTGCATAATCACCAATCCAACTTCTCCAGCACTTGAATTGAAGAACCATTATGCAGCCCTGGAAGTGCAGGAGGTGAAATCATCCCTGGAAATGGAAGAACCAGAACTCAAGTACCCCAAAGTTGCAGAATCAGTGACCACAAGGAAGCGAAAGGTAGTGGTGGTTGGTGACTCTCTTCTGAAGGGTACTGAGGCATCCATCTGCCAACCAGACTTGATGTCCAGAGAGGTATGATGTATGCCAGATGCCAAAATCCAAGACGTTACGGAGAGTTTGCCGAGACTCCTCATGCCCACTGACTATTACCAAATGTTGCTAATCCATGTCGAAAAAATGATACTGCCAGGTATCCCACTGAGCATATCAAGAGGGACTTCATGGCTCTGGGACAGAGGGTGAAGCAGATAGGTACACAGGTGGTGTTCTCTTCAATTCTCCCTGTTGAGGGTAAAGGCCAAGGAAGAGAGGTTCGCATCCTGGAGATAAATGCATGACTGCATGGATGGTATCATTGAGAGTGTTTTGGTTTCCTGGACCATAGGATGCTATTCCAAGGGTGGCAGAGCAGAGATGGCATCCATCTGTCCAAGAAAGTCTGATGCATCTTCAGTAGTAGACTGGCTAATCTACTGAAGAGGGCTTTAAACTAGATTCATTGGGGATGGGCGAAGACAGCCCCCAGGTAAGTGAATCATTAAATACCTTTATAGAAATCGGTAAAAAGGGTAATCTATGGAAATCAGTGTGTATAAATGCCTGTAGCATGGGAAATAAGATCCCTGATGTTGAAGCTTTGGTGGGAGTGGCTGACTTGGATTTAGTGGCAGTTACAGAAACATGGTTCACAGAAAACCATGACTGGGATGTAACTATACCAGGCTATACTTTATTCAGAAAGGTCAGGGTAGGAAGAAGGGGAGGAGGAGTGGCACTATATGTAAACATAATATTAAAGCCTTGGAATTACAGAGCTTAAAGGGAGAGAGGAGGCACTGTGGGTTAAACTAGAAAGTGGAAAAGAGAAATCTATTTGCATTGGGTGATATACAGACCTCCTTCACAAGAGGAAGAGATGGACAAAGAGTTAATTGAAGACATATGCAGTATTGTTAGGAAAGGGGAAGTGATACTAATAGGGGATTTCAATATGCCAGATGTTGATTGGCACATTCCTGCTGCAGTATCATCTAGAAGTAAGGAGATCCTGGATTCACTACAGGGAGAACTATTCAGGAAATTGCTAACAGATCCCACATGTGAAGGGGCCATACTGGACTTGGTGCTTACCAATGGTGAAAGTGTTTCTGATGTTATAGTGGAAGATCCTTTTGCATCCAGTGATCACCAGATGGTGTGGTTCAGTACTAGGACTAGGGCTGTTAGAATCCATTCAAAAGCGATTGTCTTAGACTTTAGGAAAACTAACTTTGCCAAGATGGGCCAATACCTCAGGGAGTCGTTAGCAGGATGGGAACAGCTGGGGAATGTAGAAAAACAGTGGGAAAAACTGAAAGGGGATATTTTAAGGGCAACAAACCTTTTTCTTAAAATGGTAAATGAGGTAAAAGGAAAAGAAGACCGCTATGGCTTTCGAAAGAAGTAGCTGAAAAAGTGAAGAAAAAGAGGGAGGCCTTCATGAAATACAAGAGGTCATAGAGAGAGGAAGACAGGCATCTATATTTGGAAAAACTTAGAGAAGCTAGCAAAGTAGTCAGGAAGGCAAAGATTCAAAAAGAGGAAGAAATAGCCAATGCAATAAAATGGGGGTATAAGACATTTTTCAGATATATTAGTGAGAAGAGGAAGGGCAAAAGTGATATTGTCAGACTCAAGAGTGAAGGGGAGGAATATGTAGAAGTTGGTGAGGATAAAGCGGAATTGCTTAACAAATATTTCTGTTCTGTGTTCACAGTTGAAGAACCAGGAGCACGACCTCAGAAAACACCCAAAAACAAGAATAGAAGCGAGGGGCATCTTGAAGAATTTTCAGAAGACTGTGTTCGTGAGAAACTAGCTCATCTTAAAGTAGACAAAGCGATGGGACCGGATGGGATACACCCTAGAATACTGAGGAAACTTGGGGACATTCTAGCAGCTTCACTGACTGACCTTTTCAATACCTCATTGGAGTCGGGAGTGGTGCCAAAGGACTGGAGAGAGGCTCATGTGGTGCCTTTACACAAAAGCGTAAGTAAGGATGTGGTTGAAAACTACCGGCCGGTTATTTAACTTCAGTGGTGAGTAAATTATTGGAAATGCTGCTGAAAAAGAAAATAGTGAGGTTTCTGGAGTCCAGCGGATTACAAGATACGAGGCAGCATGGATTCACCAGAGGCAGGTCTTGTCAGACAAATCTGATTGATTTCTTTGACTGGGTGACCAGGGAGTTGGACCGAGGGAGAGCCCTTGATGTGGTGTATTTAGATTTCAGTAAAGCCTTTGACACCATTCCTCACAGATGACTTATAAACAAACTGAACACCCTAGGGATGGACCCTAAAGTTACTGCTTGGGTTAGAAATTGGTTGAGTGGGAGTCGACAAAGGGTACAGGTAAATGGAGCTCACTCTGAGGAGATGGAAGTTACCAGTGGTGTGCCCCAGTGATATGTCCTTGTTCCAATTCTGTTTAACATCTTTGTTAGTGATATAACAGAAGGGCTGTCAGGTAAGGTTTGCCTCTTTGCGGATGATACCAAAATCTGCAATAGAGTAGACACCCAGGAAGGTGTAGATAACATGAGGAGGGATCTAGCTCAGCTTGAAGAATTTGGCAGCTGGGATTTAATGTTAAAAAATGCAAGGTCATGCTTTAGGGCTGCAGCAATCCAACAGAGCAATATAGTACTTTGTCCTCTAAAGAAGAGCGGGACCTAGGCGTGGTCATGTCAGATGATCTTAAAGTAGCTAAACAGGTAGAAAAGGCGACAGCAAAACTGGAAGGATGCTTGGGTGCATACAAAGAGGAATGGCTATAATGAGGAATGGCTATAATGACTTATACAGAGGTGATAGTGCCTCTGTATAAGTCTTTGGTGCGACCTCAATTGGAGTATTGTATGCAATTCTGGAGACCGCACCTTCAAAAGGATATAAACAGGATGGAGTCAGTACAGAGGGTGGCTACCAAAATGGTTAGTGATCTTCATTATAAAGTATATGAGGACAGACTGAAGGATCTTAATATGTACATCTTAGAGGAAAGGCGGGATAGAGGTGATATGATTGAGACGTTTAAATACCTCTGTGGCATAAATGCACAAGGGGAGAGCCTCTTTCGATTGAAAGCAAGTTCTGCTATGAGGGGACATGGGATGAGGGTGAAAGGGGATAGATTCAGGAGTGATATGCGGAAATACTTCTTTACAGAAAGAGTGGTGGATCCGTGGAATAGTCTCCCAATGGAGGTGGTAGAGATGAGGATGGTATCTGATTTCAAAAAAGCAAGGGACAAACATAGAGTATCTCTAAAGAAAAAAAGGGGACTGTTGTAGTTGCTGATATGGAAGGACAGACTAGATAGGCCATGTGGTCTTTTTCTGTCGTCATTTTTCTGTTTCTATGTTTCTATCTAATGGTCCAACTGATTCTCTCACAAGCTTTTTGCTATGAATGTACTTGAAAAGGTTTTATTATACATTTTTGCTTTAATGTCAAGCTGTTTTTCAAATTCTCTCTTTGCCTGTCTTATCAATGCCTTGTATCAAACTTGCCAGTGCTTATGTCATTTCCTGATTTTATCATTTGGCACTTTTCCATTTCCTGAAAGATTTTTTTTTACTACAACAGCCTCTCTGACCTCACCTTTAAAACATGTTTGCCATTTTTTGGCCTTCCTTCCACTTTTCTTAAAGTGTGGAATACATATGGTCTGGGCTTCCAAAATAGTATTTTAGACAACACTCATGCTTGATGTAAATCCTTAAGCTTTGCAGCTGCTCCTTTTAGTTTTTTCTTAACTATTTTCCTCAGGTTATCATAGTTTCCCTTTTGAAAGTTAAAAAGTAGTACTGAGGATTTCCTTGCCAGCCTTCTTCCATTTACTAAATCAAATGTGATCATACTATGATCACTATTGCCAAGTGGCCCCAACACTCTCTTGCACTAGACCCTGTGCTCCACTAACGTCTAGTTCCAAAATAGCTTACCCTCTTCTCAATTCATGACCCAGCTGCTCCAAGAAGCAGTCATTTATTTCATCGAGAAACTGTGCCTCCCTAGCATGTCTTGCTGTGACACTGACCCACTTGATACCAAGGTAATTGAAATCACCCATTATTACTGTGTTGTAACTTTGTTAGCTTCCCTAGTTTATTTTAGCATTTCATCATCCATATTTTCATTCTGGCCCTACTGCCATTGCCTTCCCCTTTTTACATGGAATTTCTTTCCATAGAGATTCTACAGTGTATTTTCTTTCCTGCAAAATTGTAATCCTTTGTGACTCAATGCCCTCTCTAACATAGAGCACAACCCCTCCATCAATTTGATCTACCTTATCATTGCAATATAGTTTGCACCCAACTATCACAGTGTCCCATTGGTTGTCCTCCTTCTATCAGGTCTCTGAGATGCCAATTATATATAACCTTTCATTTAGTGCTATATATTCTAACTCTCCCATTATATTTTTTAGACTTCAAGCATGTTCATATAAGCCTTTTAGAGTTTGTATTTTATTCATATTAATCTGGTTATCAGTTGATAGAGGTAATTTGGAATCTTTCAGCTCTGTCTGCTTTGTTCTTAAGGGCATCTGGTTTACTTTTATCTTTATTGGAACCTGTTTGTCGAGATGCCCTAGCTTCCCTCTTTTGCTAGTATCCTTTAAGGATACATTATAGCAAGTATAATTATGTCCCAGTCATGGCTCTCTGTGAACCATGTCTCTATAACGACCACTAAATCCAACTTAGCTTCTTCCATTAAAGCCTCAACATCAGGAATCTTATTTCCCATACTACAGGCATTAATGCATATTTCTTTCCAGATATTTTACCCATGTCTTCAGTGATATTTAATGTTTTACTTACCTCAGGGCTTTCACTTACCTGGAGGTTTTCTTCACCCATCCCCAATAAATCTAATTTAAAGCCTTCTTTAGTAAGTTCCTACACAGGGACAGCCCAAGGGGGGTGCGGGGCCATGTGCGGAGACTTGGTGCGGGGCCTCATTTGCATAAGTGGCCTCATTTGCATAAATATTTGCGTAATGTTACTACATACTAACTTTTAGTAAACATGTCTCTTAATGAATGTATGGATAAAGAAAGACTAAAAGATTTCTACATTACTATAATCCAGTACCAACTGCCAGGCACATTAGGATCTACTACAAACGCTGCCCATTTAGAACCCATAGCAAACCTACCGTATCATAACAGCACTGCCAGGACTCATAAATCACCAAACCCTACCTATCAAAAGGCAACACTGCAAATATTAAACCAATACATCTCAGAGAATAACAATACATGACATACTGGGGAAAGAGAACAAGTGGCAATGTCAAATAGGAATTACATAAACAGAATACCTCAGCTCAGTTACACCTGCAGAACATAGACCATCACCAAACAAGGAATCACAGTTTAGAAACAGGAAGGCAATAATTAAACTGGGAACCCCAAAAGCCAAACTTGGAATGTACAACAACACTGTAGAAATAGAACTATAAATTAATTTCCTCTTGTACTAAACAAAGCACAGACATTAATGATGCACATTTCTCAGAGCTGACATATTCCAGTTAATAAATTTAAAATAAAGAGATATCTTTCTACCTTTTGTGCATTTTTTTTCTGTTGCAATTGCTCCAGCCACTTTCTTCTGGTTTCTTTGTGTCTTCTGCTAACTCTCCATCGTCTGCTGTCCATTTGTCCTTTCTTCTCTCTTCTAGTTTTTTTCCATTCTCTCTCTCTACATCTGTTTTAACATACTAATCTTTCTCCTTTTGCTCTTTCCTCATTCCTATTTCATCCACTCAAGTTTTACCCCTCCATCCTCAATCCCCAATACCCGGCCAATTGTAGATTTTTCATCCCTCCCACACAAAATATTTTTCCCCTCTCCATTTCACTCTCCAAGCACCATCCCATTCTAATCATCCCCCAACATCAGCTTCCTTCTAGTTCCAGCCTCACCCAACATCCGCTCCCTTCTAGTCCTTGCATCAGCCCATTACCAGTCCTAGCCCCCCATCAGCCCATTTCCTGTCCTAGTTCCCCCATCCATTTCCAGTCCTATCCGAGTCCCTCCATCAGCTCATTTCCAATCCAAGCCCCCCCATCAGCCCATTTCTAGTCATTTCCTAGCCCCATCAGCCCATGTCAAATCCTAGCTCCCCTCCACTCAGCCCAATTCCAATCCAAGACCCCCATGAGCCTACTTCCAGTTCTAGCCCCTCCATTAGTCCATTTCAATCCAAGCCCACACCACAGCCCATTTCCAATCTTAGCTCCCCACAACAGCCCATTTCCAGTCCTATCCTAGCTGCTCCATCAGCCCATTTCTTGTCCTAGCTCCCCCCCACTCAGCCCATTTCCAGTCCTAGCTCCCTCCCCTCACAGCCCATTTCCATTCCAAGCCCCCTCTCCATCAGCTATTTGCAGTTCAAGCCCCCCTTCCACTCAGCCCATTTCCATTCCAAGTCCCCCTCCCCATCAGCTATTTGCAGTTCAAGCCTCCCCTTCCACTCAGCCCATTTCCAGTCCTAGCAACCCCCCAACCCATTACCAGTCCTAGCCCCCATCAACCCACTTCCAGTCCTAACCCCCCATCACCCCATTTTCAGTTTAAGCCCCCCATAGTCCATTACCAGTCCTAACCCCCCATCAGCCCACTTCCAGTCCTAACCCCATCAGCCCATGTCCAGTCTTAGCCCCCCATAGCCCATTACCAGTCCTAACACCCCATCAGCCCACAGCCCATTACCAGGCCTCACCCCATCAGCCCACCTCAAGTCCTCACCCCCATCAGCCCATTTCCAGACTTAGCCCCCATATCCCATTACCAGTCCTAACCCCCCCATCAGCACACAGCCCATTACCAGTCCTAACACCATCAGCCCACCTCCAGTCCTACCCCCCCCATCAGCCCACAGCCCATTACCAGTCCTAACCCCATCAGCCCACCTCCAGTCCTAACCCCCCCATCAGCCCATTTCCAGTCCTAGCCCCCCCCATAGCCCATTACCTGTCCTAACCCCCCCCCCCATCAGCTCAGATCCCATTACCAGTCCTAAGCCCCCCTCGGCCCAGGGAAAATTGAAAATTAAAAATAAAAAGCTGGCTGCTGCAGCCAGGGCAGACTCGAGTGTCCCACAGGGCCCCCCCCCCTGCCCGGCTGAGCCCTCCCTGCCTGGCTGAGCCTCTCTGCGACGGCTTTCAGATCCGCGAAGGGAGAGCATCTCCCTTGCGGCTCTGTTAAGCCCACAGGGGCTGATGGGAAATTTCCCATCTGCCCCTTCAGGCTTAACAGAGCTGAATTTCCCATCAGCCCCTGCGGGCTTAACAGAGACGCAAGGGAGACACTCTCCCTTCGCGGATCTGGAAGCCGTCGCAGAGAGGCTCAGCCGGGCAGGGTGGGGGCCCCGCGGGACACTCGATTAACCGCAGCCAGCTTTTTTTTTTTTTTAATTTAATTTATTTTTAAACCAGAATGTTCTTTGCACGGGGCCCCCTGAAGCGCGGGGCCCTGTGCAAAAAACATTCTCACTCAATGGACAGGCCGGATCTGTTCCTACACAAATGATAAGTAGTAGTAGTAGTAGTAGTAGTAGTAATAGTAGTAGATTAGCCAGTCTCCTGCAGAAGACACTTTAACCCTTCTTGGATATGTGAACACCATCGTTGCTCAGGAGCTCTTAGAATATCATCTCATAGTCCAAGAAACCAAAATGCTTTTGATGACACCATCCATGCAGCCATGCATTCATCTCTAGGATGTGAGCTTCTCTGCCTTGGCCTTTAGCCTCAACAGGGAAAATTGAGGAGAACACCACCTGTGCATTTACCTACTTCACCCTCTCTCCCAGAGCCATGAAGTCACTCTGGATATGCTTAGAGTGATACCTTGCAGTATCATTTGTGCCAACATGGATGAGTAGCATTGGATAATTGTCCATAGGCTTGATGAGCCTCAGCACACTCTCCATGAAAACTCTGATTTTGGCAACTGGCAGACCTCACATTTCCTGGGATATATGAAGCCTGGTTGATGCTAGTTTTGAACAAACTTTAATATGTTCACTTTGGTTTTTTAAATAACCAAAAGTCAAAATCAAAACTGTTGAGTTTCCATAACAAGGAATGAAGCAAAACAATTAAAATTTATTATTTCCAAAACCAAAACCAAATGCCATAGAGCTTTGTACCATACCTACTGATCTATCACCACTATCTGCTATACTCAGTAGTGCTTGGGTGCATATTTTACTGTTGATATAAAATGTAATATAATCTCAAAGAAGCTAAGACTTGTCCATATAAATAGGTATTACCGTATGCAATCAATATATGTGAAGGGCCCGATTTTTGAAGGCCTTTACACGAGTAACTTCCCTAGTTACTCAATGGGTAGTGCCTTTCCAAAATCCCAGATAAGTCCCTAACGCACCCAGATGCTAAGCAGATATCATTTTAGCATGTTAGGGGCATTCCAGGGCAGAGCGGGGGCGGAGGAAAGGGCTAAATGGGTAGCAGCAATTTTGAAGCTACCCGCTTAGCCCTCTGCTCCTTAAAGATAGGCCTATCTTTAAGGAGCAGAAGGCTAAGCGGGTAGCATCGAAAATTGCTGCTACCCATTTAGCCTTGGAGACTGCCGGCACATCCAGACAAAGCCAGATTTTCATTTCCGCTGCCGCAGAAGTGAAAATTCGGGTTAAGGGGGTCAGCGGGCAGACCATGCACTGCCGTGGTGCATAGCCTGCCTAATTGAAAATTGGGCCCCATGAGCTTAAGTCTGAGTGGTGTCTGTCTGTCATGGACTGGCTTGTTATGCATGTGTATGTTAGTGCACATGCACATGTGCACTCTGCTGTGAAACTCAACAGCTGCCTAATGGGAAAGAGGAGAACCTGTGAAAGTCTGTGGCTGTCTGCAAGCCAGTATAGAACTGGGGGAATGGGAACTGATGAATTACAGAATGGCATTGGGCCATGGAATCATAAGCAGGCACATAGTAGGATGATGGTCATGGGAAGATTGGTCAAATCAGATCCTGTAGGAGCTGAGGGAGGAGGGAGGAGGATTTGGGCATGGGCTAGGATGAGGTAACAAATATCCAGCATTCAGGTGAT
This sequence comes from Ichthyophis bannanicus, assembly GCA_033557465.1. Taxonomy (NCBI): domain Eukaryota; kingdom Metazoa; phylum Chordata; class Amphibia; order Gymnophiona; family Ichthyophiidae; genus Ichthyophis; species Ichthyophis bannanicus. Next base: position 7,205,595 of record JAWIIG010000027.1, on the reverse strand, counting down.
GGCATTAGGCTGGGATAGAGCCACTTAGTCACTCTTCACATAAATTCCACCAGGAGTCAGCAAACACTTAAAATTAGTATGCTAGCCTAGTTCAATCAATTTATGCCATGAAGATTTCCATTAATATGATCCCAAGTTAACTTAAATAGTCCAGAACAGCATATTTCCAAGGCCAATAAAATTATTTGTGTTCACAAAAAAACTAATAAATAGCTTTAGAAAGAAAGAAGTAAATACTGTTCTTATTGTATTATAATTGTAAAATATGATAATATCATATGGTAATTACAAGCTTCTTTGTAAAAATGAAGAACATAGCCCAAATTATCAGGAATGAAAGGTTCTTACGGATATATTATCAACTTCTGCTAATGAGAACTCAAACGCATTATGAAGTTCATTTGTGCAAATACATTTTCTCTGTTTTATTGCATGTTTATCATTCTACCTATGACCACTTAAATAGAGTTTTCCTTTCAAAGATGAATAAAGTAATATGCTAGCCATGTCAATCCTCGTAGATATGTATGCCATGAAAGATATTTCCATTAATGATGTTAGTGGTTATTTTTGAAGCCCTATTCATGTTTTGAACATGGATGGGAAGTGTCTCACCAGTTCCGCTTTTACAAGGCAGCTATCCTCCATCTCTGTCAGGAGCTAGATCTGATCCTCTGCTCTACTACATAGAGAGGTCAACCCACACCTATCTAGTTCAAGGTCACCACAGCCCTTGTGTCCCTAACCACTGGAAACTTTCAGTTTGTGTTGGTCATCACAGTGAGTCTCAGCCAGTCTGCCATCTCACAGTGCATCTCACAATTCCTGAGGGCCTTTCTAGCCCACACTGCAGAATATGTAGCCTTTACTCAGAATGTAGAGCAGATGCAGCTAACCATGGCTCAATTATATGAGGTTAACAGATTCCCATCTGCACTGGGGCTCAACGATTGCATTCATGTGGCAATCCCTCTGATCCCCATGCTTTAAAACTCCTCTCCATTACCTCCTCGCTCGATCTTCAACTCTGCTCCACCACCCCCACTCACCAACTTGGCCACTGCCTTGACCTGATATTCTTCTGTAACTGCTTACCCTCTAATTTCTACAACTCTGTCTTTCCCTTATCTGACCACCACCTCTTAACTCTTACTATTCATCATCCCCGGCCTCAGCCTCGTCCTGTTTCCACTAACCTTCTTCGTAACCGTCTTGCTATTGATCCCTTAGATCTTTATTCCACTATTTCTTCTCCCCTTTCCTCCACTTTGTTATCCAAATCTGTTGATGAGGCTGTGACATCCTATAATGCTGCTCTCTCCTCTGCTCTTGATGCTCTTGATGCTCTTGCTCCCCTCACCCCTCAACCTGTAAGGGGTTCTTCACCCCAGCCCTGGCTCACTCCCACTGTCCACTATCTGCACTCTTGTACCCGCTCTGCTGAGCGTGTTTGGCTCAAATCCTGCTCCTGTGCTGACCTTCATCACTTTAAATTCATGTTTTTCTCTTTCCAATCAGCCATAGCATTTTCCAAACAAGTTTACTTCTCCCACCTGACTAACTCTCTTGCCTCTGATCCTCGTTGTCTCTTTAACACTCTCGGCTCTCTCCTCAATGTGCCTCCACCTCCAATTCCTCCCTCCCTTCCTGCACAAACCCTGGCTGACTACTTCCATGATAAAATCCATCAGATCACCCTCCAATTCCCCAATATCCACCCCTCCTCTCTCCCATCTCTCCCCCCTTACTTCTGCTACCCTCTCCTCTTTCCCTGTGGTCTCTGATGAAGAAACAACACTCCTTTTTTTCTCCAAACCCACCACCTGCTCCTCTGACCCCATCCCTACCCATCTCCTATGCCCCATCTTCTCCACTATTATTCCTTCAATCTCTCATATTCTCAACCTATCTCTCTCCTCCGCAAGCATGCTGTGGTCACACCTCTCCTTAAGAAACCCTCACTTGATTCCAACTGTCCTATCAACCTACCTCTCTCCTTCCTTTCATCTCTAAACTACTAGAGTGTGCAATCCTCCACCGCTGTCTTGAATTCCTCTCCTCTCATGCCCTCCTTGATCCCTTACAGTCTGGCTTCCGTTCCCTACATTCCACTGAAACGGCACTTACCAAAGTCTCGAATGACTTGTTCCTGGCAAAATCCAATGGCCTCTATTCTGTCCCCATCCTTCTGGATCTCTCTGCTGCTTTTGACACTATTGATCACAACCTTCTTCTTATCACCTTGTCCTCACTTGGTTTTAAGGGCTCTGTACTATCTTGGTTCTCCTCCTACCTCTCCCATCGCTCTTTCAGTGTGTGTTCTGGTGGCTCCTCTTTCTCTGCCACCCCGCTCCAAGTTTGTGTTCCCCAGGGTTCCATCTTGGGTCTGCTCCTTTTCTCTCTCTATACCCAATCCCTTTGTGCCATTATCTCTTCCCATGGCTTTCATTACCATCTCTATGCCGACGACTCTCAGATCTACCTCTCTATGCCTGATATCTCTCCAGAAGTCCAGGCCAAGATCTCTGCCTATCTGATATTGCTACTTGGATGTCTCACCGCCACTTGAAATTGAACATGGCCAAGACTGAACTCCTTATCTTTCCCCCCAATGCCTCCCCTCCTCTTTCCCCTTTCTCTGTCTCTGTGGACAACTCTGTAATCCTTCCGTCTCTTCTGCCCATAATCTGGGTGTCATCTTTGACTTTTCTCTCTCCTTCTCCACACACATCCAACTCGTTGCTAAGACTTGCCATTTCTTTCTCTACAACATCAGCAAATTCATCCATTCCTTTCTGACAACACTACTAAAACAATTGTCCACTCCTTAATCACCTCCCGCCTTGACTATTGCAACCTTCTCCTTACCGGCCTCCCTACATGTCACTTCTTTCCCCTTCAATCTATTCAACATTCTGCCGCTCGTCTAATTTTCCACCAGCCTCGCTTTTCCCACATCACTCCTCTTTTCAAGTCACTTCACTGGCTTCCTATCTGTTTCTGTATCCAATTCAAACTCCTTCTCCTGACCTATAAATGCATTCACTCCTCAGCCCCCCTTTACCTGTCATCTCTTATCTCTCCTTACACCCCCTCTCATGTTCTTCGCTCTTCTAACACTCTTTGTCTATCTATGCCCTTCACTCGTACTGCTAATTCCAGACTTCGGTCCTTTCACCTGGCTGCACGCCTCGCCTGGAACAATCTACCTGTGTCTGTGCGTCGGGCTTCCTCCTTGGCCCTCTTCAAATCCAGGTTGAAAACCCACCTTTTCACTTCTGCTTTCTCTTCTTGACTCCTCTGTCCTGCTTTGACTAGTTTTAATTGCTGTTTGTGTTTATGCTTTTTACCCTATCTTGATTTATCCCTAAATATTTATATACTCTGTCTTGCTTATTGTATTTTGTATTTTGTAATTTGTCTTGATTAGATTGTGAGCTCTGTTGAGCAGGGACTGTCTCTCCTACAAGTCTGTACAGCGCTTCATACGTTTGCAGCGCTATATAAATGCTAAATAGATAGATAGATAGATAGATAGAAGGGAGAGAAGCCACCTACTGTCATAGGAAGGCATTCCATTCACTGAACATGGAGGTAATCTGCAATGCACAGCAGGAGATTACTGATGTCTTTCTGAGGTTCCCAGGTTCCTACCATGACTCATACATCTTGACATACTCTGGCATCAATGAGAGATTCAAGAGCAGAGAACTCATTGGTGGATGGCTGCTAGGTAAGACCTTGCACCAGCCCACTCCACCACCTAGACATGCATATGTTAGGAGGTCCCAGTAATCCCTGGAAGCTACAATTATTGGCAAACAGAACCCATAGATGCAATCTATACCAAGCACAGCAAATACCCTAATGCTAGACTCTAATATGTTCTCAATCCCTTCCCCCAAACAGGTGATATAGACTACCCTCTGTGGAGATGACTCCCTCCATCATTACACCCAACACCTTTAGCATGCTCAAGAGCCACTGCCGCTGCCTAGACAGATTTGGAGAACTGCTATACAGTCCAGCCACAGTTTGCTAGATATTCATGGACTGCTGCATGCTGTAAAATCTGATAACTGGGAGTGTACAACCTCTACCTGAAAGAATGGAAATGGCAGACCCTGACACAAAGAATGATGCAGAAGGTCCCAGGTGGGGCAAGCTTGGTATCACTGCAAGAATTGATTTTATATGCCAGTATTTCTTGTGAAAGTAGGTGTGTATTTTATTAAGCAAGGTGAACAAGTGAAATTCTGAGTGCCTATAACCATCACCTGTGCCTTCCCTCCAACATCAATGTAGAGCCCTTTTCCCACACAATCACCCAACATCAGTGCAAAGCCCTTCCCCCACATACACAACTCCTCAACTTCAGTACAAAGTCCTTCCCTTCACCAAACCCATCCCAACATCAATCCAGAGACCCCCTCACCAATAACAGCCCAGTGGCCTTCATCACCCCAACCCTTAGGACTGCATAGAATAGGATAGGATGTTACCTCTTCCTGTGTCTCCTCCCTTTACCTTTTCCCAGCTATTCCTTGCTCCTTGCAGAGTTGCCCATGATGGTATGCTGGGTGATGACTTGCTGCTTTTGGAAAAGATCTCAGAGACATTATCCAGCCCCCTCTGTGATGGGTTGCCACATGGAAAGGGAGAAATTGGAAGAACTCTTCTCTTCCACAGGGCACAGGTCCCAATATGGGGAGGAAAACAGGTTTTCTGGGATAGTAGGCCCCACGTATATCCGGAACCCTTTAAGGTGAAGGTCCATGGAGTAGCTCTCCTGTGCAATAATGTCCATGTAAACTGGGGAGGGTTGGCATGCAGATGGTAGTAGCACTGGAAACTGCACAGCCAAAGGAGGCAAGCAGGGCCTCAGATACATCCGACAGTCCTCTACCACTCTTCAAGTCCTACCAATCTTTGTTGCAGGTTAATCTTCTCATCCTGCTGTTCATGGTGGAGCTGATTTTGTTGCAGAAGCCGCTTTGCATAATGTTCCAGAAAAACAAAAACCTGTCAGAATCACATAAATAACCGTATATCACAAATTCCAATGTGATTATCACCCCTGAAAGAATACTGTTTTTTGTCGGAGCCAGTTGTAAAAGTGGATGGAAAACGTACCAAACACCACTGCGACCCCTCCTTTTTTTCAAATTTTAGAAAAACCGTGGAATAAAACTGCACACTTTAGACAACTGGCCCTCATGCAATACTAGCGAACTAGTATTTTGGAGTTACTTTACAATGTGCTCTAGCCTCACTCATACTTCAATTAAGATGGCTGAACTGTTAATGGATAAAGGTGAGGGGTGGGATTAGGGAAGGGGAGAAGGAAATACATGAAAATGTTATTGTTCGTTTTGTATGGTAGACAAATTGGGCAGTTATGACGTACTGTTGTAGAATGGTTTACTTAATAAAAAAAATATTTGGGAAAAAAATGATCAAAAGTTAACTTTCATTTCAGCAGCATCATTTATGGAGAGTTTTTTTTTTTCTTTTTACTTCACAATGCAATAATGCAATAATAATACAAATGACTGCGGCCAAACCTAATGTATGCCCATGCCAGCTGCAACTACTAAAATGCACGTTAACTGGCACCCATGCACTATTGTGGATATTTGGCAGGTTAGAAGTGGAGCGTGAATGTGAAGAACACATTAGCATACAAGCGCAGTTACTTTGTCACAGGTTACAGTACCCAGTTGACATGAGCTGCCAGAAACATACCAGTCTTTCCCCCGACAGTTAACACAAAGGCTTTGCACTTAACATGCGTTGGTAATGCTCGTTGAGTGAAAAACATTAGTGGTGCTTAGTAGCAGCCCCCTAATGTGTTCCAGATATGTATGCTGAAACTTATTTCCTGGGCTCTAAAGGAACCCACTGGGGTTATAAATCAAAGTCCTTTACTGCCAACCCTGTCAACTCTATTTGGTCTAATAAAAGGGCGTCAGACTGCATTTCTAATCTGTAGATGAGAAGCTGTAATAAGTATTATACAGTACAATACATCTGAAAGGACCTGTGTGGTCTAGAAGGGTCATGTACAACTTGTTTGAATAAGTCCTATGTAGGTTCAATCATACATAGCAAAATCTGAAAAGAATTCTGTTCTCTTAGGAAAAATAACACTCCAAAGCTTTGCAGTACATTTCTCTCTATGACAAGCAGAAAAGAATCAAAGAAGATTGTGAGGAATGCTTACTAAAATGTGTTATGTTAGAGAGTGGCAAGCCACAAAGGTTCAGTGCCTGTCACTGGAGATGTGTTGGATATCCAGTCTTAAAGAGGCAGCAGCCAGCCGCTTTGACAGCTGCCACTGAAAATCGACCCCTAAGAGCCTCAGATCACCAAAAATGGGCTGCTGGGCAAAAATAATCAAGACTAGTGGATTATTTCAGAAACCTTTTACCTGGGCTATTTTTTTTTCTTTGGTTTGGAATTTGGGATGTAATAAAGCTTCACAAATCTTCTCAGGAGACTTTTTTTTACTGCTGTTACGTCAAAGAGTTTGTTCAGTTAGTAGAATATGCTAACTGGATAAACACCAGTGAGAACAATCTTTGGTGGTACTCTCCAGATTATGCAGCTGAATATTTCTTCTGACTGTCACAGTACTGCCCAGATAGTGCTGGGGCAATCTGTGGACACAGCTGGGAAAAGTGGGTCTGGACGTCCGATCTGGACATCCAGACCAGCTAAATGCCTGGCCTGCATCCGGGAAACAGAGCTCCCCACACATAGATCTGAGCTGTGCTTGGAGCTCTGTTTGTGGGTGGGAGGGGGAAATGCAGGCAGAGTGAGGGTGGGCTGTGGGCGGAACTATGATCCCAGACATACAGGACTGATTCCGAGGTCAATCCTGTACATCCAGGGTCATCCATTTGCACGGGGGACTTATTCCACCTCGGAGGTGGAATAAGTCCCCCTGGACAGAGGACAATGGATGGCCTAGCCCAGAAATAAAGGTGAGGGGTGCAGGGGGATCCCTGTGGCTTGACCCTGGCCACGGCAGGGCACTCACGGGTCGGGCAGTGGGGAAAGGGTGAAGTCGGGGTCTGCCGTGGATTGCAGCTCCTGCAACGCCATGGCACTGCGGCTCCACGCAGAAGCCTGGCTGAGCTAGCAGGGGATGTGGCTGGATGTCCGGGCATCCAGAATCAGGGCACAGCCTGCAAATCTAGGCTGGTGGACCAGATTCTGATCCTGTGGGAACATCTAGCCCCCGCAGGATCAGAATCGGGTCCAACTGGGACACATCCAGATTCTGACCACCTGGACAGGCGGAGGATGCCCAGAATGGAACTGGCCTCCACCCATATAGCAGTGACACTCGGCCACTATTCAGATAAGTTTTTTGGATAAAGTTAGGGCTGCAAAAAGGCAGTCCTAACTTTATCGACAAACACTTATTCAGATAGTGGCTGAATATCCCCACTATCCAGATAGGGCCGCTGCTGATTGCAAAAAACAGATATTCAATGGCAGCTGCTCCCTGGATACTACCACTATATATTCAGTATAATTTGCCCATGGTGGCTGGTGCTGAAAAAAACCACTGACCATCATGAGCTGAATCGGCTGGTTATATTTTGTGTGTAAAGTTTTTTCCTTTGTTTATGGAGGGTTATTTCTAAAGCATCATCATGTCTAAGTAGCACCATTTACATTAGCATGCTGTGCAAATACCATTTTAGACAGTGGCTTCATAAACCTAGAGATAATTACCACATTTACATTTCCTGGAGACGTGGTGAGGGCAGGGAGAGGTTGTGTTGGGCTGGTGTACACTATTGACGCATATTCCCCAGTTCACAAAGGGAATTTATAGCTATACAGAAAATAAGATCTGAACTCCCCCCACCTCATCTCAATCTCCCTCAGAAACCCCCAGGCCCTTCCCATCACTTCCGATCATTTACCAGAATCCACTACTACTACTTCTGCTTCTACTACTTATCATGTATATAGCGCTACAAGGCGTACCCAGCGCTGTACAGAGACATGTAAGAGATAGTCCGTGCCTCTAAGAGCTTACAGTCTAATCAAGACAACACAACTGGGAATTAAGCATATATCTTGGGGAATGATAAGGAAACACATACATAGGAAGTGAACAGGAGACTAAAGGAATTAGAATCCAAATGCAGTCTCAAAGAAGTGAAGGCCCGATATTTAACTGGGGAGGGCTAAGCGCCATGGCCGCTTAGTCCTGCCAGCCGACCCCCAAACCCTGGATATTCACTTCTGCGGCAACAGAAGTGAATATCCAGGTCTGGCTGTGCTGCCCAGAAGCCGCTGAGGCTAACCTTGCTTCATTGATATTGGATGCTGCATGGTTACCCTCGACACCTATAAGATAGGCGAGGCTTCCAATATTGGTGCTGCATGGTTAGCACTGGTCCCCACCTCCACTTCACCCTGGAATGCCCCCGGCACGCCCCAATACTAGCTGGCTAGCATCAGGGTGCATAGGGGACTTAATTGGGAATATTCAACAGCACTACCCATGTTTGTGCCGTCAAATATCCGGTTGGCAGTTATTTACATGGTTAACTGGTTGCTAACTATGTAAATGACTTTTGAATATCGGGCCCTGAGTTTTTAGTCTGGATTTAAACAGGGCCAGAGATGGACCCTGACTCACTGACTCGGGGAGTTTGTTCCAGGCATTCAGAGCAGCAAAGTATAAAGATCGAAGTTTGGAGGTGGCAGTTAAAGAGAAGGGCACAGGTAGAAGGGATCTGCCAGAAGAGAAGAGTTCCCGAGGAGGAGTGTAGGGAGAGATAAGAGAGGAAAGGTAGTGAGGGCAGCCAAATGAAGGCACTTATAGGTCAGGAGGAGAAGTTTGAACTCGATGCAGAAATGGATAGGAAGCCAATGAAGTGACTTCAGAAGAGGGTGACGTGAGCATAGCGACACTGGTGGAAGATTAACCATGAAGCTGAGTTTTGAACATATTGAAATGGGGAGAGATGATTCAGAGGAAGACCAGCGAAGAGGAGGTTGCAATAGTCTAATTGGGAGTTGACTAGAGAATGGATAAGGGTCTTAGTCTGTTCAAAAAGGAAGTGACAAATTCTGCCAATACTATAGAGAAAGAACAGCAGGTTTTAGCTATTTGTTGGATGTGTGTGGAGAAGGAGAGGGAGGAGTCAAAGGTGACCCCAAGCTGAGGAAAAAGGGAGGAGTAGAGTGTTATCCACACAAATAGAGAAAAGAGGAAGGGAGGAGGTGGGCTTAGGGGGAAAGATATGGAGCTTAGTTATGGCCATGTTCAATTTCAGATGGCAGTAAGACATTCAGGCACTAATGTCAAATCAGCAGGCAGAGATCTGGATCTGGATTCCCAGAGAAATTTCAGGTGCAGGGAGGCAGATCTGATAGACACCAGCGTAGAGATGGTACTGAAAACCATGGAAGGAAATAAGTGCACCAAGGGACTGAGTGAACAGAGGAAAAAGGAGAGGTTCCAAGACAGAGCCCTGGGGTACACCGACTGAAGGCAGCATAGCAGTAGAGGATGGTCAACCAGAACATACACTAAAAGTACAGTGGGAGAGATAGGAAGACAACCAGAATAAGACAGAACCCCTAAATCCAAGCAAGAAGAAGATATTGAGGAGAAGGTGGCGATCAACAGTGTCAAAAGCAGCAGAAAAGTCAAGAAGGATGAGAAATGAGCAAAGGCCCTTGCATTTGGCGAGGAACAAGTCACTGGAAATTTTGGCAAGCGCAATCTCATCTGATCCCCCCCCCTACTCCCTAAAGCAGGGGTCTACAAACCAGTCCAGGAGGGCCACAATCCTGGCAGGTTTTTGGGATATCATTAATGAATATACCTGAGATATATTTGCATGCACTGCTCCCATTGTATTTGAATTTATCTCAAGCATATTCATTGGGGATATCCTAAAAACCTGAATGGTTTGCGGCCCTCCAGGATTGGATTTGGAGACCCTGCCCGAAAACATCCAATCATTCTTTACCCCCCCCCCCCCCCGCCAAAGCATCCAGTCCCTCTTTACCAGCAAACCCCCAACATAAGCACCCCCCACTCGGCAAGAATGACCTCACCAGTCGTCCTCCTCCTTAATCCCTTTCCCTGGCCTTACTGGGGCCCCCTGGTTTCTAGTGGGAGCAGGATCTATGCCCTCTTACTCCTTTTACTCTTACTGCACTATGTTCCAAAATGGTGCTGACGACCCATTGCAGTTAGAATTTTTTCTTTCCCTTGCAAATGTGGTTGCATGTAGTGAGCAATTTTATAACCAGGTACCAAAGTCAAAGGCCTAAAAAAGCACCTATTTTATGCCTATCTTACAAACTCCAGCACAGGCTATGGGGATTTAATTCTGGGTTTTTAGCAGAAAAGAAATTTCAGAAAATGATACTTCTCATACTGTAGTTATGACAGTTGTATTTAACATAAGCTGTAAAAAAAATCTAAAATTCGAAAACAAAAACTACAAAATCTTAAAACTGAAATTTAAACACTGGAAACACAATATATTCAAACTGAAAAGAATCTTCCCAATATTGAGAGTGGCTGATAACTAAACAGCACAGCTGCCAGACCCAGCGCTTAATCATGCACCGGATATCTGCAGCAGAATCCAGATAGTAGTTGCCACTGAACATCTGGATTGTGCAGCCACTATTTGGATAATGGTGGTGATTATCCAGATAGTGGCAATATTCAGCCACTGACCGGATACTTTATCTGGATAGCAATTTAGGCCTGCTTTTCGGCCTAACTACATATGGATAGCAGCTGAAAATTGCCACTATCTGAATAATCACCACCATAGTCTGGATAGTGTTCACATGTCCTAACTCCACCCATGGACTGCTCTCTGCATTAACCTCAGAGTGTCAGAGCAGTATGTGGAGATATTCAATGACACTCAGGATAGTGCTACTGAACATCTCTCTCAGCGCCCTTATCAACAACTAAAATGTGAGTATGGCACAAAAATAGGTGAATATATATCTAGCAATTAAATTATCAAACACAGAGGATCTCTAAAGGGGACTGTTGTAGTTGTTGATATGAAAGGACAGACTAGATAGGCCATGTGGTCTTCTTCTGTCATCATTTTTCTGTTTCTCTGTGTCTAAATCCAGTTATTATATAGACAATAATAAACATGGATACAACATAGAAATACAGAAAAATGACGGCAGATAAAGACCATACAGTCTATCCAGTCTGCCCTTCCGTAACTACTGCTAAGCTTTGGGGTCCCTTTGTATCCTTTAGAGATGCTCTGCGACTGTCCCATACTTTCTTGAATTCAGATAGAGTCCTTTCCCCTACTACCTCCACTGGGAGACTATTCCATGCATCTAGCACTCTTTCCGTAAAGAAATATTTCCTCAAATTACTCCTGAGTCTATTCCTTTTCACCTTCATCTTATTGTAGAGTTTTCTTTCAATTGAAAGAGGCTCTCCTCCTGTGAATTTATGCCATGGAGTTATTTAAATGTCTGTATCATATCTCCCCACTCCCGCCTTTCTTCAAAAGTATACATATTGATATATTTAAGCCTTTCCTCATATGGCTTTTAATGAAGCCCACTGACCATTTGGTAGCCACTCTCTACACCAACGCCATTCTGTTCATATCTTCAAAATTGCATACAGTATGGGGGGCGGAGCCTGATGTCCAGCGGGTAGGACGCTTTGCGTTGAAGCTCCCGAGAGGCCTACTTAGAATCCTGACTTAATACCTATACAAATTTACTATTTCGCTCCGAGCTGACCGGGGCACCTCGGGGGGAATGGCGGCCCATAAACCAGCGCGCTTGGACTTCGGGTCTCCTTCTTCTTCTCACGGAAAACGCTCCAAAACAGAGGTGTCCTCCCCACAGAAGATGGTTCCATTTCGTGAAAACCCCGAGATGCACCTGGAGATTTTGGAAGAAATACGCGGCGTGAAGGAATTGGTGCAGTCCAATGGAGAAGCGCTTCGAGCCATGCGAGAAGACTTTGGAGTGCTCCAGGACCGACTTGAAAGTCTTTCATTACGGCAGGACAACATGGCGGGGGTCCTCGACTCGCACGAGGTGCGCTTGGGCAAACTGGACGAGGCTGAGCGCCAGATACAGAATCTTCAAAAGGAGTTAGAAGATAGCAATAATCGAGCCCGTCGCAACAATGTGAGGCTCCTCGGAATGCCGGAGGGGGTGGAAGCAGGAGATATAAGAGAATTCTTGCTCAAAACTCTTCCCTCCTTGCTGAAGATCACTTTTCACAGAGAACTGGAAATCGATCGAGCACACCGTGTTCCTGCCCACATGGCGCTCAACCGCACGACCCCCCGGCCTATTGTCTTTAGCTTGCTACGATATCAACAAGTGGAACAAATTTTACATGCTGCCCGAGCGAATCATCATTTGGAATTTGAAGGTCGTAAGGTCTCCTTCTTTCCTGATTTGGCAAAGCCTACCGTTGACCGTCGGAAGAAACTCCTTGCTTTTCGCCCTCGACTTCAACAGCTACAGGCTCGCTTTGGCCTGTTGTATCCAGCGAAGCTCCGAGTGACTCTCCACAACCAAACCAGGACGTTCGAAGATCCTGATCTACTATCAACATTTTTAGACTCCAAAGAAGCAGAGCAGATGCGCTAATCCCAAATCTTGGACTCTTATTTGTCGGCTCTATCCGCCATTTTGAAGGGCCCGATGCGGCGGTCATAGCCAAGCACAGAAATAGCCTGGACTTTCTTTCTTTCTCTATATGACTTTTGTTTTTTGGTCTCCTATCCCTTCATGATGTGTGCCTCGGTCGGATTCGGAGCACGCACAGTCCTACAGGTTATGTGTTTTTTTCAATTTCGGCCTTCTCTGGGGTTTCTCCCCGCAGACACATGGTCGCCAGTAATTTTGGGGTTTTGCTTCTCCTCTACCGTACTGCGGTTTTCATTGTTAATGTGGGGCGCTTCATTGTATTATATTAGTTTATTTTTCCTATGTCATGTGTACAGCCAGATACACAGTCAGTTTGAGGGACATAGTGAAATTATGTGTGCTATCATGCTCAGAATTTTAACTTTTCTGAATGGCCTTATGTAAAATCTTATCATTCACCGTCAAAGGCATTAATGGTCCACTCAAAGGAAAGAAAATCCTTAGCTATCTTAGCCATGAGCATGTTGATTTAGTGTTTCTTCAGGAAACGCATTTAAACTCTGCTGAAACACTGAAACTCAATGCTAAGCCTCACATGGTAGCTGCCTATTCTCCCACCGTTTTCAAATGGTACGGGATAGCCACTCTGGTTAAGAAGTCTTAGCACGCTGCTGTACCTGATATTGGCGCTGACAAGAAGGGTAGATGGGCCCGTGTACACCTTGAGGTTGGAGATAGTGAATTCACGTGTATTTGCATTATGCCCCGAACGTGGACAACCCTGCTTACTATGCAAGTATTGCGCAGTTGGCCTTGGCCTCTGCCAATGCTCCATTAATACTTGGTGGCGATTTTACTCAAGTGTTCCCTCAATCTTTTCTTCTCAAACAAGGTGCTCGTTGGTTGGAAGAGCCAGTACCGAGTAGACCTGTGTGGCTAGATATAGAAGCGGGCCTTTGCAAACCGATTCCTCTTACCTTTCTCCCTGGTATGACTCTCCCATCAGACTCCCACTATCCACCAATGCTTTTAGACACTTTAGGTGCCTTTAATACTCTTATGCAATCTTTAGACTCCCGACTCTGGTCAGTGCAACTTCAGCATCGCCTTCGGTGCACTAGAGTACTCCCGTCATCGGCATTCTATATAAGGTTGATTGGAGACTTTCCGATCTCTCGGTAGTTCACCGGGTGTAGCATCCAATTTTACTAAACCTTCTGTAATGCTATAACTAGAGATACCCCTATAGCGCAGAAAGTATGGGAGAGAGAATTGCATGTGACTTTGACCTCGGAGCAATAGAGCCTTATCTGGAGTAGAGGGACACGGGTTCCCGATCCGCCTCACTCATTCAGACCCTCTTCTTTCTAGCCCACCGGTGTTTTTACACTTCTCACAGATTAGACAAATGGAACACTACTTAGGGCACTGGTTGCTGGACACGTCCTGCGGCCATTGGTTCATTGCCTCATGTTATGCATGAATATCCCGCACTACAGTATTACTGGCGTCGGGTCTGGGGTCGTATTTAGTCTATCTCGCACTCTCAGGAGCCCCTTTCTTGGAGGATAGTGGGACTTCGCCCAGATGCGGGGATCCCCTCTCTCCCAAAAATGGCTTATCTCCTTTCGAACTTTATGCTTGGCATTGCTATTTCCCTAATTAAGTAATACTGGAAAATTAGCTCCCATATGAGCCCCAATGAATGGTGGAATCATGCCTGTCTTTACAGTAAATATGAACAAATACCTCGTCTGTTCGCTTCCTCCGTTCAGACTCCTTCTCATTGGTCTCAATGGAAGATGCTCAATGACTATGTCCATTTTGCTAAATGCTCTCATCTGACTGTCTAACTTTGTATATATCTCTGTCCCATGATCATGCTGTATTGTAGATACTCTTTTGATCGTTTGCTGTATAATCACTGTTAATTGGAAGCGCTCACATGCTGATATAATCGGGTAGAGAAGAAGCATCGGGGTGGGGGGTAATGGGTTTACTTTTCCTTATTGTATACTTGTTTTGTCTCTTTTGGTGTGTTGTTTCTTTTGTTTGTTGCAAAATGAAAATAAATGTTTAAAAAAAAAAAAATTGCATACAGTACACCAAATGAGGACTCACTAAAGAGGAACTATCACCTCCTTCTTTCTGCTGGCTATTCCTCTCTCCATTCATCCAAGCATCCTTTTGTCTTTTGCTTTCGCGTTTTCTATCTGTTTAATCATTTATTTATGCAGTATCTAAGAGGAGAACAAACAGGAAAAGAATATTGAAAACTAAAAGCCAGCCAATAGAGAGAATATACTCAGGGACATCCATACCACTACGCAGACTAGATGTCCATCTAGGATGGCAGGCTCTGGGGGGTGGTAGCACAGCACTGTCACCGTCAACAAAGAAAGCAGCAGTAAAGCCCTTCAAAACTGTTGTTAGCCTCTGTCCTTTGAGTATCTGTGCATGCATGTTCAAGATCTACCGGTCCTGCCTCCATGTTGGACTGGGTGAGATGCAGCAGGTCTTGAGCACACATATATGCATGCAAGGCCAATGGTTCACCTACAGTGACAGATAAGAACATAAGATATGCCATACTGGGTCCCAAGTACCTGTCAAGTTTCCAAAAAGGCCAGTAGAAAGCAAGCTGTGAAACAAACACAAATTATTTATTCTCCCCTAGAAGAACCACAAGTCACCAACCCGACACGGCCGTATGACTCCTAGGGGTATGTTTACTAAACTATAGTAAAGTCAATGGCAGTAAGGGAAGTGTTAAGGTGCCTGAAGTCATATAAGGTAGTGGGCGAGTAGGTGGTGTGCTCGTATTAAGGTGCCTTGGGCCATTTATCTTGAGCTAACAGGACCAAGTGCAGTAAGGTGACAAGATGTCCTAAGGAGAGATAAGGTGCCCTAACATGAGATAATCACACAAAAACCAAACCTAAATCATGCGACCCCCACACTAAACATTTTTTTGTCGGAGCTATACCGTAGGAAGGCCGAAATAGAAAACGACCTTCTCCAAGCGGGCAGCTACTTTTTCTCAAAAAAGGTTCTTCACCAAAATTCTCATATTTCTCAAAATCTATATAAAGATAAAAATAAACTTATCTCAGTTCATCTGATGCTGGTATATATAGTCCAAATGCACGACGCGCACGTTTCGGGCTCCTATGCCCTGTATCAAGTGCAAAATCCCAGAATAGCATATACAGCAGCCAAACACAAAAATGCCGTCAAAGCAGCTGTGGTCTTACTTCATAATGGCCGATCACCGTTTTTTAAAGGAAGAACCCACCAATACAATAGCAGAGAGAACCCCACATGACGGGGAATCCCAGCTATGATTGGATAAACAGAGCAATGACGACTCATCATTCACAGAAGACATTGCCAGTCAATCTCCCGATTCAAACCTCCTGGCTCCACAGTACCCAGGAGGAAAATCCACCGCTGCTCAAGACGTTGGAGACGATCCTCCCTATGTCCCCCCCTAGGATCCAGAGGAACATGATCTATTACAGACCAACGAAGCTGATTAAATTGATGAGATGCTGCAGAACAGTGAGATACCATAGGGGCAGATTCAACACCACATCGCTGTCGAGAAGCATGTTCCATTAGATGCCGTTTAAAAGGCCTAGTAGTGCGACCTACATACATCAAAGGGCAAGGATATATAATCATATATACTACATGTGTAGAGTTACAATTCGTGTCCCATCGCCGACGAAATTCCTGACATGTTACAGGATGACACCATTCGATACCCTCCATTGTAGAGTCACAATAACTACATGCATGACAAGCAACATGACCATGTGTAGGTTCCTGATGTATCAATCGATCTTCTTGTAAAGACATTTGCACCAAACGATCGCCTAAGCTCTGACCTCTTGAGAAAGCAATCCGCAGAGGTCCCTTAAAACATTCATGGAGATGCAGAATCCCCCAATGAGATTTTAAAATACGTAGAACCTGGGAACTACGATCTGTGTAAGGTAATACACCAGTAATCACCATATCATCAGTTGACCTTGTAGAATAAGCAGGATCCAACAGCCACTCTCTATGTGTATAACGGGCTCTTTTATAGGCACGAGATATTACTGATATAGGATAACCACGAGATAACAATCGATTACGAACATCCAAAGCATGTTCTTCAAATGCTGCCGTAGATTGACATAAACGGCGCAAACGTAAGAATTGCCCATAGGGTAAACCACGTCTTAAAGGGCCAGGATGGAAGCTCTGAAAGTGTAAAAGACTATTTCTTTGCACTGATTTTCGATAGAGGGATGTAGACAATTTTCCATTAATAACACAGGTACACTACCAAAAAACTGCCTCCAGTTTTGCAACTGATTCCTATAGATTTTGGGGTGCTGAATCCAGGAAAAATAGCCAAAATGTTCCATCACGTCACGTTTTCTTGCAAAATTAGATTTCTTACCCATATAAGGAATGTTCACATAATTTCTTTTTAGCCGACTGCAGTTAACTAACTAGAAACACTCCCTCATGATATTTTAGAGTGTTTTGTATTCATTTTATACATTAACAGGACAATTGGGAGGCGGGGGGCTAAATCCAGTACTCGCGCTGGCGCATGTTCTTTCCTGTTCGCCTCGCCTCGTTCGCTGGCTCAAACACGGTGGTTGCGACATGAACGTTCCAGTCAAATTTCAGTTTCTTGCAAGTTCATTATTACCTTTTGTTTGCTCAGTCGTAATCCAGCTTTATTCCGAAGTGGTTCACTACAGTTGTAGTTTGCAGTGCTGTGTATTTGTGATGGCTCACAGAGCCAGAGCTTGCGTCAACTCTCCGGACAGTTTTTGTTTTATTTGTGGGGAATATACCGTGAAAAAGCGGCAGAGGAACATTTCTGCATTTATTTAAAAAGTATATTTCGCCTATTTCGGTTTGAAGTTAGGCGATCAAGACAAACCGTGGGCTCCTCACAAAGTGTGCAAGACATGTGAGGAAGATCTACGCTTATGGATGAAAGGTAAAAAACAAGCATTTCGTTTCGGAATACCTATGATGTGGCGTGAACAAAGAGACCACAGCAGTGACTGCTATTTTTGCTCTTGCATTGTGAAGGGATACAACTTAAAAAATAAGAACGTCATAAGTTACCCCAACCTTCCCTCAGCAATTAGGCCTATGCCTCATAGCAACGAAGTACCTGTGCCTGAACCACCAAAATCTTTGGATCATATTTGTGTGGACGGTTCTGAGCATGATGAGACTCATCAGATGGCTTTTCCCGATGAGTCCAGTACTTCCGAGTTTGAAACTGAACCAGATCCGAAACCTGAACTTTTCTCTCAAGCTGAATTGAATGATTTAGTCCGGGATTTAGGACTCCCAAAAGATGCTGCCCAACTGCTAGGTTCTCGGCTTAAACAGAAAAATCTATTGTCACCAGGAACAACTTTTTATTGGTACCGCAACCGCGAGACACAATTTTTGAAGTATTTCAGCAAAGAGGAAGATTTGGTATTTTGCAACGATATATACGGAGTGATGGAAAAGTTTAAACTCAAGTATGATCCTGCTGAATGGCGGCTGTTCATTGATTCGTCAAAAGACAGCATAAAAGGTGTTCTTCTTCATAATGGCAACACATTCGCTTCAGTTCCTATTGCTCACTCTGTTATTCTCCAAGAAAAATACGAGAATTTGGCCCTGATTCTTCAGAAGATTCGTTATGATGAGCATAAGTGGATGATTTGTGGAGACTTTAAAATTCTATCCATGCTATTAGGGCAGCAATCCGGTTTCACCAAATATCCCTGCTTCCTTTGCTTGTGGGATAGCCGGGCCCGCGACCTACACTGGGGGAAAAAAGACTGGCCAATTCGGGAGTATTTGAGACCCGGTGAGAAAAATGTTCTTCATGAGAGCTTGGTACCTCGTGATAAAATTCTATTACCACCTCTCCATATTAAGTTGGGTCTCATTAAGCAATTCATCAAGTCCCTTCCAAAAGATGGTGAGTGCTTTCGGTACCTTTGCTCAAAGTTCCCCCGACTTTCTGAAGCAAAGTTAAAGGAAGGAGTGTTTGTTGGCCCTGATATAAGGAAACTCATTTCAGATAGAGCATTCGCTGAAACGATGTCTGAGAAGGAAAAAGAAGCCTGGGATTCCTTCAAGGATGTTGTTCTCAAATTCTTGGGGAACAGGCGGGATGAGAACTATAAGGATATTGTTGCCAGGATGCTCAATGCCTTCAAAGAACAAGGCTGTAACATGAGCCTGAAAGTCCATTTCTTGCACTCCCATGTGAACTACTTTCCCGTAAACTTGGGGGCGTACAGTGAAGAACAAGGTGAAAGGTTTCACCAGGACATCAAGGACGCAGAGAGAAGGTACCAAGGAAGATGGAACACCACTATGATGGCTGATTTCTGCTGGTTGCTGCTGCGGGAAACCCCAGATGAAAAATACGCCAAGCAGCGCACCAAGAGAAGCATTCGGGGGAAGAAGAAACGGGCCCACCAGGAGATTGATTGACCCAAGAATGACTTTAAAATCTAAACTGTGTTGACAAATATCGTGTTTTTACTAAACTTTGAAATAAAAATTTGCTAGTTATTACCACAGTGTCGGATCTCATTTATTAGAATTTTATTTTCACACCATCGGGTGTTTGTCTTCATGTATTGCAATGGTGCAGTTTGCGTTTTCTATTCTTACATACATACCTGTACAACATTTTTTGCACATTTCTTTGCTTTGCTTTGTGTCTAACCTCGCTCTTATATGCTCAATGTTTGTGCACATGTATGTGGCTGTTTTAAGTGCAGACAATTTTGCTACCATCACAGTGTGTTTTGTTGACATTACTCTATTCTTATGTGCTGCCTTGTTACAATTTTCTTTATTCTTATTTGAATAACTACTAAACAATTAGTATAAAGAATTCATTCAAGAAACTTTTATCTCGATCGCACTCAATCTGAAACGTTCACCTCAAACTGCTAACCCAATGTAGCAAAAAATCTGTACGTGATGGAGCAAATTGGTTACCAGATTTGGATTCAGTGCACCAAAAAACGTAAAAATCAATCGAAACATTAGAGGCAGTTTAAAAAAAAAATTTTTTAGTGTACCTGTGTAATCGAAATCTGAAGATCCAGAAATTCAATAGTAGATGTTTCTATATGCTCAGTAAACTTAATGTTAGATTTAAGTCCATTAAGCCAAATTATGAAAGAGCGAAGGGACTCAATATCCAAAGTCCAAATGAAAAAAATGTCATCCAAAAAACGCTTCCAGAACATCACATGTTGGTATTCATTTGATCGTTCTATACATGACATCTCCATATCAGCTAAATATAGAGTGGCAATCGACGGTGCCATAGTAGCTCCCATAGCGACTCCAGTCGACTGTTGATAAAAATTGCCTTCCAATAGGAAATAATTTCTAGTCAGAACCAACTTTGTCAGCTGAAGTAAAAATTCACATGGGATACGCTCAGGAGCATATATAAATTTATCCTGCAACAGGGCCAAAGCTTCCGATTGGTCAATATTGGTGTATAAAGAGACCACATCAAGTGTAACCAAATAAGCACCCGAGGGTATATGCAAAGTAGATATTAATTGCAAAAAATGAGTTGAATCTCTGAGAAATGATCCAACCTGACATGCTTCCTGTTTTAAAAAAGTATCACAGAAGATTGAAAGTGGTTCAAGTACCGAACCACGGCACGACACAATAGGTCTTCCTGGAGGAGCAAGTAATGATTTGTGAACCTTCGGGAGCATATAAAGTATTGGTCTTTTTGGGTACATATTTAATAAATAGCTATATTCACGATTCGTAATCCAGCCATTTTGTAAAGCACCTCCCAACAATGATATTATCTCCTGAATAAGAGCAGTAGTAGGATCTTCTGATAACTTAAGATATGTGCGAGTATCATTTACATGAGCCCGCAAAGTTGCCTGATATGCAGAAAGATCTTGCAGTACTAACGCACCACCCTTATCAGCCCGTCGAACTATCAAATTGGGGTCATCCACTATATCTTTTAAGGCCCGAAGCTCATCACATCGGAGATTACAAAAAGATCTATGGGACTGTTGTTCCATATACAAAAGATCGCGGAAAACCAAAGATTGAAAAGTAGCCAGTACCGAATCAACTGGTATTTCAGGGGGCATCCAACGTGAAGCCGGGTATACTACCGAAGCGTCCCGTATCTGTGGACGATTATGAAAAAACTGTATAATCCGCAGCTTGCGAAAAAAACGGTGTAAACTAATATGCATCGCAAATGAATCATATCTATTTGTTGGGACATAGGAAAGCCCATAATTCAGTACCTGTAACTGCAGAGAAGTTAACACTTTTTTAGATAAATTAACAACTAGTGAAGAGTTTGTTTGTATCGCTGTCGGGTGACCGGAGGATCCCATTCTTCGGTCGCAGGAGGTTGCCGCGAACGACGACCTCGCCGAAAAACCGGACGGCCCCTAACAGCCTTACGATCTTCTCAACCAGAGGCACTACTCTCAGTATCATCCGACGTCTGATCAAATGTTACCGTCTTCCGAGGAACATCCGGTACTTCAGTTGATTCATACATCCAATAGTATACCCGCTTTTCCTCATAGTCAGTCTTATCCCGCTTAAATTTCTTTGATTTTAATGACTTAATATATTCAGAAAAACTTCGTATTTGACGATCCAATTCTGCTAATTTCAACTTCCAAGGGTCATCCCCCATAGATTTCGCCAAAACAGCCTTTTCACTCTCAATCTGTTCACTTAGTATACTTTCTTCCTGGATAGTACGTTCCAAAATCAGTGTTAACTTCTCTGCAGTTACAGGTACTGAATTACCCATGGATCTGTGCTTGGTCTGCTGCTTTTTGACATATTCATAAATGACCTGGAAAGTGGAATAACGAGTGAGGTTATCAAATTTGCAGATTTCACAAAACTATTTAAAGTTGTTAAAACCCAAGAGGATTGTGGAAAATTGCAAGAGGATCTTGATAAATTGGAAGACTGGGCATCAAAATGGCAGATGAAATTTAATGTGGACAAGTGCAAGGTTATGCACCTAGGGAAGAACAACCCAAACTATGGTTACACGATGCAAGGTTCCACATTAGGAACCACCACCCAGGAAAAAGATTTAGGCGTCATTGTGGATACCATGTTAAAACCCTCGGCCCAGTGTGCAGCAGCGGCCAAGAGAGCAAATAGAATGCTAGGAATGATAAGGAAAGGAATGGAAAATAAAACAAAAGATATTATAATGCCTCTATATCGTTCCATGGTGAGACCGCTCCTTGAATATTGTGTGCAATTCTGGTCGACATATCTTAAAAAGGATATAGCGATTTTAGAAAAGGTTCATAGAAGAGCCACCAAAATGGTAAAGGGGATGGAAGGATACTCCTATGAAGAAAGGCTAAAAAGGTTAAGGCTCTTTAACCTGGAAAAGGGACGGCCAAGGGGAGATATGATAGAAGTCTATAAATTAATGAACGGAGTGGAACGGGTAAACGTAGATCGATTTTTTACCTTATGAGAATATAGAAAGACTAGGGGACATGCAATGAAGCTACAGGGTAAACTATTTAAGACTAATAAAAGAAAATATTTTTACCCTCAACGTGTAATCAAACTCTGGAATTTGTTACCAGAGGATGTAGTAAAGGCTGTTAATGTAGCTGGGTTTAAAAAAGGTTTGGACAAGTTCCTGGAGGAAAGGTCCATAAACCATTATTAAGAAGGGACCCAGGATATCAATGCTTGAACCAATACAAGCATTGTGGAACCTGTGTCCCTTGGGGAAACTGCTAGGTACATATGACCTAGATTGGCCACTGTTGGAAACAGAATACTGGGCTTGATGGACCTTGGTCTGACCCAGTATGGAATATCTTATGTTCTTATGACATTACTGCAGCCTATGACTCTGTCAATCATACTATCCTGCTACAAAGGCTTTAAGAAATAGGGATACATGGAACAGTGATGAATTAGTTCTCATCATACCTAGCACACTGAAAGCAACAAGTGAGATTAGGTAGCAACAATAAAGACCATTTATACAGCAACAGGGTGTTCTGCAGGGCTCTGCCCTTTTGTCATTGCTCTTCAACATATACTTACAGCCACTCTGTAACATCATAAAACAACTAAAATCCAATACAGGATTTTTGTAGATGACATAATGTTTTTTCCCCGGTAAACATTGAACAACCTGACTACACCCAGATCACCTCATGCCTTTAAGCAATGACAGTATAGCTTAAAAAAACCACAACTTCACTGTAAACTTCAAAAAGAGGCACTACATATCACCAGGAATGTACTATTCTCCCCACCTGATTCCATAAAAATCCTAGACTATACTCTAACAGTCAAGCATGAGGTCAAATACCTCAAAGTTACGTTCGACTAACAACTGAACTTTCAGCCCTATGTCAATAGGACAAGCAAGACAGCCTACCGAAAACTAAGAACTATACACAAACTCAAGCCTTTACTCAGCAATAGTGACTTCAGATCGGTCTGTCAGGCCATAGTAACTCTCATAGTAGACTATTGTAATATAATCTACCAAGGTCTCCAAAAGAAAACAATACTCCCACTCTAAATGGTACAAAATACTGCAGCTCGCATAATAACCAGAACAGCAAGGTATTGTCACATAACCCCCATACTATAGCAACTACATTGGCTCCCAGTAACTACACATTCCAAATACAAAATTGTATAATTCACAATTTATCACCCTCTTTTCTTCAACCACTGATCAAGAAGACACCTGAGAACAGAATAAGAAGAACCTCAAATAACAACACTCTGGACATCCCCACAAACAAGATGAAAGCCAAGGAAATGATGTGTAAGAGAGCATTCTCCTTATACTCTCCTCCATTATGGAATGATCTTCCTAACTCAATAAGAGTCATCGGGGACTTATCAGACTACAGAAAAGCATTAACAACTTTTCTTTTTATAGAATATTATGGGAACACACCATGAATAGCAGGTACATACCTAACTATTACATACTTCAGACCTTCCCCTTTGGCATTCCCTCCCCAACCCAAACCAACATCTCTCCACCCAGGCACATTACCCATCCCAGGTCCATATCTCTGCCAAGATGCTCCCCATCTTACACAGTCCCCGATATAGACCTTCCTCAACTTATGGATCCTTCAATCCACCTCTCATAAGAACTGTATATGCCATTTGCTGCATTAATGTTACTCACTGTCATTACCCATGTGAATTATTTGTAACCCCATATAATCCTCCAAGTTTAGCACCCTTGTTCTATGTAAACATCTTGATTCATGTTATATGTAAAGCTCTCTGAATCCTATGATAGGGCGATATAAAAAAACCTTTTAAATAAAGTAAACAAATAAATAAATATGATTTCCTAAAATAATTCTACACATTTATAGATAAATAGAAACATAGAAACATAATGGCAGAAAAAGACCACATGATCTATCTAGTATGCACTTCCATATCAACCACCACAGCAGTCCGCTTATTTCCTTTAGAGATCCTCTGTGTTTGTCCCATGCTTTTTTGGATTAATATTTGGCCATGCTAGTCAGTGGTTTGTTTGTTTTTTTAAATGCAGGCTAATTCTGCACAGGATCCATATAGCAGCATTGAATATTACCATTATACAGATAACACACAACCAATCCCTACTTTGCTTGTGGACCACCCTGGCACTATCAGGATAGTACTGCTGGACATCCCCCTCACTGGCACTTAGTTAGTGGGTGCTGCAAACCAGATAAATACCTGTGAATATTGACCCAATTTTGACAGTGGAGATGTCAAAAAACTTGCATGGCATTACAAGAAGGATACACGTCCCACAATTTTATGAATTAAAAGGGAGGAGTAGCCTAGTGGTTGGGGCAAGGTACTTCAGACCGGAAGGTCGGGGGTTCAAATCCTACTAGAGGACAGCAACCTTGGGCCGGAAGGACCAGGGTTTCTAGTTCCACAGATGCTCCTTGTGGTCTTGGGCAAGCCACTTAACCCTCCATAGCCCATGTTCCCTGTAAGTATTAGTGTATGTGTCTCATATCCCCGCGTGTTAAATGTATCCCCCAATTGTGTCGTGACCGCTTTGATTGAAGGATAAGGCGATATACAAAAACTGTCTAAATAAATAAAATTATTGTATACCACTTTGAATACAATTTTATTGAATACATTATTGTTAACCATTTTGTCATCCTCTGACAAAGTGGTTAACAGATTATAGAATTACATGAAGGAACCATCTTCGACATACACACTGTCACCAGTAACCACCCCAGAGCCAGGGGCACGTAGGGTTGGTCAGCCTGGGTATCCTAACTTAGAAAGTATGGTAGTGCATTTGTTCCTGCACTGCCTTATGGGAGTTGTAGTTCCTCTTACTCTCCAAGAAAGAAATAATTGTAGTCAAGTGGTTTCAGGCAAAATGACAAGGTTTTTATTTCCCCTTCTGGGTGGATTAAATGCATGTGAAAACTTAGGACAAAATAGCCATATGCAACTGGCATAAAGAAAACATTTCAGGAACTTAGGACAAAACAGCTTCTTTAGCTTCAAGCTTCAAAAATATGCAGTGCTCAACACAAACTCAAAAGTAACAGTCACTTCTTATACAAAAAGAAACACTTTGCTTTTCTTCTGCTGTTTAGACAGCCTTCTTAACAGCCTGGTCAGCAGTGATATAATATGATCAGCTAGTGATAACGTGCAGTCCATTTGCTCATCTGTTATATCCTCAATAACAGGCCCTATCTGCCTTTCCTCTGAATCACTATCAGCTGGGTAAGTTTGCACACTGTTAAACGGCGTTTCAAAGTACACTCCACCTCTGTCTTCCTGAGGCTTCTCTTCATAGCACTCTAATGAGCAGGGTTGTGAAGTACCGTATATATTGGAGTTAGCATAAGGAGAGTCCAATACTTCTTGGCAAGCACAAGGAAAACTTTTATAGCTAGTTTCACCTCTGTATAATTTGTGCAGCCTACCTTTTGGCTTTAGAAAGGAAGAACTTCTCAGCACTGCTGGGCCAACAAGGGTTCCAAACACTGGATGTGTTTTCCTGCCTTTTAGCTTCTCAGCCTTTTCCTCAGACATACAAATATCCTCTGGCCATCGCCTCTCTCTCTCTGGAGTTTCTGAGTGCTCCCAAACTAGCCTCTCAGGCAGTCTCTCCCTCCGGCTGCCTTCAAGGTATGGCACCGGTCCTGGGCTGCTCCCACCTGGCTTCTGGGCACGGGCTCTCTGAGTTCTTCTTACTCTGGCTTCCTCCTTGTTCCTCTCTTTCTCTTCCTCTGCTTCCTGTGCTGTGTCTCCTGTTGCTCTCTTCACCTCCTCTGTTGCTCTCTCCTCGGTTGCTCTTTTGGTCAAATCTAGTGAGCACTTTTTATATCCCTGCTTCTTAGGGCTCAACTCCGCCCCTCCCCCAACCAGGTGTTTTCCCTTAACTCCTGAGCTTGGGGATACGTTGCAGCATGGGCGTGTTTGTTCCTCTCGTGACTCACTTTGTTTACGTTTTCCTTGGAAACCCTGAGCCATGTGCTCTGCCTGCCTGTCAGTTTCTGAAGCAAATTCCTCTGCTTCACTTAGCTCCATAGGCTCAGAAGGGTCTTCTACATGACAACACTCAGACATACACACACTGTTTTTTTGATAGAGCAGGTTTATGTAGAATCACTAAGGGGTATGTTTACTAAACAGCAGTAAGGGAGCAAGTGTGCCGTTTACATGTGGTAATGGCACACATGTCCCTTTAACACCGCAAAAATGCTGAGTTTCTATGCATAAAAGGTTCCTGCAGCGTAAAGGGCACAGGAGGCAGAGAGCGGGCATGAAGGGGCAGAAGGGGCAGAAAGTGGGCTGAGAACGGGCGGTAACACCGTGTGTTACTTTAACGCCTCTTGCATTAACACCCCTAAGACCCCCTTAATGCCTGTAAACTTACTGCAATGTAAAACCTCACAGAAAGGGTGTTTGCAGAAGGGAGAGAGCCTATTTTAATGTGAGCAGTGTGATGAAATGACAAGGGAGCCCAAGTCAATGATAGTAGTGCTCAATTAGCAGCAGCTGCATGGTGCACAAGTAGGAAAAGACACCATGCTGATGCTGCCAAATGGATCAAAGGGGGTGGCGCATTGGCCATGTAGTGGTAGGTGCAGGTGGACATTGTGGACCAGGGAGCTGCCCAGGTTGCACATAGTGGCATAAGAACTGAGGATCCGCAGATATGCCATACTGGATTAGCCCATGGTCCGTCAAGCCCTCTATCCTTTGTCCCAAAGCGGCCAATCATGCTCACAAGTACCTAGCTGGGTCCTTATAATGTACCCATGTTCAATGCTGCCTGTAGTGGGACAAGCTATGGATCCGCAGTGCCCCCTGCATAATGGTGCGATGATAGTTCCCCTGGAACCTAACCAAACCTTCTTTAAGCACAGTTACACAAGGAGCCTTTACAACATCTTCATGATCAGAGTGCCAAAGATTGCCTACGCATTGCCTGAAAAATTATATGCCCCTATCAGTCCAGAATGCATTACACTTAGCGGCACTGCCTGTCCCCTTGTCCACCCACATTTTGATGGCGCAAACAACTGATCAACATTTACCCTGGGCAGCTCCCTGGTCCACAATAACCACCTGCACATCCTATGCCATTCAGTAATGCATAGACCCCCAGTATATCTCCCCTTACAGTAGCTGTTTGTCCTCAAGGTTGAAGGGGCCTAACCAATGTTACCTCCGCACATAGGGGCATCCCCCTATTTGCACCATCTGCGATGTATGTCATAATCATACAGTGACTTTGGTGAAACATAGACTTATGGCTGCTGTGGAAAGGAGATCTGCCACATAGGGTGGTCCAAGAGATATGGCACCTTAGGCAAAGATCCCAGCGGGCCTCCCCCCCCAAGGTGCCGCTGAACTCAGCTATGGAGGAAGAGGCCAATAGCGCCTGCAAATGTAGCCCTCCAGATAGCTGGAAAATGCAGGTGCCTGAGGAAATATGACAGCAGTGGCTGCCATCCTCCCCCTGAGATGTATCAGTAACAGGTGGTGATCGGGCCCCTGCATAGTCAGCTGGTGGGAGGGCTGCATGGCCATCCATGTGTGCCTCTGATCCCCCCCCCCCCCAATCTGGGCCTTGCACCCAAGGCAACCACCTAATCCTCATGTTTAACATGCTGTGACCACACACCACCACCACTGACAGCATGTAGGTATGTCTGCATGGTCTGGTGGTGGTGGTTGCATGGGCAGCGGCACCAGCCTGCAGAAGACAGAAGCCTTGTCCTAGTCCTTTTTGTCATGTGCATTGCAGCATGTGCCAAAAGCCAGCCAAAGAGGAGTATATCAGCAACAGGAACTGCTATCCCCATATGGCAGTACTGTGGTGCAATGCACATGGTGAGTGCATATATGTGTGGAGGGTCAAAGGTTCAGGTCCCCACTGGAGTTTCTGCATTGCATGTTCCTGTGGACAAGGTTTAGCTGACAATGCAAATACAGCTCTAACCTGTGTAATCCTCAAGGAAACAGCCAGCAAGTATGGAAACATCCACCAGCAGTACTGACAGGCTCCACTATCCACAGCTGATTGGAGGCTAATAGCACACTAACCAGGTGGAAATAAAGTGCATTGAGGCCAAGATGTGCTAATAGCACCTGCAGAGAGAGAACATATGTTATCAATGTTTGAGCTGACATTGAGACTGGAGTGGCAAGCAGAAATGCCAACCATCCCCAATTTTGCACAGTGTGCCGAGAGTGTATGTGTGCATGTGTGTATGGTTACCCTTTATCCTGTGACTTTCTTCATTTCACTTTGGCTCACATTGTCTGAGTTGTTCCCAGCCTTTGTTTGAAATGTGAATAACACCAGGAAGAGGATTGTGGGTATCACCTGTAACAGCGCAGGTTGGCCTGGATATGTCTGTCACAATGGTAGGGTCAATGGCAGAGTCGTCATTGTGCCCATCTGCCATGTGCATTGCCTGGGTGGCCACAGCATGTCATGCTGAGATGGCACTCTCACTATGACCAAAAAATGACCATGACATGGCTATGTAGCCACATAGAGCTATTATAACATTTAGCTCTGGTGATGTAGATACAATCTCTAGTTTGGGATTCCAATCACTGAGCAAAATGTTGGATATCCTAAGTCAGAGTGCTCATGATTGCTCTAAGCACATGCTGTGTATGTTGATCAGCAGATCAACTGCAGTTGGTTTGTGTATGGCTGACACAGCCCAGGGAAGGGCAGCAGGGGCAGTCTTACTGCACGTGCTGTGGTCAATTGTTGGTCCTCAATGGTAGGGTCATTACAGGACAGTAGCAGAAGCCCCAAGCCAGCCTATATGCCCCCACTGCAGTGGCTGTCAATGGCATCGACATATTGACACTGGGCACTGACCTGCATGGTTATTGGAGGGTTAGTGTCCAACATGAGCAGAACATAGAGCCAAGCTGTTGCTGGTACCTACAGCATGCAGGAAACAAAGAGAAAAGCACAACACACTAGCAATGATGTGGACCTGTAGCATAACCAGCAGAGACCATCTCTAATAGTGCAGGTTCAGTGGACCAGGTGCTGGCCACCATCCTCACCTTCACGGTGACAGCCGAAACTGCTCTGCAGCACAGCTTGCAGTTGTTATGTGCATGTAGCACACACAGTCAGTGAGTCTTACTGAGCTAATGTGCTGGACCAGTGCATTCTCCATTGGTTCTTCAGCTGCAGACTGCTGTTTTGCATGTACAGTGGCTCATGGGTAGTGGAGGATCCAACCTATACTGGCACACACAACAAACAGTTTAATCAGAGACCTGCAGGCTCTACATGTTCGTGTGGAAGCACAGCATACTCGGTGCAATCCCTCCATAGTCAAAGGTCCAGGGTTTGTTTCCCACTTGTTCATTTTGTGCATGGGTGCTACTCAGGTCACTTGCCTACCTCGCACAATCCTACCTCTACTGTGACCTGCAGACAATCATCCTTCTACATTTCTATGCATTATGACCACACGTTGTGAAGCCGAACAAGGCATTCCCCATCATGGAGAAATGAGAACATGGCTTTAGTGTCTCTGTCATGGCCCATTGCAGCGGGTCAGTGATGTATACACAGCAGATGTATGGACAACTGGTATGGATGTGTTTTCTATTGTGCCATCATTGTGACCTCCCAGCTTTACATAAAGAGGACATCTCGTACATTCAAGCACTTAACACTTGTTGCATAGCCATCCCCTGCACTGTTCTGCCATCATTACTTGCTCCACATGGGGCAAATGGGATCAACTTGTTCCTTTCTATCATGCCACTCTGTTGGGTGTATTGTCTTGCAGTTGCACAGGCTGAGGCACCAGTCCCACCCACACAAATGGTGTTGCATGTACCCCATGTCACACCAAATGATTTTGGTCAGTAAGATCCCATACATCCACCCACCACACACATTGCAAACTCTCTGCTTGGAAGAGCTATGGCACAGCCCTGCACCCACCATTTGGCCATCAGGGGAATTAATGTATTTGCAGTAAGCTGCCCCACCTTGGCCATCAAGGGTCATTTGCAGAAGTTAGCTATATCATGCACACCTCTCCTGTGACTGCTCCATATGAGCATTCATGGAAATCCTCACTTTGCTGCCCACATCAGGAACATGCTGTCTCCACCCAGACACTGTCCTGGCCTATGGCATGCCATACACTGACAGTACATCTGGATGCATATCCACACCTCACAGACACTATAATATAGCTTACGGCACAGTGTATGTTTTCAGGAGCATCTAAGACTGCATGCCTGTTATAGCATCCCCCACTGCTGAAACCGCTCCACTGACTCCACTGCCGCCACCACCCATCCATGACACTGCCAACACTCACACTGACCAGCATCACTAGAGAGCCGCCTATCTCACCTAGTTGACAGCACAAGCCTGCTGTATGGTCAAACATGCTCATCACACATATCACACATACTGCCACATAATCAGGCATCAGGTGAATCAACTCCATCAGCTACCAACTGTGCTTGCATCCATACCTTCTCCAGTGGCTTCGGTGTCCCCCTTTCAGCATTTCAGAGGCTTTCCTGCATTAAGGTGCATGCAAGACACCTTAACACAGCATGTCCTGTTACCGCCCAATAAGTGTCCACTACCACTCCTTAATGCCAGAACACCTCTAACATACCCAGGACACTTACCACACAGTAACCCCATATCACTGCCATTCCCGCTTGGAAAGACATGCTCCCTTACCACCATTTAGTAAACATACCCCTAGGTTTATGTTACTGTATCTATCCAGTACACAGCACCCAAAGCACATGCTACATCATCCCTAATTATTTATTTATTTATATTTATTTTATGTGTTTCTTTTTTATACCGCACTATTTAGAGCCAGTGCAGTTTACATGTATACTAACAGGTACTTTTTATTCCCTTGTCCCCGAAGGGCTCACAATCTAAGTGTACCTGAGGCAATGGAGGGTTAAGTGGCTTGCCCAAAGCCACAAGGAGTGGCCATGGGACTAGAGACCCCAGTCCCTCCGGCCTGAAGTTGCTTGACCCCATGCGGGAATTGAACCCCCGGCCTTCCAGCCTGAGATAACCTGTCCCAACCACTGGGACACTCCTCCCTATTAAATCTACTATTAAAAAATAGAAAACCTATAAATTAGTTGATATGGAAAAAGTGTAGTATTTGGAGACTAGATCATGTATGGCTGACAGAAGGAATAGAATCTTTTTCACAACTAAAAGAATTATTTAACATACGTGCATCTCAATATTTTAGATGGCCACAACTGATAAAAAAAATGTAATGATAAGTTAAAAAGTTTTATTCTGCTTCGTAGAATTGCCTGGTGTATGTAATTTTTGTTAATCTCATATGGAATAATTTAGTACAGCATTAGACTTCTACAGAACTTGTGTTTGTACAAAAATGTTAGTTTAACTGGTTAACTCAAAGACTGGGAAGAAGAATATGACAAAACTGTAAGTCATACTATCTGCATCTCTAATGCATTCTCTCTATATTATTCTGAATAGACCCCTCTGGACTCCAGTCAGGATGTTAAATTAGATATAAAATATGATGGAAAATGTTGGTTTTAGAACAAGGCCAGATGCTCATTTTCACATATGATTTTCAAATGATCACACTATCGACCTTATTAGATATTAGTATGGCAAAGAATTAGTGAGATTTTTGGATTAAAAAATAGTATATCCTTATATTTTGTGATTATGGAAATCTGTTGTCATAGGAAGCCTGAAATCTAGGCCCAAAAGATTACTTGATATCTTAATAGCTGTAGCACTTAGTGAGTAATTGGAAGGAGTGTTTACACAGTGCTTTATGTAATTGGTGTAATTCAATTCTAGTGAAATATACATATGAAATGATTATGGCTATAAAGCAAACAGGATGTTAATTACTAAAAAAAACATAGAACGTCTCCTTAAAGCTGAATTGTTCTCAGTTTTCCTGGAGTAGTAGCATCGTCTTCTGATTTGAATGCTATTGAATTTCATCTTTGTACTTAACTGATTTCAGTAAATATGATAGATTATTTTTAGAAAGTATCTACACACTTTATTAGTGGAGATAGCTGAAAATATGACTGGATTCTGGTATTTTATCAATAGATCTGTGATTTCTGATAGATGACTAGTGATTATCAGATATTTTTTTATTGGTAGATATATGGCTACATGTTTTTTAAATCTCTTGGTGCATCCTAAATATGTTTCACAATGAGAAGCTGGTTTATTATAGTGCTGGTCTGGAAGATGAATAATTGTGTTCAATAAGTTGCTCTAAGTTCTATATCTCAATAATTTTCTGAAGAATAACACGTAAATGTTACTTGCTTTTTTTAATTAACAAAGAAAGCTTTTTCACAGATCTCTCTTGGATTGATGCATTTTTCCACAAGAAGCAATTATACATGAGATTTTTTAAATATTTTCTTTTCCAAATATAAAATGGAGAAACGGGGTTATTTTACAAGTACTATACACATTTTAAAGGCGGATGCAGTGACAGAAAAATGCAGAAGCCACATAAACTTGATAAATGCGATTTTAGAATGACCACAAGATCTACATCTATTCACCAGGCACATTGGGAATGATATTCAGTTGGGCAGGCTAGCGCTGCTACGGCGCATAGCCATATCTGATGACTCTTAACCCCGGATATTCAATGCCGGATCATATGCGGCCATGGCATTGAATATCCGAGGATTGCTCCAGATGCCAGAAGTCGCAGTAGCTAGCCGGGCAGCAGCGATATTGCATGCTGCCCAATTAGCTCCGGTGCCTAAAAGATAAGCGAGAAAATACCTTGCCTATCTTTTAGGTGCAGGTCACTAAACAGGCAGCATGCAATATCGCTGCTGTCCAGTTATCGATCGTCTCCACCTCTGCTCCTCCCTGGAACACCCCCAACACACTCTGATGCTAAGCGGTTAGCATCAGGGCACGAAAGGGCAATAATCAGGGATATTCAGCAGCACTAACCATGTTAGTGCCGTTGAATATCCCTCTTAGCAGCAGTTACATGGTTTACAGGACCATAAACCATGTAACTGTCCTTTGAATATCTGGCCCATTGTTCTTTGCAAATTTTTCCAGTGGATGTTCCGGGGGGGAATTGGAGTGTGGGTTGGGTGGTGCTGCCATTTACATGTCCATGATGTATTTCACATAGGCCATCATAATGCAGGATGGAGTTTTTGAACATAACAATTTAAATCTGCTATAAATCACAAATAAGCACAAGACTTTGCTGTCTTTGGGACTGCTTGTGATGATGGTGGCTGGAGGAGCTTTGCTGGTGAGTTCCTTGGCCCGACTATCATCTGTGTCCAAGTGGGTGTGTTTTGTGCTACCTGCTGTTTCCATAAATTTCATACTGTTCCTTTCCAAACCTACCTTCCACCCCCTTTCAAAGACCCACCCAGTACATTCCCTCTCCTTGAACTCCCTCTATCCCTCACCTGTGCCAGTTCCATACTCCTAATGTCCCTCTCCCTAGCCCAGGGTGTATCAGTTTTCCTGTTGCTATCCTGCCTGCTACTGTTTGTTTGCATGTGCCTCAGTGTTCCCAGCTCTGTATGTGTCTCTGTGTGATTCACTGCTGTGTATGCATGTGTGTGTGTTCCTAATGCAGAGTGTGTGCAGGTGCTGGTGGAGGAATTCACTGAGTTTTGTTGGAGGGAGTCATTGGGTATGTACAGAGGGAGTCACTGGGTAAAGGTGGAGAGAGATAGGAGCCATGGGTGACCTGAACTGATGGTTTGCATAGGCCATACCTCATGAGGACTGCAGAGAACATGGGAGAGTCACCAAGAGACATCAGTATCAGAGAGTATTTAGGCCCAGGACCTAATTCCTAAACCTCGCAAATCAGCAGTGCCTCACCAGGTTCTGCTTTTATAAGACAACCATCCACTATCACTGCCAGCAGCTAGGCTGCACCTCCATTCCACCATATAGTGGGGCCAGCCCATGCTCATACACCTCAAGGCCACTATGGTCCTCATCTTCCTAGCCACTGACAGTTTCCAGTTTGTATTGGCCTCATAGTGGATCTTAGTCAAACATTGCACAGTGTGTTTCACAGATCCTGTGGGCCTTTCTAACTCACCCTGTAGAATAAGTAGCCTTCATTGAGATAGTGCAAAAGATACAGCTAGTCATGGCCAGATTCTTCTGTACAGGGGATCATCAATTTTACATATGTAGCCATGAGGTCTTCACAAGGGAGGGAGGAAACCTACCACAACAGGAAGGCATTCTACTCACTGAAAATGTAGTTAGTCTGCAATGCATAAGGGGAGACAACTGATATCTTTCAGAGGTTCCCAGATTTCTTCCATGACTCTCACATCCTGACACACTGTGGCATCTACTGTATGTGAGATTACAGAGCAGAGAAATCACTGATGGATGGCTGTTAGGAAAGTTCTGCACCAGCTCACTCTGTCACCTATATGTACATAAGCTAGGAGGCCCCAGTAGTCCCTGGAAGCAGCAACAATTGAGAAACAGAGCCCATGGTTGCAGTGCCTAACCAGCATAGTAAATAACTTGGTGCTAAACTCTAATCTGTTCCAACTTTCTCTCTGCCCACACAGGTAATAGAGGTGATACTCTGAGGAGGTGGCTCCTGAATCCCATTGTTGCACCCCACACAGATGGTGAGGGGCAGTACAACAGGGTCCACATACACACCTGCTCAATTTTTGAGAGGACCTTTGTCCTGATTGAGAGCTGCTCCTGTTATCTTGATTAATCTGAGAGAGAACTCTATAGCCCAGCAAAGATCTGTCAGATATTTATGGTCTGCGGCATGTTGCACAATTTGGCAATGAGGTGGTGACATCCTCAACATGAAGGACTGGAAATGGAAGATCCAGACACAGATTATGAAAAAGGAAACCCTAAGTAGGAGGACACAGTCCATCTGCACCAGCTTGGCATGACAGCAAGAGTATGTGTTTTATTAGTAAACATGAAAGTATGTACATGTGAATGTCCCATCTACCACTCTCCCCACTATCCCCTGTCCATCCCCCCACCCATCTCCCATGCCCACTTCAGCCACATCTACCTCCAAACCCATCACCAGCCCAGTACCACTTTCCCACTAACAGCCTGCTGTTCCTCTCTACCTTTCACACACCTCCAGCACTAGCCGTCTGTCCCTCCAAGGGGGGACACTGTGGTAAAGCATGACTATTTCTTCCCATGTCCCCTCCTTCATGTCTTGCCTCTCTACCCTCTGATTAGGTGGCTATGATGGTGTATTGGATGATGTCTCACTATTCTCTGAACAGCTGTCTGAGACATCATCCAGCCCACCAGACTTATGTGTATCTCCATAGTATGAGGGAAATATGAAGGTCTCCCCCTTCCACAGAGCACAGGTACCAAAATTTAGGAAGAGGGTGGCATGTCCATGACAGGCAGTTGCTTTGATATGCTGGAAACCAGGGAGGTGGCAGACAGTAGAAGAGTGCATCTTTTTAGTAGCACACAAATAGGTTGAGATGCTGCTGTGGTAGTTGGCTGAAGCTAGGGGCATGATGGTGGATAAAATGGCACAGCTCCATTCACAGACCCTGGATATCAGCTAGCAGGTCCTGTAACACCTTCATCTGTATCCCCTCCAAGTGCATTGGATGCTCTTCAATGGTCATTAATCTCCTCTGCAGCTCAATTTTCTGTTCCCACTGTGTCAGGAGCTGTTGATTCTCCTGCAGCAGTCACTCCACACACTATACCAACTGATGGCTCATCTGGATGATGTGAAGAGAGAGGTTGTCATGGAGGAGAGAGGTCACGTGATAGGAGAGCATCACCCTGGTGTGGCAGGAAGTGATCCTGTATCTAGGACCTGTCCTCCAGGTGATGTAAAACCCTCTTGCACCGAGGAAGTTTCTCCAGGGCCATGTGCCCATGAGGGAAGGGTTAGGACAGCCGTTATAGTTGGTGATTCTATCATTAGGCATGTAGATAGCTGGGTGGCTGGTGGACATGAGGATCGCCTGGTAACATGACTGCCTGGTGCAAAGGTAGCGGACCTCACGCGCCACCTAGATAAGGGCTTAGATAGTGCTGGGGAGGAGTCTGCTGTCTTGGTACATGTCGGTACCAATGAAATAGGAAAATGTGGTAGGGAGGTTCTGGAGGCTAAATTTAGGCTTTTAAGTAGGAAGTTGAAATCCAGAACTTCCAGGGTAGCGTTCTCCGAAATGCTTCCCGTTCCACGTGCAGGACCCAAAAGGCAGGAAGAGCTCTGGAGTCTCAATGCGTGGATGAGACAATGCTGCAGAGATGAGGGTTTTGGATTTGATAGGAACTGGGGAACATTCTGGGGAAAGGAGGGGCTCTTCCGAAGGGATGGGCCTCACCTTAACCCGGATGGAACCAGGCTGCTGGCATTAACCTTTAAAAAGGAGATAGAGCAGCTTTTAAACTAGATAATAGGGGAAAGCCGACAGTCACCCAGAGCGCATGGTTCGGAAGAATGTATCCTTGAAGGATACTACCAAAAGCAGAGAGGTTCCAAAAAAGAGTAAAGTAGCCCAAATGCCCTCGAGTATGGAGCAGACAGAGCTTAAAGATCCCAAATTACCCATGTCTACCAATAGCCAAATTAATATGAATAAAATACAGTCTCTAAAATGTTTGTATGCAAATGCTAGAAGTCTAAAAAATAAGATGGAAAAGTTAGAATATATAGCGTTAAATGAGAGGTTAGATATGACTGGAATATCAGAGACATGGTGGAAGGAGGACAACCAGTGGGACACTGTGATACCTGAGTACAAACTATATCGTAATGATAGAGCTGATCAAATTGGTGGAGGGGTTGCGCTCTATGTTAGAGAGGGCATTGAGTCAGAAAGGATTAAAGTTTTGCAGGAAACAAAATTTGCTGTAGAATCTCTATGGATTGAAATTCCATGTAAAAAGGGGAAGGCAATGGCAGTGGGGGTGTACTATCGACCACCTGGCCAGAATGAACAAATGGATGATGAAATGCTCAAAGAAATCAAGGAAGCTAACAAATGTTACAGCGCAGTAATAATAATGGGTGATTTCAATTACCCCGGTATCGACTGGGTCAGTGTCACGGCAGGACATGCTAGGGAGATAAAGTTCCTAGATGACATAAATGACTGCTTCTTGGAGCAGCTGGTTCATGAACTGACCAGAGGGGAAGCCATATTAGACCTAGTCCTTAGTGGAACACCAGATCTAGTGCAAGAGATAAGGGTGTTGGGGTCACTTGGCAATAGTGATCATAGCATGATCGCCTTTGATTTAATTAGTGGAGGAGGGATAGTACGGAAGTCCACAGTACTACCTTTTAACTTTTGAAAGGGAAACTATGATAAAATGAGAAAAATAGTTAAGAAAAAACTAAAAGGAGCAGTTGCAAAGGTTAAAGACATACATCAAGCTTGGGTGTTGTTGAAAAATACTATCTTGGCAGTCCAGACCAGCTGTATTCCATGCTTTAAGAAAATTGGAAGGAAGTCCAAAAAACTGCCAGCATGGTTTAAAGGTGAGGTCAGAAAGGCTGTTGTTGCCAAAAAAGCATCTTTCAGGAAATGGAAAAAAGAGCCAAACGACAAAACCTGGAAACAGCACAAGCACTGGCAAGGCAAATGCAAGGCATTGATAAAGCAGGCAAAGGGAGAATTTGAGAAGACGCTTGCTGCGGAAGCAAAAATGTGAAATAAAGATTTTTTCAAGTACTTTCGTAGCAAAAAACCTGTGAGAGAGTCAGTTGGTCCATTAGATGATAGAGGAGTTAAAGGGGCACTAAGAGGCGACAAGGCGATAGCGGAGAGACTGAATGAATTTTTTGCTTCGGTCTTTACTGAGGAAGATGTAGGGATGTTACCTATGACTGAAGTGGTATTTAAAGGTGCGGAAGAATTGAAGGAAATATCGATACATCAGGAAGATGTATTACAACTATTAGATAAACTGAAGAGTAGCAAATCACCTGGGCCGGATGGTATACATCCAAGGGCATTGAAAGAACTGAAATATGAGATTGCAGACCTGCTATTAGTAATCTGTGAAGTATCATTAAAATCATCTCTAATACCTGAAGATTGGAGGATCGCCAATATAACACCAATTTTTAAAAAGGGATCCAGGGGTGATCTGGGAAACTACAGACCGGTGAGCCTCACGTCAGTACCGGGAAAAATGGTAGAAACCATCATAAAGAATAAAATTACTCAGCATGTAGATAGTCATGGCCTAATGGGAGACAGCCAACATGGCTTTAGACAAGGAAGATCTTGTCTTACTAATCTGTTATGTTTTTTTGAAAGTGTGAATAAACAGGTGGACAAAGGTGAGTCGGTTGATATAGTGTATCTGGACTTTCAGAAAGCCTTTGACAAGGTCCCTCATCAGAGACCTTTGGCAAAACTAAAGAGTCATGGGATAGGAGGCAGTGTACTACTGTGGATCAAGAACTTGCTAAAAGATAGAAAGCAGAGGGTTGGGCTAAATGGCCAATTTTCCCAATGGAGAAAGGTGAATAGTGGTGCACCCCAGGGATCTGTGCTGGGTCCGCTGCTTTTTGACATATTCATAAATGACCTGGAAAGTGGAATAACGAGTGAGGTTATCAAATTTGCAGATGACACAAAACTATTTAAAGTTGTTAAAACCCAAGGGCATTGTGGAAAATTGCAAGAGGATCTTGATAAATTGGAAAACTGGGCATCAAAATGGCAGATGAAATTTAATGTGGACAAGTGCAAAGTTATGCACCTAGGGAAGAACTACCCAAACTATGGTTACACAATGCAAGGTTCCACATTAGGAACCACCACCCAGGAAAAAGATTTAGGCGTCATTGTGAATAACATGCTAAAACCCTCGGCCCAGTGTGCAGCGGCGGCCAGGAGAGCAAATAGAATGCTAGGTATAATAAGGAAAGGAATGGAAAATAAAATGAAAGATATTATAATGCCTCTATATCATTCCGCAAAAAAGTGAAAACCTATCTATTTTCTAAGCATTACAACAATACAGATCATCCCTCAATAGATTTAGATAAAGGCTAACCAGTTTTTTGTCTAATATATCCCAACAACCTAAACATACAATTCTTTATAGCTGAAACTGTACTTTGCACAATGCTTAAGCCCTACATAATGTGTATCTGTATATAATGTATATAGTTCGCACTGTTCCGTGCTGTTCAGTTTTAACATTTGTAGTTTACTTAGTTTATTGCTTTTGGTTATATGATGTTACATGTAAAACAAACTCTGCTTTGTTAATTGTTGTTCATTGTGAACCGCAACTGATCTATGGAAGATGCGGTATATAAATGATTGTTAAATAAATAAATAAATAAGAACATAAGAACATAAGACATGCCATACTGGGTCAGACCGAGGTCCATCAAGCCCAGTATCCTGTTTCCAACAGTGGCCAATCTAGGTTATACGTACCTAGCAATATCCCCAAAAGACACAGGTTCCACAATGCTTGTACTGGGTCAAGCATTGATATCCTGGGTCCCTTTTTAATAGTGGTTTATGGACCTTTCCTCCAGGAACTTGTCCAAACCTTTTTTAAACCCAGCTATACTAACAGCCCTTACTACATCCTCCGGTAACAGATTCCAGAGTTTGATTACACGTTGAGTGAAAAAATATTTTCTCTTATTTGTCTTAAATAGTTTACCCTGTAGCTTCATTACATGTCCCCTAGTCTTTCTATACTCTGATAGCGTAAACAATTGATCCACGTTTATCCGTTTCACTCCATTCATTAATTTATAGACCTCTATCATATCTCCCCTCAGCCGTCTCTTCTCCAGGCTAAAGAGCCCTAACCTTCTTAGCCTCTCTTCATAGGAGTAGCCTTCCATCCCCTTCACCAATTTGGTGGCTCTTCTCTGTACTTTTTCTAATAACGCTATGTCCTTTTTAAGATACGGTGACCAGAATTGCACACAATATTCAAGGTGCGGTCGTACCATGGAGCGATACAGAGGCATTATAATATCCTTTGTTTTGTTCTCCATCCCTTTCCTTATGATACCTAGCATTCTATCATTCTACAAATGATGAGACCACATCTTGAATATTGTGTGCAATTCTGGTCGCCATATCTTAAAAAGGATATAGCGTTATTAGAAAAGGTTCAGAGAAGAGCCACCAAAATGGTAAAGGGGATGGAAGGATACTCCTATGAAGAAAGGCTGAAAAGGTTAGGGCTCTTTAACCTGGAAAAGAGACGGCTGAGGGGAGATATGATAGAAGTCTATAAATTAATG
Organism: Ichthyophis bannanicus; assembly: GCA_033557465.1. Taxonomy (NCBI): domain Eukaryota; kingdom Metazoa; phylum Chordata; class Amphibia; order Gymnophiona; family Ichthyophiidae; genus Ichthyophis; species Ichthyophis bannanicus. The sequence continues at coordinate 7,165,039 of JAWIIG010000027.1, read as the reverse complement.
AAGGGAGTGGAACGGGTAAACGTAGATCGATTGTTTACGTTATCAGAATATAGAAAGACTAGGGGACATGCAATGAAGCTACAGAGTAAACTATTTAAGACTAATAAAAGAAAATATTTTTTCACTCAACGTGTAATCAAACTCTGGAATTTGTTAACGGAGGATGTAGTAAAGGCTGTTAGTGTAGCTGGGTTTAAAAAAGGTTTGGACAAGTTCCTGGAGGAAAGGTCCATGAACCATTATTAAGAAGGGACCCAGGAAATCAATGCTTGACCCAGTACAAGCATTGCGGAACCTGTGACTTTTGGGGGAACTGCTAGATATGTATGACCTAGATTGACCACTGTTGGAAACAGGATACTGGGCTTGATGGACCCTGGTCTGACCCAGTATGGCATATCTTATGTTCTTATATGTTCTTAGGTTCTTCTAGGTCCAGGCTGCTGGTGCTCCCTCCTCAGACTCCTAGCCATCATGGAAGGGAAATGGTGGGGGAAGATAGATGTCATCCACCTCTTCTTCCTGTTCACAGTTCACCTGGATACCAGTATGGCCCTCCACCTCCACATCCTGACATTTCTCCTGGCTGGTACTTGGTTCTTCACCTCAGTGTTTGTGCCATCCTCTGTTCTGGCTGCCATGGACTGCAAGGGGGGGTCTTTCTCCGTGGATTAGTACTACTATTACTGCTACTATTACTACTAATCATTTCCATAGTGCCACATAGCACTGTACAAATACATGTGAGAGGCAGCCCCTGCTCATCAGAGCTTACCGTCTAGTCAAGATAGACAACATAACAACTGAAGACTAGGATATGCCTAGGGGAATGGAAATGAAACACATAGGTGGCAAACAGGAAACTAAGCGGATCAGGATCCAAAAGCAGCCTCGAAGAGGTGAGTTTTAGCCTTGATTTCAATAGGTCCAGAGTCTGACATAGCAGCTCAGGTAGTTTGTTCCAAGCATAAAGAGCAGTAAGGTGCAAAGATCAATGTCTGGAGTTGGCAGTGGAAGAGAAGGACACAGATAGAAGAGATCTGCCAGAAGAGCAGAGGTCCTGAGGAAGAGTGTAGGGAGAGATAAGAGTAGAAGCAGCTTCAGCGCTGCTGCTCTCTAGCAGAACTTCACCCGTAGCCTCCCCTATCGATAGGAAATCAAATGTACTCATTCATTATGTGCAGGCAATATATTTACCCATTGTGAAATCATCCTCATATGCTCAATACAACAAAGATATCCCTTTTGGTCCAGATGTGCACAGTGTGTGAATGAGGATGGAATTCTCAATAGTGCCCATAGCTCCTATGGTATGATGCTGCCCATGCCTACTTGTGTTCTACAAGTGATAAACCCAAAGTTATATGAAGGAGCTGTGCCTTCTAATGTCACACACTTTTCATGTCCATATTAAACCACATGTTCCTCGGTGCCCACTGGGAGTGGGTACTGCTGGGGTGGAAGGTAGGGACATAGCCTATACAAACATCTAATTACTGCATATGCACCTTGGCACATACAATGAAAACTGGTCAGGCTAAAAATGTGTGGTGCCACAACTCAGGTGCACTCTGTTGAAGAACAAGCAAGTAGTTATACTGATGTTAAACAAGAAGATTGTGATGAGCTTTGACACTAAGCTCAGGAACATAGGGCAGATATCTCTGTCAGATATGAATACTGCTTTCTAACACCATAGCACCAGCCTGAAGAGTGTTCTATGTGCCCCACTGAAGCAGTGCAGTGAGTGCCTTTGAGTCAGTGCTGACTCCTGGTGACCCAGCAGCTCTTGGGCTTTCTTGGTAGTGCGACCAGAAGTAGATTGCCAGGCATTTCATCCAAGGCAATGGAGAGGTAAGTGACTTGCTCAAGACCATAGGGAGTGCTAGTGGGAACTGAATTCTGGTCTCTTGGTTACCAAGACAATGCTCTAACTTCTAGACTCCTCCTCCACCTTCTGAATCAGATATTGCACCATTTTTGGTTGTAGGGCATTGCCTAGGGAATAGCCTGACCACTGAGGTGCATCAGTAGAGGTCACTACATCTGAATATGCAATGCCACTCGATCATAGCATTACAACTGATGAGAGGTGAGACTACAGCACAGCATGGCATTATAAATCATTTGGTGACAGAGCCCACTTCTCTCCCACTGCTCTCACTACTGGAAAGGGATGTTAATACACTCCCACCATGAGTGAAGGCAACGAGGATAGGGTTATTGGTTGCTACATGCTCCAACATCAGGACTAGGTGCAGGAGAAATCTCAAACATAGGTGGTAGATCATGCAGGGAAAAGTAGGAATGTAGGGCAAGGTGTGCTAGAGATACCAACCAAGTTTTCATGTGGCTCTAGAGGAGTCTAGCTTGCCCATTCCTCTCAATGATTCTTCATCTATAGTTTCCAACACCTGGCATTCAAGGACATTGAGGACCCTCAGCTGACTATCTGGACCAGTCTCAATGCACTTTTTCTTGGTCTTACTCTTGACCTCCCCCCCACTTCCTTTACAGGTCCTCTGCTTCACTATTCCTGTGGTATACGGCATTCACACATTGGCATATTCCCAGGCAGATTGCTTTTGCTTCTCTTTGCAGATGAGCTCCTTCAACTTTGGCACCATGCCCTGCTGAGAATCAACACAAATCATAGCATTTCTAAAATAGGCCAATACACATGTTTGTTCTGGTCTTATACTCATGTATAAGGTGAGGCTTCCATGTCGGCATTTAACACGTGGTTCATTCTGAAATGATCCACAGCTGGACCTGTGTATTGGGGATAAACATTTATAACAGTTATTTTACAAACAGATAAGACCCGTTTATCTAACTTACATGTGACTGACTGCAAAATTGGTAGTTCATGTATGGCAATTGTGCTGAGACTTCCACTGCCTAAGGTGGTCCCCATTTATTTATAGGAGTTCCTTGAAAAGCACCAGCCTACCCCAAGTTATACAAGTAGGAGAGGTGCACTCTGTCATGGGCTAGTCATTCATCTGAATGGGTCTTATCTTCATGCATCCACAGGAAGCTGTGTCCTCCCTAATGTCTGGCTATGGATGGATGGTGGATGGTTATAGCGGACTATAACAGAAGAAGAGACGTGACGTCAGTACCGATGGAGCCCATGTGGGAATCCTCCCCAAAGTCCAATAGGAAAGCCATTGGGAGCACTCTACTGCACCTGAGCATCTGCCTTCCTGCCTTCCCAACTCCTCTGCTCAGTTGAGTTTGTAGTTGAGAGGAAGAGAAAAAATAAACCAACTCTACAAATCCCAGAGGAGAAGGGCGGGTTGTGAAGACTAATTCCTGCTGTTCCCAGAGATCACCTGTTACAGGTGAGTAACTACACTATCTCTAGGAACAAGCAGGAACGCAGTCTTTACATATGGGACTCACTAGCTCCCAGGCACAAGACTGGCATGGGGTGAGAGCAGTGTGAACCTTGAGGCTAAAGCTTAGTGTCGAATACTGTGGACACGATATGGCCCATTAGATTCAATTCCAGGAGGCAATGCCTCCTATAATGATAGTCTGGTCTCTTGTAGAAGTCCAGAATGGAGGGTAGGAGTTGAGCTTAAGTCTCAAAGAGGTGCTGGTGTAAAGCTTGGCCAAAGACAGCATCCTGATGGGAGTCCCTGTCCAAACAATTATGTGCAGAAAAAGTATGAATGGATGACCAGGTAGCTGCCCCATTGGATACTGAATGGAGTTTGGCTATGGAGGTTGCCATAGCCTGCACATTATGAGCAGTAACATGACCCTCCAGGGAGAGTCCTGCCTGTGCATAAGCAAAATAAATACAATCTGCTATCCTTCTGTATAGAGTTAATTTTGTCACTGATAGTCCAAGGTGATTGGGATCGAAGGAAATAAACAATTGAGAAGATCTTCTGTGAACCTTAGTTCTATCCAAGTAGTAAGTCAGCGCTCGCTTTCAGTCTAAGGTATATAGCGCTGCTTCAGTCTGAGATGAATATGGTCTCAGGAAAAAATGGGTAGGATTACCAACTAGTTCAGGTGGAAGGAAGAGACCACCTTCAGAAGGAAGTGTGGATGGGTACGGAGGACCACCTTAACATGGTGGAACCGGGTGTATGGCGGATCTGCCCCCAGAACCTGCAGTTCACTGATGTGGCAGGCTGACATGACAGCGATGAAGAAGATTGTCTTCCAAGACAATAACTTCAGTGAAGTGATGGCTAAAGACTCAAAAGGAGGCTTTAGAGGTTGAGCTAGAAACATGTTGTGGTCCCAGGCCACCGGAGATGGCTAAATGTGTGTTTTGAACAGCAGGAGACCCTGCATGAAGCATGCTACTAAGGGGTGTGAGGAGGCAGGCTGTCCAGTGGTTTGCAATAGGCCACAATGTCACTAAGATGAACTCTGACTTAGGGGTATGTTTACTAAACTCCGGTAATGTTATGGTCGTTACGTTCCCCGGTAATGTTACGGATGCTCATATAAAGGGGTGGGCGGTGTATCGGTAAAGCAAGCCGTGTCAGGTAACACGCATTACAAGGCACGTAACATGCGGTACAGTTCGCCATGGACCCACCGCGCGTGAACATCACAGCCGATGGGAAGCAGTAGCGCGTCCGAAGGGGTTGCAATCTAAGGTGCGCTGACATTAGAAGATGCACTGAGGGATGTGCAGACATGGTGCAATATGAGAAACAGAGCCATAGGTGTAGGGCCATAGACCACAGGCAGCTGATATCACAGTCTGTAATAGGACATGAGCCACAGTTAACACATGCACACACACCATGAAATGGTGTGCAGTGAACCCAGCATGCAGAGGAGTAAACGGTAACGGAAAGGGCATCAGGGGTCGGTCTTAAGGGCCAGCTGTGTGGATGGAATGTGTATAAGGGCAAAATGGGTAGGGAATCCAAAAAGGAGTAAGAGGGAAGTGAATTGGTACACTGAAGAGCCCAAACACAGCTCACTGAAAACAATACCAAACCACTGAGCCACCTGGCTACCCAGACATCCCAAAGAGAGGAGCATATTTAACAGCTAGCTTGTGATGGATAGGCTGCATGGAGCAGTGTACAGTGAAGAGAGGGAAGGGTGTGTGGAGAAGGGACAAAGCCAGAGCCATTGTATGGTAAGGAGAGCAGAACAAACGAAAGGAAATGAAAATGAACCTGTGGGACCCAAACCCACAACCTATGTTAGCTCCACGCATGTCTGCAACCACTATCCCAAACAACCACAACAAGCACAATGCAAATATGTTCCACCAAGTGGCCATCATGTCTGCTAGATTATCACGCAGTAGTGCGTCCTACTCGTTCTGCATCCTACACACATTGTGCCGTATGTGCGTTGCAGAGAACGTGCATAGCAGGGTGTCTAATGCACAGCATGCACAAGAACACGTGATACGTCTAGACGCCTTAGCATACGAGGGGGTACCCAAAAAAAACCAGGAATAACATTGCTGTGGGCGGAGCTTGTGTAGTACACACTTCTGCCGCTAGACGTGTATAATGCAACTCATTCTCAGTTCAGTGCCGCCTGTGTTGTCGACCTGGCTTGTTCTGTTCATCTGCAGTGATTGGTTTTGCTAGCGCTGTTTTGTTCTTGTTTCTTTTTTTATGATGACAAGTTTAAGTGAACAACATGCAGCTGTGAAATTGTGTTTTCTACTTGGTAAAAATGCTGCTGAAACTGTTTTAATGTTGAAAACAGCTTATCAAGATGACGCTATGGGAAAAAGTCAAGTGTACCAGTGGTTTGCTCGGTTTAAAAATGGTGACATGTCGATTGATGACAAACCTCGTTCTGGGCGTCCATCAACTGCCCGAATCGACGAAAATATTGAAAAAATTAGACAGCTTGTGCTCACAGACCGTCGACAGACAATTGATCAACTGTCAGAGATTAGTGGGTTATCTTGGAGCTCGGTTCAGCGAATTTTAATGGAAGATTTGGGAATGAAAAGGGTTGCTGCCAAGTTTGTTCCTCGGGTTCTGACTGACAATCAAAAGGAACATCGAGTTGAAACATGTCGTGTTTTGAAACAACAGCTTGAAACTGATCCAGATTTTCTGTCAAAGGTCATTACAGGTGATGAGTCATGGTGCTATGGTTAAGACCTAGAAACAAAGCAACAGTCAAGCCAATGGAAGACGTCATCGTCACCCCGTCCAAAAAAATGTCGTCAAGTCAAATCAAACATCAAAACAATGCTGATTTGCTTTTTTGATGCCAAGGGGGTAGTTCATTCAGAGTTTGTTCCCCCAGGTCAGACCGTCAATTAAACCTTTTATTTGGAAGTTTTAAGAAGATTGTGCAACAGTGTTCGTCAAAAAAGACCCGATTTTTTTGGGTACCCCCTCGTATATAGTCAGATTATGGCACGTAACAACGCATGTCCCAAACAGACATCACACGCATTCACCGTAACATGGTACACTGCAATACTGCACACTACAGTAGGAAACCTACCCATTACCCTTCCCCTGTGCTCCCACCAGCTCTAGGACTACAACTGTTGCTCAGTCCCCAACCATGGTCTGACATTCACCAAAAGCAGGAACAGTCAGACTGTACCTGCTGCACCGAGCCAGGTGTCTCAGCCATGCACAAACTAACCGCGGGCACTCCGCTAGCCAGTCTATCCTGCATGTTCACAGTGGAATTATGTGCACCCAGACCTGCGTTGTATAGCACAAGCACAAGCACTAGCCCCCAGAACAGAGAGCATACATATATCACCTAAGACAGATATTAAGTAACACTATGTGGGAACATAGCCATGCCATGGTCACTGTTTGGTCAGTGTGAGAGTGCCCTAATAGCAAGACGTGCTGTGGCCACCTTGTCCATGCAGGTGATGGTTGGGCACTACAATGTCCCAGTCATTGTCCTACACCCTCTGCTGATGCATCCTGCCCAGTCCGCCCTGCCTGGGCCATACCCACAATACCTTGCTCCTCATTATGCACATTTGCAGGCTAATGCTGGTAATGGTGGGACATTGTAGGCCCAGTGAGGTGTAGGCAGCCATGAAACAATGGATAGACATACACACACACTCACACCTATTGCAGCATTGTGCAAAGATAGGGGTGGTTGGCAACCCTGCCCGCCACACTGGTCCTGATCACAGTGCTGACATTGCCAGACTGTGCAGGAGGTAGTGGTAGTGCTCTGATGGTGACTGTGGCTCCATGCTGGGGCTAACAGCCTGGCTCTGCATGGAGCTTTGGATAGTGGAGCCTGGGTGAATGGGTGTTTTTGCCCCTGTTGGCCACTGCTTTGTGGATTGCACATGTTGATATTGTATCTGCATTGTAGGGTAAAATATAGGGACATGCTCTGCAGGATGCACAGCTGGGACCTGAACCTGTGACCCTCTGCTCTGGGGCACACTGTCTGTGTGAACTGCACCACACTGTTGCCACAGAAGCACAGTAGTCCCTGGGGCTACCTTTACTTCTCCTCAGCCAGACCTTTTCTGTTGCACTGCACACCATGTACTGGTAAAGGGCATGGCCTGGATGCACTGCAGGCAGTTGCCATTGCCCCCTCCAGCACCAACACATATCTCCCTGCCATGCTGCCTGGCCATATGCTGCCAGTGCTGGTAGTGCACAGTCCCAGGCCATGCACTCTGCAGGTAGGTGGTCGCCTAGGGAGCGTGGTCTGGGGTGGGGAGGCATACATGGACATCCTCACATCCCCCCCATCACCGCCTCCTAATATTATGTCCTTTCCACATGGGGGAGGGATGGCAGGGGGAATGTCAGATCAGTGCCCTAGAAACTATTGGCTAGGGTGGACCAGGTAGATGTAGGTGGATTGTGTTTGGCCTTGGTCAGCTGCTGTCTTGCTGATTTCCAGTTTCTATGTTTTTATGTGCCACCTAGGCGACAGCCTAGTCAGCCCTGTGCTACAGCTGCCCCCACTACATGTCTCACTTGCAGCCCCTTATGCCCCATTTGCACCATCGCCATAGTGACCTTTCATACTTGGGCACTATGCTGTTGCTGCATATGGATCACTACTATCACTTTTCTTGGGCTCCCTGCCTATGTTGTACATTGCTGACGCTGAAATGGTTTCACTCTCCTGCATATCTGCATCTAACGACAGGTTTTCAGTCCCGGTAATGTTCAGAATTTCAGTTCCCCGCGTTAGTGTTGCGGAAGCTTCTCCCTACCCATTACCCGCCCATTGACTCCTTCTCTCCGCCCTCTCTCCGCCCTCTGCAGGACTTACCGTGGACGGTGATGTTAACGTGCATTAAGTACCCTTAACACGCGTTAACGTTACATAACGTGCGTTAACATAGCCGCTGCTATGTTAACGCAGTTTAGTAAACATACCCCTTAGTCTTAAGACCTGCCAAGGACAAGTGGAGGAGATATTATAGAAGAGATTCCAATTGGCATTCAAAGGGGTTAATATCCTGTGGGGAGAACCAGAGAGCAAACCTTCATGATTTAAAGGCATAAGATCATCTGGTGGACTGCTTGAATGATGCAAGCAGGATATACTTGGCCTCCTGTGGCAGGTCGAAGTCAGCAAGTACTATCTCTTCTGCATCCATGCCATGAAGCGAAGGATGTGAAGGTTGGGATGGAGGCACGTCCCTTGGTCCTGGGAGAGGAATTCGGGCGCACATCCAAGTCTGAGAGGTTGAGTCTGTGCAAGGCGAAGAAGCAGAGGAAACCACAGTTGATGAGGCCAACAAAGGGCTATGAGGATCACAGACCCCTTTTTGGCCTGTAGCTTGAAGAGCGTTTTGGGTATCAAGGGGAGAGAGACCCTGTCCTCAATGGAGAAGGGAAGTTTCTGGGGCCTGTCGGTGCAGAGACAGAAGCCTGGAGCAGAAGAGTGGAAGCTGTGGGTTCCATTCCGTACAAGATGTCCATGCCCCTGTGCACCCGATCAGAATCAGATGCACAGGGGCAGATGTGATTCTGATCCCATGGGACACATGTAGCCCCGTGGGATCAGAATCGCGACTAGGCCTGTATGTGCAAACTTGGGACCTGATCCTGGTTGGCCTGCATGTACAGGCCTCTACCCAGCTAATCCAGTCAAGGCTCCTGAATGAAGCCGTGATGCCATGGCATCCGGTATCCATGGCACCATGGTTCCATTCAGGAGCCATGATCCCCAGCCACTGAGACAATGCATTCCTTGCAGCCCAACCCCAAATCCAGCCTCCCAAGGCCAGTTTTAGGCTGCAGGGAATCTCCTGCATTCCAAGCCTGCCGTCTCAGAAGTGGAATAAGTTCCCGGTTCCGTCTGCCAGTCTTGATGTATAGGGCCAACAGCTGAATTGGCCCTGTACATCCGGGGCCACAGACCACCCACAGTCTGCCCTGTCTCCGCCTCCACACCACCCCTTTCCCACCCCCTGTCTAGCTTCCCCATACAAAATCCCTGTTCAAACAGGAAGGTTAGTCAGGGTCAGCAGAGGGGACCGAATAGCGGGAATGGACTTCCCAACAGGACATCCATCCCCGCTATTTGCAGCTCAGAATGACCCCATGTGTGTTCTACAGAGTGGTAAAAAGATCTATGAGTGGGATTCCTCACATTTGGAAGATCCAAGCAGCCAAATCCCGATGTAGGGTCCACTCATGTGGAGGAAGGATTTGGTTTAGCCTGCCCACAAGTACATTGAGGTCGCCCGGGAGGTACACCATTCTGAGGTGAATGTGGGTGTGATGGCAAAAACCAAAGATGATAGGATCCTGCTCCCCCTCCCCCCCCCCCCCCCCGTTTGTTCACATAGAACATGACAGCCTCGTTGTCCATCCTGACTAATACCTGTTGCCCTGAAAGCTGGGGTTGAAAAACCTGAAGGGCATTTGTTAATGCCCGTAATTCTAGGAGGTTGATCTGTACAGCAAATTCCTATTGTGTCCACAGTCCCTATGTGGTTAGATCATTCAGATGCGCTTCCAAACCCAACTTGAAGGCATCTGTTGTCAAGCTGCATCGAGGTGGAGGCATCTGTGAACACCACCTGTGAAGAGACATGATCAGTTGAGGGGTGATGTGGATCTTGTTTCTGAGATACCACTTTGCTTGCATCCATTGAGAAGACAGTCCATTGGGCTTGATGTATGTGTATTTATTTATTTAATGTTTTTCTTATACCGCCTTTAAGCCAAGGCAGTTTACAGAGTACAAACAATAAACAAACTCAATTGAGTTGTAGTTTCATAGGGCCCGATTTTAGAAGGCATTTACATGGTTAACAGCCCATCTTAACCATGTAAATGCCTTAATTGAGGATTTTCAAAGACACCTAGTGCCTTTGAAAATCTCTGATTAAGTCCCCTGCACACCCTGATGCTATCCAGTTATATGTGGTGTGTGTTGGGGGCGTTCTGGGGCAAAGCGAAAGCAGGGAATGGCACTAACCAGGTAGCAGCAATTTTGGATGCTGCCTGATTAGCACTCTGCACCTTAAAGATAGGTGAGGAAAACCCTTGCCTATCTTTAAGGCGCTGGGGCTAACCATGCAGCACACAGTAAAGGGCAGTATATCAAGTGCCTAAACCATAAACCATAAACCATGGTTTAAAGGTAGTGGCATTGGCAATCACTGTATTACATGAGTGTATTAGGCTGTCCAGGTCATGTATGTCAGAGTCCAGGTGTGAGGAGACATCATCTAGTGGAGGAGTGGCCTAGTGGTTGGGGCAAGGTACTTCAGGCCGGAAGGTCGGGGGTTCAAATCCCACTAGAGGACAGCAACCTTGGGCTGGAAGGACTGGGGTTTCTAGTCCCACAGGTGCTCCTTGTGGTCTTGGGCAAGCCACTTAACCCTCCATAGCCCATGTTCCCCATAAAATAGTTATCTCCAAGTTATAATGCCCTGTTCAATGTAATTTCAGTTTGTTCAATGTAAACCGCACTGATGCTGAATAGCGCGGTATATAAGAGAATGTAAATAAATAAAATAAATAAATAAAAAATCTAGGAAGGATTGCTTGTTGAATGCTTTGAAGTGGTCAATGTTGGGCTACTGCTGGGGGAAGTGTGGGATCTGGGATCCGGCTGGTAGGATGAGTGAGATCATAGTATGATCTGACTATGGCACAGGGTCGATCTGTGTGTTGAATTCTGTTGCAGGGAGATGTCTAGGTGCAAACACAAGGTCTAGTGTTGCTCCTTTAGAAGGAGTCAGCTCTTTGATTATTTGGTATGGTTGACATGCTTTCATAGCATTGGTGAATTCACAGTCTTGCTTAGTGCAGGCAGATGCAAGGTTTATACCCCCAAGGAGGAAGAAGTGTTTGTTGGATGCTACATGCATGCATGCTTTTTCTAGCATGTCTGATAGGTCTTCTGTCTTCAAGGAAAGTGTTTAGTATATTAGGCGGATAGTGTGGTCCCTACTAGAGATTTTGAAGATGTTCATCATTTCTAAGGAGTAAGAATTGAGCATGGTGAAGTTTAGATGCTCTTTTGCCATGATCAGGACACCTCCTCCTCTTCTGCCTGCTCTGGTGCAGTTGAAGAGCTTGTAAGGGGGGGGGGGGGACAAATGGTTAAGGAGTACTTTGTCAGTTGTAGAAATCTAGGATTCAGTGATGCACATAAGGTCAGTGTTGCTGAGGCGCATGAAATCTGCTATAATGGGAATCTTGTTGCATATTGAGCAGGCATTCATTAGTGAGCATTTGATGGGATAGTGAAGTTGGTTCTGTCTAAAGTGGTATTTCTGTTGCTGGGTGGTTTTTATTTCCAGTAATCTATGTTCGGGTTTTACATGCAGCGCTTTGTGGCATGTGACTGGGGTGGGGAGCCTTGGTCGGTAAAGAATTGGAATGTTGTCGTTGTAGGTTGCTACTACTTGTGGGGGTATTAGAAGGAAGGGTAGGGTCAGTATCATCATTGTGTAAACTTATGGAGCATCATGTAATGCTGAGGAGTTGGAGATTCACCGGAGGGATCTTTGTTGTTTTTTGTGGCAGTTCCTTGGAGTATAGTGTTTGTTCTCTTCCAGCACTGTTATGGGATCGCTGTGTTCTGGAGATGCAGCATGAGTAGTATCTTTGCTGTGCCTGTAGGAGTCTTTAGTTGCCGTGTCTTCTGCAGCTGCATTCAGGAGTGATCCCTGATGGAGTGCGTCCAATGCAAGGTCTTCGTTGGTGGTTGGGTGGTATCTTATTGCTGTGTCACATTGACCCGTGCCTAAGGGCCATTCCAAGCACCTTAAATTTAAAGATCTTGGGGCTGCGCTGAATGGATGACTGGCAGAAGTAGGAAGGAGCTCACTCCCTTGCTTGCTGGTGATGTTTGGGTCACTGCTGGTCTTCCCGTGCCCCAGCACCTTGAATTTAAAGATCTTGGGGCTGTGCTGAGTGGATGGCTGGCTGGAGCAGGGAGGAACTCACTTCCTCACTTGCTGGTGCTGTTTCGTCTGCCACTGGTCTTCCTGCACCTCCAGTACCTTGAATTTAAAGATCTTGGGGCTGCACTCAGTGGATGGCTGCCCAGGGCGGGAAGGAGCTCCCTCCCTCAATTGCTGGTGCTGTGCGGGCCACCGTTGGTCTTCCTGCATCCCTAGTGCTTTGAATTTAAAGATCTTGGAGCTACACTGATTGAATGGCTGTAGTTGAGCATAGGGGACAACATGGACCATGGAGGCCATATGACCCAACAGACATAGCATTTCTCGAGCCATTATGTGGCTTTGCTGTTGCCTTTATTTCAGCAGTTTGATGAGGCAGGCACAGAAATCTAGTGGAAGAATAGCTCGGACCTATTGGGTGTCTAAGAATGCTCTGATGAATTCCAGATGTTGAGCTAGAGCAAGGTAGACTTTGGGAAGTTTAGGAAAAATCCCAGATGTTGGAGCAATATGATGGTGTGATGAAGGGAGGGTTTTACCTCCTGAGAAGAGTCTCCCTTGATAAGCCAGTCATCTAAGTAAGGGAAGATGAAAACCCCAAAGTGCAGAGATAGGCAACGACTACTGCCATGCATCTTGTGAATACTCGTAGTGCAGAGGTTAATTTGAAGGCCGCACATGGTATTAGTAGTAGTTCTCCTAAAACATGAAGCACAGATATTGTCTGTGGTGAGGATGGAACAGTAAGTGCATGTTCGCCTCCTTTAGGTCTAGAGAACATAGTCAATCTTGTCTCTGGAAGTATGGGAGAAGAGTTCCCAGGAAAATCATTTTGAATTTTTCAACGACCAGAAACTTGTTTAGGTCTCTGAGATCCAAGATGGGCCTGAAACCTCCTGTTTTCTTTGGAATGAGAAAACATGGAGAGTAGAAGCCCATCCCTTCTTGAGGAGGAGAAATCTTTCTATTGCACCTTGGGATAAAAGGGTGGACACCTTTTCTCAAGAAAGTGCTTTGAAGGGGATGGTTGGGATAGTCCTCTCTTAAGCTGGTAGGGGATACGATCTCAAAGTGAAGCAGATACCCTCTTTGGACGATGTTGAGAGTCTACTGAAGTTATGAGCTGAGCACAGGAACAGAGTCTGCCTGCTCTGGAGGGGCTGGGGACCTTACAGAGGCAGCATGGCAATGCTCTCTAGGAAGGAATCAAAAACCAAGCACATATTGTGCCTGAGCTGGTGGTTGAGGTTTAAGAGCCTTGGGCAAGGGCCCTGCTGCCACTGCTGAGGCTGGTAAGCAGCTGAGGGTGGGAAGGAAGGATAATATCTCTTCTTCTTAGAATAGAAAGGTTTCTTGGGAAGAGCCTTCCTTTTGGAGGGGTCAGCTGTTTTTCTTTAAAGGCGTTTGAGTGCGAGATCATCTGTCTCAATCTTCCCGGCCTTTTCTCTCCAACCTTTTCCAAAAAGGTTTTCTCCCATATATGGAATATTGGCCAGCTTGTCCTGGACCCACTGTTCGAGATCTGATGCCTGTAACCATGCCATCCTCTGAACCCCAATGCAGACTGTTGAAGCTCTTCTGGTTGACTCAAAGGCATCAAAAGATGCCCTGGTAATAAACTTTGAAGTATTCTGACCTTGCCTGAGGAGTGTCTGGAATGCACTCCTTTTATCATCAGGAAGCATGGGGGCAAATGTTTCCAGATCCCTGGTGACATCTTTTAGAAACATGCCCATGTATAGCATGTAGGAGTTTATACTAGAGGCCAGCATGCATGCCTAAAAGCATCGGTGCCCAAAGGCATTGAGTGTCCTCGAGTCTCTACCCAGAGGCATGGAAGAATGATTTTTTGAACTCTTTATTTTGCACATTGCCAATTTCACCACCATTGAATGATGTGGGAGCTGAGGCTTCTGGAATTCAGTGCATCATATTGAACCTTTTTCTGATAGGTGGAACCATGAGAGGGGCCTCCTATATGTGGAGCATAAGATCTTGTAAGATGTGATACACCGGTAAAGTAGCCACTTCCTTGGGCATGGGAAGGTATTGGAGTATCTCCAGTTCATCGGCCCTCAGTTCCTTCTCTGAGGCTACTATGATGGACAGTCTTGCTGCCATGTCATGGATTCAGTCTTGGAAAGACATATCTTCTGGTGGGGACCTGCGTCATTTATGTGGAGGGGACAGTTCTAAAGAGATATCTGGAAGTTCTTGGGAATCCAGTGATCCCTCGTCAGAATAAGAAGAAGTGTAATTGGAGGCTGACAAGAAGTCAAAGTATCAGCGGTCTTCTGTTTGACCTTGATGCTTTGTTGACGTCAAGGGCCGATGCCGATACCGATGCTCAGAGGTATCGGCATTGGGAACCATGCAGTCTTATACTGTTGGGTACCAATACTGATTGTACTGAGGCTGTCAGGAGTGTGGCCAAAATCCTCTCGAGAGCCAGCATGTGCTGCTCTAGGGAGATGGCCGATGTCTGGTGGAATCACCAACGGGGCTTAGAGCCAGCATTCTAGAACATGGAACCAGTAGCTCTCCAGAAGTCAATTCCTCGGGAGCATCCTGGAACCCCTCCTGTGCTTTGGAGGACAGGTTATCCTGCTGGGGCTCCTTGGCTGGCCGGTCTGCATCGGAAGCACTCCTAGCAGAGTCTTGATGCTTATGTTGTGACTTTCCTCTAGTCTTAGTATCGGCCTTCGATATCAATGCTTAGTTCCCTTTTTACCCCATATCATCTAATGGCCCAACTGACTCTGTCACAGGTTTTTTGCTACAAATGTACTTGAAAAAATTCTTTATTACACATTTTTGCTTCCACAGCAAGCTTCTTCTCAAATTCTCACTTTGTCTGCCTTATCAATACCTTGCATCTAACTTGCCAGTGCTTATGTTGTTTCCAGTTTTCGTCATTTGGCTCCTTTTTCCATTTCCTGAAAGATGCTTTTTGGCAACAACAGCCTCGCTGACCTCTCCTTCAAACCATGCTGGCAGTTTTTTGGACTTCCTTCCACTTTTCTTAAAGCATGGAATACAGCTGGTCTGGGCTTCCAAGATAGTATTTTTAAACAACATCAATGCTTGATGTAAATCTTTAACCTTTGCATCTGCTCCTTTTCATTTTTTCTTAAATATTTTCCTCATTTTATCATAGTCTCCCTTTTGAAAGTTAAAAGGTAGTACTGTGGATTTTCTTACTGTCTTTCCTCCATTTATTAAATCAAAAGTGATCATACTATGATCACTATTGCCAAGTGGCCCCAACACCCTTATATTTTGCACCAGATCTTGTGTTCCACTAAGGACTAGGTCCAAAATGACTTACCCTCTGGTAGGTTCATTAACCAGCTGCTCCAAGACACAGTCATTTATTTCATCTAGAAACTTTATCTCCATAGCATGTCCTGCCGTGACACTGACCGAGTCAATGCCAGGGTAATTGAAATCACCCATTATTATTACTGTGCTATAACTTTTGTCAGCTTCCCTGATTTCTTTGAGCATTTCATTATCCATTGTTCATTCTGGCCAAGTGGTCGATAGTACACCCCCACTGCCATCACCTTCCCCTTCCCTTTTATACATGGAATTTAAATCCATAGAGATTCTGCAGTGAATTTTGTTTCTTGCAAAACTTTACTGTAATCCTTTGTGACTCAATGTCCTCTCTAACATAGAGTGCAACCTCTCCACCAATTTGATCTGCTCTATCATTACAATATAGTTTATATCCAGGTATCACAGTGTCCCACTGGTTGTCCTCCTTCCACCATGTCTCTGAGATACCAATCATATCTAACCTCTCATTTAGTGCTATATATTCTAACTTTCCCAACTTATTTTTTAGACTTCTATCATTTACATACAAGCATTTTAGAGGTTGTATTTTATTCATATTAATCTGGCTATCAGTAGGCAGGGATAATTTGCAATCTTTAAGCTCTATTTGCTCTGTACTCAAGGGCATTTAGGTTGCTTTTGCCTTTATTGGAACCTCTCTGTTGATATGCCCTAACTTCAATCTTTTGCTAGTATCCTTCAAGGATACATTGTTCCAAACCATGCGCTCTTGGGCGACTGTCGGCTTTCCCCTATTATCTAGTTTAAAAGCTGCTCTATCTCCTTTTTAAAGGTTAATGCCAGCAGCCTGGTTCCATCCTAGTTAAGGTGAAACCCATCCCTTCAGAAGATCCCTTCCTTTCCCCAGAATGTAACCCAGTTCCTAACAAATCCAAAACCCTCTTCCTTGCACCATCGTCTCATCCACGCATTGAGACTCCAGAGCTCTGCCTGCCTTTTGGGTCCTGCGCGTGGAACAGGAAGCATTTTGGAGAATGCTACCCTGGAAGTTCTGGATTTCGACTTCTTACCTTAAAGCCTAAATTTAGCCTCCAGAACCTCCCTACCACACTTTCCTATATACTGACATGTACCAAGAGAGCAGACTCCCCAGCACTATCTAAGACCTTTTCTAGGTGGCGCGTGAGGTCCGCTACCTTCGCAGCAGGCAGGCATGTTGCCAGGCGATCCTCATGTCCACCAGCCACCCAGCTATCTACATGCCTAATGATCAAATCACCAACTATAACGGCTGTCCTAACCCTTTCATCATGGGCACATGGCCCTGGAGAAACCTCCTCAGTGTGAGAGGGTTTTACATCACCTGGAGGACAGACCCTAGCTACAGGATTACTTCCTGCCACACCAGGGTGATGCTATCCTATCACGTGATCTCTCTCCACCTTGGCAAAATGGATGCTGCCATACTGGAGGTGGGAGGCAGTTGCTACTGACCTGTTGGTGCAGCCCCTCTCCCTCCCTCATAAAAATGTGCCAGTATGCCTTTCTGTTGCATGCCGGCACAAAAAAAGCCCTGAATATAAATAAGAGGAGTTTAAACAAAATTTGGGCCTGTAGAAAGAGCTAATGTAAGGAAATCAGAAAAGATGTTGCCCTCTCCCATCTGGATCATCCCAGAACAAGTTTGCCAGACATATTTTGTAACAGCTGTAACTTGCAGGGCTGCCTCTCAGGGAGGTCCAATAAAACTATATTACAATAGTCAAGGTGAGCAAGGACGATTTTCTTGTACAACTGTCTGGAGGTGACCTACCTCTAGATATGCCCATATATGATGGAGGACCCACAAATTACAGATAATCATTTTCACTATAGATGTAACCTGTGGCTCCATAGTCTCTATAGACTCCAAAGATTTTTATGTCACAGGTCATAGCATGGGAAAAACAAGATTTAGACAAGGAAAACAAATTTTTAAGTAAAGAAAGAGAGAGAAAAAACTGAAATGTGAACTGTACAAGCAGTTTACATAGACTAAATTAGAGCTATGATACTACAGCTAGTAGAAGAAGTGATTGGCTATTACTTGAGACAGGAATAAAATTTATTTATTTAAGAGGTACTAGTGCAGCTGGCTGGAGAGTACCAGAGATTTAGCTGAATAGTTTTAGTTCTCATAGAAGAGGGGCAAATTTATTTCTGCATATGGAGCTCCTATGGAGTCTCATCATCACACAGTAGGAGTATTAGTGTATCATCAAATATTCCCAAGATAGAATATCTCATTAATAGACTGTAAAAAATCTATGGCGATATTGTACCATTTAAGTACTGTGCGCAGTTCTGCCAATTTTACAAGCATTTGTTTTGCTCATCTTTGAAAGTTGATTCCCTGGTGTTATGCGTCATTCATATCTTCAAGTTGAAGATTTTTTTGAACTTACTTCCAATAGCAATGGCTAAGCATGTTGTTCTATCCCTATATTGTTCTTCCAAGGTACCTTCCTTCTGAGCTACTGTATATTATTCCTTACTATTCTGTCCATGTTTTGAGCTTTGATTGTCTATTGTCCCAAGTTGTGTGAACAACAACACACAACCAAGGAACTTGATTTACTAAGCTGCCAAAGTATGCCAAAACACAAAGAGCTTTGCACATTGTATGCTGTACAAATAAAGCCACTTTTGTAAAAGAACGTTTTCAGAAATCTGGGGCTTGTGTAATAAATGTTTGCACGCTGGTGAATACACATGATGCTTTACTTAAATGTAACATAGCTACAAATGAAATGAGAGTCAGAAGCTGCAAAGAAGTCTTACATATTGGAACATGGAACATACGAAGCATAAACCAAGGGAAGTTGGAGGACGTCAAGAATTAAATGGAACATGTACAACTTGATCTGTTGGGTGTCAGCGAACTGAAATGGACTAGCATCAGGCACTTTACATCTGATGATCACATGGAAATGAAAGACAAAAAAGAAATGGTGTTGCATTTATAATCAAGAAGAAACTTTCAGGAACTGGAATGAAATGCAAGGCAATCAGTGAACGTTTAATTTCAATTCATCTGCGAGGAATGCCCATCAACACAACTATAATTCAAGCATATGCCCAACAACAGCTTCAGAAGAGGATGAAGTTGATGAGTTCTATGAACAAGTACAAGCTGAAAACAGAACATGCAAACAGCATATCCTGATAGTCATGGTTGTCTGGAACGCAAAAGTTGGCAACAAAGAATAAGGCAAAGTGATTAGAAAATATGGATGTGGCAACAGAAATGAAGCAAGAGAAAGACTGATAAAATTCTGCAAGACCAACAATCTATTCATCTCAAACACCTTCCTCCAGCGACACAAGCTGCAACTGTACACATGGACTTCACCTGGTGGATTGTACAAAAATCAAATTGACTACATCTGTGGAAGTCAACAATGGAAAAGCTCTATATAACATCAATATAGACAAAACCTGGAGCTGACTGTGCTACAGATCACCAACTGCTAGTATGCAAATTCAAGCTAAAGTTGAAGAAGAGAAAGCCATTCATAAATATAGCAAAATATGACCTTGAGAATATACTACTGGAATTTAAAGACTGCCTGCAAAATCAATTTGCTGCTTTAGATACAGATGACAGAGCTCCAGAAGAGTTATAGGATGACATCAAGAAAGTTGTGTCGGAAGAAAGTAAGAAGTCTCTACAAAAGGTGCAAAAGCAAAAACGGCTAAAATGGATGAATGAAGAAACTCTGAAAATTGCCCAGAAACACAGAGAAGCTAAAGCCATAGAAGAAAGACAGGCAATCACAGAACTCAACAGATATTTCCAATGTGTAGCAAGACAAGACAAGGAGAAGTACACATGCAAGGACATAGAAGCAGAAACTATTTCAGGAAGAACAAGATTGGCTTTCCTAAAGCTACCAAAGCTAAAGAAAAAATTCCAGTTTCAAATTGAAATGTTAGAAGATGCTCAAGAATCTATGTTGAATGATGCTAAGAAGATAAAAAAAAGGTGGAAAGAATATACGGAGTTATTATACAATAAAGATCAAGTGGATCAACAGATGTTTCAACCTGTACCTTATGTTCTTGAATCATTGGTGATGAAAGAAGAAGTCGAAGCAGCATTGAAAGCCTTATCAAAGAACAAAGCACCAGGCATTGATGGTATTCCCATTGAAGTATTACAGCAATCAAATATAGCTGTTACCATACTTACAAGGCTCTGCTAGGAAATTTGGAAGACAACATCATGGCCAACTGACTAGAAAAAATCTGTGTTTATACCAATACTGAAGAAAGGTGATCCTACTGATTGTGGAAATGATCACACAATTGCTCTGATCCCACATGCCAGCAAAATTATACTTAAGATCATTTTGCAGAGATTTCAACCATACCTGGAATGAGAGCTGCCTAAAGTGCAAGCAGGGTTCAGGAAAGGGTGAAGAATGAGACATCATTGCAGATATGAGATGGATCCTTGAAATGACAAAAGAATACCTAAAGGATATCTATATGTGTTGTATCGACTACAGCAAGGCTTTTGAATGTGTAAATCATGAAGAACTCTGGGCCACATTAAGAAGCATGGGTATACCAGAATACCTAATCCTTCTCTTGCACAAAATTTACATTGATCAAGAAGCAACAGTTTGTATGGAACTACAGTAGGAGAAACAGAATGGTTTAAAATCAGCAAAGAAGTTTGACAAGGCTGCATACTTTCCACCTACCTCTTTAATTTATATGCAGAACAAATCATCAGAGAAACAGGTGTAAAGATTGGTGGAAGACTCATCAACAGTCTTCACTATGCTGATGATACCACATTAGTGTCTGAAAGTGAAGATGATCTGAAACATTTGTTTCTCAAGATCAAAGCTACAAGTTGCAAAGATGGGCCTGTACCTTAATGCAATGAAGACAAAAATCCTGACAACTGGCAAAATTAATAAGTTCATCATTGATGGAGAAGAAATTGAAATAATGACAACTCCTAGACACAAACAACACTCTAGACCCACAACAGCATGGGTTCCGCCCTCATCATGGGGTCGAAACCCTCATGACCTCACTCATAAACACCCTAATCAAAGGAATCCAGAACAAACACACCAGATACACCCTGATCTTCTTAGACATCTCTGCTGCATTTGATACCATCTCCCACAGTATCCTCCAAGATATTGGCATAAAGAGCAAAGTTCTACAATGGTTCCAATCCTACCTCACGGACCGGCAACAGCTAATTCAGATCAGCACCACAGTCTCCGCCCCCTATCGACAAACCCAGGAAATACCTCAGGACTCGGCACTCTCGGCTATGCTTTTCAACATCTATCTCAAACCACTCTACCCTTTGATAAGGACCCACAATGTCAATTTTCATATATATGCAGATGACATTATGCTCTATGGTCCTATTATAACCACTGATCCTACAAATCGGGACTTAACAAACTGTTTCAATGATTTCTCCAAATGGCTACAAGACAACAATCTCACTATAAACCTTAAGAAGACAGAAGCACTGTTTGTCACCAAAGACCATACCTTCACCCCACCCTGGGAGCAACACAAGTTAGAGTCCAACCTCACATAAAGTGCCTAGGGGTCATCATGGACCAAGCACGGACTTTTTATTTATTTATTTATTTAATGGTTTTTCTATACCGCGCTATTCATCATCAGTGCGGTTCACAGGTAACATAATTGTGTAATGTAGAAAGCTCTACATTGGACTTACAGTAAACAGGGAGTTTAAACAGGAAGAATAGGTGAACTATATACAAATTGGTATTTATTTATTTGTACTTATATACTGCCTTTTAGGAATCAAAGCGGTTTACAGTGAACTCAAGGAAGAGAACAAATACATGCAACAATAATTATACAAGAAACATCGATAACAAAGAGTGTATGGGGTAAAGGAAAAAAGTAACTTTAAATATTAAACAACTGAATTAACTTAAAAGCTAATTACGGGGGCCGAAATTTTAGCATTAGACTAAACTGACCTTAATAGAGAGATATGTTAGATGAGTAGTATTATTGAAAGTGGTGCTGACTTTACTTGAAGAATTTGGATATAAGAACTAGCCTTGAGAAGTTGTGTTAAGTAATTAATTCACCGAAGTAGTTCCTGAACAGAAATGTTTTTAGAAGCTTGCGAAAAGTAATTGGATCCTTAGAGTCTCTTATGGTGTCAGGAAGTGAGTTCCACAATAGGGGGAGGCATAAAGGGAAAATGCTCTCTTGGATATAGTTGCATTGCTGTTCCTAAATTCTGGGGGTACCACAAGTAAATTCTTGTTGCTGCTTCTTCGTGATCTGTTTTCCGGGGTGATTTGAATGAGCGACTTCAGGCTAGTGGATGTTTCCATTTGGAGAGTTTTGAAAATTGTGTGAATTGCCTTGAATTTTATTCTGCTTTCTATTGGTAACCAGTGTAGTTGCTGTAGCAATGAGGTAATGTGTTCTTTGATTGGGACTTGAGCGATGACTTTAGCAGCTGTGTTTTGAGCTAGCTGAAGGCAGTGAATGGCTTGTTTTGGGAGACCCATTAATATGCCATTATAGAAATCTAAGTGTGGGAAGATCATAGCCTAGACTGTTGTTCTGAAGTCACTTGTGGAGAGAAGAGGTCTTAAGTGTTGTAGCATCTTTAGCTTAGTGTAAATGGCCCTGGTTATATTGCTCACGTGCTTAGTGAAACTGAGCTGCTGATCCAGCGTGACGCCCAAGTATCTAACCTCTTTTTTAACTTTGAGGTTTGCTTCTTTTGTCTTTAATGAATCTGGAGGGGTGAAGGAGTTGTCTTTTGAAAATAAAGAGTATTTCCATTTTTTTAAAGTTTATTTGAAGGTTGTTTTCCACCAGCCATGTGACAATGCTATTGAAGCATTCCTCTATTTTTTTGAATGATGGTTGTCTGGTGTTGATTTGGGATCGCAAGAACAGCAAAGATTGCAAGAACAGCAAAGACCGTATTCTTCAAAGCCAGGATGCTTCAACACCTCAGACCACTCCTTGACCCGCCAGACTTCAGATCAGTCATGCAAGCAATGACTCTCCCCCATCTTGACTATTGTAAAGCAATTTACTAAGGGCTCCCTAGCAATAGCCTCAACTCTCTATGGACAGCCCTCAACACAACAGCTAGGATTATACAAAAAGGGAGGCGATCACATCACTCCAATACTAACAGACATCCACTTTCTCCCACTAAAGACACGGATCAAATACAAAACACTGGTACTGATTCATAAGGCAATCCACCAGCAACAAACTATGCATATGAGCACCCTGTTAACACGGCTGGGCTTCAGTAGACCAATATGACATGCCACAACCGACCTACCGATAATACTGCATGAAAAAAATGAAATTTAACCAACAATCCAGCAACCGTGCTTTTGAGTTATATGCCCCCACCTTATGGAACAGCCTCCCGACCAACATCCATGGTAACAAGGATCTCTTCTCTTTCTGGAAACAACTAAAAACTCACCTCTTCGCCATCCACTTAGGACAGGAATGGACAAGCACCAACTAACTCTAGAATTTTCCACTGCCTAGACTGTAATCATATCTTGAATCTCTAAATATCTTGTCAACTTAATGGAAAGGTATATTGCTGTGAATCCCCCCCCCCCTTGTTGATGCTCAGACATATGGACTCCACCTGGTGTTGGTACCGCCCCCCCCACACCCTTCTTATAATAATGTTATATTTTTTCATTGCATTTTACCCCTGTATTTGTAAACCACTTTGACCCGGTGAAAAGCAGTATATAAGTACAGATAAATAAATAAATAAATGGACTTTAATCTACTTGGCTCAACTATCAATAACGAAACAACAAGTAGTCAAGAAATCAGACGATGCATTGCTCTTGGCAGAATGGCTATGAAGGACCTAGACAAGATTTATGAGAGCAGAGATATCTCTCTCCATACAAAGATTCAACTTCTTCAAGCCATGGATGCGAAAGTTGGACAGTGATAAAGATAGGCAGGAAGAAAATTAATGTCTTTAAATTTAGGTGCTAGCAACAAATACTGTGTATCCCAAGGACTGTCCAAAGAACAAACCAGTCAGTACTAGAGGTGATCAAACCTAAGCTTTCCTTAGAAGCTCAGATGACAAGACTTTGACTTTCATGCTTTGGACATATCATGCAAAAAGAGAGAGAGCATTAGAGAAAGGCATTGTGCTTTGCAAGCTAGAAGATCAACGTAAAAGAGGAAGGCCAGCAATGAGATGGATCCATACAATAACAGCAGCTATGGGTGCCATTCTGTCAACAATGAGCTGCCTGGCTGAAGACCGAACACAGTTTAGGACAACTATCCAGAGGGTTGCCATGAGTCGACACCAACTCGATGGCACTTAACAATAACAAACATTGATGAGCTCTTGTGATATCATGCAAAACAGCAAATTAATGTCAAAATGTGTGTGAACGACTATATAAAAAGGCCTCTTTTCACAAAAGAGATATTGTAGCTTCACTTAATGAGGTGTACTGTAGTTATCTCCCAGAGACATTTTCGTTCAGCCATGATGGCCATCATTTAAAGTGGGTAACCAAGGAGAGCGGTAGGTACCTGCACATTACCAAAGAGTACTAAAAAGCAGGCACAAAAAGAAGACTGGCGAATATTCAATTCAGGTAAAACCCCTTTATTAGCCCCTAAGCGTATTGGCTCAAATGCCTTCTTCAGGGGGTCTTTTTAGAGGAAAGCAAACCTTTAATGTCTTGTGGTACATACAGACCTCCTCTATTGTAGCGCTCAATGTTCACTGTTATGGAAAGGCATAGCAGTGAACATTGAGCGCTGCAATAGACGTGGTCTGTATGTACCACAAGACATTAAAGGTTTGCTTTCCTCTAAAAAGACCCCCTGAAGAATGTTTTTTGAGCCAAAACACGTATGGTCTAATAAAGGGGTTTTACCTGAATTGAATATTCACCAATCTTCTTTTTGTGCCATCATTAAAAGTGGCCATGTAATCTGTATGAAAAGCCATCTCCTACCTCCTGGGATTTATAAATCTCTGATGGGCAACAGTGTCTTTTTCTTCCCCATGCCCACAAAAGCCCCAAGAATGAAAACCTTCCTTTTGTGCAGAAACCCAACTTCTTTGAAGACTCGTTCTCTTGTCAACAAAACAGTAGCAAAGTCTCTGCTAGAACCCCTCTACCCGCTCCAAATGCCTGCCTTCAGGCATCAGACTTTCCTGTAGGGGGACTGGAGTTATCACCAGTCATTCCTGCCCTGGCAGCACCATCTTGAAAAATGACACCAGCTGACCTCTAGCATCATCAAGTAGGATCTTTTCAGAAACTAATATTTTAGTCTAGTTATGATGATTCAACTGTGCATTGGTTCTTCTTCCTGGCAATGCAGTCAGTTTAATTGCTTAAAACTAGTTCAACCTCTCAGAACCTAAGAGGCACTTTTTATCTTGAACTTCATTTTCTTTCGGCTGTCTTCACTAACCTGTTTCAGAAGCAACAAATGAATAGACATGGGGCTTAAACTCCATGATCACTTTGATTCTGACAGCAGGGTGTTTTACTAGCATATGCCACTCCTCTCTCATTGAGCAACACTAAGGAGCATGATTACAAAAATGTGCTAACCGTTAGCATGGTATTTGCTGTGAGCTAAGTGTGTCATACTAAGAGCATGGAGCCCCATGTTAAAAATCCCATGCCGGAATAAGCTGTCTCTATCCATGGAGGTGTGCGGAGCCAGGACATCGGCTCGGGAGGCTGCTGTTGCCGCTGCAGCTGAGGACTGGGCTTTCTCCTACTACTTCAGCGGCCAGGCACTCACGGGACAGCCCTACCTGCGGGGTCTTCCCTTCGGGGGATATAGCTGAACTGGGAGGTGTGATCTGTGAATCAGCTGTCTCTATCCACGGAGGTGTGCGGAGCCAGGACATCGGCTCGGGAGGCTGCTGTTGCCGCTGCAGCTGAGGACTGGGCTTTCTCCTACTACTTCAGCGGCCAGGCATTCACGGGACAGCCCTACCTGCAGAGTCCTTTTCAGCTCTATATTTCTGAGCCTGGTGTTTGACGCGGAGCGTGTGCGCGGGGCGTGTGTCGAAGGGGCGTGGTCAAGGGGGCTTGTCAGGCCCCTTTGACGCCCCTTCGACATCACTTCGCGGCACTGCACTGCTGTATGTTTTCTTTGTTGGGATTGGGTGATTTGTTAGTATTTCGTTTTGTTTGTTTGCACTTGCTAATATTTGTCACCAACTTTGGCGAGTATTTAGTTTTTCCTTTTTATTATGGGGAAGAGGAAGGCCAAGTCGGGGAGTAAGGCTTCAGGGACTGCAGCCGGAGATTCTAAACCGGTTGGGCCCCTAGATAAGCATTTTGCTCCTGTTCCTGTGGCACAGTCTTCCCCAGAAGGGCTGTCATTGAGTTCAGGTGGACGATCTCCTCCTTTATGCCCTGTTCCTGGCAATATACCTGGCTCTTCTACGCAGTCTTCTCTTTTGGTAAGAGATTCATTCTCTGTTAAGTTACCAACTCCTGTTTTGTTTTCGGAAATGGGAAGCTCTTCTGAGTTTCCCACTGTCCCATCGGATACGGAGATTACTTTGCGAGACTTGTGGGGTGTTTTAAAGTCTATTGACAATAAAGTATCGACGTCTTTAAATTCCCTATGCGTTTTTTCGCAAGAGGCCACAGCTGCGCTGTGGCAGCTTGATGAGAAAATCGCTTCTGTTGATTTGGCTGTAACGACATTGGAATCCCAGGTTCTTCCCTTGCATACGTCGAGTGTTGCTGGAATTAAGGATTCTTTATTGTTACATAATAAGGTTGAAGCCTTGGAGAATTCCTTAAGATCTTGTAATTTGCAATTTCTCAATTTTCCTTACTCTTCTTTGCTCTCCCACAAAATTCTACTAGATAAGTTTCTTAAAGATGTTCTGGCCATTTCAGATGTACTTGAAATTTCCTCTTTATATTATATTCCCTCTTCAGTCAAGCAAGTTAATGTGGTGGAGGGAGAACTTGACGAGATTGTTGCTCCATTGGACAATCTTACTGCCTTTTTAGAGGACTCACAAGATAATATCAATACGCGAGCCACTTTATTAGTCACTTTTTCCTCGGTTGCAGTGAAGCAACGTATTCTTCGAGCCTTTTTTAAGGTAAAATTGACTAAATTTTGTGGCCAGCGGGTCAATATCTTTCCTGATGTCGCACGTAGCACCCAATTGCGTAGGAGGCAATTTCTAAAGTTGAAGCCTCAGGTGGTGGCTCTGGGAGCTTCGTTTTTCCTTCGATTCCCCTGTAAATGTATTATTGGTCTTGGTGATGCTACCTATGTTTTTACTGAAGTGCTTCATCTGGAAAGATTTGTGGCCGATAGGAAAGTGGTAGAAAAGACCAGTGATTAATTATAGACCTCCTAGTTGGGACATTGTTCCCTTTTTTTCCTTTTCATTGTTGCTATTATCTGTTTGTTAGTACAGCATGGTTTCATGATGTGGACTGTATCATGATCTTTTTCCTTGTAAATTATGATTGCTAGAGTTAGTAATCTATCTCTTGTTTTTGTATCTTTGATTGACCTTCATTTATTTGGTTATTGTAATTGACTAAAATCTCAATAAAAAAAAAAGTCCCATGCCAACTGGTTAGCATGTGAGTGGACAGAGACTGGGTTAGGGGCATAACATGAGTGTTGATGGCGCATCGTGGTTAGTATAAACGTTTTGAGTGCACACTAACTATGCTTGTTGCCATTAGTGTGAGTGCACTTAACGCCACCTGAATGGGGAATGTTAAGTGCACCCGTGTGCCAGTTACTGCAGTACCACATGTTAGCAACAGTAGGAGGATGGTCACACGTGCCCCCCAAAATTATTGTTGTCCTCTGCACTAATTTTGCATCTCAAGCATGCACTAACAGCACAGACTTTGGTAAACCTGCTCCTAAGATCCCATAAATCTTATTTAGTTCAATTCACTATGTAGAATGTATTTATATGCAACTGAACATTTCCTGTCTGCTACTGTATGTTATACTGTGCCCCTTCATTGGATCATGTGGTGTTCTATTTTTAAGGCCATGGTCCCACTTTGAGAATTTGTTAAATTAAGGATGTGTGTCTCAGAGGCTTCTTGTTTCATATGCTAACAAAAGATGCACATGCCAAAACCTGTTCACACAGCAGGTAAAGCAATGTGCTATCAGACATCGCTTCTAAAGTGAAATTAGTGGTGTGACGGAAGTCTAAATGAAAAATCTTGTGGAGAAATTGATTGAAAAAGAAAATTAGTTGCCTTTTTAACCACATGCTCCATAGGCCCTACAGTATGATCAGTTATGCAGTTAAAAATATAATCAGAGCTGTCACACCATCTGGGATCAAGAGAACATATTTCTATCCAGTGCAAGTAAACTTGTTCAAACAGAGCAAAACTGCAGCTTGCAGGTATTTTTTAGCAATGTCTCTCAAATTAGAGGAATCAATCCCTGACAAAACAAAGAATCGGTCATTTTTTGCCCATTCTTATTTTAATGTTTGCATTGTTTTAGGAAGTCTGAGGTAAAGCAAAACATACCTTAGAATTCGTCAGTCTTTGTGTTAAAATCTTGCCATATCACAGGTCTGTATCTTACCTTTCTCATATTTTGAAAATGGGGCGGGTAATTTCTCTCTCTTTCATACTCTTACTACCAAAAAGTTCTAAAATCCTAGTACCCTCATTTCCTGTTTTAAGAATGGCAGAGATGCCACATAAAAATGTTCTTATTAGAACATGCTTGTAAAACAAGTTATCTTCAAAGAAAGACAGAGCTTCCTACTCTGAAATGTCATTCTTTTAACCAGCTCACTGTTCTAAAAAAAAGTGTGTGTGTGGGGGGGAGCAAGCAATGTGATCTATTATATTTACAATTAATGTTATCTTTTTATAGCTATGATTCTATCTACTTTAATTCATCATTGCTACTTTAATGCTGGTATAAAGTAGTGTATTGTTTAAGGGTACTGGTATTCAGTCTTTATAACTGGAGGAACCATTATCGATAGACAAAGGAAAGCAATATATACCTTCAGGTGCAACATTATTAGAGCAGTATTTCACAAGCCGATTCTGGTGTATCCCCTAGCTAGTCTGCTTTTTAGGATATCCACAGTGAATACGCATAAACAGATCTACATGCAATGGAGGCTGAGTATGCAAATCTATTTAATAAATATTCATTGTGGGTATCCTGAAAAGCAGACTGGCTAGGGGGTACAGCAGGATTGGCTTGAGAAATACATGAATTCCTAGAGCATGGGTACCAAACTCCAGTTCTGGAGGGACACAAACTAGCCCTGTTTTCAGAATGTCCCTAAAGAATTTTCATGAGATATATTTTCATACAATGGGGACAATGGATGCAAATAGCTCTCGTACAAATATCTCGTGCAATCTCATTTGTTATATCGTGTGCAATTCTGGAGACCACACCTTCAAAAGTATATAAACAGGTTTGAGTCGGTGTAGAGGGTGGCTACTGAAATGGCTAGTGGTCTTCATTAGAAAGCATATGAGGACAGACTTAAGGATCTTAATATGTATACTTTGGAGGAGAGCCGGGATAGAGGTGATATGATTGAGACTTTTAAATACCTCCGTGGCATAAATGCACAGGAGGAGAACCTCTTTCAATTGAAAGCAATCTCGGCTATGAGGGGACATAGGATGAGGGTGAAAGGTGATAGACTTAAGAGTAACATGCAGAAATATTTCTTTATGGAAAATATGGTAGATGTGTGGAATAGTCTCCCAGTGGAGATGGTAGAGACGAGGATAGTATCTTAATTCTGGAGTGGAGGAGTGGCCTAGTGGTTGGGGCAAGGTACTTCAGGCCAGAAGGTCAGGGGTTCAAATCCCACTGGAGGACAGCAACCTTGGGCCGGAAGGACTGAGGTTTCTAGTCCCACAGGTGCTCCTTGTGGTCTTGGGCAAGCCACTTAACCCTCCATAGCCCATGTTCTCTGTAAAATAGTTCTCTGTGTGCTGTGCTTTCCTGTCTAATCAATGGGTTTATACCTCAAAAATTTCCTGTCATGATTTGACAATTTCCAATCTGTAATCAAACCGCTGCTGATCGCTGGAAGTAGCAGTATACTAAATAAATAAATTCAAAAAAGCATGGGACAAACACAGAGGATCTCTAAAGGAAAAGAGGGGACTATAGTAATTGGTATGGATGGGCAGACTAGATAGGCCAGGTAGTCTTTTTCTGCCATCATGTTTCTATATTCTGAAAACCTGACTAGTTTGCGGCCCTCCAGGACTGGAACTTGATATCCTTGTCCTAGAGTATCACATATTAAATCAAATAGTAATATGGTAACATACTGCTTAATGATTAGAGTTGCATGCAATTCTTAAGCCACAAATGGGGTAATTCTATAAGGCACATATGTCAATATAGGAAGTGTGATAGAACAATAAATGTAATAGAGGAAAAAAGGACCTCAAATACTTGAACCGCTCAGCTGAAATAGCAGCTCATGCAAAGAAGCTGAATCTTATCATCAATCCTCCCAAAAAAATCTATCTACTGTGCTTTCTTTGCTCAATAAAATAACTTAGAATCCGCAAAATATAATTAATAAGATGTATCTTGTCACCAGCCTGAAAGGACACTTTGTAAACTACAGTAGGTAACTCCATGATGAAAAAGAATCCAAACGGTGAATCCGACATGGCCACTGTTTCAAATATGCTTCATCATGAAATCTGCATCAAGTGCAAAACCAAAATTAGAGCACAAAATGTTTTAGAAATGTATAATAGAAAAGAAATAAATCAGACTTACATATATAAATTGATTCTTTCATGGAAAAGCCTACCACATTTAATCAAAAAACGGTGGCAAAGTATTTTTAATAAATGTTTAACTAATCAAACAAGTTGAAAACCACACAAAATGGCACATTCCCCCTTCCCTCCATTCACAGCCTCAGGCATATCTGTGTGGGGGATGCACGTGAAACAGTCATTATAAAATGTATCTCAGAAGAGCAGCAGGGTATGTGTGAGTGGGTGGGCATAGTAGCTCTATTGCCTGATGGTGAATCAGTGGTATAATGTGTGTATCTATTTCAACGGGAAATGTTTTAGCAGTTTACATGTAGAGATCTGAGGGTGGGATGTCGAGGGGGTTGGGTGTGTGAGAGCATATTGACAGTATGTGTCATGGGTGTGCACACGTGTGTATATCAGTGTGTGTAGGGTGGTGAACTGTGTATGAGGGTGGGATATGTGGGGGATATGCGGGGGGGGGGGGGGCAGTGTGTATTTGTGTGTGTGTGTGTGTGTGCGTGCATGTGTGTTTGTAGACAGTGTGCCTGGGGCTGTGTGTATGTAATGAGTGTGTGTATTGGGTCGTGTATGTGTCAGGGACAGTGTGTTTATATAGGTGAAAGTGTATCATGAGTGCGTGTTGGGGGCTACAGTATATGAGTGTTGGCAGTGTATCAGAGGGTCCTGTGTGCATGCATACGTGTGTAGGTTAGGGGTTTCTATGTACGCATGTGTCAGATGGCTGTGCATGGATTTTTTAGGTACATTTCACTTAAGCAATAGTGCCTATTGGGGAGCGTTCATCCATCTGTCTGTCTGTATCTATCTGTGTATCTGTTTTCACATGCAAAACAAACAGATGTGTATGGCTTAGGCAGAGTAGGGTTGCAAAGAACCAGCAGGGGTCCTTTAGTTCTGTTGGGAAGAAGAGAGCTTAAGACACACTGGGAAAGGAGGAGCATCACTGAAGAGACTGTGGGAACAGGGCTGGCTCTATAATGAGGTGGAATGAGGCAGCGGCATCAGGCGGCAAATTTTTGGGGGTGGAAAAAAATGCCCCCAAATAGCCATCTCACTCTGCCTTCAGATTTAAAAAAAATGGTGGACAAGCTGCTGCCGCTGCTCCAGCTGCAGCTTCTGCATCCTACAGAGCCACGGCTGTGATAGTGGTGATAATTTAAAATGAAAACAAAACCGGCGCAGAGCCTTCTGGCCCTATAGAACTCCTGCTGCTGTGTCCCACCCCCAAAAGAAAGTTATGCTAGAGCTGGAGGCAGCAGCAGGGATTTTATATGGCCAGAAGGCTCTGCCCCAGTTTTGTTTTAATTTTAAATTATTACTGCTATCACAGTCGCTGTGGGGCACAGGAGCTGCAGCTGCCAGGGGAAGGAGGGGGCAGGAATGGAGTTGACACAAGGGGAAGGAGGAGGGCAGGGATGGAGCTGACATAGGGGGAAGGAGGAGGGCAGGGACGGAGCTGACACAGGGGAAGGAGTGGGGCAGGAATGGAACTGATATGGGGGGGAAGAAGTAGGGCAGGAAGGGAGCTGACACAAGGGGAAGGAGTGGGGCAGGAATGGAACTGATATGGGGGGGAAGAAGTAGGGCAGGAAGGGAGCTGACACAGGGGAAGGAGTGGGGCAGGAATGGAACTGACACAAGAGGAAGGAGGAGGGCAGGAACAGAGCTAACACAGGGGAAGG
Source organism: Ichthyophis bannanicus (assembly GCA_033557465.1). NCBI lineage: Eukaryota > Metazoa > Chordata > Amphibia > Gymnophiona > Ichthyophiidae > Ichthyophis > Ichthyophis bannanicus. The sequence continues at coordinate 7,132,832 of JAWIIG010000027.1, read as the reverse complement.
AGTGGGGCAGGAATGGAACTGATATGGGGGGAAGAAGTAGGGCAGGAAGGGACCTGACACAAGGGGAAGGAGGAGGGCAGGAACAGAGCTAACACAGGGGAAGGAGAGGGACAAGAATGGAACAGACATGGGGGAAGGAGTGAGGCAGGAACAGAACTGACACAGGGGAAGAAGGGGGGGCAGAAAGGAAGATGACATGAGGGGGAAGGAGAGCAGGAACGGAACTGACAAGGGGGACTGGAACGGAGCTGACACAGGGGAAGGAAAGGAGCAGGAACAGAACTAACACAGGGGGAAGGAGTGGAACATAAGGGAAGGGCAGAGTTAGAGAAGGAAAAGAGAAGAGGAGCTAAGAAAAGGAGAAAATGCAGAACAGAAGGAAATGGACAGGGTTAGAATAAAAAATGGAGAAGAGAGGATGAGAGCATTAATGGAGAGGGGAAGGGAAGGAGGGCATGAAGACCATGGCAGTGAAGGGAGAGAGAGCGCAAGGTTAGGTAGCAGGGGAAGGAAGGGAGGAAGAGTGCTTGGGTAGGTGGAAGGAAAAGTACAAGTAGTTGTTTACTCTTTCAGGTAGTACAAAAACTAGTGAACATAACATAAAGTTTATAAGTAGCATATTTAAAACAAAACAGAGAAAATATTTTTTCATTCAATGCACAATTAAGCTGTGTAATTTTTGGCTGGAAGATGTGCTAAAAGCACTTAGAGAGCTTTGTTTCAAAAAGGTTTGGACAAATTTCTGGAGGAAAAATCCATAAACCGTTATTAACCAGGGACACTTGATGAAACACTGCCTATCCCTGGCCCAAAGCAGCATGGAATCCACCTGCTTTTTGGGGCCTGAATTGGCCACTGTTGAAAAGAGGGTAGTGGATCATGGATTTCTGGTCGCACCCAGTGTGGCAGTTCTTATATTCTCATGTATTATTGGGAGAGGTCTGAGGGTTTACCTGGACTTTGTATTGACTCAGGTTTCTAAGATACTGCAGACAGCCATAAGTCGAAATCTTATTTAGTTCTGCAGTCATTTAGTAGAGTGAATCTGGTTTATATAACTTTTTCCTGGACTACTGCAATGAGCTGTACTTGGGCCTTCCTTGGAGGTTATTGCTATAGCTTCAAGCAATAGGAAATGTACCTGTATGGGCAGTATTTGGACCACTGGATACATATTATTGAGATCTCTCCATTGGCTTGCAGTAAAATCATGATAATAACTAAAATTCTGTCATTAGAGTTTCAAATGTTGTGAGGCAATGGCACTGACTATTTAATAGAACATCTTGAATGGTATGTCCTAAGTAGAGCTTTCCATTCGAACAAGAAGACTTTGCTGGTTGTTCATTCTTTGAGGTGAGGTAGGGAAAGTGAGGATTCAGGAAAGGTTAGCATGTGAATTTGTCAGTGTGTGTTCAATGGGTTTGGGTGCCTAGAAAGATTTTCTGCATACAAATTGCTTGTGTTCATGTATAAGTAGTATACCTACAAATTAACGTCTGCACAATCGATTTGCATGTGATTTTTTTTTTACCATGCATAGAAGGCATTGGTCTGATATTCGAAAGACATTTACACAGTTTACAGACCTCTTGCTCATTAGTGAGACGTCTGAGCCTGCATTTCATCCACCAGCTTTTTGAAGTTGGGTGAAAATTGCGTGAGGGCCAGTCTCAGGGAATCCTGGAGATGTTCATCTGTCATGTTGGAACATTGTGTACTCTTTGTCATTTTCAGATGGGAAAACACAGATTCACACAAATAAGTTGAACCAAAACAGGAGTGTACAGCTTCACTGCATCTTTTCAAGTTAGGAAATTTGTCTCTAGGCACTAGTTTCTAAAACAATTCTTGCTCAGCACGGGTGTTGAGAAAAATGTAATTTTTAAGGGTTAATATTTAGTTTTCAAGAGATGGCTTGTTCAATGAGTAATTTTTACTGATAGCAGCTGCAGTTGCTTTAATGTCCACATCTACTTTGAATGGGTATGACAAGTACTCCACAACTGTTCCAATTTTTTGGAAGTCACAGAATCTATTTTCAAATTCCTGGATAACAGAATAGATTTCTGTCACATACTTCTTGTTCTGAAAAACAAAATTTGGATATTGTCCCAGATGGTCCTGCATATTAGGAAAATGATCAAAAGTGTTGTATGCAAGGTCAGTCATCATTAGCTCAAATTTGCTCTTGTAGGATGAAGCTGTACTCATCATCTTGCCAATGCAGTTGTTTTTATCTTGTAGTTCAAGGTTCATATCACTTAGTTCGCCTGTAAAGTCAGCAAGAAATGTCAGATCACATAACCATTCCTCATCTTCCAACTCTGCTTGGTCATCTCCCCTCTCCTTTAAAAAATGTGCTATTTCATTCAGCAAATCACAAAATCTTTGCAGAAATCTGTGCCTACTTAGCCACCTTACATCTGTGTGCAAAATGATTTCCGTTGCCCCTTCATCAAGAGTAAGATTGAAAAGCCATCTTTGAAGTGATCTTCCATGAACTGAATTTACAATTTTGAAAGTGATGTCCATGACAGTCTTTGTATTGAGTCTCTTGCTTGCCAAAACTTGCTGGTGAATGATGCAGTGGTAAGAAAGGAAATCTGGGAAGTCGTCATGCTGTCTACAGAGGGCTAAGAAACCGTTAACCTCACCTTTCATTGCTCTTGCTCCATCAGTAGTGATGGAAGCAAGTCTATGCAATGGAAGATTACACTTTGTCACAAAAGAATGGAAAGAACTGAATATTTCCTGACTGGTAGTTCTCCCTTTTAAAGAAATCATTCCAAGTAGTTCTTCTTTAATACTGAAGTCTTCAAAAACCATCCGGATAAAGACTAGTAACTGGGCTATGACTCTTATGTCTGTAGATTCATCCAGTTGGAGTGAGAAAGCAACACAATTTGAAAAATCCTCCAACAATTGTCAGTTGTGTCTCCACACATCTTTTCTATTTGCTGCATGATGGTGTTTTTTGACAATTGTACATCTTGAATAGCAGCTATGATCTCTTTCTAATTTTTAAATCCTTCAAAAATATTGTCAGCTGCTAGAAGAAAACAATCTTTTACAAATTCCCTTTCAGTGAAAGGTTTGCATTTCTTTGCGATCAGGTTGCTGACCTTTAAGGACGCTATGGTTGCATTGACCGAATGTGACCTTGGGTTCGCCATCAACTGTTGCTGAGTAGCCAATTTCGATTTAAGTTCTTTGAGCTTCAGTTTACGAATTTCACTTTTGGGTGGAAAATCAGCATCAAACTTATTGCTATGCAGAGCCTTATAATGACGTCCCAGATTACCCTTTTTGGGCAAGGATACTGGGGCATTACAAATTAGACAACAACACTTGTCTTTCACCATGATGAAGAAGTAGTCCATTTCCCATTCATCATGAAAGTGGTAGGTTTTGCTCTTCTTTGGAACACTCATCTTCGTTATACTGGGGTGGCTGGATGTAAGAAGGCCAAATCTGCTAAGTTAATAAAAACGCTGGCTGAATCTGGTCCAAAACTGTCACTGACCCAAAGTATTAAAGATCAACAGGAACTAAAGAACTCTGGATGACATGCAATACAAGGACTGGAGATGCCAAAACCACACATGCAGTTCTAAAAGTAAAAATAAGAATTCATCATACTGGCACCAATAATCAAATACCATTAAACAATCATCAAAAAACTCAAACACCTGTCCAGCAAACCATATAAAATCAAATACTGCCAAACAAGTTCAAATACCACCGCACATGATTTAATATATTCTGCACACAGTGTAGAATCAACGCAAAGGCAAGACGAAATAAAATTGCAGTATAGAATCAACGCAAAGGCTAGGCAAAATAAAATTGCAGAGGCAAGCAAAAGTCACAGTGGTTTGAACCAATTCGAAGGCAAGGCATAGGCAAGTTAAAACAAAATTGGAAAAGCCTGCCAAAATCACCAAATTCTTGACACTTTGTTGTGTCTGCCCGAAAATGTTTAATGAAAGCGAACTATAAAGCGACCAACGACCAGCACACGACACAACTAATATGATAAGTGTATTCAGGTAAAGCCCAGGCGAATGGATATTGCCCTGTATATAACACACTTCTAAGGGGTGTTGGGGCGGGGACAGGAATGGGTGATTCTGAGAAGCAGGAGACCAGGTATGACGCCGGGTCTGTGGCGCCTTGTCGTGGGGCGCAGGTGGCAGCCCCCTGGGGTACCCACAAACTACTGGCACGAAAACAACAAGCGCCCCCAATACACCCGCAGGCAGGGAAAAAAGACAGGCAAGGATCAGCAGCGGTGGCAAGTCCTCGGCAGACGACCTGGCGGCACGAGCTCTCTCCTAGCGACGGGGCGAGCTGCTGGAGAGATGGAGCCAAGTGTGGATGGCGATCTACCTCTGACCCCTCTGCGATCTACAGGTAGATCGTCATCTACCTGTTGGACATGCCTGCTGTAGAACACTGTACGATTCAAGGTGATCTGAGACTTGAATTTAATCTGGGAGAATTGTGGAGAAAATTGAGGCTTTAGCTTTTGCCATATTTTAATGGGTGGTCCGGGGTCTCTGCTTTGCCGATTGGAATGTTGTTGGGCAAGTGCATTATTGTTATTGGGGTGGTATCTGCTAAGAAAATATGCCATTTATTTTGCTGTTTGCAAAAGAACCTGTGTCTTTTGGGGAAACTGCTAGGTACCTATGACCTAGATTGGCCACTGTTGGAAACAGGATACTGGGCTTGATGGACCTTGGTCTGACCCAGTATGGCATATCTTATGTTCTTATGTTAGTGTGTCTTTAGTGTTAGTATTTTAATTTTGCTGTTCACTGCTTTGGACATTTCTTTTGGATTCTATAAAGTGTTTATAAATGCTATAAATAAATATCTTTTTATGTTGGCCTAATAAAAAATAACATTCTACTTAGCTTTTACTTTTCTCCAGAACCTATGTGTACCACTAGAACTCTGCACTTACAGCACACTTGACCTTTTGGAAGAGAAATGAATGTCTCATATCTCAGATGCTTATTGGCTATCTTAAAGATCTTCCCTTCAACAAAAATTCCATTTACATTTCTGTTTTTCTCTTTTGCATGAAGAAAACAACAAAATCCACTCAAGTTCTATAGGAAAAGAAGATCAAATATGTAAAACAATATTGGTTCCTTAGCAAGAATTTTTGTCTTGTTTCATAGTTTAAAGATTTCAGAATTTTCTGAAAAGTGTTAAGCTGTGTTAGTGAGAATGTTTTTTTAGTGCCAGTATTATATATTGTACTAAACTTATGGCAATGTGAAAAATGCTCATTTTCACACAACACATGCAGCATGAAAACATATGTTTTTTTTCACAGCCAGTGAATCACGTATGCCTTGCAAAGAGGTAGCACTGGAGAGGTGCTCTGGGAATTTCCTTGAAGACTGGTTGCTGCACTACATAAATTTCTCTTTCTTTTTTACAAATTTATAATGGCACTAGGATAGTTTAACCCTTTGAAGGCCTACTTTACATTTTTAATCCACATTCTTCAGCCGGGTTAATTTTTGCATATTTCAGGAAAATTGTACCCATCTTATTCAATATGTTCTAATAGTGATTTTCCTTCTGCTATGGTCATATATTATATACCATTTGATAAGGAATATTTAGTCAGAATTTTGGATCCCGAGAGTTTTGGGCTCGGCCTGGAAAGAATTAAATGTTTGTGCGATTGACTGATTGTGGCATAAACTAATCTAGGTTTCAGCTTCTGACCCTTACATATCTATAGACAAACAACTTCTCCCTAAATTGAAGAAAAGCTTGCTATTTTATAAGCATTAACCTTACAGCACATGAATCTAAAACCTCCCTAGTAAGCTTTCCAGGTGAGATATAGTCATAAGCCAGCATAGCAATACTTCTCTAAATGATCTAGATTAGTCATATCTTATTTTTTTATTTTTTTATTTTTAGTTTAAATTTCTTTTATTGAGAAATAAGAAGAAAATTACAGGTATCCAACAAGTATTATCAAGGAAAATACACAAAAATACAAAACAGGATATCCATAATAAAGTCCACATCAAGAGGAGCATGCAAATAAAGGAGAAGATGCTTACTCAATAATCAAACTCTTTTTCAAACTATCTGCTGTCAAGAAATTAACACAAAGAAAATATTTTAAGAAGCCAGGACACCATTAGATAGAAGAAAAGATTCCAGTGCCGATGTCTCCAGAAAAACAAACTTAGGGGCTTGTTTACAAAGTCGCGGTAGCGGTTCGCGGTCGTTATCGGAGCCGTGGCCCCATTGAAATCAATGGGGTCGCGGCTCCGATAACGATCGCAAACCACTACCACAGCTTTGTAAACAAGCCCCTTAGTGCCTTTAAAAGTAACAATACATTTGCAGGGAAATTTGAGGAAAAACGTGGCACCAAGAGCCAAGACGCGTGGCTTCAACATCAAAAAAGCCCTACGACGTAGCTGAGTTTTCCTGGAGACATCGGGGAAAATACTAACCTTCTCTCCACAGAAAATAGATGCTTTATTTGAAAAATATAAATGCATTACAGCATTTTTATCAACTTCCGAGGTAAAGGACACCAGAAGGGTAGCTCTAGTTGAAATATTGTCTTGAGAAGACTCAATATAATCAGAAATATTCAATGACTCCTCAGATATTACTGGGGCTAAACCAGCAGAAGGAAATGCCGGAGGGGCCCCTCGGGGAGGAATATAAAACAACTTAGTCACAGACAACTTATTATCTTCTCGATATCCCAGAATATCTACCAAATACTTATCAAATAGAATTGGAGGAGTAGCCTAGTGGTTGGGGCAAGGTACTTCAGGCCGGAAGGTCAAGGGTTCAAATCCCACTAGAGGACAGCAACCTTGGGCCAGAAGGACTGGGGTTTCTAGTCCCACAGGTGCTCCTTGTGGTCTTGGGCAAGCCACTTAACCCTCCATAGCCCATGTTCCCTGTAAAATAGTTATCTCCAAGTTATAATGCCCTGTTCAATGTAATTTCAGTTTGTTCAATGTAAACCGCACTGATGCAGAATAGCGCGGTATATAAGAGAATGTAAATAAATAAAATAAATAAATAAACCGAGTGTGAGGAAAATGTAAACACCTCAAATTCAAAACACGCAGACTATTTTCCAATAACTCTTGTTGAGTATGGAGAATAAGGCTGTCTTTCATAAAGGACAACGAAGAATTTTGTGAGACAGTACAGTGAGCTTCCAACTTTTGGCATCTTTCCCCCAAGGTATCAATCTGAGAAAATTGTTGCGAAATTGATGAGAAAATTGCTGAGAAAATTGTTGAGAAATTGTTGAGAAAATTTTGCTACAGTCTCTCTAGTAAAGTCCGACATTTGCGAGACGACAGAATTAAATGAAGACTCAATCCTAGTAAGAACCTTCCATAAATCCGAAAGGGAAACATCCTGTGAAGCCACTGGCAAAATAGAAACACCGTCCCGTTGCGCCAAAGCAGAACTCTCCGGGGCCGACAGGATCCGAGGTAGTGAAACTCTCCCGGAAACCAACGAAGGCCCAGAAACAGATATAAGAGGTGCAGAGTCCACTTGTAAAGGCACATCATTCCTCAAAGAACAGGAAGTCACAGGAATGGAATTTAAAATGGCAGCAGAGGGGGAAGAGATACTAACCCCCCAGAGATAAAGAGGAGCCATTACTAGGGAGCTGAGTCGGAGTTGCAGCAACAACCTCCCCCTCATTACTGTTCAATGCAACAAGATGTCGATCCATCAGGCCAGAGATCTTTACAGCTTTAGTAGGCTTTTCAGTACTCACATTTAGAGGTCGTTTCTTCTGTCTACCCATTCTGCAATACCACAAGCCAGCTCCCGAGCTCCTCGAGCGCCAAAGGAGCGCATAAGGAGCAAGCCCCTTAATAACGCGCCCCTTTAGAACGTGACCGCTATCGCGTACCACTTAGCGGTCGAGCTTTAAACCCCCTTAGATGACATCAGGGGTAGGCGCTGCCGAGGTGGAACATGCACTCCAACGCCGCCAAGAGAAACACCAGCGGAGCACAATGGTAAGCAGCAACCTCCTCTCCTCACATGCTCCCCAGTCATATCTTCTAAACAAACAAAACTTTATTATTGTATGACAATGTATATATTCATATCTTGTTCAGAAGTTTTTCAAAACACTGTCAAAATCTTAAACTGTACTCTAATGAGAAACACTGAAGAGGAAAGAAGTGAGGGAGTTAAAGTATTTGGAAACTATGTTACAGTATACCAAAGCATACACAGTAAAGTTAGGGCCTGATATATAGAGTATCTAATATTTAAATGTTGTGGTGGTTAGCCATGGTGTTTTAATATCATTCAGATGTTCAGTACCGTCTAGACAGTTGCCACTGCTGAATATCCAGATACTGCAGTCAGTGCCTGCAATTTTCTCACTAATGCAAAGATGCAGACAGCAGTCCCACAATGAGATGGGGACTATCTAGTCTTTTCCATTGAGTGCCACATGTATGATCATTTCCCACTTGGTGAAAGGTCATATGTGTGCACTTGGTGCAAAGAGCTCCTGTCTCTCAAACAATGAGTCTGATCTCTAAAGGCTAGAGTATTAGACTTAGAGGAGTTGAGGCAGATAGAGATATATTTAGAGGAAACTTACCTCCAGTCTAGTAGCCTCAGTGTTGCCTTAGAGGAATGAGGTCACCTGAAAGGACAGCATCACCTTGATGTGGCAGAAAATGATCCTATAGTAAGGACCTGTCCTCCAGGGGATATAATATCCTCTTGCATCAATGATGTGTCTCCAGGGGCTTTTTCCCAGAAAGAAAGGTTTAAGATGTCCATCTTAGTTGGTAATTCAATCATTAATCATGTAGATAGTAATATGACTAGTGAGCATGAAAATCACTTATTCACTAGCCTTTCTGCCTGGTGTGAAGGAGATGGACTACACACATCACTTCATTTTAGACATTTCTAGAGAGAAGCTCACTGTCTTGCTACATGCGGGCACTAACAACATAGAAAGATATGGGAGGGAGGTTCTGGAAGACAAATTTAGGCTTCTACATATAAAGCTGAAATCCAGGACCTTCAGGGTAGCATTCTCAGATATGTTCCCTGGTCTACATGCAGAGCTCAAGAGGCAAGCAGAACTCCAGAATCTCAATGTATAGATAAGACTATAGTGCAGGAAAGAAGGCTTTATATTTGATAGGAACTAGGAAACATTAGGGGAAGAGGGGACCATTTTAGAAAGGATGGGCTCCACCTTAACCAGGGTAGACCAGGCTGCTAGCACTGACTTTTATAAAGGGAGAACAGTTTTTAAACTAGATGTTGGGGGAAAGCCGACAGTAACCCATAAACACATGGATCGGAATAATGTGTCTTTGAAAGATACTGCAATAAAGTTAAAAGTAGTCCAGGTGCCTTCAAATAAAAAGCAGAGTTGAAAGATTCCAAATTACCCCTGGAAACTGATTAGTAGGTTTTCAATATAAACCAAAAGCATATTTTGAAATGCCTTTATAGAAATGCTAAATGTCTAAAAAAATAAGGTAGAAGAGTTAAATTATATAGCACTAATGAAGAGGAAGATATAAATGGCTTCTCAGAGATCTTGTAGAAGGAAAGTAACCACTGGGACACTGATACTAAGGTACAAAAAATATCACAATGATAACGTAGATCAAATTTGTGGAAGCTAGTGGTTAGGGCAGCAGCTTGGGCCTTGAAAAAGCATGATTCAAATTCCACTGGTACCCCTTGTGGCCTTGGTCAAGTCACTTAACGTCCACTGCCTCAAGTACAAACGTAGGGTTATGTTTACTAAACCGCTGTAATTAGCATTGGTAACGTTAACGCATGGTAACGTTACCTAATGTAACATTAACGTGCGGTAACGTTACCGGCAGTGGTAAATGTCCCAGAGGATGGAGAGAAGGTGGAGAGAAGGGGGTCAATGGGTGGGGAGTGGGCAGGGAGAAGCCCCTGCTACACTAACACTGCAACAATAATGCCAGGACTTTACCGCCAGTGCAAACCTGTCGGTAAATGCACTTTTGCAGGAGAGAGAGACAATTTCAGTGTTAGCAATGTATAGCACAGACAGGGAGACCAAGAAAAGTGATAGTAGTGCTCCATATGCAACAACAGCATTGTACCCAAGTATGAAAGGGCACTATGTTGATGGTGCAAATGGGGGCAAAGGAGGTGGCACATAGGTCATGCAGTGGGGGCTGCTGGTACACAGGTATTTTCACCTAGAAGACCCAAATGGGTTACACTGTAGCCACATTGCAGGTCCCCTAGTCTGTCCACAGTCTGATGACATAAAAAAGTGACTTACGTTTACCTGTTCCACTCTAGTCAATAATCTATAGACCTCTATCATATCTCCCCACAGCCGTCTCTTCCCCAGGTTGATGAGCCCCAACCTTTTTAGCCTCTCCGCAAAGGGGTATTCTGCCATCCACAGAACCATCTGTGATATTCGTCATGATCCCACAGTGACAGTGGCAGCACATAGTCCTGCTACTGCTGCGGAAAGGCAATGTGCCACATAAGGTGGTCCAAGGATCCTGGCACCCCAGGCAGAGATCTAGGCTGTCTTTCCCCCCCCCCCTCCCTGCTGCCACAGAATCCAGCTATGGGGCGAAGAGGCTGATAGTGCCAAATGCTGTAGCCCTCCAGGTAGCTGGAAAATGCAGGTGCCTGGGGAAATACTATAGCAGTGGTTGCCATCCACCCCCCAAGACGTATCAGTGTCAGGCAGTGATGGGGCCCCTGTAGCAGGTGGGGGGCTGCATGGCCATCCTTGTGTGCCCCTGCCCCCCCCCCCATCCAGACCTTTTGCCCAACGTGCCTGCCAAACCCACATGTTTAACATGCTGGGATTGTGACACCACCACTGGGGTGATGGTGGTGGTGTGGGAAGTGGCAGCAGCCTTCAGCAGACAGAAGCCTTGTCCTTATTCTGGGCACCATGTGCATTGCAGCATGTGCCAAAGGTCAGCTGAAGAGAAGCATGTCAGCAACAGGAGCTGCAATCCCCATAAAGCAGCACTGTGGTACAACACACACAGTTGGTGTGTGTATATGTGTGAAGGGTCACAGGTTCAGGTCCCCATTGGGGTTTCTGTATTGCATATTCCTGTGTACGAAGTTTAGCTGATAATGTAAGTACAGCTCCAGCATATGCATTCCTCAAGGAAATGGCCAGCAAGGGTGGAAACACCCACCAGCAGCACTAACATGCTCCACTATCCACAGCTGGTTGGAGGCTAATAGCACACGGTAATATAGCATGTGCAAACAGAGCACATGTTATCAATCCTTGAGCTGACATTGAGACAGGAGTGTCAAGCAGGAATGACAATCATCTCCACTTTTGCTCAGTGCGCCAATGAGAGAGTGTGTGTGTGTGTCCCCTTTATTCTGTGGCTTTCTGCACTGCACGTTGGCTCTCATAGATCAAGTTTTTCCACGCCTGTTTGGAAAATGTGAATAAGGCGAGGCAGTGAATTGTGGGCATTTGCCGGAAACAGTGCAGATTGGCCTGGATGTGTCTGCCACAATGGTAGGGTCACTGGATGAGATGCCATTTTGCCCGTCTGCCACTTACATTGCCTGGGTGGCCACTGTATGACATGCTGAGATGGCACTCTCACTATGACCAAAAAGTGACCATTATGTGGCTTTGTATCCACATAAAGCTTATTGTAATGTTTGGCTCCAGTGATGTGGGTGCATTCTCTGGCTGAGATTTGCTCTTCATGAGGAAATAGCTGGGGTGCTGGAGGTGTGAGCATTTCCTGGTTTAATACCTACTGCATTTCATTGCTTCCTGCTGCCTGCGGAGGGTCTCTCCGATTGGAGTTTGCTATCCTTTGGGCTATAAGAACTGCTGCCCCAACGCGGGACGCCGAGGTGTGAGCATTTCCTGGTTTAATACCTACTGCATTTCATTGGTTCCTGCTGCCTGCGGAGGTTCTCTCCGATTGGAGTTTGCTATCCTTTGGGCTATAAGAACTGCTGCCCCAACGCGGGACGCATTAGCGGGCGCGCCCTTGGGCACGTGCACCAAAGGGGCATGACCAAAGGGGCAGGTCCTGCCTCTTTGGCGCCTCTTCGGTGCACGGCGGTGCACTAAGGTGCACGAGAGTCGTTGGTTATGGGGAAGCAGAAAAAGAAAGTTGTCTGCTCCACTCAGTCCTAGGCGGTCAAAGTGGTTGGCCCCATGGACGCTCATGTCCGTGCTGGTGATCCTTTGAAAATGGATTCTACATCTTCCGACGCCTCTGTGAATGTTTCAACTGTGAGTACGCCTCCTTGTGATCCCTCTCAGAAAACAGGGGTTTTAATTCCTCCCCTTCAGGATCCCCTTTCTATTTCTGACTCCGCCATTATGCCTTTCACGGACAGTAATGGGGCTGTCGGTTCAGGCCTTTTGCCGGACTCTTTTCTTAAGTTGGATACTCGTCCAGATACTTTGTCTCCTTCAATTCCATCTGTGTGTACTTTTGTATCTGCTGTTCCAGAAGTGGTTCCACCCATCGATATTTCATTGAAGGATGTTTGGGCTATAGTTGCCCGGATGGAGGCTTCTCTTCAAAAAGTTTCTGACTTTACTAAAGAAACTGTGTCTAAATTTAAGGATCATGAGAATCGTTTAGTGACTTTGGAAACAGTTGCTGTCGCTCTGGAGGCTTGTCAATCCTCTCATTCTGATTTACCTTTTAAATTGTCTCAGGATGTTTCTTTACTATGTAGGCAGGAGGAGAATTTAGAAAATGTTTTGCGTTCTAGGAATTTACGGCTGTTAAATTTCCCCAAGACCCATTACTTATCGTCTTCTATTCTTTTTTATAAATATCTGAAAGAGGTTTTGCTATTTTCAAATGCTGAAGAGATAGGTTTGCCAAAAATTTACTATCTACCTTCGGGTAAAGTGACTCCTGTTAATGTGGGAGATGCTAATGGTGCTGTAGATATCTGTTATGATAAGGTTGTTTCCTCTACCTTGGATATCTCTGGGTTTCTGGAGTCTTCCAAAGACGATATTGCAACACGATCTACATTATTAGTCACTTTTATTTCGGAATTGGATAAGGAGAAAGTTTTACGTGCCTATTTTAAAAAAAAAAGGATGGAGGGGGCGGAGCTAGCCACGGTGCAGAATGGACGCGTGAGTCTGTAGCTCCCGTAGTTGCCGCAGAATCCTGAGCTTTTACGATATTTCTTTGCATCCTGCTTACCCCTCTTTCGGTGTGCCAACGACTGCATAGGGAGGGAAGATGTCTAATTTAAAACCAGCGCGCCTTGAATTTCAATCGGGCACTGGCTCGGCGGCGAAGCGTTCGAAACCGGAGGCTGGTTCCCCGCATAAAATGGCCGCCGGGGAACGGGAGAACTCCGGGGAGAGCCTGCGGGAAGTTCTTGCTGAATTAAAATGTGTCAAGGAGATGATTGCTACCAATGCAGTGACGCTGACCACGATACAAGAAGATCTCTGCGAGGTGAAAGGAAGAATGACTGAGATAGGCTCCCGCCTGCACGTGGCAGAGGAGAAAATCCAGCAGCATGACAACTTACTAGGCCAGCTAGGCCCCCTGACTAGACGGGTCAAGCGGATGGAAGATCTAATGGAGGACCAAAATATTCGCGCTAGACGCAATAATATCAGGTTACTGGGCGCTCCGGAGGGAGCTGAAGGATCTGACCCAGTAGCCTTCCTGGAAAAAATTATCCCGGAGCTGCTTCAACTCACCTTTGTAAGGCCGTTTGAGATCGAGCGCGCACATCGCGTCCCCATGCATAAAACCAATAACGCTAAATATCCTCGGCCTATTATCTTCAAGGTGCTCCGCTACCCGCAGGCCTTACAGATCTTGCAGGCTGCCAAAAAGAATATCTCACTACAGCTACAGGGCCAGAAAATTTCACTTTACCCAGATCTCAGCAAGCAGACCGTGGATCGTCGGAGAGAGTTGCTGGCCTGCCGACCCCTACTACAGAGCCTGCAGGCCAGATATGGCCTTTACTACCCTGGGACCATGCGGGTGACACTTCATAACACCACCAGGAACTTTGTTGAACCTGACAAGCTGCGAGCCTTCCTACAGGAACATTCTGCTATGGACTCCTAAGTATTGTATTTCCTTTCTCTCATTATGGATGCCTTTCCGGGGGACTACGGCCGCTCTGCTGATACTAACTCCCGGGGCTCTCAAGACTCCTGCTTGCGGGGCCTCCAGCTCCTGGATTTGGATTGCAGAACCACGGTCTTCATTCTCCTTGTTATGTGAGCTCTATATAGTTTTGTCTCTTGAAGTTCCAATATCTTGAGAACGCTTGAGCCTTCCTTTTTCTTGCTTTCTCCCCTAGTCTTCTCCTCTTCTCTCCCCTCTGGTTTCTCTCACCTGCTATTTGCGGGTATGTTGCTGCACACCTGTGATTTTGTTATTACATGATAGGGGCAACAACGGGGGTGAAGGTGACAGTTGGTTTCTGGCACAGGGGGTGGTTTTCACCTTGAAATGTTTTGTACAAAGTTTAACTGTTTTGTGTAAGACCATTCCGACCCTGGGGCACGCTGGCGCCGCCAGCGACAACGCTTTGCGCTCAGTCGACCTCCGACAGGATGATGCGTTGTCCTTATGGTGATGGCAACTGAATTGGTAATACTTACCCTGAATGTTAAGGGGATTGCAGACCCGATAAAACGCAAGAAAATCTTATCCTACTGTCAGCGGAAAAGGGCTGATATTGTGTATCTGCAAGAGACACACCTGTCTGAGCAAGAATCGCGGAAGGTCACCTCCAAAATATACAAAGTACTAGTGGTTTCCCCCGCCTCCGGACGGAAAGGTGGAGTGATAACACTAGTCCGTAGCTCGCTCAACTCTGCGGTCCAAGAGGTGAAGGCAGATTCTGATGGTCGGTGGGCGAAAGCCACCATGCAAATAGAGCAGATGCCTTTTACTCTTATGAACATCTATGCACCCACTTTTGAAGATCCCGCCTTCTTTAAAAATATTGCAATGGAATTAACACTGGCGGGCAACACCAACGTAGTGCTGGGGGGAGATTTTAACATCATTCTCGATCCCCTGCTGGATAGAACTCCGTATAAACCAGTCACCAAAATCAAAGCGCATGCTGCATTGCTAGGCATGACTGAAGAGCTGTCTTTGGTAGAACCCTGGCGACTCCTTCACCCCACAGACAGGGAATACACATTTTATTCCACTCCGCATAACTCTCATACCAGGCTTGATTACTTTTTTGCTTTCGGCCGGTCTCATTAAACAGGTGGCTGCGGTGACCATACATGAGAGTGCAATATCTGATCACGCTGCGGTTTCTCTGACCTTAGAATTAGGGCTCTCACCGAAGATGCCTCCTAGATGGACTTTTGACAAAACGCTGTTACGCGAAGAGGCATTCGAAGTCCATATTAGTCAGGCCATCGAGACATACCTTCACTGTAATGATCCTACCGCTACCTCTATATGGGGATGGTGGGAGGGATTTAAAGCGATGCTTCGTGCACACATCACTTCATATGCTATCCGAAGAAATAAGTGCAAAAAAATGGAGCGGGAAATGTTGGAGAGCCAAATCAAGGCTGGCGAACGATTACTGGTGAAACACACCGATCCGATGATACTGATCAAACTGCAAAGACTCCGATACCAATATAATACCCTGCTCTATAAAGAGGCTCATCTTGCAGTTCGCGCCCAGCAGAGTACATATTACTACGAAAGTAACTGTGCTGGCTCCCTGTTAGCTAATGTACTTAAAGCACGGAAGAATACCACGCGAATAGCTGGGATGCAAGATCGTGGTGGAAACCTCCTAGTCCAAGACGAGCAAATATTGGGACGCTGCAAAGAATTTTATGAAGATCTCTATCGCTCTGAGGTGAGCTGTACCGATGAAACTTTCTCGGCCTTTGTTGCTAATCTCACTGGACCCAAACTTCCCGCGGAACAGACCCAAGAATTAGAGCGAGATGTTTCCGCCATGGAGATCCATAGCGCCATAGGACAGATGGCGCGAGGGAAGGCTTCAGGCCCCGATGGTTTGCCCTTGGAATTTTACCACAAGTTCCGGAAACTGTTAGTGCCTATGCTGCAGACGTACTACAGAGGACTATACGAATCGAATCCGGCTGTTGGAGCCTTGGCGGAGGCCACTATCGTGATTCACCCAAAACCGGGACGAGATTCACTGAAAATTGAAAATTATAGACCAATCTCGCTCTTAAATGTGGACTATAAGCTTTATGCTAAGATACTGGCTAATCGTCTAAACTTGGTCCTGGCTGACCTGATTCACCCTGACCAATGTGGTTTTGTACCAGGCAGATCCACTACTGATAATGGGAGATTGTTGGCTCATGTTTTAATCAAGGCCTCGGAACTCTCAGAACCTCTTGTCGGATTATCATTAGATGCCGAGAAGGCTTTTGACCGGCTGGAGTGGTCCTACCTGTTTAGAGCCCTACGGTGGTTTGGGATTGGCGAGAGATGTCTTCGGAGAATATCACTATTGTATGCTAACCCCGTAGCACGCATTGCAGCTAACTCTGGTCTTTCGGCTCCCTTTACTCTACAAAGAGGAACTCGCCAAGGCTGCCCCCTATCGCCTCTTCTCTTCAATTTAGCCCTGGAAGTGCTTGCGATTGCCATTCGTCAGCGCTATGATGTTGTTGGTGTAGAATTCCCCGATGGCCAATGTAAATTATCTGCCTATGCTGATGATCTTTTACTTTTTTTGAAGCCGGATTCTCTGCCATCAGTTTTTCAACTTATTGATAACTATTCCGCTATATCGGGGTATAAAGTAAATCTAGCGAAGACCACCTTAATACCCTTGAATGCGCATGTCCATAAGACCGAACTGCAAGCCTACCCTTTTCAATACGCACAGTCCTCATTTAAATATTTAGGGGTAGAATATGGCTTTACTCTCCAAGATACCATCACCATCAATACTCGAACATGCAAGACTTTGGTTACTGACTGCACCAATAAATGGACCCCCTTGCACCTCACCTGGTGGGGCAGGTTAGAGACCATAAAGATGATGCTGGTCCCCAAAATCAGTTATTTATTTATTATTTATTTATTTAGTAGATACTTATATACCGCTACTTCCAGCGATCAGAAGCGGTTCGATTATAATTTTGGGATTTGTCACAAAATCAAGACAGAATATATGGGGTATAGATAGCAAGGGGTATTACACAGCACACATAGTAGGGTCTACAGATCGACCTTAATGAACTTAATGAACTATCATACATTACAAGAGAGATAATCTTCCAATTATTTACATTTTTTATGTGCTGAGTATGATCCCTATGCTCTTTGCCCCGAGCTTCTACAAGCAGCTCAATCGTCAGATAGTGTCTTTTCTCTGGGGCAATCGTGTGCCACGGATTGCGGCATGGAAATTGCGATTGCCGAAGACTAAGGGCGGTGTACATCTCCCTGATGTGGAATGGCTGCATTTGGCCTCCTTACTGCGACAAGGTTCGACATGGACATCCGAGGGAAACTTGGCTGATGCCGCACGATGGCTTGCAGTTGAACATGCCCTCTCAGCTCCGCTGCACACGAAAACGCTGATTGGAATGGTACCCGATCCGAAACAGGCCCCTGATCTGGTGGTGCAGTCAACGCAACAAGCGTGCCGATGGCTTGAACAATGCCTTGAAGGTGGTGAAGATTTTGCGACGGATATGCCTATCTGGTTGAACCCCTGTTTCCGGATAGGTGGGAAACCTGTACGATGGAAGATATGGATAGAACACGGTATTGCGACTTTAGGACAGCTGATGACGAGATCGGCCTTCAAGACATTTGGAATGCTGCAAGCGGAATTTGGATTACCGCCCACCGGTTATTTCCAATGGTGTCAACTTCGCCACTGTCTGAGTAAGGCAGGGGTCTCCCCGCTGGAACTGCGACAGGGATGGCCATTGGGGCAAAAGCTACAGGAGATACAGGCGGGTCCACGGGCCGTCTCGAAACTACTCGAGATACTTCGTTCGAGAGGGGAGAAAGAATGTGTCCAAGTGCAATCGACGTGGCTTGCAGATACCGGGGATTATCTGCCAGAGGAACAATGGAGTACCTTTTGGGGGCCTCAAATACGGGTCACCCGATCAGCCTCCCTTACTCAATCTTTATATTTCTTGGCGCATCGAGCCTACCTCACCCCCTCCAAGAAGAGCAAATGGGCGCCACAGGAGGGGAATCGCTGTTGGTCCTGTCACACAACTATAGGCACATTGGCGCACATGCTTTTCTACTGCGAGCATTTGCAGATCTTCTGGCTTTCTGTTTGGCAGCGGATATCCTGTATATTGAATATTCAGACCCCGATTACTTACCAGGTCATCGTTTTTAGATCCCTGATGGTCTGGCCGAAACTACCCAAAAGAGACAATCGATTGTTAGATCTTATGATTAGCCTGGCACTAAAAGTTATCCTCATGCACTGGAAAAATTCCGAGAAAGTCCATTTCGAACTTTGGTGGAACCTGCTCTGTCTGCACCGAAGCTATGAAGATCTGTATACAGAACGACGTCCCCAAGCAGGCCAACACCTTAGGCAGGAGGACGCTCTGAGCAAATACATTAAAGGACACCAGTGATACCTTATAGGGCGGTTGTTTTCTGGCGGTGGGGCGGGTCGTGGGGTTGGAATGGTCATAGTTTTTGGTGTTTTGCATTTTTGTTTTTGTTTACTCTTACTTGTAATACTACTTTAACGTTCTTTTCGTTTTCAATTTGTACTGATGCTGATACTTGTTTTGTTCTGAGCTGCAATACTTGAAAGTTCCCATACTGCTTCTTGTATTCTGATTTGACTGTACGGATTCACTGAATGTACTTATCCTCTGAAATGCGAATAAAGAACCTTTAAAAAAAAAAAAAAAAGGATGAAAAGTATTGTGGTCAATCGATACAAATGTTTCCTGATGTCTCCAGGGCCACTCAGATCCGTCGGAAAGCCTTTTTGGAGGTACGTCCGCGGGTCTTGGCTCTGGGGGCTTTATTTTACTTGAAGTTCCCCTGTAAATGCCATGTAGTATTTCAGGGGAAACGTTATATTTTTTTGCTGTTGAGCAATTGCTAGACTTTTTGAAAGGCAAGGCTTGATTTATGGTATGGTTTCCTTTTTGTAGTATTTCAGGTCTCCTGATTAGTTAAAAGGAATTTTGCTGGTTTTTAGTTCAGGAACTAGTGTTGGGTGTTATATTTTTCTTTTGGATTTAGAAAATGACTCACCTCCTTAATGTGGACTTGTTCTGGGGTTTAGTGATACTTATTGCTTCGTATTATTATGTACTTGTTTGATATTTACTCTTGTGATTTTCTTTGTAAATGTATAAATTTCAAAAAAAAAAAAAAAAAGAAATAGCTGGGGTGCTTGTGGTTGTATTATGTACTTGCTGTGCATGCTGACTAGCAGAACAATTTTAACTGGTTTGTGCTTAGCTGACATAGCCCAGTGAAGGGCAGCAGGGCAGTCTTACTGCCTGTGCTGTAGACAATTGTTGGTTCTCAATGTTTGGGGCAGAACCACTTCATCACCTTTTCTGGGGTCCTGACAGGATAACCCCACACCAGCCTATACACCCCCACTGCCATGGCTGTCCATAGCAGCAGTATATTAATACTATCCACTAGCCTACAGTGTTATCAGAGAATTCGTGTCTAACATGGACAGAATACAGAGCCAAGCTGCTGCTATCACCATCACCTATAGCATGCAGAAACAAGGGGAGGGGGAAAGCACAAGCACACTACAGACAATAGCTGCCACACACTAGCAGTGATGTGGACAGGCAGCAGAGACCATTTCTAACAGCACAGGTTCAGTGTACCAGGTGCTGGGCACACCTCCTCACCCTCAGGGTGACAGCTGAAACCACTCTGCAGCATGGCTTGTTCTTGTTATGTGCATGTAGCACATGCAACCATTGCATCTTAGTGAGCTAATATGCTGGATCAGTGCCTTCTCCATTAATTTTCCAGCAGCTGATCGCTGTTTTGCATGTGCAGTGCCTCATGGGTAGTGGAGGGCTCAACCTATACTGCATAGACAGCAAACAGTTTGTTCAGAGATCTACAGGATGTTTAATATCATGTTGAGTTGTAACCTACTGGTTGGTGCAATGTCTTCACTGCCAAAAGTCTGCGGTTTGATTCCCACTTATTCATTTTGTGCCTGGGTGTGCTTGCCCACCTTGCACAGTCCTGGCTCTGCCGTGACCTGCAGACAATCATTCTTCTACATTTCTATGCATTATAGCAACACAGTGGGTAGCCCAACATAGCATTCCCCAACATGGACATATGTGAGCATGGCTTTAGTGGCTCTCTCACGGCACATTGCTGTGGGTCAGTGATATATACGCAGCAGATGTCTGCGTCAACTGGTATGGATGCGTTTCTATCTTGCCATCATTGTGACCTCCCACCTTTATGTAAAGAGGATATCTCGTACATTCAGGCACCTAACACTCGTTGCATAGCCATCCCCTGCTCTGTTCTGCCATCATTACTTGCCCCACATGGGGCAAATGGATTCCACTTGTTCCTTTCTATCATGTACTCTGTCAGGTGTATTGTCTTGCAGTTGCACAGGCTGAGGTTCCACTCTCACCCACACAAATGGTGTTTCATGTACCCCATGGCACTGCTACGTTTGGTTCACACACACCAAATGCTTTTAGCCTGTATGATCTCATACATCCACTCATCACACAAATTGAAAACTCTCTGCTTGGAAGATCCATGGCACAGCCCTGTACCTACCATCTAACTGTCAGGGAGATTCATGGTGGGGCAGCTTATTGGCAGTAACCTGCCCCACCATGGCCATCAGGGGTCATTTGCAGCAGTTAGCCATATCATGTGCACCTCTCCTTTGCCTATTCCACATGAACACTCATGGACAATCCTCCCTTTGCTACCCACATCAGGAACATGCTGCCTCCACCCAGACATTGTCCTGGCCTATCGCATACCACACACTGACAGTACATCTGGATACATGTCCACACCTCACAAACACTATAATATAACTTACGGCACGGTGTATGATTTCAGGAGCATCTAGGACTGCACGCCTGTCATTGGTGTGCATGCAAGACACCATAACACAGCATGTACTTTTACCGCTCACTAAGAGTCCTCTACCACCCCTTAATGTCCTGTTACCGCCCGCTAAGTGTGCATTAGCACCCCTTAATGCAGCATGTCCTGTTACCACCCGCTAAGTGTCCTCTACCACCCCTTAATGTCCTGTTACCGCCTGCTAAGTGTGCATTAGCATCCCTTAATGCAGCATGTCCTGTTACCTCTCGCTACGTGTCCACTTGCACCCCTTAATGACTGGACGCCTCTGACACGCCCAGCACACTTAGCACATGGTAACCCTTTATCACTGCTGTTACAGCATGGAAAAGACTGCTCCTTTACCACCATTTAGTAAACATTCCCCTTAGATTGTAAGTCCTCTGGGGACAGGAACATACCTGAATGTAACTCATCTTGAACTACTACTGGAAAGGCGTGAGCTAAATACTACTAATAAATAAAATAAATATGTTAAAGAGGGCATTGAGACAAACAGGATAAAAGTCTTACAGGAAATAAAATGCACTGTAGAATCTTTATGGATAGAAATTCTATGTGAGAAGGAGAAGAGAATAGCAGTGCAAGTGCACTAACATCAGCCTGACCAGAATGAGCTATCAGATGATGAAATGCTAAAAGAAATTAGAAAAGCTAACAAAATTGGCAAAACAGTAATAATGGGTGATTTCAGTTATCCTAATATTGACTGGAGCCCAATATTGATTAGGACAGACTATGCACCCCTATGGCCCATAGCCCTGCTCACCAACCCTTAACTCTGGATATTCAATGCCGGGGTCATATGCAGACCTGGCATTGAATATCTGGGGATCGCCGCATATGCCGGAAACTGCAGTAGTTATCTGGGCAGCAGCAATATTGCATGCTGCCCGGTTAGCTCCTGCACCTTAAAGATAGGTGAGGGTTTTCCTTGCCTATCTTTTAGGCGCAGGTCGCAAACCAGGCATGCAATGTCGCCGCTGCCTGGATAGCGATAGTCTCCGCCTCCGCTTCACCACAGAATGCCCCCAACATACCCTGATGCTAACCGGATAGCTTTGGGGTGCATAGGAGAGTTAGAAGGGGATATTAGAAGGAGTGGAGGAGTGGCCTAGTGGTTGGGGCAAGGTACTTCAGGCCAGAAGGTTGGGGGTTCAAATCCCACTAGAGGACAGCAACCTTGGGCTGGAAGGACTGGGGTTTCTAGTCCCACAGGTGCTCCTTGTGGTCTTGGTCAAGCCACTTAACCCTCCATAGCCCATGTTCCCCATAAAATAGTTATCTCCAAGTTATAATGCCCTGTTCAATGTAATTTCAGTTTGTTCAATGTAAACCGCACTGATGCAGAATAGCACGGTATATAAGAGAATGTAAGTAAGTAAAGTAAATATTCAATGGTACTAACCATGTAAGTGCCATTGAATATCCCTATTTAAGGCATTAAATGGTTTACTGAGCTGTAAACCATGTAGATGCCTTTTGAAAACTGGGCCCTAGGTCAATATCACATCAGAATATGCTAGGGAGATAGTTTCTAGATGAAATAGATGACTTCTACGTGGAACAGGTAGTTATGGAATCAATATGAGAGGGAGAAACTTTGGACCTAGTCCTTAGTGAAGTGCAGGATGCGGTGAAGGAAGTGATGGTGTTGGGGCCACTTGGCCACAGTGATCATAATATCATCAAATCTGGTTTAATAAATGGAGGGAGCACATGAAAGAAAATTTATTGCACTAGCACGTGTCAGGTAATTTTATAAGCTTGCACCTAGTCAATGCATATTACTATGCACATTATTTGTGGTCTATTTTATAAAATGAAGCACATGTGCACTTTATAAAATAGGAGTGCACTGACATGCCTTAACCTAGTTGTGGCAGTTATGTCTGCTCTAGAGCAAACATGAATGTCTGTGCCTAGATTTGCAGAGCACATATGTAAATTATAGTATTCTATAACTTACATAAATTGAGGCCCTAACCATTCTCCACTGAAGCACCACCACATTGTGCACCCCAAAGGAAAGAATGTGCAATGGTACTTACACATACGCTTACAAAATAGCAAGTGTAAGTGCTCATTCTTGTGCATAAATCCTTTAAATATGGACTTATGGATTTAAATAATGTATAACTTTCTGCATGCACCTTATAAAATCTGCCCCTTAACTTTCAAAAGGGTGATTGTAATAAAATGAGAAAAAAGGTTATGAAAAATCTAAAAGGAGCAGCTGCAGAGGTTAAAAGTTTACATCAGAACATAAGAACATAAGAAATGCCATACTAGCTCAGACCAAGTAACTTGTCCAAACCTTTTTTAAATCCAGCCTTCACTGCATCCTCCAGTAATGAATTCCAGAGTTTGATTATGCATTGAATGAAAAAATATTTTCTCTTATTAGTCTTAAATGAATTACATTGTAGCATGTCCCCTAGTCTTTCTACTTTTTGATGGTGTAAAC
This sequence comes from Ichthyophis bannanicus, assembly GCA_033557465.1. Classification (NCBI taxonomy): domain Eukaryota; kingdom Metazoa; phylum Chordata; class Amphibia; order Gymnophiona; family Ichthyophiidae; genus Ichthyophis; species Ichthyophis bannanicus. The sequence continues at coordinate 7,109,210 of JAWIIG010000027.1, read as the reverse complement.
AACCGATCTATGTTTACCCGCTCTTCTCCATTCATTAATTTATAGACCTCTATCTTATCTCCCCTCAGCCATCTCTTTTCAAAGTTAAAAAGCCCTAACCTTTTAAGCCTCTCCTCATAAGGGTATCCTTCCATCTCCTTTACCATTTTGGTGACTCTTCTCTGTGCTTTTTCTAATTTCACAATATTCTTTTTAAGATATGGCAACCAAAATTGCACAGAATATTCTGGCCTCACCAGTTCCCTCTGAAGCCAGTCAGGTACACATGGGGCCCCTCTTAGTATGGGGAATCCACTGGCATTGTGAGAGGACTGGGGGCTAGAAAGGGAAATGAGCTAATGCTTGGGCATGGGGAGACTGCTATTGAAAGGGAGATAATGCTGGGAGGGTCTGGGACTGGAGGTGGGCTGATACTGGGGGCCAGAACTAGAAAAAGGCTGATGCTGGGAAATGGAGGGACTGGAAGGGAGCTGATGTTGGGAGGGACTGGAAGTAGAGGAAGAATGATACTGAGTGGCTAGTACTGGAAATGGGATGATGCTGGGGGATGAGGAGCCTGGGATTGGAAGGAAGATGATGCTGGGAGGGACTGGGACTAGAGGGGGTCTGATATTGGGGGGGAGGCTAGGATTGGAAAGAGCTTATGCTAGGGGATGGGGGACTGGAAGGGAGATGATGTTGGGAGGGATTGGGTCTGGAGGGGGAGCTGGGATAGGCTGGAACTAGAAGGGAGCTAATGATTGGGGAGGACTAGAAGGGTGTGGGGCTGGGGCTGGGGCTAGGGTGAGAAAAAAAGAAGTTGGGGAGTGAGGATGGAGAGGGGGATAGATATTTACTGTAGGAGGGAAGAAAAAAGGTCAAACAGCAGGAAATGTTGAGAGGGAGGGGCATATGAATGAATACTGAGGTAAGAAGGAAGAAAGGCAGGGTTAATAAATATTGGAGAAAGAAGTAGCTGGGTGGGTGAATGGAAGGGATGTAGGAGGTAGTACTGGGGAAAGGGAGATGGGAGAACAGGGACTGGGACTGGGACTTAGGTGCAGACTTTAAAATTGGATGGGAGAAAAGAAGAAGACAGAATCTATAATTGGCTGGTTATGGAGAGAGGAAGCGGAGACTCAGATAGTAGGCCCAGAAGCTGTCACAACTAATGTGCATGCAGCTCCAGCATCATGCAGCACTATCCCCAGCTTCATCTTTCTTTCTCTGAGTCAGCAACGTTAGCCAATGCTGCTCTATAGCATTCATGTCCAGTGCGTGGGGCCATTCACTGGAAATGAATGCTTCAGGCAGCACTGGCTGCTGTGTGCTGACTTGGAGAAATGAAGAGAAATCTGGGGATGGTGCTATGAGATCATTCTGCCGCTGACTCGGAAAAAGAAAGAAGATGCCATGGATGATGTTGCATGTTATTTTTTTCCCAGGGGGGAGGACAGAGAGAGAGAGAAAAAGAGAGGTGGGATATGCTTGATGGAGGAGGGAAAGAAAGTGAGTAAGAATGGAGAATAATGGACCAGGAAAAAAAAGGTGGGGCATGGGATGACGCGGGCGATAGTTGAAAAGTGGTAGGTAGATGGAGTAATAAAAGAGGGATTGAGGACTGGATAGTAAGAAGGAGTAGTGAAGTCTGAATGGAAAGAGAGAAAAATAAATGGAAGAAAACTGAAGGGAAAAGATCAATATCCAAGATGGAATAAAGTGAAGAAAACAAAAGAGGAGACAAGAAATGGCAGATTGCCTAGAGACCATAGAAAGAGAGCTAAGAGAAGATAGAGGAAAGCAGAAACCTCAGATTGGGACTGGCATGATCAGAGACTAAAATAATCAAACAAAGGTAGAAGAAATAATTTTTATTTTCAATCTTATACAGTACAGGGAAATGCATATCTTTCAATTTCTCTGGTGTTAACATTGTATGTAGAATCTGGCTTCTTGGGGTTGCATTTTAATTTTTATCTACATATTTTTATTTTTAGGTTCTGGTCTTGAAGGACTAGAAAAAGGGACTGTTACTTCTGGAGATAGATCTGCAAGTGTGAGTATATACTTCTGGGAATTTTCTGAAAGGAATTCTTTCTATTAAAGCTATTTAATCTGTGAACCCACTATTTTTTGTTAAATCAGTCAGGGCCTAGTAGCAGCAGTTTAAGTTTAAATTTAAAACACAGAAGAGAACTTTCTGGTTACATTTCATACCCAGCAGAGAGCTTATAGTTTTAATTTAATAGTCACTCAGGGCCTAATATCAGCAAAGTATTTTTATTTTAAATTTAAAACACAGAAGAGAGCTTTCTGGTTAAATTTGGAACCCAGCAGAGAGCTGTAGTTTAAATGTAATAGTCACTCAGGGCCTAGCATCAGCAAAGTACTTTTAGTTTAAATTTAAAACACAGAAGAGAGCTTTCTGGTTAAATTTAGAACCCATCAGAGAGCTTGTAGTTTAAATTTCATAATATATTAGAGCCTAGCAGCAGCAAAGAGCTACAATTTAATCAAATAAGAATATAGATTAGCAGAAAAGGCAAAACAGGGTCAGTACTCTTTGAGCAGCAAATAAAGTCTTCTAGAGACCTTTACAAAGAGGCCTTCTACCTAGGGGGCAAGAGATTTGTGAAACTTTTTCAATAGGTGTTAACACCAGGTGGCAGTTCAAAAGGCCATTATGAAAGACTCCTTCTATCCAAGCAAGGACTGTTAATCATCCAGGAAGTTGGTCACAGCTTACCTCAGCAGCACAGGCATAAATAGCTCAACCAGAGTTCTGTGATCCTCAGTCTTGAAGGACTAGAAAAAGGGACTGTTACTTCTGGAGAGAGATCTGCAATTGTGAGTATATATTTCTGGGAATTTTCTGAAAGGAATTCTTTCTATTAAAGCTATTTAATCTGTGAACCCACTATTTTTTGTTAAATCAGTCAGGGCCTAGTAGCAGCAGTTTAAGTTTAAATTTAAAACACTGAAGAGAACTTTCTGGTAACATTTCATACCAGCAGAGAGCTTATAGTTTTAATTTAATAGTCACTCAGGGCCTAGCATCAGCAAAGTACTTTTAGTTTAAATTTAAAACACAGAAGAGAGCTTTCTGGTTAAATTTAGAACCCAGCAGAGAGCTTGTAGTTTAAATTTCATAATAAATTAGAACCTAGCAGCAGCAAAGAGCTATAATTTAAATCAAATAAGAATATAGCTTACCTCAGCAGCACAGGACAGGGTACTGTGTAGCAGCCCTCTTTTAATAAGTGTTATTTCCCTACCTCCCTCCCCACACCCACCCACCCCTGGGATAATCGTAGCTTTATAGGTACTTACACATCTTAAAAGACAGGAGATGCTCTCAGGTGAAGCTTGTTACCCAAATCAGACATACACTAAGGACCTGAGATTAATTAAACTTCAGGTGAACAAGGTATATTAAACGTATTAGGTACAGTTTTATTGGTATAAATATCCATAGCAACCCTTAGTAAGTAAAGAACTTAAAGATCTAAACAAAAACTTAAAACTAAGATGCAGACAGCAGTCCAGCAGCGGGATGGGGGCTTTCCAGTCTTTTGCATTGAGTGTCACATGTATGATTTTCTCCCAGTTGGTGAGAGGTCTTACGTGTAAACTAGGTGCAAGGAGCTCTTTGCTCTCAGGGAACGAGTCAATTCTCTAGAGGCTAGAGTAGCAGACTTGGAAAACATAAGAAAGACAGAGAGATACATAGACGAGACCTACAGGGATATAGTCCTGAAGTCCCACCTTCAGTCTGGCAGCATCCCTGTTGCCATGGAGGAGAGAAGTCACGTGACAGGAGAGCATCACCCTGGTGTGGCAGGAAGTGATCCTGTAACTAGCACCTGTCCTCCAGGTGATGTAAAACCCTCTCGCATCTTGGGGGCGGAGCCCGATGTCCAGCGGGATGGTCGCATAACGCTGAGGCTCCCGAGAGGCCTACTCAGAATCCTGAATTAACACCGTACACAGGGCCGGATTTACCTATACGCCATGTACGCCATGGCGTAGGGCCCACAGCCGGCAGGGGCCCACAAAAAAAGAACCAGGTAATTTTTTTTTAACTCAATTAAAAAAAAAACCTGGTGGCTGCCGCCGCGGGGCCCCCTCTGCTGCCGCGGGGGCCCCGTCTACAAGGTGAAGCGGTGCGGTCGGGTCGGGTCGGGTCGGGTCTCTCCCTCCCTCCTTCCCTCCCTGCAGGCTGCGAGAGACGCGAAGATAGAGCGTCTCCTCGAGTCTGTGTTAAGCCCGCAGGGCTGATGGGATTTCCCATCAGCCCCTGCCGGCTTAACACAGACGCGAGGAGACGCTCTATCTTCGCGTCTCTCGCAGCCTGCAGGGAGGGAAGGAGGGAGGGAGAGACCCGACCGGACCCGACCCGACCGCACCGCACCGCACCGCACCGCTTCAGCTTGTAGACGGGGCCCCCGCGGCAGCAGAGGGGGCCCCGCGGCGGCAGCCACCAGGTTTTTTTTAAATTACATTTTTCTTTAGGCCGGGGGGGGGGGGTAGGACTGGTAATGGGCTATGGGGGGGGGAGGTCTGGTAATTGGCTATTGGGGGGCTGGGGCTGGAAATGGACTGGGGGGGGTAGGGCTGGTAATGGGCTATTGGGGGGCTGGGGCTGGAAATGGGCGGGGCTGGGCTGGGCTGGGCTGGGCTGGGGGGGGTTAAGGCTAGAGGTGGGCTGATGGGGTTAGGACTGGTAATGGACTGTGGGCTGTTGGGGGGGGCTTAGAACTGGCAATGGGCTTTAGGGGGGGGGGTTAAGACTGGTAATGGGCTGTGGGCTGATGGGGCTGTCTGGTAATGGGCTATGGGGGGGGCTAGGACTGGAAATGGGCTGGGGGGTTAAGACTGGAGGTGGGCTGATGGGGTTAGGACTGGTAATGTGCTGTTGGGGGGGGTTAGAACTGGTAATGGGCTTTGGGGGGGTTAAGACTGGTAATGGGCTGTGGGCTGATGGGGGTTGTCTGGTAATGGGCTATGGGGGGCTAGGACTGGAAATGGGCTGGGGGTTAAAACTGGAGGTGGGATGATGGGATTAGGACTGGTAATGGGCTGATGGGGGGGGGGGTAGGACTGGCAATGGGCTATGGGGGGCTGACTGGAAATGGGTTGATGGGGTTAGGACTGGAAGTGGGCTGATGGGGGGTTAGGACTGGTAATGGGTTATAGGGGGGGCTTAAACTGAAAATGGGGTGATGGGGGGTTAAGGACTGAAAATGGGGTGATGGGGGGTTAAGGACTGTAAGTGGGGTGATGGGGGGGCTAGGACTGGTATTGGGTTGGGGGGTTGCTAGGACTGGAAATGGGCTGATGGATGGCTAGGACTGGAAATGGGCTGATGCAGGGACTAGAAGGGAATGGATGCTGGGTGAGGCTGGAACTAGAAGGGAGCTGATGTTGGGGGAGGATTAGAATGGGATGGGGCTGGAAGAGTAAAATGGAGAAGGGAAAAATATTTTGTGTGGGAGGGATAAAAAATCTACAATTGGCCGGGTATTGGGAGAGTAAGTGGGGATTGAGGATGGAGGGGTAAAATTTGAGTGGATGAAATAGGAATGAGGAAAGAGCAAAAGGAGAAAGATTAGTATGTTAAAGCAGATGTAGAGAGAGAATGGAAAAAATCTAGAAGAGAGAAGAAAGGACAAATGGACAGCAGACGATGGAGAGTTAGCAGAAGACACGAAGAAACCAGAAGAAAGTGGCTGGAGCAATTGCAGCTGAAAAAAATGCACAAAAGGTAGAAAAATATCTCTTTATTTTGAATTTATTAATTGGAATATGTCAGCTCTGGTAAATGTGCATCATTAACATCTGCGCTTTGTTTAGTACAAGAGCAAATTAATGTATAGTTTTATTTCTACAGTGTTGTACATTCCAAGTTTGGCTTTTGGGATTCCCAGTTTAATTATTGTCTTCCTATTTCTAAATTGTGATTACTTGTTTGGTGATGGTCTATGTTCTGCATGTGTAACTGAGCTGAGGTGTTCTGTTTATATAATTCCTATTTGACATTGCCACTTGTTCTCTTTCCCCAGTAGGTCATGTATTGTTGTTCTCTGAAATGTATTGGTTTAATATTTGCAGTGTTGCCTTTTGATTGGTAGAGTATGGTGCTTTGTGAGTCCTGGTAGTGCTGTTAGGATACGGCGGGTTTACTATGGGCAGTGTTTGTAGTAGTTCCTAATGTGTCTGGCAGTTGGCACTGGATTATAGTAATGTAGAAATCTTTTAGTCTTTCTTTATCCATACACTCATTAAGAGGCACGTTTACTAAAAGTTAGTATATGGTAACATTATGCAAATATTTATGCAAATGAGGCCCCTTATGCAAATGAGGTCCGCACCCCCCTTGGGCCGCCCCTGCTGGGGGCCCACAATTTTTGTTGGCGTAGGGCCTCACTCAAGGTAAATCCGGCCCTGACCGTACATACTTGAATTTCTGCTCTGATCTCGCAGGGGCACATTGGTGAGATGGCGGGGACCAAACCCACGCACCTGGAATTTGGATCTCCAGCGGCTTCTCACGGCAAACGCTCCAAAACTGAACCCCCGTCCCCGCAGAAGGGGCTGGCTTTGCGCGAGGGTCCCGAAATGCAGCAGGAAATCCTTGCCGAGATTAGAGGGGTTAAGGACCTCGTGCAGTCAAACGGTGAAGCACTCCGAGCGCTGCGGGAAGATCTTGGTGTACTGCAGGGCAAGCTAGAGGGGCTCTCTTCGCGTCAGGACAAAATGGAGAGCATATTAGACTCCCATGCGGCCCGGTTGTCCAAACTCGACAAAGTTGAACGTCAGGTACGGGCCTTGCAGAAAGAAGTGGAAGATGGCAATAATAGAGCGCGCCGCAACAACCTACGACTCGTGGGCATACCGGAGGGAGCGGAATCGGGAGACATGAAAGAGTTTTTATGTAAAATCCTCCCTTCCCTGCTCCAAATCACCTTTACCAAAGACTTGGAGATCGACCGCGCTCATCGTGTACCCACAAACATAACGCTCAACAGGAAGACCCCGCGGCCTATCATCTTTCGACTTTTGAGATATCAACATGTGGAGCAAATTCTCAGTGCCTCTCGGGCAAAGGGCCATATGGAGTTTGAGAGCCACAAGATCTCCTTCTATCCTGACTTGGCTAAACCCACGGTCGACCGCCGAAAGCGCTTTCTGGAATTCCGGCCGCGGCTTCAACAACTACAAGCACGCTATGGCCTGATGTATCCGGCCAAGCTCCGAGTCACGCTTCACAATCAGACAAGAACATTTGAGGACCCTGATCTACTAGCGGAGTTTTTGGATTCTAAAGAAGCCGACTTGATGCGCTGACTTCCAGAATATTCCTGCAAGTATTCTCATATCCGCTGTACTTGCCATATTGGATTTGCCGCGGCTCAGCAACGAGTCTGGCGAGGGCGGTTTGTTGCCTTATTTTGATGATATCTGTGACCCGACTCCATCTACCCACAATTGCCTCGATGAGTATCAGAGACAGTGTTAATTATGGACTCTGGTGTTTCTTTTCTTTTTTCATGTCTCTATCTTCCTCTCTAGGGCCTCCTCCCGCAGACATATGGTCGCCATATTCATTGGGGGTTTTGCTTCTTCTCTAAGATACTTTGGTACATACTTTTCAATATGGGGTGTCTTAGCCAGCATACTCGGTGATTATGTCATTGTTGCACAGATTCTGATTATGTTGTATGTTTTCAAGTGCCCATACCTAAAATGTCTATTACCGATTAATGGCACCATGTAAGATTTTCTCATTGAACGTAAAAGGAATCAATAATCCGATAAAACGGAAGAAAATCCTAAGCTATCTAAGTCATGAAGCTGCGGACCTGATTTTCCTCCAAGAAACGCATTTAAATTCGAAGGAAACTCTTAAACTCAATATAAAACCTTACATGGTGGCCGCCTATTCCCCAGCCGTTTCTAAGAAATGTGGGGTTGCCATACTGGTTAGGAAATCTTTGCATGCTACTATTATTGCGACTAGCTCAGATACAGCAGGTAGATGGTCCAGAGTTCACCTCAAGATAGGTAGCCTTGAAGTTACATGTATATGCCTTTATGCTCCTAATGTGGATGACCCTGCCTTTTTTGCTATTCCCCATACCCAAACTCACTCTTGCTTGTCTAAATGGCAGATGCTCAATGATTATGTACAATCTGCTCATTGTTTCGACATGTCTGTTTAATGTGCACTCATCATGTTTCAGATCACCGTTAGGTTTTGTAACACAATAATGTGAGTACACGCCCGTTTCGGGAATGATTAGTTTTCTAGAGAAGAAGCAGGGGGGAGGGGGGTGGCAGGGGTTTATTTTGGTGTATGTATTACACTCCATGTATCTGTCTTTTAACTGTATGTCTTCCTTTCCTTTGTTGTTATAAAACGAAAATAAAGAATTAAAAAAAAAAAAAAACCCTCTCGCACCGAGGAAGTTTCTCCAGGGCCATGTGCCCATGAGGGAAGGGTTAGGACAGCCATTATAGTTGGTGATTCGATCATTAGGCATGTAGATAGCTGGGTGGCTGCTGGACGTGAGGATCACCTGGTAACATGCCTGCCTGGTGCGAAGGTAGCGGACCTCACACGCCACCTAGATAAGGTCTTAGATAGTGCTGGGGAGGAGTCTGCTGTCTTGGTACATGTCGGTACCAATGACATAGGAAAATTTGGTAGGGAGGTTCTGGAGGCTAAATTTGGGCTTTTAGGTAGGAAGTTGAAATCCAGAACTTCCAGGGTAGCGTTCTCCGAAATGTTTCCCATTCCATGTGCAGGACCCAAAAGGCAGGCAGAGCTCCGGAGTCTCAATGCGTGGATGAGACAATGGTGCAGAGATGAGGAGTTTGGATTTGTTAGGAACTGGGGTACTTTCTGGGGAAAGGAGGGGCTCTTCCGAAGGGATGGGCTTCACCTTAACCGGGATGGAACTAGGCTGCTGGCATTAACCTTTAAAAAGGAGATAGAGCAGCTTTTAAACTAGATAATAGGGGAAAGCCGACAGTCACCCAAGAGCAGATGGTTCGGAAGAATATATCCTTGAAAGATACTACTAAAAGTAGAGAGGTTCCAAAAAAGAGTAAAGAAGCCCAAATGCCCTCGAGTATGGAGCAGACAGAGCTTAAAGATCCCAAATTACCCATGTCTACCAATAGCCAAATTAATATGAAAAAACTACAGTCTCTAAAATGCTTCTATGCAAATGCTAGAAGTCTAAAAAATAAGATGGGAGAGTTAGAATAAATAGCACTAAATGAGAGGTTAGATATGATTGGAATATCAGGGACATGGTGGAAGGAGGACAACCAGTGGGACACTGTGATACCTGGGTACAAACTAATGATAGAGCTGATCAAAGTGGTGGAGGGGTTGCGCTCTATGTTAGAGAGGGCATTGAGTCAGAAAGAATTAAATTTTTGCAGGAAACAAAATTTGCTGTAGAATCTCTATGGATTGAAATTCCATGTAAAAAGGGGAAGGGGATGGCGGTGGGGGTGTACTATCGACCACCTGGCCAGAATGAACAAATGGATGATGAAATGCTCAAAGAAATCAAGGAAGCTAACAAAAGTTACAGCGCGGTAATAATAAAGGGCAATTTCAATTACCCTAGTATTTGCTGGGTCAGTGTCACGGCAGTACATGCTAGGGAGATAAAGTTCCTAGATGACATAAATGACTGCTTCTTTGAGAAGCTGGTCCATGAACCGACGAGAGGGGAAGCCATATTAGACCTAGTCCTTAGTGGAACACCAGATCTAGTGCAAGAGATAAGGGTGTTGGGGCCACTTGGCAATAGTGATCATAGCATGATCACCTTTGATTTAATTAGTGGAGGAGGGATAGTAAGGAAATCCACAGTACTACCTTTTAACTTTCGAAAGGGAGACTATGATAAAATGCGGAAAATAGTTAATAAAAAACTAAAAGGAGCAGTTGCAAAGGTTAAAGACTTACATCAAGCTTGGGTGTTGTTGAAAAATACTATCTTGGAAGCCCAGACCAGCTGTATTCCACGCTTTAAGAAAAGTGGAAGGAAGTCCAAAAAGCTGCTAGCATGGTTTAAAGGTGAGGTCAGAGAAGCTGTTGCCAAAAAAGCATCTTTCAAGAAATGGAAAAAAAGAGCCAAACGACAAAACCTGGAAACAGCACAAGCACTGGCAGGTCAAATGCAAGGCATTGATAAAGAAGGCAAAGAGAGAATTTGAGAAGAAGCTTGCTGCGGAAGCAAAAACACGAAATAAAGATTTTTTCAAGTACATTCGTAGCAAAAAACCTGTGAGAGAGTCAGTTGGACCATTAGATGACAGAGGATTTAAAGGGGCACTAAGAGGCGACAAGGCGATAGCGGAGAGACTGAATGAATTCTTTGCTTCGGTCTCTACTGAGGAAGATGTAGGGATGTTACCCATGACTGAAGTGTTATTTAAAGGTGCGGAAGAATTGAAGGAAATATCGATACATCGGGAAGATGTATTACAACTATTAGATAAACTGAAGAGTAGCAAATCACCTGGGCCGGATGGTATACATCCAAGGGTGTTGAAAGAACTGAAATATGAGATTGCAGACCTGCTATTAGTAATCTGTGAACTATCATTAAAATCATCTCTAATACCTGAAGATTGGCGGATCGCCAATGTAACACCAATTTTTACATCCAGGAAACTACAGACCGGTGAGCCTCTCGTCACTACCGGGAAAAATGGTAGAAGCCATCATAAAGAATAAAATTACTCAGCTTGTAGATAGTCATGGCCTAATGGGAGACAGCCAACATGGCTTTAGACAAGGAAGATCTTGTCTTACTAATCTATGTTTTTTTGAACGTGTGAATAAACAGGTGGACAAAGGTGAGTCGGTTGATATAGTGTATCTGGACTTTCAGAAAGCCTTTAACAAGGTCCCTCATCAGAGACTTTTGGCAAAACTAAAGAGTCATGGGATAGGAGACAGTGTACTACTGTGGATCAGGAACTGGTTAAAAGATAGAAAGCAGAGGGTTGGACTAAATGGCCAATTTTCCCAATGGAGAAAGGTGAATAGTGGTGTACCCCAGGGATCTGTGATGGGTCCGCTGCTTTTTGACATATTCATAAACGACCTGGAAAGTGGGATAACGAATGAGGTTATCAAATTTGCAGATGACACAAAACTATTTAAAGTTGTTAAAACCCAAGAGGATTGTGGAAAATTGCAAGAGGATCTTGATAAATTGGAAGACTGGGCATCAAAATGGTAGATGAAATTTAATGTGGACAAGTGCAAAGTTATGCACCTAGGGAAGAACAACCCAAACTATGGTTACACCATGCAAGGTTCCACATTAGGAACCACCACCCAGGAAAAAGATTTAGGTGTCATTGTGGATAACATGTTAAAACCCTCGGCCCAGTGTGCAGCGGCGGCCAAGAGAGCAAATAGAATGCTAGGTATCATAAGAAAAGGAATGGAAAATAAAACAAAAGATATTATAATGCCTCTATACCGTTCCATGGTGAGACCGCACCTTGAATATTGTGTGCAATTCTGTTCGCCCTATCTTAAAAAGGATATAGCGTTATTAGAAAAGGTTCAGAGAAGAGCCACCAAAATGGTAAAGGGGATGGAAGGATACTCCTATGAAGAAAGGCTAAAAAGGTTAGGGCTCTTTAACCTGGAAAAGAGACGGCTGAGGGGAGATATGATACGTAGAAGTCTATAAATTAATGAACGGAGTGGAACGGGTAAACGTAGATCGACTGTTTACGTTATCAGAATATAGGAAGACTAGGGGACATGCAATGAAGCTACAGGGTAAACTATTTAAGACTCTGAAATTTGTTACCGTAGGATGTAGTAAAGGCTGTTAGTGTAGCTGGGTTTAAAAAAGGTTTGGACAAGTTCCTGGAGGAAAGGTCCATAAACCATTATTAAGAAGGGACCCAGGATATCAATGCTTGACCAAGTACAAGCATTGCAGAACCTGTGTCTTTTGGGGAAACTGCTAGGTACGTATGACCTAGACTGGCCACTGTTGGAAACAGGATACTGGGCTTGATGGACCATATCTTATGTTCTTATGGTCATTTATTCTGTACTTGTTGAGGTCTGTGTTCTGAATCTGTGACCAAGGCCAGATGTTCTGTTAACATGGAGTTACTATATAGGGTTCTGTACTGTAGTAATTTGAATGTTCAGCTTTTCAAATAGGTGTTTGGATGTTCCAGTGCCCTCTGCAGTATTTACAGTGCTGCTTTTTATGGGTAGGTTCCTTATGGAGGGGGGTGGGGTATATCCAGCATTAATAATAATGTGGGAGGGTGGCGCTGATCTATAGATTTCTGCGTTTCTGGACAATTTTCAGTTTCTTCAGTAATCCATTTTGGCCGTTTTTGCTTTTTTACTTTTTGTAGAGACTTTTCATTTTTTTTCCAGCACAACCTTCTTGATATCATCCCATAAATCTTCTGGAGCTCTGTCATTTGTATCTAAAGCAGCAAATCAATTTTGCAGGACGTCTTTAAATTCCAGTGTATATTCTCAAGGTCATATTTTGCTACATTCAGGAGTGGCTTACTCTTTTTCAACTTTAGCTTGAGTTTGCATACTAGTACTTGGTGATCTGTACCACAGTCAGCTCCAGGTTTTATCTTTGTTGAAGTTATAGATCTTTTCCATCGTTGACTTCCACAGATGTAGTCAATTTGATTTTTGTACAATCCATTGGGTGAAGTCCATGTGTACAGTCACCGCTTGTGTTTCAGGAAGAAAGTGTTCGAGATGTATAGATAGTTGGTCTTGCAGAATTCTAGCAGTCTTTCTCCAGCTTCATTTCTGTTGCCAAGTCCATATTTTCCAACCACTTTGCCTTCTTCTTTGTTGCTATTTTTTGTGTTACAGTCACCCATGACTATCAGGATATTCTGTTTGCATGTTCTATCAATTTCAGCTTGTACTTGTTCATAAAACTCATCAACTTTATCCTCTTCTGCTGCTGTTGTTGGGGCATACACCTGAATTATAGTTGTGTTGATGGGCTTTCCTCACAGACAAATAAAAATTAAGCATTCATTGATTGCATTGTACTGTATTTCATTACATTTTTTGCACGTTTCTTCTTGATTATAAATGCAACACCATTTCTTCTTTATCTTTTATTTCCAGCATAGTAGACAATGTGATCTTTAGATGCAAAGTGCCCGATGCCAGTCTATTTCATTTTGCTGACATCAAACAGATCGAGTGGTACACATTTCATTTCATTCTTGACCACCTCCAACTTCTCTTGGTTCATGCTTCATATGTTCCATTCCCAATATGTAAGACATCTTTATAGCTTCTGACTCTCTTTTCATGCACAGCTTTATCAGCAGTCAAATGTCCCAAGGGCTTTGATCCAATCACATCATAAATGCTGGCTTTACTCTAAAAAGTCTTCAGCTCCTCCCTAGTATCCCATTGAGTGTCTTCCAATCTAGGGGTCTCATCTTCCAGCACTATGGTGCAATTTGTGTTGTTGTGACTATTGATTGAGTTTTTGTGGCAAGATAAGGAAGTAGATTGTCAGGCCTTTCTTCCACGCAGATAATTCTAGTGTTGTTGTCGTTGTCTCACAAATGTGACTCTCTGCAACCAACACTTCCCTATTCTGCTGCTGCCCAGATGGGTGATTTGTCTTGGTATGGCACCTCAGCTGAAATTTGTCCATCTTGGGAGACTCTGCCAGTGGTTAACCTACCAATAGCTTAGCTCTCAGCATCACTGATGCATACAAGCTCTCACAGCACAACAAGATGCAAACCAAGTGAGGTTGTTTACTCTTTCAAAAAATACAAAGACTTTGGGAAATGCAATGAAGCTATTACATAGTACATTTAAGATTAATCAGAGAACATATTTTTTTATTCAATGTGTAGAATTAAGGTCTGGAATTTTGTTGCTGGAGGGTGTAATAAAATTTGCTAGTATAACTGGGTTTAATAATGTTTTGGACAATTTGGGAGGAAAAGTCCCTGGAGCATCCACTGTGTATCCCTAATTTAAGCAGCATGGAATCTCTACTTTTTGGGAACCTGCCAGGTACATACTGTATGTCATGGACTGGCTGCTGTTGGAAACAGGATACTGGGCTTGAAGGGCCTTTGGTTTAACTCAAGCATCGCAAATTGTATCTTTTTATGTTCTTGTCTGGATAAGGGTTTCTGAATGTCAGCCTCTTAGTTTTCAAATCACTTTTTGATCACTTTCTGGTTAAATGAGAAATAACGGTCAAACAGTAAGGCGCACTAAATAGAGAAGTTATACAAAAGAAAAGAACAGACCTCTATATTTTGTTGGTAGTAACTGAAATTTCCTTCCACCTAATGACAGTATGTAAAATAAATTAGAAACATAGAAACATGATGGCAGAAAAAGACCACATGGCCTATCTAGTCTGCCCTTCCATATCAACCACTACAACAGTCCACTTTTTTCCTCTAGAGGTTCTCTCTGTTGCTTCATTTTTTTTAAATTCAGATACTGTCCTCATCTCTACCACTTCCACTGGAAGACTATTCCACACATCTATTACTCTTTCCGTAAAGAAATATTTCCGCATATTACTCCTGATAATCAACTGCAATACAAATAAAGTTGTACCTATTAATGCGCATGTTAAGTCAAGTACACACAGTGCAGGTGGCAAAGGGTGCACCTTAACTTAAGGTGCAATCACTTATAACAGCCCTAGAGCTGGTTTAAATGACTGCACCTACTTTTTGAAAGTAGACGTGAAAATTAGAATATTTTGTAATCAACACACAAACTTGCTCACACTTTCAACACTCTGCCCAAATTCTGCCCCTGTGCATGCCCACAGTGAAAATAAGCACCCTGAAATTAATGCACATGCTTTTGCACTAGTCAGTGTTCTATAACATGTCATGGAGTGGAGGAGTGGCCTAGTGGTTGGGGCAAGGTACTTCAGGCCAGAAGGTCAGGGGTTCAAATCTCACTAGAGGACAGCAACCTTGGGCCGGAAGGACTGGGGTTTCTAGTCCTACAGGTGCTCCTTGTGGTCTTGGGCAAGCCACTTAACCCTCCATAGCCCATGTTCCCTGTAAATTAGTTATTTCCAAGTTATAATGCCCTGTTTAATGCAATTTCAGTTTGTTCAATGTAAACCGAACTGATGCAGAATAGCACAGTATATAAGAGAATGTAATAAATAAAATTTTTGTTGGCAATTGGCCACTTACACAATTAAATTATTAAAATACCAACATTTAGTTGCATGTTGGTGTTGTTAAGTGCCGTTGAGTCAGAGTCGACTCATGGCGACCCTCTGGATAGCTATCCTAAATTGTGTTCGGTCTTCAGTCAGGCGGCTCATTGTTGACAGACTGGTAAGATATCTTTACAGCTTCTGACTCTGTGCATATTTGTCACCTAAATCTAGGCATCTCCTTATAAATTTGCCCTCTAAGAAGGTAAATTTACAACAGGTCACCTGTGTGTGATCATGTGGAGCCTGATTCCAGTAGGGGCACGTCTGGACGGTCCCAAACAGAACAGGCACATTAGCACCCAATTCTGCACTGTGGGTGCCAGATGTTCCCGTGGGTGCAGGATCGGGACCTGGGAGATGGCCCGGAGTGCACCTGCATGCCACAAGGATATCCTCCCCACGGTACAACCTGCCTGCTGCCTTGGAACCCCCGTTTATCCGCTACCCCACCCCAATGGGGGCAGCCAGGTCCCGGATCAGACGGTGGTGACTCACCCTGTTTGCTGCTGTCACTGATAGTGGGCTGGCCAGATGATCTGGAGGAGTGACCAGTACTTATTCCACCTCCGAGGTGGAATAAGCTGTCAATCCCACAGGCGATCCCTGGATGTACAGAGCTGTGACCGGAATCAGCCCTGTGCGTCCAGGGGTCGGTCCTGCCTACCCTCTGCCCACTCTCCCCCATCCCCCACAGAATGCACAGCAGCTCTGTGTGGGCAGGGGGGCCCAGAGACAGCATACAGTTCAGGCAGCTAGTGGGGCTGGATGTCCCACCAGACATACAGCCCTACTAGTCGCCTTGCAGAATCGAGCCCATAGGGAACTATGTGTCTTGATAAAATATTAGCACAATCCGCAGAGATAGCGAGAGCAGGCATAAATGTTAGTGCATAAATTATGACTCCACCCATGCTCTGAACAAACTCCTCCCCTGAACATGCCTACTTTAGGCGTGTGACACAGAATATACATATGAAAACACCATATGAAAATAAATGTTTTTAAAAGTCTGCAAATATTTAGGGGTCTATTTACTAAGATGTACTATAACAATAACTTGCATTATTTGCCAATAATACAGTCTTATGCAATTTTTTCCCCATAATGCAGGCTAAATATTGATGTTCTGCCAAACAAGCAAATGATTCATGCTCATTTTTATGCTAAATGTATAAACTTCACTAGCTGCATCATTCATTAAAATTTAGCAGCACCTTCAAAGATGTTCTTCACTTTCTGCTAGTAGCATCAGACTGCTAAAGGGTAATGCTCCTGGACAGCAACTGAAAATACCCAGTTACATAGAAAAAAACAATTCCATTCCCTGCCCCCCCCCCAATTCTTTTTAGAAAAGGTGCGCATGGATCCCTAATTCTTTATAAAATATCAAAGTCCCCACTCATTGATCCCTTTTTTAAAATAAAGAATATGTTACACTGTCTAACTCTTACACCGCTGATGATGGTGGATCCTCAACTCCTGCTCTCCTAATCCCTTTGTAAAATATTAATTGGCTCTCTGGTGCTCCTTGACTTATTCACCACCTCTGATCCCCCTTGGCACCTTCTGGGTCTCCCTGATGGGTAGAGATCCACATTCCTGCCCCTGACAGCTGCTGCTTGCAAAATGACAGCCACAGACCTCTACAGGTTATATCTTTGTACTATCACTAGGGTTTAGGCTTTAAATAAGTTTCCATTTTCCTGGAATAAAATAGTGCGCGTATGTGTTATTTTACCACAAGTTAGTAAAGAGAGACTCGTGATTACTACTGCTACCACTTTCCCCCACTAGACTGAATGGACAGCTAAATTTGGGTTGACACATAGATATAAAATTTAGCATTCATTGAGAAAAATGTCTCAGCCGCCTGAAATCACTGTGGGAATGATCTGATACCGCAGGATGTTTTTCTCACAGTACTGACATTATGTCAATGGATCATATGGTGACGTATTCATGTGGAAACGTTAATGGGAAATTACTAGGTTTTGTTTTTGTACAAATAAATCTTGACATTTAGCTAAATTTTGTGGGAAATCACCCATCTATGTAATTTTAAATGTAAAATGTAACATGCTGAATCAGCAATCATCTAATTTGGACGATTTCTCAGCTCATTAGCAATTTTCATAAGTGCTCTGAATCAATTCTCCAAAGAAAAACAGAATGTTCATTTTTATCAAATCATGTGCACTATTTTTCACAAAGATAATAAGAAACATGCATGTTCTATCTCATCTGAAAATCTATTCACACAATAGTGCATCAGAAAATAAGATGAGATTGCTGCAGATCTCAGGATTATTATACAACTTATCTAGGTGGATTTCTGTGCAGGAGATATATTTTCCATCTTATTTCAGTGTCTTCTTCCCTCTTTATCAATATTTTGTGGGGGCCTCTGGTGCACAGGGGGGACCAGGCAGCTGCCTAAGTGGCACATAGGAACTTAAGACCACAAAATATGCCAAACTGTGTCAGACCAAGGTCTATCATAGGTCTATGACCTATGATTATTCTGTAACACATTGTATATAACTACTTGTAAATAACCTATATAAATAGTTTGGACAGTTTATCGCATTTATTGTTATTTGTAAAAAGTTAGAAAATTCCTGTTCAATGTAAATGTATACCGAAATATACATAATATGTTAACTTGTTACATGTAAACCGCCCTTGATCTCTGGAAGGGGCGGTATAGAAGTAATAGATAAATAAATAAATAAATAAATCATGCCCAGTATCCTGTGTCCAACAGTGCACAATCTAGTTCACAAGTACCTAGAGGTTTCCCCAAAAGACACACAGGATCCCCAATAACTGTAATGGGGCAAGCAGTGCATAGCCCAGGTCCTCTGTAGCAATGGTTTATGGACCGTTACATAGGAACCCGTCCAAACGTTTTCAAACCCAGCTACACTGACAGCTTTTACCACATCCTCCTGCAATGGATTTCAGGATTTGATTATGCATTGACTGAAAGAATATTTTCACCTAGAAGATCCAAATTGGTTACACTGTAGCTGCATTGGGGGGACATGACATTTTTCAGATATGTTAGTAAGAAGAGGAAGGGCAAAAGTGGTATTGTCAGACTCAAGGGTGAAGGGGAGGAATATGTAGAAGCTGATGAGGATAAAGCGGAATTGCTTAACAAATATTTCTGTTCTGTGTTCACAGATGAAGAATCAGGAATAGGACCTCAGAAAACACCCACAAACAGGAACAGAAGTGAGGGACATCTTGAAGAATTTTCATAACACTGTATTCATGAGAAACTAGCTAAACTGAAAGTAGACAAAGGTATGGGACCAGATGGGATATACCCGAGAATACTGACGGGAGCTTGGGGACATTCTAGCAGCTCCACTGACTGACCTTTTCAATGCCTTGTTGGAGTCGGGAGTGCTGCCAAAGGACTGGAGAGAGGCTCATGTGGTGCCTTTACACAAAAGCAGAAGTAAGGATGTAGTTGAAAACTTTACAGGCCAGTTAGTTTAACTTCGGTATTGAGTAAATTATTGGAAACACTGCTGAAAGAGAAAATAGTGAGGTTTCTGAAGTCCAGTGGATTATAGGATCCGAGGCAGCATGGACTTATCAGAGGTAGGTCTTGACAGGCAAATCTGATTGATTTCTATGACTGGGTGACTATTGAGTTGGACCGAGGGAGAGCCCTAGATGTGATGTACTTAGATTTCAGTAAAGCCTTTGACAGGTGACTTATAAACAAACTGAGCACCCTAGGGATGGACCCTAAACTTACTGCTTGGGTTAGAAATTGGTTGGGTGGGAGGCAGCAAAAGGTACAAGTAAATGTAGCTCACTCTGACAAGAAGGAAGTTACCAGTGGTGTGCCCTAGGGATCTGTCCTTGGTCCGATTTTTTTTTTTTTAATCTTTGTTGGTGATATAGCAGAAGGGCTGTCAGGTAAGATTTGCCTCTTTGCGGATGATACCAAAATTTGCAATAGAGTAGACACCCAGGAAGGTGTAGATAGCATGAAGAGGGATCTAACTAATCTTGAAGAATGGTCTAGAATTTGGCAGCTGGGATTTAATGTTAAAAAAAAAGGTCATACATTTGGGCTGCAGCAATCCAGGGGAGCAATATAGTATAGGGGGTGAAGTACTTTTGTCCACTAAAGAAGAGCGAGACCTTGGCGTGGTTGTGTCTGATGATCTTAAAGTAGCTAAATGTTTGAAAAGGCGACAGCAAAAGCTAGAAGGATGCTTGGGTGCATACAGAGAGGAATGGCTAGCAGAAAAAAGGAGGTGATAGTGCCTCTGTATAAGTCTTTGGTGCAAACTCATTTAGAGTATATGTGTGCAGTTCTGGAGACCCCACCTTCAAAAGGATAGAAACAGGATGGAGTCAGTACAGAGGGTGGCTTCTAAAATGATTAGTGGTCTTCATTATAAAGCATATGAGGACATACTTAAGGATCTTAATATGTACACCTTAGAGGAAAGGCAGGATAGAGGTGATATGATTGAGACGTTTAAAAACCTCTGTAGCATAAATGCACAGGGGGAGAGTCTCTTTTGATTGAAAGCAAGTTCTGCTGTGAGGGGACATAGGATGAGGGTGAAAGGAGATAGATTCAGAAGTGATATGCGGAAATATTTCTTTACGGAAAGAGTGGTGGATCCATGGAATAGTCTCCCAGTAGAGGTGGTAGAGATGAGGACAGTATCTGAATTCAAAAAAGCATGGGACAAACACAGAGGATCTCTAAAGGAAAAGAGGGGACTGTTGTAGCTGTTGATATTTATTTATTTATTTATTTTATTTAAACGTATTTCTATACTGCCTTATCCTGCAATCAAGTCGGTCTGAACAGCAAACAATCAATAAGATACAGTGTATAGTGTGCACATGCAGTGAGTAGTGTATGCGTGTGAGTGTGTCTGGACGTTGATTCTTGTGGTGCTATTTACAATGCTATGGGTATCAGTTCCTTGCTTAATTACAATTATAGTGACATGTGGGGGGAATTGAGGTGTCTGTTGCATGGTTTAAGTAATGTCACCGTAGTGTTCTATGAAGAGGGTTGTCTTCAGTAGTTTCCTGAACTCCTTAAGGTCTGTTGTTGAACGCAATTCATCGGGGAGGGCGTTCCAGATTGTTGGTGCCGCCTTTGATAAGGCTCGTTTTTCGGTGTCCTTGCATACCCTGTTGATATCTTTAGGTGTGTTGACACGGTTGGATGTGCCTCTTCTTCTCGGTCTTGTGCTGTTGTCTGGTTGTATGAGTGGGTGTAGGCTGAAAGCTGATGATTGATGTTTGATTTTGAAAATGTTTATGATTGTCTTGTATCTAATGCGGGCACTGATAGGCAGCCAGTGGAGCTCTTTTAGGGTGGGTGTGATGTGTTCTTGTCTTGTGGTGCCAGCAATTATGCATGTTGCAGTGTTTTGTGCCAGTTGCAATGGTCTTAGTGTCTGTTTCGTTAGACCTAGATAGATTGGGTTGCAGAAGTCTAGGATTGGGTTTATTAGTGCTTGACAAACTGTGCGGAAGTGTTCCTGAGTGAGGAGGGGCTTGAGGCGTCGTACTAGTCTCATCCTGTGGAATGCATTTTTGGTGGTTCTGCTGATGTGGGACTGAAGGTTAAGTTCTTTGTCCATTGTCACTCCAAGGTATTTCACTTCTGATTGTATGGGTATGGTTGTGGTGCCTATCTTGATGTCGTGGGGGGGGGGGGGGGATGAAGTCAGAGTTTCGTGTGATGATTAGCGCCTCAGTCTTGCTGTAGTTTATGGTCATGTTTTGTCTTGAAACCAGGTGTTCATATGTGTGAGACAGTCTGTTATCTTGGTGTGGTCTGGGTTGTCGAGGGTGATTGGTGTGTATATCATTATGTTGTCCGCATAGATTGTGTATTTTATCCCGTGCTCTTTTATGATGTTGCATATTGGCTGGATGTAGATGTTAAATAAGAGAGCTGATAGTGCGGATCCTTGGGATATGCCTTGCATGACTTTTATGGGTCGGGATGTGTTGGGCCCAATCTTGACCTGTATCTGTCTGTCCGTTAGGTAAGAGTTGAACCACCTCAGTGTGGCTCTGTGTAGTCCGATGTTCTGTAGTCTTGCTAGTAGTGTTCCGTGGTCGACTGTGTCAAACGCTGATGATAGGTCAATGAAGATCATGAGTATTCCATTCTTGCTGTTGTCTATGAGGTGTAGTATGTCGTTAAAGAGGTATAGCAGGAGTGTTTCAACTCCATGGTTGGGGCGGAAGCCGTGTTGGTTGTGGTCGAGTTGTGCGTGGTTGTCGATGTGGTCTTGTAGTTGATGTTGTACCATTTTCTCAATAATCTTAGCCAGTAGGGGGATGCTTGAGATGGGTCTGTAGGCTGCTGGGTTGTTTTTGTCGAGTGCTGATTTCTTTGGGATTGGTCTTATTGTGGCGAGTTTTAGCTGGTCTGACATGATACCTTGTGTTAGAGAACTTTTCACCATGTTGTGTATGGTGTGGATGAAGTTTGACTCTGTTGTTTTGATCCATGTGACTGGGCATGGGTCTGTTGGGGCTGTGCTTGTGTTAAGGGCGGTGATGATGTGTGAGAGCTGCTCTGTGGATGGGTTGCTGAATTTGTCCCAAGTTTTTCTTGGGGTGGTGGTTGGTTTGGTGCTGGTGTTAGTATTCCTTTGTGGAGCTGAGTGGAATTTGTCTTGGATGTGGTCTGCAAATGTTTGTGGGTCTACTTGCACTTTGCTGTCGGATTTGTTCTCCTTGGTGAGTGTTTTCACAATTTTGAAGAGCTCTCTCGGTTTGTTGTTTGATTTGAGTATGAGGTTGGTGTGGTATTCTGTTTTTGTTTGGTTGATGAGATCGTTGTACTCTTTTTGTTTTGCTAAGTATAGAGTCTGTTTGTTGGGAGACTTGGTGTATCTCCATTGCCGTTCTAACTTCCTGAGTTCTCTTTTTTTGATCCGTATGGTTTTTGAGTACCAGGGTGTGTGATGTGCCCTAGTGCAGTGATCTTTCTTGGGTCTGTGTTCGGTGGCTTTGGAGGCTGCATTGATGATGCTGTTCCATTTTCTGATTTGATCGCCTAAATCCTCTTCTCCATATTCAGGTGCGGTATCGTGTCCTTGAGAAATTGGTCCTTGTTGAAGCTTTTAAATCTTCTTTGTGCTGTTGGTTTGTCTAGGTTTTTGTCATGGTTTTGTCCTTGTGGCATGACCTTTGTTTTGATTATGTGATGGTCTGACCATGGGACGGGGGTGACATCTGGTGTAGATATGGTGATATGGAAGGACTAACTAGATAGGCCATGTGGTCTTTTTCTGTCGTCATCTTTCTATGTTTCTATGTTATTCCCAAAAGGCAGCACTGTGATGCAACACACACAGTTGGTGTATATGTGTGGAAACAGCGCAGATTGGCATGGATATGTCTGCCACAATGGTAGGGTCACTGGCTGAGACACCATTGTGTCCATCTGCCACATGCATTGCCTGGATGGCCACTTTATTTCATGCTGAGATAGCACTCTCACAATGATCAAAAAGTGACCATGGCACGGCTATCCACATAGAGTTTTTTTTTATAATGTCTGGCTCCAGTGATGTGTCTTCGTTCTCTGTCTGGAGATGCTAATCACTGAGCAAACAGCTGTATGTTAGTGCTGAGTATCACAAGGCAGAGTGCTTGTGGTCACACTATGCACATGCTGACCAGAAGATCAAGAGCGGTTAAGTTATGCTTGGCTGACACAGCCCAGTGAAGGGCGGCCTTACTGCCTCTGCTGTAGTCACCTGTTAATCTGCAATGGATGGCGCAGGAGAGGTTTATTGCCTATTCACTGGGGTTCTTGCAGGACAGTAGCTACTATACTAGTCTATACACATCCTGCAGTGGCTGCCTATGGCAGCAGCATATTGACACCAGCCATTAACTTGCACTGCTAGCAGAGAGTTAGTGCCCAACATGGGCAGAACACAGGGCCAAGCTGCTGCTATTACTGTTGCTGACAGCATACAGGAAACAAGGAGAAAAAGCATAACACGCTGCGGATAATACCTGCCACACAGTAGCAGCGATGCAGATTTGCAGCATAGCCAGCAGAGACCATCTCTCAGTGCAGGTTCAGTGGACCAGGTACTGGGCACCCTTCCTCACCCTATGGGTGACATCTGAAACCACTCTGTAGCACGGCTTGCTGTTGATATGTGCATGTAGCACATGCAGCCAGTGTGTCTTACTGAGCTGATATGCTGTATCAGTGCATTCTCCATTGGTTCTTCAGCTGCAGACTGCTGTTTTGCATGTTCAGTGCCTCATGGGTAGTGGAGAGCCCAAGCTATACTGGCACAGGCACCAAAGAGTTTGATCAGAGATCTGCAGGCTCTACCCATGTACATAGAGCTGTGTGGAGGTGTAACCTGCTAGTTGGTGCAATGTCTCCATGGTCAAAGGTCCAGGGTTTGATTTCCACTTGTTCATTTTGTGCGTGGGTGCGCTTGCACAATCCTGGCTCTGCTGTGGTCAGCAGACAATTATTCTTCTACATTTCTATGCATTATGGCCACATGTTGGGTAGCCCAAAATGTCATTTCCCATCATGGACATCTGTGAGTGCGGCTTTAGTGGTTCTGTCGTGGTGCATTGTGGTGGGTCAGTGATGTATATGCAGCAAATGTATGGGTCAGTTGGTATGGATGTGTTTTCTGTTTTACCATCACTGTGACCTCCCAGCTTTACGTAAAGAGGATATATCTCATATATTCAGGTACTAACACTTGTTGCATAGCCATCTCCTACACTGTTCTGCCATCATTTCTTGCCCCACATGGGGAAAATGGGCTCAACTTGTCCCTTTCTATCATGCCACTATCAGGTGTATTGTCTTGAAGTTGCACAGGTTGAGGCACCAGTCCCACCCACACAAATGGTATTTTATGTAGCCCATGGCACTGCTGCATTTGGTTCACACACACCAAATGCTTTTGACCTGTATGATCCCATACATCCACACATCACACACAATGCAAATTCTCTGCTTGGATGATCCATGGCTCAGCTCTGCACCCACCATTTGACTGTCAGGGGGATTCATGGTGTGGCAGCTTACATGGCAGTAGGTGCGTGACCTAAGGGGCATGACCTGCCCCTTAGGACCCCTTTGGAGCACTTGGGAACTTCCATGGTGGTATTGCTGCTCTACAAGGGACATGGGTGGGTGTAAAGTGAAAAGCAAGGGCCCTGCAATGTCAAAGGGGGTTGTTGGCCCTATAGACCATCATGTAGTGAACCTTGCCTCACCTGGGTCAACTGGTGTCCCTACTGTGGATGACACTTCATCTTCAGAGGTCTCTCTAATTTGGGGGTAGGTACCCCTACCCCTCACCAGGTGCTGAAAAAGCCTTTTTTCCCCAGGGAGGATCGATGGCTTTTAACGGTTCTCCTGCTACGTTGGCTTCAACTCCCCTCCCAGATGTGGTGAATCCTGTGTTCGATCCACCTTGTGCGGTTCAAACATACCCAGCTCCTGTCTCACTGCCTCTGGCTAGGCCAGTCCTGGGTATTTCAGGTCTTCCCACGGGTGAGGCTTCATTGAATGATGTATTGCTGGCTATTCGTGAAGTTGAAGGAGTTCTTTCAGGTACCCTCTCACAGCTGTGTGCCTTTGTGGAGGGCTCTTCTCTAGCCCTTCGAAGTCACAGGGAGATTCTGTCTGCAGTTTGTGAGTAGATCCATAAGACTGAGGCCATGGTGAATGGGGTTCAAACTGTGGGTAATGCTTTTGTTAAGGATAGTTTGTTTCTTTGAGTTATTGGAAAATCAAGCCCGGGCCTGGAATCTTAGGTTTTTAAATTTTTCTAGGGCTCATCTCATTTCCCCTTTGGAGCTGTTTAAACAATATGTTAAAGAGTTATTGCAGTACACTTCTTTTGATGAAACTGTTATTTCTTCTATTTATCTGCCCCAGAGCATCCTGACTAAAGCTCTGGAGGGTGAAATGGACCAGTTAATTGATCTTGATAAATTAGATCTTACAATCTTATTGTAGACCTCATTAGATAAGGTCTCCCAGAGGGTGACTTTGTTACTTGCTTTTTCTTGGAGGTAGTGAAGGGGCGATTCTCTGTCTTTTCTTTTCTTTTCTAAGAAGGATGTATTGTTTTGTGGTCATCTCTTATCGGTATTCCCTGATGTTGCCTTGTCTCCCCTTAGAATGCCTTGTCTCTCCTTAGGACACCTTGTCTTGCCTATGGCCCTCTTGTCACCTTACCCACGCTTGGTTCTGTTAGCTCATGTTAAATGGTCCATGATGCCCTAATGGCAGGATGCCCCCTACCCTCCCACTGCCTTATATGGCTTCAGGCACCTTACTGCTGCTCTTAACGTTGGTGATTTTACTGTCATTTAATAACCATACCCCTAAGTTTGTACCTGAGGCAATAGCGGATTATGTGATTTGCTCAAGGTCACAAGGAGTGCCAGTGGGAATTGAACCCAGATCTCTTGGATATTAGGCTACTCCTCCAGTCCTAAGATAGTTCTTCAGTTGAGGGCTGGCAAACTCGCTTTGGTAGCTATTTTTTTTTTTGTTCAGGTGCTTGGTTAATTTCAAGAGGTAAATTATATCTTTTTAGGCGATTTTCACCAAGACATAGCGCCTATTGTCGAGGGTTCAGGTGGCGATGTTTGAGTAGAATCTTGCTGGCATGTAGGATCAATGTGATTGTGCGACAATTTCCACAGTCATTCGGGTTACCTTCTTCAGTATTGGTATAAACACAGATCTTTTTCAGTCAAAATAGTCTAGTTGAGCAATTTTGTTTATTTATTATGAAGAGATGCAAATTATGACTTATTTATAATGACTGGTGTTTAGTACATTGGAATTTATTTCAAATTATAATAAAAAGAAAGAAAGAAATGTGTATGTCCATTACAACTCTTCCCCTAGGAATCCAACATGCAGCACATGTATAAGGAAGTGTGTTATTAGCATGGGTATAGTTTGACAGCCTCATTTGGAAGGGGCAAAGGGTGGGTGTTTATATTTGCATATTCATTTGCATATTTACAGATAATTTGCATATTAATTATGGTTATCTTAAAGAAAATACTAAATGGATAGGAAGCCAGTATATTAAATAGGCGAGAGATGAGCTGGCACCCAAAGATACCCAAAGAGGGAGCAGAGGTTCTCATTCAGTGGCTTTGCCAAAAAAAAAAGGAAAGGAACATATTCCTAGGCTATATAATAAGATTAAAATAAATACTGACACCTGTAAATATATATTCTCCAAAAAACAGAGGAAATATAAGGTGCTCACACATAAAGGGATAAAAAGAAAAAGAGAATCACAGTGCAGTTTCTAACACCAACATAAATTGTAACTAATTTTATTTTGGTGTTAGAAACTGTTCTATGGTTCTCTTTCTTTCTTTTTGGTTCTCTTTTTTTGTCCAGTGAAACCTCTCTTCCAACAGTAGGTGCAGAGCAGAACTAGGACATTTCATCATAGACTCCAACATACAAGTGTAGAAAGCGACCCGAAGGGGGGCTAGGGCCTCATGGGGAAAATTTAAAGAGTGAGAACAGCTCTGACTATCCTGACAGTTTCACAAGGGGTGTTTTTGTATAAGTGAGACAGTCAAGGTTACATCTTGCTAGACAGGGAGCTTCTATTTGGAGGAAGTTTGTCCTAATTAAGTGTGAGCAATATGTTTGTGCTTGGCATGACCTGTAACATGTAGATATAGATAAACAATAAAAAGCATGATATAGAGTAATAAGACAAAATTGTACAAATTCACAGTTTTTCCTAAATAAATGTAGATGCTGTGACCAAGCAAATTAAGGGAATTACAGGTGATTGCACTTGTCTGCAGCTTTGTGACTTTCTTCCTAAAGCTTTAGCAGAACTTTGTTATGTTAAGTTATAATTCTGTGTATGTTGTGTTTTCATTTCTTCTCATTTGCTCTGGGACCAGAGACTGGAAAAGAGCTGAGGAAGGATTCCTATGTCTGTTACCCTCGGCCAGGAAGTCGGAAACCAAGGACACAAACAGTTTCTACAATGACTCAGATTCTTCCTCCAGCTCTCGGCAAGTCAGACATTTAACAGGAGAACTGTGAAAATGATGGGTAATTTGTTCAGTCACTGACAGAATACTTATTTATTTATTGTATTTAGGGTTTTTTTTTTAATATACCACTTAATCTACAAGTCTAAGTGGTTTGCATTAGAACAAGACGGCCTACATGGCTTTACATTAAACATTATAATACTTGTAACTATTATTTTAACAATAACCAAGAAATATTTAGTGAAACATTTTACATCTGCTATTTACAGAGTTGGGAGTTGTTGGGGAGGGGTGGGGTGGCGTAGGAGAGATGGAGAGTATCTGGGGAGGTGTATATCTCCATTGCAATTGTCCTCTTCATGAAGAATCTTAAGTTGGGTCTGTGAAATGCTCAAGGAAGAATAGAACTAAGTTGAAAGAATGGCAAGAAAAGGCATGGGCTTTAGCATTTAAGAAGGACAACCCATCTTATTGTATGCACGTTAAACACGGTGAACTTGCTATAAACCCTGTAGCATGATGGCACTCAATGACTAATGGGGAGGAACTTTTTCAAAGAATAAACTGTGGTTCTTGAAATATGAAATGGCGTGCAATGATTTAGGGAGACCACACTCTAGCCCTCAGTAGGTCGTCCTCACATGGTGGGAGACAATGGCACATGAAAAGTCTCATGAACAGCAAAAGGATGAGATCCAAGACCTTAAAAACAAGTTTAGTTAGTATTAGAAGAGAAAGTGTATAGTGATTCATTTGTTTGTTTTCCTTATACTGTGCTTTTAAAAGGATAACATTTTCCAGTTGTAAAAGATTTACATAGCCTGGCTTTAACTTGGTGATTAAGTTTTAGAGGTTTTTGGGGTTTTTTTTACATATGCTGGTTTTCTTCTTTCGTAGGTCAAGGCCTTATTTTGCCAGACTTGCAAGTTGATATTTGAAATGTCTATTTTCTTATCACCGTTGGTCAGTAATATGTAAATATACAGCTTGAATAAGACTATAAGAGCATAAAAAATGCCATACCGGGATCAAGCCCAGTATCCAGTTTCCAACAGTGGCCAATCCAGGTCACAAGTACCTGGCAGGTACCCAAAGTCCACAATTTCCAAAGTGCTCATCCTGGGATAAACAGTGGATTTCCTAGGTTCTCTTTGGTCTTTGGTGCGACCTCATTTGGAGTATAGTGTGCAATTCTGGAGACCACACCTTCAAAAGGATGTGAACAGGATGTAGTCGGTGCAGAGGGTTGCTACTAAAATGATTAGTGGTCTTCATTATAAAGCATATGAGGACAGACTGAAGGATCTTAATATGTACACCTTAGAGGAAAGGCGGGATAGAGTTCATATGATTGAGATGTTTAAATACCTCCATGGCATAAATGTTCAGGGAGAGAGCCTCTTTCAATTGAAAGCAAGTTCTGCTACGAAGGGACATGGGATGAGGGTGAAGGGAGATAGATAAAGGAGTGATATGCAGAAATATTTCTTTATGGAAAGAGTAGTGGATCCGTGGAATAGTCTCCCAGTGGAGGTGGTAGAGATGAGGACAGTAACTGAATTCAAAAAAGCATGGGACAAACACAGAGGATCTCTAAATGTAAAAAGGGGACTGTTGTAGTTGTTATGGAAGGACAGACTAGATAGGCCATGTGGTCTTTTTCTGTCGTCATATTTCTATGTTTCTATGTTTCTTTAATAATGATTTATGGACCTTTCCTCCAGGAACTTGTCCAAACCTTTTTTAAACCCAGCTGTACTAACAGGTTTTACTACATCCTCTGGTAATGAATTCCAGAGTTGGATTACGCATTGAGTGAAAAATATTTTCTCTTATTAGTCTTAAATGGGTTACATTGTAGCTTCATTGCATGTCCTCTAATCTTTTTACTTTTTGATGGCATAAACAACCGACCTACATTAACTTATTCCACTCCATTCATTATAAATTTCTATCATATCTCCCCTCAGCCTTCTCTTTTCCAAGTTGAAGAATCCTAACATTTTAAGCCTTTCCTGATAGGGGTATCCTTCCATCCCCTTTACCATTTTGGTGACTCTTTCTGTACCTTTTCTAATTCCACTATATCCTTTTTAAGATACAGCGGCCAGGATTGCACACATAATTCAAGGTGTGGTCAAACCATGGAACGATACAGAGGCATCATAATATCTTTGGTTTTATTCTCCATTCCTTTCTTTATGATTCCTAGCATTCTATTAGCTTTCTTGGCTGTCGCTGCATACAGGGGGGAGGGTTTCAACACATTATCCACAATGACGCCTAAATCTTTTTCTTGGATTGTGGTTTCTTGCATCGTGTAACCAAATTTTGGGTTGTTCTTTCCTAGGTGCATAACTTTGTACTTGTCCACATTAAATTACATCTACCATTTGGACATCCAGTCTTGCAATTTTTCACAATCCTCTTGGGTTTTAACAACTTTGAATAATTTTATTTCATCATTATTCCCATTTCTAGGTCTTTTATGAATATGTTAAAAAGCAGCGATCCCAGCACAGATCCCTGGGGTACTCCACTATTTAATTTTCTCCATTTGGAAAATTGGCCTTTTAGCCCCACTCTCTGCCTTCTATCTTTTAACCAGTTTCTGATCCACAATACTCATGAGGGACCTTGTCAAAATCCAGATATACTATATCAAATGGCTCACCTTTGTCTAGTTGTTTATTCACACCTTCAATAAAATATAACAGATTAATAAGACTTTCCTTGGCTAAATCCATGTTGGCTTTCTCCCATTAAACCATGACTATATACATGATCAGTAATTTTATTCTTTATGATGGTTTCTACCATTTTGCCCGGTATTGATGTCGGACTCATAGGTCTGTAATTTCCTGGATCACCCCTAGAACTGTTTTTAAATATTAGTATTGCATTAGCCATTCTCCACTCTTCGGGTACTACAGTTGATTTTTATGATAGTTCACAGATTACTAATAGTAGGTCTGCAGTCTCATATTTCAGTTCTTTCAATACCCTTGGATGTATACCATCTGATCCAGGTGTTGGGTTCTCTTCAGTTTATCAAATAGTTATAATATATCTTCCCAGTTTATTAATATTTCTTTCAATTCTTCTGATACATCTCCTTTATATACTATTTCAGGCAAGGGTAAGTTCTCTATATCTTCTTCAGTAAAGATCAAAGCATTCAGTATCTCTGCTATAGCCTTGTCCCCTCTTAGTGCCCCTCTTACCCCTATATCATCTATGGTCCAGCTGTCTCAAGGTTTTTTGCTATGAATGTACTTGAAAAAGTTTTTATTATGCACTTTATCTTCTACAGCAAACTTTTTTTCAAATTCTCTCTTTGCCTGCCTTATCAATGCCATGCATCTAACTTGTCAATGCTTATGTCGTTTCCCGTTTTAGTCATTTGACTCCTTTTTCCATTTCCTAAAAAATGCTTTTTTGCCTTGCACAGTTTGAGCTGTAAGACTTTCATTTACTGAGTGTATAGTAATTCTTCGCAGTGCTTGTTAAGCTCAGTGCTGATAATAAAAAAAAAGTATTTGCATCTTGTTTCCTTTCATGATTGTGGATGTTATCATTTTGTGATTGATGAATAGGACAGCAACAACATAGAAGTTGACTACACAGATTTGTCTTGTTTTGTTTGTTTCACTCTTGGATCTTAAGATCATTTTCAATTGTTTTCTGTATTTGAATTATACATTTCAGTTTCCAGATAAGAAGTACACTTTGTTTTGAAAGCTTTCCTGATCTCAGTTTCAGAAGAAAAACTAAGTGAGAAAAACATATATGTTGCAGCACTCTGAGATATTAATATGATTTAGTTTACATCACTGAATTTGCTCTTTGCATTACTGGATTAAGTGGAGATCTATTATAAAGACAGCAGTAGATGTTGATTTTTGTTTTGGTTTTAGACACTATCTAACTCTTAAATCCCCCTTAATTTAAGTAATCATTTCAATATTGTGATTTACCTTATATAGCAGATTCAAATTAGGTTCTTTCTAGCTCAGGTACTTCTGAAGTTATGGAAAGTGATCCTTTACCTGATATTACCAGTGCCTAATTTGTTGTACTTATTGCCTTTCCTAAACCCTTAGGGCCCAGTTCTGCAAGGCCCCACTAGCCACCTGCTCCGTATGCGCCTCCTGGCCCCCCCTGCACACACAGAGTTGCTGTGTGTGCTGTGGGGGATGCGGGTGGTGTGGGGTGGAGAGTGGGCAAAGCATGGGTGGGACCAGTCCCTGGACATACAGGGCCAATTCAGGTCATGGATCTGTATGTCTGGGGAGCACTGGGGACGGCCAGCTTATTCCACCTTGGAGGAGAAATAATTTTCATGGTGCAAGGACTTTAGTAAGTGTCTGTATGTGTGTGTGGTATAACGGTGGTGTGCCAGTCTGTGCGTGCTAGGTGACAGTGGGTGCCTTTGTTGGGGGTGGGGTCAGTGCTGCAGTGCATGTGTGTATGCTGCAAATCTGAGGAGGATCTCGGTGTGGTGCGGAGGTGAGGTGCCTGTGCGTGTGTGTCTGATATGCAGAGGTAAGGTGTCTGTGTGTTTGCGTTTCTGTCTTGTGGAGGTTGGGTGCCTGTGTGTGTTAGTGTGTGGTGTGGGGGTGGGGATGTGGTGTGTGTGTATGTTCTAGGGGAAGGGGAATGCTCCTTTTGGAAACACCTTGCACTTTTCCCCTTCTCTTCCAACCCTTCTCTTTCTGGCTCCCCTCCTCTGTTACCCTTCAGACTCTCCTCCCTTCACTAACCACCTTAGCACTTCCATCCCCTGCCCTAAAATCCCCTCCCCATCCTTCTTTTCTAAATAGGCCACTGCTCCTTTATATTGTTCCTGCCTTTATCTTACTCCCCCCCCCCAAACATCTTTTCTGCTGCAGGCTGAAACTGCGACCTTCTTCGTCTCACCTTCTCACCTGTACACTGGGATCTGATCTCCCACGGGCAGATATCGGAGGGTCTTTCTTCTCTTCTGTCCATGGGGGATTGGATCCCCATAAGCAGACATCTTGCCTTGGGACTGCAATTGTGGCCTCCCCCTTCTTTTCTGCCCAATGAGAACTGATGTCCTGTGGACAGATAAAAGGGGTCTTTGCCACAATTACAGCCATCCCATGGGGGGAGGCAGTGATCGCAGCTCAGAGACAAGCTGTCTCCTGTGGAGATCCCATCCCCCGCGGGCAGAAGAAAAAAGATCCCCTTGGGGCAACTCTTTTTGGGGGGGAATGCCCCTCCCTGCCCCCCCAAAACTATGTCCATATTCATATTTGCATATTCAGCTGTGGGATTTTAGAAAAGCCCCTTTTCTGCATGTAAAAGAGCCTTTACATGTGAAAAGTCCTTTCTTAAATGGCCTCCAATGTGTCTCATATAGCATCTTCTTGGTCCCATTTATGGACCTCTAATAACAGCAGGAAAAGTGTGGATAAAGTTTGAAGACAGCCAGGAAATGACCGACAGGAAAGTATGAACATGTGTAAGGTTCTTGATGTCTTTTTCATAAAGCTGTGCTCAAATTCTCACAATTCAGGCAGTTCATAAATATGATAAATAAAAGTGCTCTAATTCATTGCAGATGTTCAAATTATATTTTGCTATACTAATGGATCCCCACAGATATCAAATGGTGTATAATAGAAGCACAGGATATTTATTATTAGAATTTATTTTCATGCTTTAAGCTTGGCTCATAGTACTATGCCAGAAATAGTATACATGTTCTTTGCTTTACACATAATTAGTCAGGTCAGAAGTTCCCCTGCTTAGTTCCAGCTAATTTACAAAGTCTGTGAGCTGCATTATGGTCTATAGGCACTGTCCAAAGACCCCATAATGACAGAAAACCCTATGCTGAGGATCTATTTTATGAAAGAGATTAATTTAGGGGCATACTTGGAGGGAACATACAATGGTCGTTCTTAAAAAGCTATTTTAAAAAAATCTTCTATTGTTCAAACTGCAAGTGTTGGGTTGTGCAGTTGTTTTGCTAATTTGGCAGTGGTCATAGATAGCAGGGCAACAGCCAAGTTTGGTTGCTTGTATATGACTACATTGCCCAATGGCAAGACATCAGAAAGGGAAGGCTGGGTATTGGATTAAGTATGGGAACTTATATGCTTATCTACCTAGAATGGTGGAGAACCAAAGATGGCAATGACAAAAACTGGATTGGATAAAGTACTATATTCTGCAAGTAGTCAAGCTTCCACAAGTGGCAGCTGAGATATATCCTTATCAGTGTGGAAAAGAAAAACTAAGCATGTGTAATAGGCATATTGGTCTGCACTGTATCTGCCACCATTTTTTCTATTGTTCTATTGTTTCGTCCTATCATTCAAAGCTGAGAAAATCAGAAGATGATGAGCATTTAATTTCTGAGCACAATATTTGGATTAACGTTAGGGCCTGATATTCAATGCTGGGATCTGGCATTGAATATCCAGGCTAACTGGGATCAATGTTCCCTCTAATTTTCTGTAGGCTGTGTGCGCATAAAATATC
This sequence comes from Ichthyophis bannanicus, assembly GCA_033557465.1. NCBI lineage: Eukaryota > Metazoa > Chordata > Amphibia > Gymnophiona > Ichthyophiidae > Ichthyophis > Ichthyophis bannanicus. Next base: position 7,075,374 of record JAWIIG010000027.1, on the reverse strand, counting down.
AGCTGTGTGCAGATTTTGAAGGAAGGTTAAATTTTTGTGCGCCACATAACGACACTCAGAGTTATATACTTTAAAATTTGACTACACGTCAGAATACAGTATGTACACCACATTGATTTTAATCAAATTAAATGAAAATAGACAATTACTAAATGAAGCGGGAAATTTCTAGTAATTACAATCATAACTTTTAAATTTTAAGACGTCTGTGTTGTTTTCTATCAGAATCAGAGCCATAATTTTTGTGCGCTCTGTTGTAAAGTATGTGCGCTCGCTCGGCGAGGTGTGTGCGCGCGCACACGTGCACAGCTTAGAGGGAACAGTGACTGGGATATTCAGCCGCTAGCCTGTTAGCATTGACTGCAAACCATGTAAATGATTTTGAATATCCCCCCTTTCCTTAAATTTTATGATATGTAGTGAAACGTATAAATTTATTGGTATTCAGAGTAAATAAAGTAATGTTTCTGTATAACCTTGCAAGGACCATCAAAAGTCTAGAAGAAAATCCCAGATGGTACCTGGACAGGTGCAAGAATGCTGAGTTCTGGAGTCCTTGCAGTTTGTGATGTATTATAACTATGGGAACATGCAAAGAGCATCTTAAAACTTACCTCTCTGATCCTCAGGGGCCTCCTCTCATGCAGGTGACTTTGGCAGAATAACCAGGTTTTAATGTCCCAGTGCAGAATTCATCCAGGGCTAGGCTTGGCAAGGGAGTTCCATCAGGACTAATGTAACTCTGAGCCCATCAGAACCCGTGTGGTGTTTACCTCTGTTGCCACTATTGCTAATACAGAAGTTGAAACTTATGATTTCTGATATTGTCACTGAGGGAACTATATCCAGAGAGGGTTGTTGTTGTTAAGTGCCGTCAAGTCGATGTCAACTCATGGCAACCCTCTGGTAGTTGTCCTAAATTGTGTTTGAGCTTCAGTCAGGCGGCTCATTGTTGACAGACTGTCACCCATTGCTGCTGTTATTGTATCAATCCATCTCATTGCTGTCCTTCCTCTTTTGTGTTGACCTTGCCAAACATGATGTCCAGAGAGGGTAAGATGCTGATATGTACTGCCGCACTAGAACAGATTCCTGGAGCACAGAACCATCTGATTATACGATACTCAGGGTATTGACCAAGTCAGCACAAGCCTCGGTGGAAGCGGGAGATGGATTCTAGGTTGGTAGACAAGGACTGGAGGACACTTCTGTTCCCAAGTAAGTACTTTCAACTAAAGCCGCAGTTGTTACCCTGGCCTCCTTGTGCTCTTCTATTTCATCTAGGATACAGTTTTCAGTATCTAGGAGGAATGTTTTTCTACAGTTATTCTCGGATCTTCAGGCCAGAGTAAAAGCTCATGAACAAAATCTTAAAGGAATTGATGGTAAAATAGGTCAGATGGCTCAGCAAGCATGTGATTCAGCATGATTAAGGATAAAATGACGATTCATCATAAGATAGAAATGCAGGAGATTCAATTTGAGGTTCCTAAACTTTCTTATATCTGGTCTGATTTCACCTAGGGAAATACTTAACAGGTATAATAGTGAGATCTTGAATGCATCAGACAAGTCTATGCTGCCTACAGGACTGTATTATCTATCTATGACTAGCTCAATTGGAATATGAGGGCCACCTTTAGGGACACAGTGGAGGCTTGCGATGTGTCCAAGGGCAGTTTAAATTTGCATTACCTCTTGGAGGCATCTCAAGAATAGATTATATCTAGGAAAACATTGTCAGTGTTTTATGTTTTTGAGCCATGACAGTGGCGAAGGTGAGGTGTTTTCAGAGAGAGTGGAGATGGCTGAATGAGAAGAACAAAATATTAACAAGAACAAATGATAGAGTAGAAGACAAAATGGCAAGCGAGATGAAGAAAGTAAAGAATACATGATAAGAACTAGGGATTTGAAGTTGTTAGAAGGGAATAACCTTTAAATATAGAGGATTTAAATTTTTGGACTAGAAGACATTGCAGTTTGTGAGGTACTATAACTATGGGAACGTGCAAAAAGCATCTTAAAACTACCTCTCTGATCCTCAGGGGCCTCCTCTCATTAATATCTAGCCACCGGCCCGATCGGTAATGGGGAAGGGAGCAGGCAGGTATGCTCCTCCCTGCTCCCCACCACATGGCCAATCAGGCCGAAGAAACACCCCGGCACCAGATTTAAAAACTGAAGCGTTCCTTGGCACGCCGATGTCTGGCGGGCCGCGCTGATTCTAAATAGCGCGGTATATAAGAAACTGTAATAAAATAATAAAATAAAATAAATACTCCAGCAACTGCACCAAAGAACTGGCCAGATGCAGCAGAACCACGCAAAATGTCACCATGTGAGCATCCTCCAAGTATATCCCATGATGTGTTGTAATGTAACTCATGATGCCTAGCTTGCCTGTATTATAACCCTTAATGTAATGTATTGTAACCTGATGTAATGTATTGTTATGTAATGTATGGTAACCTGATGCCCGATGTAATGAAATGTAGTGTTTAAATAGAAATGTGCAGTAGTACTAATAGTAGTAATGGGAGACAACCAACCTGGTTTTGCCCTAACTAGAATTTTGCTCTGTGTGTTTTTCGTCTTGATTAGATTGTAAGCTCTAACGAGCAGGGACCGTCACTCTTATATGCCTGTACAGTGCTGTGTATGGTAGTGCTTTATAAATGTTAAATAGTAGTAGTAGTAAGAGATCTCAGTACTCCCTGAGGTTTCTAGAGTGACTCAGTTGAAATGCCATATATTTTTGGCTAAAAAACAAGATATCTCTTTGGAGGCAACCTTTAGTTTGCAATTTCATTATAAATGATGCCAGATAAAGACCAGCATGGTCTATTTAGTCTGTCAAATGAGGTGGCTAGAGTTATTTATTTATTTAGCTGTATTTATACCCACAGCTCCTTCCTCTCTATGTCTTTGTTTAGGATATACCCATTGCTTCATATAGGTTAATCCCTTCTATGCCTTTGTTTAGTGATGTACCTGCTGTTCTGTGCAGTTTCTTTTCCTCAACTATTTCTATAGCTCCATACCACTTTTTCTTCTTGATGCTAAATCTCCCTAATCTTTTCCCTTTATTTCAACTTTAAACCCCTAGTTCTTATCAGTCATTCCAGTAGTAGTTCAAGTTGAGTTACTGTAGGTATTTCCCTGTCCATGGAGGGCTTACAATCTAAATTTGTACCTGAGGCAATGGAGGGTTAAGTGATTTGCTCAAGACCACAAGGAGTTTCCATGGGATTTGAACCTTGGTGTTTTTGGGCCTAGGCTGCTACCCTAACCACTAGGCTACTCCTTCACTCCTTGACTTTCTTTCCTCTCATGTCATTCTGAATCCTCTGCAATTTGGTTTTTGTCCTTTATATTCTACAGAAATGACCCTTTCCAAAGTCTCCAGTGACCAGTTCCTAGCCAAATTCAAGGGCCTTTACTAGAGTCTCCTCCTATCTGCTGCTCATGACATTATTGATCACCACTTCCTCTTTGCTTCTTGCTTTGATTTAGGGGCTCTGTTCTGTCTTGGTTTTCTTCTAAAATCTCCCGTTGCACTTTTAGTGCATGTTCTGGTGGATCTTCTTCCACTGCTATGCCACTTTTAGTCAGCATACCTCATGGCTCTGTTTTGAGACCTCTCCTTTTTCTCTCTATACTCATTTTCTTGGTGTCCTGATTTCCTCCCATGGTTTTTGGTACCTTCATTATGCCAATGGCTCTGAGATTTACCACTTTGCACTTGAAATCTCTCCAGGGATCCAGCTCTATATCTTGGCTTGCTTGTCTGACATTGTTGCTTGGATATCCTTCCACTGTCTGAAACTGAACATGGCCAAGACAAAGATTTTTATCCTTCCCCTAAATCCCCTTCCTTCCTTTATCTTTTTCTATGGCTAACATGATCGTCCTCTCTATTTCCTCAGTTCACAATCTTGGCTCTTCTCTCTCTTTCTCTGTACCCATCCAGCACATAGCAAATACCTGCCATTTTTTCCTATATAACATCATCAAGATTCACCACTTCCTTTCTGAATAGACTACCAAGAACCTTGTCCACTTTCTAGTCACCTCTGTTTAGACTGTTGCAACCTGCTCTTCACTGGTCTCACCATGAATCATCTCTCTTCCCTTCTATCCACTCAAAATCCAGCCATACAGCTAATCTTTCACCATACAGCTAATCTTCTACACTCATATAACCCTACTCTCACGTCACTTCATAAGAACATAAGAACATAAGATATGCCATACTGGATCAGACCAAGGTCCATCAAGCCCAGTATCCTGTTTCCAACAGTGGCCAATCTAGGTAATACATACCTAGCAGTATCCCCAAGAGACACAGGTTCCACAATGCTTGTATTGGGTCAAGCATTGATATCCTGGGTCCCTTTTTAATAATGGTTTATGGACCTTTCCTCCAGGAACCTGTCCAAACCTTTTTTAAACCCAGCTACACTAACAGCTCTTACTACATCCTCCGGCAACAAATTCCAGAGTTTGATTACACGTTGAGTGAAAAAATATTTTCTCTTATTTGTCTTAAATAGATCACCCTGTAGCTTCATTACATGTCCTCTAGTCTTTCTATATTCTGATAACGTAAACAATCGATCTACGTTTACCTGTTCCACTCCATTCATTAATTTATAGACCTCTATCATATCTCCCCTCAGCCGTCTCTTTTCCAGGCTGAAGAGCCCCAACCTTTGTAGCCTTTCTTCATAGGAGTAGCCTTCCATCCCCTTTACCATTTTGGTGGCTCTTTTCTGTACCTTTTCTAATAATGCTATATCCTTTTTAAGATACGGCGACCAGAATTGCACATAATATTCAAGGTGCGGTCGTACCATGGAACGATACAGAGGCATTATAATATCCTTTGTTTTATTTTCCATTCCTTTCCTTATGATACCTAGCATTTTATTTGCTTTCTTGGCCGCCGCTGCACGCTGGGTGGAGGGTTTTAACATGTTATCCACGATGACGCCTAAATCTTTTTCCTGGGTGGTGGTTCCCAATGTGGAACCTTGCATTGTGTAACCATAGTTTGGGTTGTTCTTCCCTAGGTGCATAACCTTGCACTTGTCCACATTAAATTTCACCTGCCATTTGGATGCCCAGTCTTCCAATTTATCCAGATCCTCCTGCAATTTTGCACAGTCCTCTTGGGTTTTAACAACTTTAAACAGTTTTGTGTCGTCTGCAAATTTGATAACCTCACTCATTATTCCCTTTTCCAGGTCATTTATGAATATGTCAAAAAGTAGTGGACCCAGTACAGATCCCTGGTGTATTCCACTATTCACCCTTTTCCACTGGGAAAATTGGCCATTTAGCCCTACCCTCTGCTTTCTATTATTTAACCAGTTCCCGATCCACAACAGTACACTGCCTCCTATCCCATGACTTTTTAGTTTTGCCAAAAGTCTCTGATGAGGGACCTTGTCAAAGACTTTCTGAAAGTCCAGATACACTATATCGACTGACTCACCTTTGTCTACCTGTTTATTCACACCTTCAAAAAAACATATCAGATTAGTAAGACAAGATCTCCCTTGTCTAAAGCCATGTTGGGTGTCTCCCATTAGGCCATGACTATCTACATGCTGTGTAATTTTGTTCTTTATGATGGTTTCTACCATTTTCCCCGGTACCGACATCAGGCTCACCAGTGTGTAATTTCCCGGATCACCCCTGGAACCCTTTTTAAAAATTGGCGTTACATTGGCAATCCTCCAATCTTCAGATATTACAGATGATTTTAATGAAAGTACACAGATTACTAATAGCAGGTCTGCAATCTCATATTTCAGTTCTTTCAATACTCTTGGATGTATACCATCTGGTCCAGGTGATTTGCTACTATTCAGTTTATCAAATAGTTGTAATACATTTTCCCGGTGTAGCGATATTTCTCTCAATTCCTCTGCCGTATCACCTTTAAATACCACTTCCGTCTTGGGTAACATCCCTACATCTTCCTCAGTAAAGACCAAAGCAAAGAATTCATTCAGTCTCTCCGCTATAGCCTTATCTCCTCTTACTGCCCCTTTTACCCCTCCATCATCTAATGGTCCAATTACTCTCTCACAGGCCTTTTGCTACGAATGTACTTGAAAAAGTCTTTATTTCGTGTTTTTGCTTCTGTAGCAAGTTCCTTCTCAAATTCATGCTTTGCCTGCCTTATCAATGCTTTGCATTTAACTTGCCAGTGCTTGTGCTGTTTCCAGTTTTCATCGTTTGGCTCTTTTTTCCATTTCCTGAAAGACGCTTTTTTGGCAGCAACAACCTCTATGACCTCACCTTTAAACCATGCTGGCAGTTTTTTGGACTTTCTTCCACTTTTCTTAATGCGTGGAATACAGCTGGTCTGGGCTTCCAGGATAGTATTTTTAAACAACACCCAAGCTTGATGTAAGTCTTTAACCTTTTCAACCGCTCCTTTTAGTTTTTTCTTAACTATATTTCTCATTTTATCATAGTCTCCCTTCCGAAAGTTAAAAGGTAGTACTGTGGATTTCTTTACTATCCCTCCTCCACTAACTAAATCAAACACGATCATGCTATGATCACTATTGCCAAGTGTTCCCAACACCCTTATTTCTTGCACCAGATCTGGTGTTCCGCCAAGGACTAAGTCCAGTATTGCTTCCCCTCTGCTCGGTTCATGAACCAGCTGCTCCAAGAAACAGTCATTTATTTCATCTAGGAACTTTATCTCCCTAGCATGTCCTGCTGTGACAGTGACCCAGTCGATACCAGGGTAATTTAAATCACCCATTATTACTACTCTGCTGTGACTTTTGTTAGCTTCCTTGATTTCTCTGAGCATTTCATCATCCATTTGTTCATTCTGGCCAGGCGGTCAATAGTACACCCCCACAGCCATCGCATTCCCCATTTTACATGGAATTTCAATCCATAGAGATTCTACAGCAAATTTTGTTTCCTGCAAAACTTTAATCCTTTCTGACTCAATGCCCTCTCTAACATAGAGCGCAACTCCAACACCAATTTGATCAGTTCTATCATTACAATATAGTTTGTATCGAGGTATCACAGTGTTCCACTGGTTATCCTCCTTCCGCCATGTCTCTGAGATTGCAATCATATCTAACCTCTCATTTAGAGCTATATATTCTAACTCTCCCATCTTATTGTTTAGACTACTAGCGTTTGCATACAAGCATTTTAGAGACTGTATTTTATTAATATTAATCTGGCTATTGGTAGAAATGGGTAATTTGGGATCTTTAAGCTCTGTCTGCTCCATACTCGAGGGCATTTGGGCTACTTTACTCTTTTTTGGAACCTCACTGCTTTTGGTAGTATCCTTCAACGATACCTTCTTCCGAACCATACGCTCTTGGGCGACTGTCGGCTTTCCCCTATTTTCTAGTTTAAAAGATTCTCTATCTCCTTTTTAAAGGTTAATGCCAGCAGCCTGGTTCCATCCCGGTTAAGGTGAAGCCCATCCCTTCGGAAGAGCCCCTCCTTTCCCCAGAATGTTCCCCAGTTCCTAACAAAAATTAAAACCCTCATCCTTGCACCACTATCTCATCCACGCGTTGAGACTCCGGAGCTCTGCCTGCCTTTTGGGTCCTGCACGTGGAACGGGAAGCATTTCGGAGAACGCTATCCTGGAAGTTCTGGATTTCAACTTCCTACCTAAAAGCTTAAATTTAGCCTCCAGAACTTCCCTACCACATTTTCCTATGTCATTGGTACCGATATGTACCAAACAGCAGACTCCTCCCCAGCACTATCTAAGATCTTATCTAGGTGGCATGTGAGGTCCGCTACCTTCGCACCAGGCAGGCATGTTACCAGGCGATCCTCACGTCCACCAGCCACCCAGCTATCTACATGCCTAATGATTGAATCACCAACTATAACAGCTGTCCTAACCCTCCCCTCATGGGCACATGGCCCTGGAGAAACATCCTCAGTGCGAGAGGGTTTTACATCACCTGGAGGACAGGTCCTAGTTACAGGATCACGTCCTGCCACACCAGGGTGATGCTCTCCTGTCACGTGACCTCTCTCCTCCATGGCAACAGGGCTGCTGCCAGACTGGAGGTGGGATTTCAGGACTATATCCCTGTAGGTCTCGTCCATGTAATTCTCTGTCTTTCTAAAGTCTTCCAGGTCTGCTACTCTAGCCTCTAGAGAACAGACTTGTTCCCTGAGAGCAAAGAGCTCCTTGCACTTAGTGCATATGTAAGACCTCTCACCAACTGGGAGAAAATCATACATGTGACACTCAATGCAAAAGACTGGAAAGCCCCCATCTCGCTGCTGGACTGCTGACTGCATCTTAGTTTAAAACCTGTGTTTAGGTCTTTAAATTCTGTACTTACTAAGGGTTAGTGTAGATGCTTATACTAATAGAAGTGTATCTAATACCTCTAATATACCTTGTTCACCTGAAGTTTAATTAATCTCAGGTCCTCAATGTGTGACTGATTTGGATAAAGAGCTGCACCTGAGAGCAGCTCCCTTCCTCTAAGATGTGTACGTACCTATAAAGCTACAATTACCCCAGGGGTGGGTGGGAGTTGGGGAGGGAGGGAGGGAATATAAGACCTGTGAAGGGAGGGCTGTTACAAGCTTCCTTGTCCTGTACCCTCCGCAGGGGGGGGGGAGGGGCGTAGTCCCGCAGGGAGGCTAGAGCAGGAAAAAAAAAGTTTAACACAGCAAATTCTGGGGACAGAGCAGGGAGAGATATCTAGTTTAAAGCAACAATTAACCTGGCTACCACACAACACCCAGTCAGTTGAGAGAGGCAAGGTAAGTTATATAGCTGAGAAAAGCTGAAGTGCAAACTAAAGGAAACAGGGAGGTGAAATAGCACACTAATAAGACAACAAGAGTCAGACAGCTAGGACTCAACAATAATAAATAATATAAATAGACAGCTAGAACTCACAGCAAGTTGTCACAGGAGTTAAAATATCCACCTCTCTTAGCAGAGCACTTTGAGGGCACTGCTCTTCCCAGAGCAGAGAGAGGAAAACAGAACCGTCTAGGCACACGTGGGGAGGAGGAGGAGACAGGAAGAGGGGCTACACAATACCTCAGCAGGGGGGGAGGGGCGTAGTCCCTCAGGGAGGCTAGAGCAGGAAAAAAAGGTTTAACACACAGCAAATTCTGGGGACAGAGCAGGGAGAGATATCTAGTTTAAAGCAACAATTAACCTGGCTACCACACAAAGGCCAGTCAGTTGAGAGAGGCAAGGTAAGTTATACAGCTGAGAAAAGCTGAAGTGCAAACTAAAGGAAACAGGGAGGTGAAATAGCACACCAATAAGACAACAAGAGTCAGACAGTTAGGACTCAACAATAATAAATAATATAAATATTGGCTCCCTTTCCATTTCTGCATACAATACAAACTTGTCCTACTGACCTATAAGTGCATTCATTCTGTGGCTCCTCATTGACTCTCCTCTCTTATCTTCTCCTTTATCCTTCCTTGGCAACTCTGCTCATCAGGCAAATCACTTTTATCTGTGCCCTTTACTTCTACTACCAATTCCAGACTTTGTTGATGCCATTTTATTGTATCACAGGAAAAGAACAGACTATCCAAGTTCATACATAAGGCTTCCTCTCTGGTCCTATTCAAATCCAGGTTAAAAACCCACTCTTCAAGACTGCTTTTGGATCCTGACCCTCATATTTTCCTGTTTGCCACCCATGTGTGTTTTAGCCATTTCCCCTTCCTTTGTCCTAGTCCCCAGTTTGTTTGTCTTGAATAGATTAGAAACACTCTTGACTGCCCTCATCAACAGACTAGTAAGGGGCATCAACAAACCACTCCAAGGATTCATTCTGTAGTTCCTAGACATCAAAGCAGCCTTCGACTCCGTTCCCCATAACATACTACTCCACCATCTACAATCTCTAGCACTGGGAGATACAACATTAAAAGGGAATATTAACTGCAAATAAAAATAAGAATGGAAAAATCAGCCCCCTTTACCCAACACCAAGGAGTCTCACAAGGATCCGCCCTATCCTCTCTGCTATTCAATATCTTTTTCCAACCAATCTGCACAATCATTCAAGCTCATAATATATTCTACCACATTTATGCAGACAATGTAATGCTCTACGCTCCATTCTCCACAATAAATCCAATAATTACTTCCATAAAAAGATGCTTCAGCTGTGTCGCACAATGGCTATCGAAATACACTATGGGGTCTATTCATTCCCCTTGCCATCCCTAAGTCTCCCCATATGAACAAGGGGTTTGTACAGGGAGGCTTAGATGGGGCAGGAGGCGGAGGTATAGAGGTGGAGTTAAGGTGGGCAGTGGGAAGTCCGCGGCCCAGGATGTACAGAACCGATTCTGAAGACGACCGTGTATGTCCGGGGCTGGCAGACTGGATGGGGGACTTATTCCACCTCAAAGGTAGAAATAGACTCCCTAGACTTCGGGGGATGGGAGGCCCGGCCAGGAGCAAAAAGCTGAAGGAGTACAGGAGATTCCCTGGGGAGGCCAGATCGGGGGTCGGGCTGCAGGGAAAGGCGTAAGTGGTCGGTAGCCGGGGATCACAGCTCCTGATTGGAGCAGCGATGCTGTGGCAACTGGACACCATGCCATCGTGACTCCATTCAGGAGCCTGACTGAGTTAGCTGGGCAGGGGCCTATATGTGCAGGCTAATGGGAATCGGATCCTGGCCTACACATACAGGCCTAGACGTGATTCTGATCCTGCGGGGGCTAGACGTGCCCCACGGGATCAGAATCGGATCTATTTCTGTGCATCCACTTCCGACCGGATGCACATAATTTGGGACGCGCAGAATGAAACGTGCCTTTACGGCTATAAATCACAAGAAAGCAGATGTTCAAATGTCACCAAAGCCATCAACTTCACTCCACCTAACACAATAACTATTGAGGGAGCAGAACTGCAAGTAAAACCTAACCCTAGATCAAGATCTGACCTTAACATCACATATTAACAATGTCACAAGAACCATATGCACAAAAAATAAAAACAGTGCAGCACCTCAAACCACTTTTGGATACACAAGACTTTCGGATGGTGTTCCATGCAATCATATTTCCCCACTTTGGCGACTGTAATCTCCTCTTTCAAGGCCTGCCGAAATATACGCTTCATCCCCTTCAGCTGGCCCAAAACATAGCCACATGTATCCTCTGCAATGCCTCAAGATCTGACCACATAACCTCATTACTCAAGCAGTTACACTGGCTGCCCATCATGGAATGAATAAAATACAAGGTCTTCCTCACAATATTCAAAGTCACTCATGGCCTCTTGTCTGTTTACCTCCAATCACTATTACCTAAAACACCCAACAAGAGATCCAGAAGAACAAACTCCTTAAACAAATCTATTATTCCCACCATAAATACAAAGAGGAACCAGACAACAACCAACTTTTCACTATACACCCCAACCTCATGGAATGTACTCCCAGAGAACCTATGTGCCATAAATGACCTAGCTGACTTCCAAAGGAACCTAAAATCACATCTCTTGTAATACTTCACCGACAAAACATAGCTACAATATCCCACAAGGAATTGCATGATTCTACAATGTTTTACGATACCCCTGGCTACTTCATAGTCCCTGTTATAGTTACAAAGTTAATGTTACCTGCTATTTAGTTTAATTATGTTCAATGTAAAGCCGAGTTGAGCCATGTTGTTCATTATGTAAACCACAGTGACTTGTAGATAAAGTGGTATATAAGAATAGCTAAATAAAATTAAAAATAAGTAAATAATAATAGTAAACAATGCCTTTGTTAAGGGTTGTACCCACTGTTCCATGCAGGTTTTCCCCCTCTATTTTTTGAAGTGTAAATGTCATTTGCTTTAATTCCATCTTCTTGAACTAAAGGGTTCATCTGTGTCTGTCCCATGCCTTTTTGAATTCCATCACAGTTTCTGCCCCCACCATCTCCATCAGGAGAACATTTCCAGGCATACACCATCCTTTCCATGAAAAAACACTTTCTGACATTGCTTTTGAGTTTACTTCCTTGTAGCTTCATTTCATGCCTTTTGTTCAATAGCTTCCCCATTTTTGAAAAGGGTTTGTTTGTTCATTGATACCCTTTATATATATATAAACATCTGTATTATTTTCTTGTCCTCCTTTTCCTCCAGGGCATATGTATTTATGTCTTCAAACCTCTTCTCATTCTGGTCATCTTCCTCTGAACTATTTCAAGTCTTTTTATATCACTTGTGAGGTATGGTCTTCAAAACCGAACACAATAATCCAAGTGAGGCCTTACCAACAACTTGTGCAGAGTATTAATACCTCCTCTCTTCTGCTGGTTATACTTCTCTGTATGCAGCTTACCATCCTTCTGGTTTTAGCCACTTTGTCATATTGTTTTGCCACCTTGAGATCCTCAGACACTATCACCCCAAAGTGCTTGAAAAGTTCTTTGTCAAGGTAATGGATATTCTTTTCTGAATTTTAAAGACAACCAGACTATACCAAGAAAAGTATGTCTATTAGGTCAGGATAAATACATAGTGGGAGGGATCATTTTATGATATGTCCTACTTCCCTGTCTCATATTTGCTGTTTTGATCTTCATTTTACTAGTATTTGGATCCTTATTGTCTTATACATGGGCTACATGGGCTTAAACAAATGTTGATAGACTTTGTTTTTTGTTACCTATGCACTTTATTGTTTTAGTTTTTGTATTCGTTGTTGGGTCTACAACATTTGTTTTTTTCTTTATGTAAGTTGTACTTGTAATATTGGAACTTAGGAAGAAAAGTAAAAAAAAAAAAAAAGACGGGGGGGCGGAGCCTGATGTCCAGCGGGATGGTCGCATAACGCTGTGGCTCCCGAGAGGCCTACTCAGAATCCTGAATTAACACCGTAAATACTTGGAACTTCTACTCTGATCCTGCCGGGGCACACTGGGGAGATGGCGGGGACCAAACCCACGCGCCTGGAATTTGGATCTCCAGCGGCTTCTCACGGCAAACGATCCAAAACTGAACCTCCGTCCCCGCAGAAGGGGCTGGCCTTGTGCGAGGGCCCCGAAATGCAGCAGGAAATCCTCGCAGAGATTAGAGGGGTCAAAGACCTCGTGCAGTCAAACGGTGAGGCACTCCGAGCGCTGCGGGAAGATCTTGGTGTGCTGCAAAGCAAGCTAGAAGGGCTTTCTTCGCGTCAGGACAAAATGGAGAGCATATTGGACTCCCATGCGGCCCGGTTGTCCAAACTCGACAAAGTTGAACGCCAGGTGTGGGCCTTGCAGAAAGAAGTGGAAGATGGCAATAATAGAGCGCGCCGCAACAACATTCGACTCGTGGGCATACCGGAGGGAGCGGAATCGGGAGACATGAAAGAGTTTTTATGCAGAATCCTCCCTTCCCTGCTCCAAACCACTTTTACCAAAGATTTGGAGATCGATCGCGCTCATCGTGTGCCCACAAGCATAACGCTCAACAGGAAGACCCCGCGGCCTATCATTTTTCGACTGCTGAGATATCAACACGTTGAGCAAATTCTAAGCGCCTCTCGGGCAAAGGGCCATATGGAGTTTGAGAGCCATAAGATCTCCTTCTATCCCGACTTGGCTAAACCCACGGTCGACCGCCGAAAGCGCTTTCTGGAATTCCGGCCAAGGCTTCAACAACTACAAGCACGCTATGGCCTGATGTACCTGGCCATGTTCCGAGTCACGCTTCACAATCAGACAAGAACATTTGAGGACCCTGATCTACTAGCGGAGTTTTTGGATTCCAAAGAAGCTGACTTGATGCGCTGACTTCCAGAACATTTCTGTAGTATTCTCATATCCGCTACACCCGCCATATTGGATCTGCCGCAACCCAAAAAGGAGTCTGGCGAGGGCAGTTTGTTGCCCTACTTTTGATGCTATCTGTGACCCGACTCCATCTACCCACCGTAACCTCGATGAGTATTAGAGACAGTGTTACCTATGGACTCCGGTGTTTCTTTTCCTTGTTTCATGTCTTTCTATTCCCTCTCTAGGGCCTCCTCCCGCAGACATATGGTCGCCATATTCTTTGGGGGTTTTGCTTCTTCTCTAAGATACATTGGTACATACTTTTCAATATGGGGTGTATTAGTCAGACTACTTGGTGATTATGTCATTGTTGCACAGATTCTGATTATGTTGTATGTTTTCAAGCACCCTTACTTCAAATGTTTATTACCGATTGATGGCACCATGTAAGATTTTCTCATTGAACGTAAAAGGTATCAATAATCCGATAAAACGGAAGAAAATCCTAAGCTACCTAAGTCAGGAAGCCGCGGATCTGATCTTTCTCCAAGAAACGCATTTAAACTCGAAGGAAACTCTTAAACTCAATATTAAACCTTACATGGTGGCCGCCTATTCCCCAGCCGTTTCTAAGAAATGTGGGGTCGCCATACTGGTTAGGAAATCTTTGCATGCTACTATTATTGCGACTAGCTCAGATACAGAAGGTAGATGGTCCAGAGTTCATCTCAAGATCGGTAGCCTTGAAGTTACCTGTATATGCCTTTACGCTCCTAATGTGGATGACCCTGCCTTTTTTGCTACCATTGCTCAGGTTGCACAGGCCTCTGCTAATACTTCATTGATAATTGGGGGGGATTTCAATCTAGTCCTTGATCCCCTGATTGACAAACAGCCGCCCAGGACAAGTGGTCCCCCCAAGAGTCGCACCACGCTTACCTCCCTGATCAAAGATCTTGCTTTAGTTGATCTATGGAGGTTGCTGCACCCCAATGAGCTTGATTTCACCTTCTTCTCTTCCCCTCATAAATCCCAGTCTCGCATAGACTTCTTTCTAGTATCAAAACTGTTAGTTCCTCAGGTGGATACTGCAAAGATTCACTCCCAACATATTTCAGATCATGCCGCCATTTCCTTTCAATTACATACTACTGCACCCCAAGGGAATACGGGGGCCTGGTTCTTTGATAGAGCCCTGTTAACTCAGCCAGAGTTCCAGGTAGAAATTCGAGCAGCCATACAGGATTACTTCCATTTTAATCTACCTCAGGATACTGCGAATTGGGCTTGGTGGGAGGGCTTCAAAGCGGCCATTCGAGCAACGATCACTAGCTATCAAATTCGCCTACGGAAACAACGCAAACAGCAGTTATTCACATTAGACCAACAAATAAAAGCAAGCGAACGAGTCCTAACTTCACATACTGATCCATGTGTATTAATTCGATTACAGCGTCTCCGTTTTCAATATAACTCAATCCTCTCGACTGCTGCTTCTAAGAGTATTGAGCTTCAGCGAGGGACCTATTATCGTGAAAATAACCGAGCCGGTCGACTCTTAGCCAACGCCTTGAAAGGTCAAAAAGAAGCCAAACGCGTAGCGGCCCTTCGAACTCCACAGGGTGGGGGCGTAGTAACCACAGACTCCGACATTGTAGAGCTCTTTCGGGATTTCTATACCCGTCTATATCAATCTGAATGTGAGTTCTCGTCAGAGACATTCGAGCGATTGCTTTCTGGCATTCAGCGGCCAACCCTCTCTGAAGATGATAGGGATGCGATGGATGAACCCTTCTCTACTTCAGAGATCCAATCTGCCCTAACACGAACAGCCTCGGACCGTGCCGCAGGGCCCGATGGTCTCCCGACCGAATTCTACAGAACGTTCAGTGCAGATCTAGCTCCCTATTTAAAATTCTATTTTACTGCCCTTGCGGTAGATACATCCTCTTTGGGATCCTTTTCTGCAGCTAATGTGGTAGTCTTTGAGAAAGAAGGCAGAGACCCGCTACTCACCGCTAACTACCGTCCAATCTCCCTACTTAATGCTGATTATAAGATCTTCGCAACGATCTTGGCCACCCGGCTAGCTGACAGGATGGCCACCCTAATTCACCCCGACCAATGTGGTTTTATACCCGGCAGATCAACTGCTGACAATGCTCGGACCTTGTGCCATGTGCTCTTTAGTGCTGCCAATCTAGATCTTCCATGGGTGGGTCTTTCCCTGGATGCCGAAAAAGCCTTTGATCGTCTAGAATGGCCTTTCTTATTTGCAGTTCTCCGATGGTATGGCTTTGGGGAGGGCTTCCTCCGATATCTCCAAGTCATGTATACTCAACCCGTCGCCAGTATTTGTGTTAATGCCATCAAGTCGCAGCCATTTAATCTCCAAAGAGGCACGCGTCAAGGTTGCCCCCTATCACCAATGCTTTTTGATCTAGCTCTTGAACCCCTTGCCCTCCTTATTAGACAATCCGCACGTATTCGAGGTGTCCCCTTCAGTCGTAGGGAGATTAAACTATCTGCATATGCAGATGACCTTATGCTTTTCGTATCCCTTGATTCGGTTCCAGCTGTCTTGGATCTGATTGATGGATACTCACAATTATCGGGCTATAAAATTAACTGGACCAAATCTGTAGCATTCCCACTGAACCGCTGGGTACATGAGGCTGACCTGCAGGCCTTTCCTTTCCTTTGGCAATCCCGCATGGTGAAGTATCTTGGGGTCCATTACTGTTCTCCTTTAGAAGACACTATTAGTTTTAATGCCAAAGAGGTAGTCTCCAAGGTCCGTGAGCTCACGAATCGTTGGTCTCCCTTATCTCTTACATGGTGGGGTCGTTTAGAAACTGTGAAAATGATGATAGTCCCCAAAGTGAATTACATTTTAGAAATGCTGCCATGCTTACTCCCGCTACATACTTATAAAGATATTGAGGGCCTTCCTATCCGATATCTCTGGCAGGGCAAGCCACCAAGGATAGCCAAACAAAAATTACAGTCTGCAAAGGAAAGAGGGGGTACCAGATTTCCTGATTTTCTTAGATATCATCAAGCCTTCCTACTCAAGCAAGGTGCCCGATGGCTAGATACCTCAACAGACAGCAGACCAGTTTGGCTCGACATAGAAGAGGAGCTTAGTAGCCCAATTCCGCTGACCCATCTCCCCGGTATGTCCTATCAAGTAGACACCCGCCATCCACCAATGATTGTCGATACTCTTGCGGCCTTTAACACTCTCATTCTATCACTGGGCCCGAACGTCTGTCCTCCGGACGGACTCCCGCTATGGAATAACCCCAGAATTCAAGTCCTAAATAGAACGATAGCATGGAAACCCTGGTACTCAAGGGGGATTTGGACACCCCAACAGCTTTTCTCAGCAGCTTGTTGGAAAACCTTTTCTGATTTACAAAAGGAATTTGCGTTACCAGCGAAACACTACTTTCAGTTGATGCAGCTTCAACACTGCCTCAAAAATGCTCGAATCATGCCGCCCTCTGTCCCTACTGAGGACGGGCTATCAGAGATAGTTCACTCTATTGGTAGTACGCATGGGGTAGCCTCTAACTTTTATAAAATATTATGTCAGGGTACAGACCCGGCCATTTTTAGAGCCCAACAAGCCTGGGAGCGCGAACTGCAAACCACTTTAACCCCTGTGCAATGGAGCGTTTTCTGGAGCAAAGTAGTGCGGGTCTCCCGGTCTGCCTCTGTTACCCAAACTCTCTTCTTCTTTGCACACAGATGCTTTTATACCCCAGAAAAAATAGCCAAATGGAACACAAATGCTAGGGACCAGTGTTGGTCTTGTCATACTGCTGTGGGAACCCTCGTTCATGTTATTTATGAATGTCCTCAACTACAGGTTTATTGGGGGCGGGTCTGGGGTCGTATCCAGTCTATCTTACACCTTCACGAACCTCTCTCTTGGAAGATCGTGGGACTGCGCTCTGTGGCGGAGATCCCCTCTCTTCCTAAGAAGGGTCACTTTCTCCTTGACTTCATGCTGGGTATAGCCATATGCTTAATCACGAGGAATTGGAAGGATAGCTCTCGACTTACTGCCAATGAATGGTGGAACCTCGTCTGCTTATATAGTAAATATGAGCAGATACCTCGGAGAGTTATTCCCCATGCTCAACCTTACGCTTGCTTGTCTAAATGGCAGATGCTTAATGATTATGTACAATCTGCTCACTGCTCCAACGTGCCTGCATAATGTGCACTCATTATGTTTCCGGTCACCGTTAGATTTGTAACACAATAATGTAAATACACGCCCGCTTCGGGAATGTTTAGTTCTCTAGAGAAGAAGCAGGGGGGAGGGGGGTGGTAGGGGTTTACTTTGGTGTATGTATTACATTTTGTATTTGTCTTTCAACTGTATGTCTTCCTTTTCCTTTGTTGTTATAAAACGAAAATAAAGAATTTAAAAAAAAAAAAAAAGACTAGAAGATGAAAGAAAGGAGAGATTGATTTTGTTACTGAAGTTAGTGTTATAAAGTAATTCTTAGGATGGCTTCTGTGCTGAGATACAGTAAATCTCTCCATTCTAACACCTCTTCCTTCATTTGCATCATCTCATTCTATTCCAAGATACAAGTTGTATCATTTTTCAGGTTTTGCTTTTTATATAGAACTCATGGGATCTAGATATAAACTTTCCACAAGTTCTGTTTTCCTTCCATTTCCTCCAGGGTACAATTCCAAAACCTCAGAGTAGCTAGTGTTAACAAAGAATATACACATATAATGAGGTCTGAAGAGTTCATAAGAAAGTGAATTTATATACTATGCTGTTATTGAAAACTTAGAAAAAGTAAGACCCTCTTTTAAATTTGTATTTTTCAGCAATGTCAGGTTTGCAATACTGGAAAGTTAATTTTTTTCTATAATAGCAAGGTCTCCACACAGAATATTGATATCAGTTTTGCTGATGTCATTTTCCCTTTGTGTTATGGGGTAGTTTTGACTTTGGTTTCTTTTTGAGGTTAAAAATAAGTAGCAATTGTGATATTACATTATATTTCAATCCTCTTGCAAGTAAAAAGATTATCTCAGACTAAAGAAGTAGGGTAGGGTTCAGTTTTTAAAGTGAATATAACAAATGTTCAAGCATTTGAGTTTTGTGCTTCAGTTACTTCTGCAATTAGGAGTCAATTCACCCCCATATAAGACTTAGGAAAATTTTCTACAAAATTGTATTTACTTGTTTGGGAAATTTTCATATCCCAAGTTTGAAGAGATTCCATGCAGCTGGGAAAAATTAATAAACTTTCTTTGTGCAGGAATTTAGGCCTACTCCAGTTATTCATCATTTAATGGATTAGCAGCTTTGTGAGAATATACATGAGGTTTCTTCTCTTTTCAGGGATGCAAAATTGTATTTCTGAAGACTGCAAACTCTAGAATTGAATAGAGAACGTGCACAGAGCATATTTGCAGAGAAATACTTTCTCATAATTTAATCCCCAGTCATTCTCATTTAAACATGCCCTCTGGACTAGAGGTAGTGGGAGCCATAGTACACATACTACAGATGAAGATAACATCCCTCACACAGATAAAGCCCATGGTGAACTATTTCATGGGCCCACTACAATTAGGATTAACTACAATTAACTGGACTCCTGCAGATAAAGAGGAGATAATGCCCTGCTACCTTTATGCTATAAACCCTATATTTGAACTGAGACCTGTAAACGGGGGCGCTGGGTGAGAATGTCCACAATCTTGGCAAAGACAAATATTAGTATGACTTGCAAAGGATTGTGGGAAATGTAGTCCATTCATACCAGAATCAGCCGTTCACAAATAAATGAGTTGTGCTTGCAAAGAAAATATATTTTATTTATGGGGTTATTTCTCCCACACAGATTTACTTGGTAGCACAAAAGGATACTTGCTTTCAGTATTAAACTTAGGAAAAACAAATCAGGAACAACAACTGAACTTCGTATGCAATCAAATCAAACAATAAAGACCTTGATGGGAACAGAAAGGTCTTTCAATGGGGCTCCTGCTAATACCTTTTAGCAGTGCTCCAAAAACAAAACAAAACCCAAAAAAAAGGAATCAAAAACTGTTCTTTTTCAAGGATAACTTCTTGTATTTTCACACACACCCAGAAGTGTCCTTTTAGAGCCCACGTGCAATTATGAAAGGCTTAATTGCTAACAATTAACCAGCTGCAAACCTCTTGGCTGGTTTACTTTCTATACGTGGCTCAAATCCTACCCAAATGCTTTCTTGTAAACTTTTCTGGGTAGATAAAAGAACAAGATATATTTCTTTTTGATGGTTGTTGCATTTGTGAAAGTATATTACCACAGCAGCCTAGACAGAGAGCAATCCATGTAGTCACACTGTTCATTTATAATATCTCCTTCCTCTTCAACTATCATAGAATCAATATCATGGACTGGCTCAGGGGAATTTCTTAATGGAGCACTCTCAGGACCATACTGGTTTCCCTGCTGTCTTCCAAGTGAAGAGCTAGGGCATAGATCAGTGTTCATACCTGAGCTTCCATTGCTGTTAGGGTTCCTCTCCCGATATCCTGGCCAGTATGTAGTCCAGTTTTTATGTCCAGCCTTCCAATCAAGATCCCTGGACACTGGGTCTCTCTTCACATACCTTCTTGTACTGGTCTTAGGGCCCCTTCCAAATGCAGCCGTCTCCCTCACAGGTGCTGTCCGGGGATTCCTGGCTCTGTAACCCCACTCCTCTGGCTTTCCCCAGTCCAATGGATTATGCTTGCCTCTGGAATGACTCCCAGCACACGTACTGCTATGAACTCCTTTAGATCTCCAAGATGCTTTCCTCTTCTTTCTTCCACGCTGTTTCTTGCTCTCTCTGTCCTTGAGCTCTGGGTTCCTCTGCTCCTGCTTCGTCTCTTTCTGCTTCTGCAACTGCTTCTGCTTCATCTGCTCCTGCTGTGTAAAATAGGTTTTACTTTTAACCTGCTTAGAGGGATACTCCACCCTAGCACAGCTCAGCTGTGCTGAATCAAGCCCTGCCCTTGGAGATGAGTGATTGGGGATTACCTCATAGCTCTCCTATTGAACACACGTTTCCCCACTTCAGCTCTTCTAGAGGCTGTTTGAAACCTGGTGCATTCTGGAACTGGTAGTCTTTTATGAGAACATTCTGTTTTATTATTTCTATCAGAGAAGACAGGTTGCTTGTTCAGAGCCAATTCACCTCTATTATAGCTCCTTCCTGAACTATGATAAGCTTCCTTATCACATACTCCCCTGCTTAAGTTATTACGGACTGGTGCAACTGGTGAAACTTCTTTCCTACAGTCTGTAATACCTACGAGAGTATTATCTTTTTGACGCTCACCTACTTCTTGGCTAGCTTCAGGGTCATTAATATTTACAGGCCTCTCCTTCCAAGACTTAAGTACATTAATGTGGTAGGTCTGTCTACGACCTCTTGCATTTTCTACCACATAAGATACTGGGCTCACTTGTCTAACAACGTTTCATGGCCCTTTCCACTGTACTTCAAATTTTGGGGCACTACCTGCTACTTGAACCAAAACCTTTTCACCAATGCTTAATTGGCGGCTTTTGGCCCTCCTATCATACCACCCTTTCTGGCGCACTTGACTGTCATGCAGGTTTTTCTCAGCAACCTGCGAGGTTCTTTTTAAACGTGCTCTCAAGTCACGTAAAAACTGTGGCACTTCCTGATTTTCTGGTTCAGGATCAATCCATTGTTCCCTCAAAATATCTAACAAACCCCGTGGAGCCCTACCATACATCAATTCATATGGAGTTACACCTAGGGACACCTGAATTCTTTCCCTGCAGGCATATAAGGCAAAGGGCAATAACATATCCCATTCTTTTACCTCTCCTGCTAACCCCCTTCTCAACATTTATTTGAGAGTTTGGTTGAATCTCTCCACCAAACCGTTTGATTGTGGATGGTAGGCTGAGGTTTTCACGTGATGAATGCCAAAGGCATCCCAGACCTGGGCCAAATATTTGGATACAAAATTGGACCCTCGGTCAGCAACACCTCTCTTGGGAATCCCACTTCGCAAAACAATTTGACTAGCTCTAAAGCTATTGTTTTTGCAGACACATTCCTCAGTGGTATGGCCCAGGGAAACCTTGTTGCCTGATCTACCATAACTAGGATGTATTGGAAACCTCGGGGCGTTTTTACTAATGGGCCTACAATATCCATGGCAATGCAACCAATTGGGTCTGTGATAATTGGCATGGGAATCAAAGGCACTACCGGTGGGTGAGTCGCTGTAACTCGCTGACACGCTGGACATGCAGCACAAAACTGGGCAGTTTCTTTGAAAATACCTGGCCAGTAAAAATGCATAAGTATTTGATCCAGCGTTCCTTGCATCCCTTTATGACCTCCAACTGGATGATCATGTGCTAATCTAAGTACTAGTCCTTTGAAAGTTGTGGGTACCACCAATTGTTTACGTATGGTCCCATTTCTGGGGTCCTGACTCTCTCTATATAATATTTCATTATCTAGTCTGAATCTGGGCAACTCCTCCCTGACCTCCTGAGCATACTTAAAAGCTCGGGTGAGAGCTTGATCAGCTCGCTGTTCTTGTGGAAAGTTAGGAATCTTTGCCACTAACTCAGCTGGCACCCAGGGTAAACTTTGACCAGCCAACATCTCAGCCCTACCCTGTGCTCTGCAAAGTCTCTCACGACGCTTTTGTGCTTTCAACTTTCTTACTTTCCCAGATGGTGGAGTTATTAAATCATCATGAGAGGGTAAGTCTCCTAATAACTCTGCCTGCTCCCCCTCCTCCTTCTGGCTCTCTACCCTAGCCTGTGAGCGGGTGGATACAAGGCCCCTCTTCTTACCTATTTCCTTCCTTATAGTTTGGCCTTCTGGAAGCTCAACCATCTTTTTAGCTAGGGACTGAGGACTTCCAAACAAAGGCCCGGGAGCTATTTCCATCATTCCTTCTCCCTCCTTCTTTCCTAGCCCTTTCACTAGTCCCTGCTTAAATCTTGGCCAGTCCCTTCCTAGAACCAAATCAAATGGAAGCCTAGGCACCACTGCTAAAAGAACTTCCTCTTGTTCCCCCAGGCACTTAACCATTAGCCTATAGGTGGGATATGATGTTGCAGCACCATGAATGCATCTGATGTGAACTTGGCTTTCAGGGGTTCTAGGCACAAATCCTTCTTGGGCCTCTATCCTCTTCCAAAGCCTCTTTGACAACATACTCTGGTCTGCCCCAGAGTCTAACAAAGCATTTGTGGTAATTCCCTGCACATCAACCATCAAAAGGAATCCTTCTTTGGGCTGTTTTAAGTCAACACCCATCAAGCTAGTGTGTATCTGGCATCCCCTTTCCAAATGTCCCCATTTTCCACATTGGAAACATTTCTTTTTACTC
Organism: Ichthyophis bannanicus; assembly: GCA_033557465.1. Taxonomy (NCBI): domain Eukaryota; kingdom Metazoa; phylum Chordata; class Amphibia; order Gymnophiona; family Ichthyophiidae; genus Ichthyophis; species Ichthyophis bannanicus. The sequence continues at coordinate 7,052,187 of JAWIIG010000027.1, read as the reverse complement.
CACTGTGTAATCTGAGATGGCACAGTACAATTATTCTCAGAAACATTTTTAACCATTTTCTTTTCTGATACAGCACAGCTTGCCTCAGCACCAACCTTCAGAGGGCCACCCATTCTATGGCAAGCCTGCGTGGCTTCCAAGAATCTCTCTGCTAGCATGGTTGCCTCTCCAAGATTCTGGCAATTTTGCTGTATAAGGAAAGTGTGCAAATCTTTAGGCACAGCAGACATAAATTGTTCAAGCATAATAATGTCTAACAACATTTCCACAGTCTTTCCCTCAGGCTCCAACCATTTTACAGCCAATCCTCTGATTCTCTGACTCAGAGCCCTGGGTGTTTCACCAACTCTTAATGCAGTAGCTCTAAACATTCGCCTATACTCTGAAATAGACAACCCTAGGCGATCTCTAATAGCAGCCTTTACATCTTTATAATTCAAAGCCTGAGCTGCTGGCATTGCTCTATAAGCTGCAAGCGCCTCTCCAGTTAATGAGGCTGCCAGCCTTACTGCCCACTGGGTCTCTGGCCATGCTAATGCTTGTGCCACTCTCTCAAAAGATTCAAGGAAATCATCAACATTATCATCTGGAGTCAGCTTCCCAAAACTAAATGCCCCAATTCCCTGATTGAGTCCCACATTGTCCACATGTGGTATACCAGTAGTTACTGCTGGTCTTGCATCCGGTCCAATTTGTTTATGCAGAGCAACTAAGGCTTCTATCAGATCAAGCACTGGCTTCTGCTGGTCCATTAATGCTTTCATAGCAGTGTCATGAGCCTGCTGCGCTAGCTCCTGTTGCCTGCTAAACTGGGCTGCCACCCAGCTGGCCATTTCCCTCGGATCCATCTTGATCCCTGCAAGAAAACAAAAGAATAAAAAACACAGAGCAGCACCCTCTACACAGGTGTTTTTCTCCTATTTTTTTTCAATTACCCCTGTGCCTTACTCTCATCCACCACTAGACATGCCCAGGTACTTATTACCTTATGCCAGTGATGAATCCAGCTCACACAGGGTCTTTTCTCCTCCTGGGACAGCCACCTGGAACAGCCACCTCTTTTCTCCAAAGTGTTGTTAAGGGAAAATCCTTTTTTCCTGCTTTTAACTTGAACTTTCTTTTTTCTTCAGATTTCAGTTGTAATCCTTATATCATGTAAATCCTTTGCGCAAAAGCAATCCGAAAAACTACACCAACTGTAAACGGGGGCGCTGGGTGAGAATGTCCACAGTCTTGGCAAAGGCAAATATTAGTATGACTTGCAAAGGATTGTGGGAAATGTAGTCCATTCATACCAGAATCAGCCGTTCACAAATAAATGAGTTGTGCTTGCAAAGAAAATATATTTTATTTATGGGGTTATTTCTCCCACACAGATTTACTTGGTAGCACAAAAGGATACTTGCTTTCAGTATTAAACTTAGGAAAAACAAATCAGGAACAACAACTGAACTTCGTATGCAATCAAATCAAAAAATAAAGACCTTGATGGGAACAGAAAGGTCTTTCAATGGGCTCCTGCTAATACCTTTTAGCAGTGCTCCAAAAACAAAACAAAACCCCAAAAAAAGGAATCAAAAACTGTTCTTTTTCAAGGATAACTTCTTGTATTTTCACACACACCCAGAAGTGTCCTTTTAGAGCCCACGTGCAATTATGCAAGGCTTAATTGCTAACAATTAACCAGCTGCAAACCTCTTGGCTGGTTTACTTTCTATACGTGGCTCAAATCCTACCCAAAGGCTTTCTTGTAAACTTTTCTGGGTAGATAAAAGAACAAGATATATTTCTTTTTGATGGTTGTTGCATTTGTGAAAGTATATTACCACAGTAGCCTAGACAGAGAGCAATCCATGTAGTCACACTGTTCATTTATAATATCTCCTTCCTCTTCAACTATCATAGAATCAATATCATGGACTGGCTCAGGGGAATTTCTTAATGGAACACTCTCAGGACTATACTGGTTTCCCTGGTGTCTTCCAAGTGAAGAGCTAGGGCATAGATCAGTGTTCATACCTGAGCTTCCATTGCTGTTAGGGTTCCTCTCCCGATATCCTGGCCAGTATGTAGTCCAGTTTTTATGTCCAATCTTCCAATCAAGATCCCTGGACACTGGGTCTCTCTTCACATACCTTCTTGCACTGGTCTTAGGGCCCCTTCCAAATGCAGCCGTCTCCCTCACAGGTGCCGTCCGGGGATTCCTGGCTCTGTAACCCCACTCCTCTGGCTTTCCCCAGTCCAATGGAGTATGCTTGCCTCTGGAATGACTCTCAGCACATGTACTGCTATGAACTCCTTTAGACCTCCAAGATGCTTTCCTCTTCTTTCTTCCATGCTGTTTCTTGCTCTCTCTGTCCTTGAGCTCTGGGTTCCTCTGCTCCTGCTCCATCTCTTTCTGCTTCTGCATCTGCTTCTGCTTCATCTGCTCCTGCTGTGTAGAATAGGTTTTACTTTTAACCTGCTTAGAGGGATACTCCACCCTAGCACAGCTCAGCTGTGCTGAATCAAGCCCTGCCCTTGGAGATGAGTGATTGGGGATTACCTCATAGCTCTCCTGATTGAACACAGGAGGCTTCTAGAGGCTGTTTGAAACCTGGTGCATTCTGGGACTGGTAGTCTTTTATGAGAACATTCTGTTTTATTATTTCTACCAGAAAAGACAGGTTGCTTGTTCAGAGCCAATTCACCTCTATTATAGCTCCTTCCTGAACTATGATAAGCTTCCTTATCACAGACGATATACAAAAAGAAAACTCCAAAAGTTGGAAGAAAGAGAAACATTGCCACAAGAAAAACTTCAATGTAAAGAAGTATGTGAATGATAACATTGTAAATCAACTGAGAAAGGAGAGATCTAGATGCAGGAGTGGCTGAGGGTAATGTAAGGCCATGTGCGGAAACTCAAACTCGCCTTTGATTTAATTAGTGGAGGAGGGATAGTAAGGAAATCCACAGTACTACCTTTTAACTTTCGAAAGGGAGACTATGATAAAATGAGGAAAACAGTTAAGAAAAAACTAAAAGGAGCGGTTGCAAAGGTTAAAGACGTACATCAAGCTTGGGTGTTGTTCAAAAATACTATCTTGGAAGCCCAGACCAGCTGTATTCCACACTTTAAGAAAAGTGGAAGGAAGTCCAAAAAACTGCCAGCATGGTTTAAAGGTGAGGTCAGAGAGGCTGTTGTTGCCAAAAAAGCATCTTTCAGGAAATGGAAAAAAAGAGCCAAACGATGAAACCTGGAAACAGCACAAGCACTGGCAAGTCAAATGCAAGGCATTGATAAGGCAGGCAAAGAGAGAATTTGAGAAGAAGCTTGCTGCGGAAGCAAAAACACGAAATAAAGACCTTTTCAAGTACATTCGTAGCAAAAAACCTGTGAGAGAGTCAGTTGGCCCATTAGATGATAAAGGGGTTAAAGGAGCACTAAGAGGCGACAAGGCGATAGTGAAGAGACTGAATGAATTCTTTGCTTCGGTCTTTACTGAGGAAGATGTAGGGATATTACCCATGACTGAAGTGGTATTTAAAGGTGCGGAAGAATTGAAGGAAATATCGATACATCGGGAAGATGTCTTACAACTATTAGATAAACTGAAGAGTAGCAAATCACCTGGGCCGGAAGGTATACATCCAAGGGTGTTGAAAGAACTATCATTAAAATCATTGTGAACTATCATTAAAATCATCTCTAATACCTGAAGATTGGAGGATAGCCAATGTAACACCAATTTTTAAAAAGGGTTCCAGGGGTGATCCGGGAAACTACAGACCGGTGAGCCTGACGTCAGCACCGGGAAAAATGGTAGAAACCATCATAAAGAATAAAATTACTCAGCATGTAGATAGTCACAACCTAATGGGAGACAGCCAACATGGCTTTAGACAAGGAAGATCTTGTCTTACTAATCTGTTATGTTTTTTTGAAGGAGTGAATAAACAGGTGGACAAAGGTGAGTCGGTTGATATTGTGTATCTGGACTTTCAGAAAGCCTTTGACAAGGTCCCTCATCAGAGACCTTTGGCAAAACTAAAGAGTCATGGGATAGGAGGCAGTGTACTATTGTGGATCAGGAACTGGTTAAAAGATAGAAAGCAGAGGGTAGGGCTAAATGGCCAATTTTCCCAATGGAGAAAGGTGAATAGTGGTGTACCCCAGGGATCTGTGCTGGGTCTGCTGCTTTTTGACATATTCATAAATGACCTGGAAAGTGGAATAACGAGTGAGGTTATCAAATTTGCAGATGACACAAAACATTTAAAGTTGTTAAAACCCAAGAGGATTGTGAAAAATTGCAAGAGGATCTTGATAAATTGGAAGACTGGGCATCAAAATGGCAGATGAAATTTAATGTGGACAAGTGCAAGGTTATGCACCTAGGGAAGAACAACCCAAACTATGGTTACACGATGCAAGGTTCCACATTAGGAACCACCACCCAGGAAAAAGATTTAGGCGTCATTGTGGATACCATGTTAAAACCCTCGGCCCAGTGTGCAGCGGCGGCCAAGAGAGCAAATAGAATGCTAGGTATGATAAGGAAAGGAATGGAAAATAAAACAAAAGATATTATGCCTCTATATCGTTCCATGGTGAGACCACACCTTGAATATTGTGTGCAATTCTGGTCGCCGTATCTTAAAAAGGATATAGCGATTTTAGAAAAGGTTCAGAGAAGAGCCACCAAAATGGTAAAGGGGATGGAAGGATACTCCTATGAAGAAAGGCTAAAAAGGTTAGGGCTCTTTAACCTGGAAAAGAGACGGCTGAGGGGAGATATGATAGAAGTCTATAAATTAATGAACGGAGAGGAACGGGTAAACGTAGATCGATTGTTTACGTTATCAGAATATAGAAAGACTAGGGGACATGCAATGAAGCTACAGGGTAAACTATTTAAGACTAATAAAAGAAAATATTTTTTCACTCAACGTGTAATCAAACTCTGGAATTTGTTACCGGAGGATGTAGTAAAGGCTGTTAGTGTAGCTGGGTTTAAAAAAGGTTTGGACAAGTTCCTGGAGGAAAGGTCCATAAACCATTATTAAGAAGGGACCCAGGATATCAATGCTTGAACCAATACAAGCATTGTGGAACCTGTGTCCCTTGGGGAAACTGCTAGGTATATATGACCTAGATTGGCCACTGTTGGAAACAGAATACTGGGCTTGATGGACCTTGGTCTGACCCAGTATGGCATATCTTATGTTCTTATGTTCATTGTGGGGCCTCATTTGCATAAATATTTGCATACTGGATTAATTGAGTCAGTGTTATGACTAGGTTACTGATGAGGAGGGTTGATATGAAATGAGAAAAAATAATCCCGGTAGCTGTGAATTCAAGATCATTGTACAGACTACACCAAAATGGTAAAGGGGATGGAAGGATACCCTTATGAGGAAAGGCTTAAAAGGTTAGGGTTCTTCAACTTGGAAAAGAGACAGCTGAGGGGAGATATGATAGAGGTCTATAAATTAATGAATGGAGAAGAACGGGTTAACATAGATAGGTTGTTGTTGCCAAAAAAGTATCTTTCAGGAAATGGAAAAAGGAGCCAAATGACAAAAACTGTAAACAACATAAGCACTGGCAAATTAGAATCAAGGCATTGATAAGGCAGGCAAAGAGAGAATTTGAGAAGAAGCTTTATGTGGAAGCAAAAATGTGTAATAAAGACTTTTTCAAGTACATTCGTAGCAAAAACCCATGAGAGACTCAATTGGACCATTAGATGATAGAGGGGTAAAAGGGGTACTTAGGGGACAAGGCCATAGTGGAGAGAGTGAATGAATTCTTTATTTCGGTCTTTACTGAGGAAGATGTAGGGATGTTACCCAAGACTAAAATGGTATTTAAAGGTAATGCCATGAAAGAAATGAAAGAAATATTGATACACCAGGAAGAAGTATTACAACTATTTGATAAACTGAAGAGTAGCAAATCACCTGGACCAGATTGTATACAAACAAGAGTGTTGAAAAACTGAAATATGAGATTGCAGACTTATTATTAGTAATCTGTAAACTATCAGGAGTGGCCTAGTGGTTGGGGCAAGGTACTTCAGGCCGGAAGGTCGGGGGTTCAAATCCCACTAGAGGACAGCAACCTTGGGCCGGAAGGACTGGGGTTTCTAGTCCCACAGGTGCTCCTTGTGGTCTTGGGCAAGCCACTTAACCCTCCATAGCCCATGTTCCCTGTAAAATAGTTATCTCCAAGTTATAATGCCCTGTTCAATGTAATTTCAGTTTGTTCAATGTAAACCGCACTGATGCAGAATAGCGCGGTATATAAGAGAATGTAAATAAATAAAATAAATAAAATAAATATGTAATGCCTGAAGATTGGAGGATGGGCAATGTTACACCAATTTTTAAAAAGGGTTCCAGGGATGATCCAGGAAACTGCAGACTGGCGAGCCTGACATCAGTACCAGGAAAAATGGTAGAAAGCATTATAAAGAAGAAAATTACTGAACATGTAGATAGTCAAGAATTTGAGAAGAAACTTGCTATGGAAGCAAAAATGCAAAATAAAGACTTTTTCAAGTACATTCGTAGCAAAAAGCCTGTGAGAGAGTCAATTGGACCGTTAGATGATAGAGGGGTAAAAGGGGCAGTAAGAGGAGACAAGGCTATAGCAGAGAGACTGAATGAATTCTTTGCTTCAGTCTTTACTGAGGAAGATGTAGGGATGTTACCCAAGACTGAAGTGGTATTTAAAGGTGATACTGCAGAGGAATTGAGAGAAATATCACTACACTGGGAAGATGTATTACAATTATTTTATAAACTGAATACTTTCAAATCACCTGGACCAGATGGTATACATCCAAGGGTGTTGAAAGAACTGAAATATGAGATTGCAGACCTGCTATTAGTAATCTGTGAACTTTCAATAAAATCATCTGTAATACCTGAAGATTGGAGGATCGCCAATGTAACGCCAATTTTTAAAAAGGTTCCAAGGGTGATACGGAAAACTACAGACCAGTGAGCCTGACGTCAGTATCGTGAAAAATGGTAGAAAACCATCATAAAAAACAAAATTACTCAACATGTAGATAGTCATGGCCTAATGGGAGACAGCCAACATGGCTTTAGACAAGGAAGATCTTGTTTTACTAATCTGTTATTTTTTTTTGAAGGTGTGAATAAATAGGTAGACAAAGGTGAGTCGGTTGATATAGTATATCTGGACTTTCAGAAAGCCTTTGACAAGGTCCCTCAACAGAGACATTTGGCAAAACTAAAAAGTCATGGGATAGGAGGCAGTGTACTATTGTGGACCGGGAACTGGTTAAAAGATAGAAAGCAGAGGGTAGGGCTAAATGGCCAATTTTCCCAATGGAAAAAGATCAATAGTGGAGTACCCCAGGGATCTGTACTGGGTCCGCAGCTTTTTGACATATTCATAAATGACCTGGAAAAGGGAATAACTAGTGAGGTTATCAAATTTGCAGATGACACAAAACTGTTTAAAGTTGTTAAAACCCAAGGGGATTGCGGAAAACTGCAGGAGGATCTGGATAAATGGGAAGACTGGGCATCCAAATGGCAGATGAAATTTAATGTGGACAAGTGCAAAGTTATGCACCTTGGAAAGAACAACACACACTATGGTTACTGTCACAGAGCTGACTCATTAGTGACCCCTATGGAGACAGAGGATAGTGCAGCTCAAGGAAATAATAACGTTCTGAGAAAGCACATGGTGGAAAGTTGCCATGGGCAACGTAAGCAAGTGAGGTCACGAGCTTGGGAGACACACCCAGCCAATAGGGAAGCCAGGGGATTTTCACCTGACTCTAATCAGCTAGGGAGTGGTGCAGCTAGGAAATACCTAGATAAACCCAGCTCACAAGCAGTAAGGAAGAACAAGAACAGGAACAAGACCCAGACCAGGACTGAGTTCAGGACCAAGGCACAGCCTAAGAGCCAGGCCAAGAGCCAGGATAGGAGCTGGAGAGAAACCCAGAGAAGGAACTGGACGCATGAGGAGGACGAGAGAAGCTGTGAAGAGAGCATGTCTGAATACCCCATTGGAAGCTTGAACGGAGGTCTGAGTGAGTCCGAGGAATGCTTGAATGAAAGGTACAGACAGTTTGACACAGCCAGTGAGAGTGAATGTAACAGCCCAGAGTGGAGCAGAAATAGAAGACAAAAGGTACAAGCCAGGAAGTTTTATTCCGGTGCACAAAAGGGGAGTTCAGAGCTTGGAGATAAGGGACAGTTTGTGAAACCCTCCAAAGCCAGCCTAAGGGGAGCAGAGAAACTCCAGTACCCTTTTTATAAGCAAAGGAAAGGCTTTTTACCTGAAGAAGTAACACACTCTGAAAGGTATGTGAGACCCAGAGTTTCCAAAGGGCTGCCGTCAGAAGTTCCAGCTGGTTCTAAGTTCCTGAATAGAGCAGAGCTCAGAGCAGGAGTAATTCCACCTAATAGTTGGACAGGGGAATTCTTTAACCTGCTAAACAGAGGTCAGCAGAGGGGAGGCTCCTATTACCAAAACAGGAGTAATTGTGGTAATCACAAACAGTTTTCCTTTAGTGGAAAAGAACGACGTCACAGCCAGGACGGACTGTTTGTTAAGCCCACACAGAGAGAAAGTACAGAGGGATTAATTCCGGTTGAGGAGCCGATGCAATGTGAATCTTCTATAATTGAAGGGAATATTGAAGAAATGGAATGTAGCCTTTCTTTGGCAGATAATATAATCTCCCTCAGATAAAGAAGAATAAGCAGCCTGACAAAGTGAAGCAAAGGCCTTATTCTGGGTGGCTACAGGTCTGTGTTTAAAGTACATTTTCTGTTGTTAAAGAAGCTGAAAGAAAGCTATTTTTGTGTTCCAGTTTCTTTCTGTTTTACCCAAGAAGGGTTTTGTTTTGTTTCTGTAAATATTTGAATATCCTATCTGGGAAAGGGAAATAAAGCCCTATTTACCTTATTCGGTTGTCCACAACTATTTTTGTGTAACTGGCAGCAGCTACAACTACCAGGAGGCCAGTTACACTAGGGTCTAGTGCAATACCTGAGCTCACCGGTAGGTGCACTAAGAGGGCCCGTGACATAATGGCGTAGTGTTTTAGGATTTTTTTTTGAGTACCACTTGACTTCTTCTGGAAGATAAAAGAAGAAGCAAAGACAAAGATAAAGGAAAAACATCGCGGGAGGAACAGGTGACCTTGCAGAAGCACTACCTGGAGGAGAATTTTCGCTGGCAGGTCGGCCAGAAAAGAAAAGCCAAGAAACTTTCTCACACGCTGGAATCTACCAGAAAACTCAGGTAACGGTGACCTGGGTGGGAAAGGTAGAAGGATAAGTGAGAAAGGGGAGCGCTATTCCTAGGCAGGGAATAGGCAAAAAGTAGTGCCGCACTTGGTGTGCTTGTTTTTTCTTTGCAGGTGTTCAGCTCCAGAGGGATGGATCCACAAGGCGTACAGCAATGGATGCAAGCGCAGTGGGACAGACAAGCAGCGCTTATGCAGCGGATACAAGGACAGTACATGGACGCTATGAGGGAGCAGCAGCGACCTTTGATGGAAGCGTTGGAGGTTCTTGTCAGGAAGCCGCAGGACAATGACGCAGCAAACCTGCCAGCAATGCCGCAAGTAGCATTGAACAATTGTGCTAATTTGTCTGTGAGACAGCTCACTCAGTACGATGATATAGATGATTACATAGAATCATTTGAGAGGATTGCAGAGACCCTCAAATGGCCGTCAGAGCAGTGGGCCATGCGTTTTGCTATGACCTTAACCGGAGAAGCTCTGGCAGCATTTAAGGGAATGCCTGCTGCTTTAGCCACTAATTATGTGGAGATTAAAAAAGCCATAAAGGATAGACTAGGCCTTACATCCAGGCATTATAAACACCTATTCAGGGAGGCGAAAATACAGAATAGGGAGACTCCCAGGCCTTATACCAAAGGCTGAAAAGCCTTGCATATAAGTGGCTCAACCCCGAAGGGAGATCTGTAGAATCCCTTATGAATGATATCATAATGGAACAATTTATGTATTCTGTGTCACCAGAGTTAAGGACCTTCCTCACATTACAGGATTGCCGTGATCCTGAGGAGGCAGCTAATATGGCCGAAGTATACTATGAGGCCAAAAGAGCTGATACCTCTGGATTGGGCGAGGTAAAAATACATGGCAAGGAAAATCCTGGTAAAGTGAGAAAGGGGGATAGAGTTGTAATGTGTAAGAGAGATAAGCCTGATGACACTGTTCATAATGTGATTGGTGATAAAAAATGCTATAAGTGTGGAAAGGTAGGCCACTACCAGAGAAATTGTAAAGTAAAAACAGTCTTTATAGCTGGGGCTGAGAAACAGGCCTCGAAAGGCATTTTTCTCCAGGTCTTGGTAGATGGAGAAGACGCCTTAGCTTTGATGGACTCAGGCGCAGAACAGAGCATGGTCTCTTTGAAGTTTTGGGAGACCATGGAGCAGTCTCGTTCTGCAGCCTCAGGCCAGAGAAAAGACCAAGTGCAGATAAAATGTGTGCATGGCACTCGTGTTCCATATCCCCTGCATAAGGTACGGGTTAAGGGTATGGGGATAGAAAGAGAGATCCAGATGGCAGTAGTCCCAGGACTATCCCAGGATCTTATCTTAGGACATGATTGGCCTTCATTTAAAAGAGGATTGCAGCAAAGCTTAGGCACAAGGTCAGGCCTTGTTTCGACCAGGTCGCAGGCTGGGACCTCAGGAACCCAGGAACCGTCTGTGGAAAAAACAGAGGAACCTAAAACCTCAGGAACCCAGAAACCATCTGTTGAAAAAAACAGAGGAACCTAAAGGGGAGGAAGCTGAGGAAAAGCCCGAGGAAAAATTAGAAGAAGTTGAGGCTAACACACTTCCCGTTCATGAAGAACTGATTCAGGTCCCAAATAAAGAGGAGAAAAAACCCAAGGCTAAGAAATGCCAAGAGAGAAATCAAAGGAACAAAGGAAGGGCAGAACTAGAGGCCGGGGAAGGGTTACCGTGGGTACCTGCAGCCCTAGTTCAGAAATTCCCTTCCTTCCCAATGGAACAAAGAGCAGACCCCGCGCTCAAAAGAGCATTTGAGTGGGCGCAAGAGGATCGGCCCATGCTTCCCAGATTCCTACTAGATAAGGACATACTATACAGAGAAAGTATAGATCCTTATACAGACGCCATCAGGAAACAACTGGTAGTGCCAGTAACCTTCAAGGCAGTTGTCCTACGCCTAGCACACGATCACCCGATAGGCAGTCACAAAGGTGTTCAGGGAACGCTAGATCAGATACTGGTGAGGTTTTATTGGCCAGGAGTATACAAAGAGACAAAACAGTACTGTGACTCCTGCCCTACCTGCCAGAGGGTCTCAATAGCACGACCGAAGGCCGTACCTATGGTGCCCTTGCCTACCATCTCGGCGCCCATTAGACGCATGGGGATGGATATAGTGGGCCCTCTAATAAAAACACCTAGGGGCTATCAATACATGCTAGTGATTGTAGACCACGCCACACAGTTCCCGTGGGCAATTCCCCTTAGGAACATCTCGGCTAAGGTGATAGCGCAAGAACTAGTCAAGTTATTTTGCGAGGTGGGATTTCCACAGGAGATCTTAACAGATCAGGGAAGCAACTTTGTGTCGCGATACCTCGCTAGAGTGTGGGAAGCATTTGGCATTCGCCACATTAAGACTGCGGCATACCACCCCCAGTCAAACGGATTGGTAGAGCGAATGAACCAATCCATTAAACATCTATTGAGGAGAGGTTTGAGAAAGGGAGAAATGGCAGAGTGGGACACCTTGCTCCCATTCGTATTGTACGCATGTAGGGAGCATATCCAAACATCCTTGGGGGCATCCCCGTTCAAATTACTGTTCGGCAGGGCCCCAAGAGGGATATTAGACATTCTGCAGGAAGAGTGGGTAGAACCCGAGATACTGGAGGTAGGGGTACCCCAATTCTTAAATAACTTAAGGACGCGCTTAGAGAAGACGTCTAAAGCCTCAATAGATAACCTTAAGGCTAGCCAGCAGCGTCAGAAGCGCTACTATGATAAGGGCACACAACCCAGACACTTAGAAGTCGGGGATAAAGTCCTCATCCAGGTAGCAGATCCGGGTCCCAAATTTGAATCCCACTGGAAGGGACCGGGTGCAGTGGTAAAAAGAGTTGGGCCTGTTTCCTATTTAATAGAAAACGATAGGGGAAGAAGACAGGTTTATCACCTTAATGTGTTAAAGCCTTGGAAAGAGAGAGAGGCCCAGGCTAATTTGGTTTACAGGGAGCACTATAGGCGCACCCCGGGCAGAATTACGTGCTGTCCGTGTAGTTGTGCGGCAGCCCATAATATTTTAAGGGGGGGAATCTGTCACAGAGCTGACTCATTAGTGACCCCTATGGAGACAGAGGATAGTGCAGCTCAAGGAAATAATAATGTTCTGAGAAAGCACATGGTGGAAAGTTGGCATGGGCAACGTAAGCAAGTGAGGTCACGAGCTTGGGAGACACACCCAGCCAATAGGGAAGCCAGGAGATTTTTACCTGACTCTAATCAGCTAGGGAGTGGTGCAGCTAGGAAATACCTAGATAAACCCAGCTTACAAGCAGTAAGGAAGAACAAGAACAGGAACAAGACCCAGACCAGGACTGAGTTCAGGACCAAGGCACAGCCTAAGAGCCAGGCCAAGAGCCAGGATAGGAGCTGGAGAGAAACCCAGAGAAGGAACTGGACGCATGAGGAGGACGAGAGAAGCTGTGAAGAGAGCGTGTCTGAATACCCCATTGGAAGCTTGAATGGAGGTCTGAGTGAGTCCGAGGAATGCTTGAATGAAAGGTACAGACAGTTTGACACAGCCAGTGAGAGTGAATGTAACAGCCCAGAGTGGAGCAGAAATAGAAGACAAAAGGTACAAGCCAGGAAGTTTTATTCCGGTGCACAAAAGGGGAGTTCAGAGATTGGAGATAAGGGACAGTTTGTGAAACCCTCCAAAGCCAGCCTAAGGGGAGCAGAGAAACTCCAGTACCCTTTTTATAAGCAAAGGAAAGGCTTTTTACCTGAAGAAGTAACACACTCTGAAAGGTATGTGAGACCCAGAGTTTCCAAAGGGCTGCTGTCAGAAGTTCCAGCTGGTTCTAAGTTCCTGAATAGAGCAGAGCTCAGAGCAGGAGTAATTCCACCTAATAGTTGGACAGGGGAATTCTTTAACCTGCTAAACAGAGGTCAGCAGAGGGGAGGCTCCTATTACCAAAACAGGAGTAATTGTGGTAATCACAAACAGTTTTCCTTTAGTGGAAAAGAACGACGTCACAGCCAGGACGGACTGTTTGTTAAGCCCACACAGAGAGAAAGTACAGAGGGATTAATTCCGGTTGAGGAGCCGATGCAATGTGAATCTTCTATAATTGAAGGGAATATTGAAGAAATGGAATGTAGCCTTTCTTTGGCAGATAATATAATCTCCCTCAGATAAAGAAGAATAAGCAGCCTGACAAAGTGAAGCAAAGGCCTTATTCTGGGTGGCTACAGGTCTGTGTTTAAAGTACATTTTCTGTTGTTAAAGAAGCTGAAAGAAAGCTATTTTTGTGTTCCAGTTTCTTTCTGTTTTACCCAAGAAGGGTTTTGTTTTGTTTCTGTAAATATTTGAATATCCTATCTGGGAAAGGGAAATAAAGCCCTATTTACCTTATTCGGTTGTCCACAACTATTTTTGTGTAACTGGCAGCAGCTACAACTACCAGGAGGCCAGTTACACTAGGGTCTAGTGCAATACCTGAGCTCACCGGTAGGTGCACTAAGAGGGCCCGTGACATTACATGATGCAAGGATCCACATTGGGAACCACCACCCAGGAAAAAGATTTAGGCGTCATTGTGGATAACATGTTAAAGCCCTCTGCCCAGTGTGCAGCGGCAGCCAAGAAAGCAAATAGAATGCTCGGTATCATAAGGAAAGGAATGGAAAATAAAACAAAGGATATTATAATGCCTCTGTATCGTTTCATGGTACGACCGCACCTTGAATATTGTGTGCAATTCTGGTCACCGTATCAATCGGGGCTGTGGGAGGCGGAGCCCAGCTAAAAAGAAGAAGCAGCCGTCGGAAGCAAGCTCTTTCCACCTTCCTCTCCTGCTCCGTGCTCCCCGAACGGGTAGAGCACACCTGAGCAGGGCAGAGCCATCTTCCCTGCTCAGAAGCCTCCGGCCCAATCGGGGCTGTGGGAGGCGGAGCCCAGCTAACAAGAAGAAGCCGCCGTCGGAAGCAAGCTCTTTCCACCTTCCTCTCCTGCTCCGTGCTCCCCGAACGTGTAGAGCACACCTGAGCAGGGCACAGCCATCTTCCCTGCTCAGAAGCCTCCAGCCCAATCGGGGCTGTGGGAGGCGGAGCCCAGCTAACAAGAAGAAGCCGCCGTCGGAAGCAAGCTCTTTCCACCTTCCTCTCCTGCTCCGTGCTCCCCGAACGGGTAGAGCACAACTGAGCAGGGCACAGCCATCTTCCCTGCTCAGAAGCCTCCGGCTCAATCGGGGCTGTGGGAGGCGGAGCCCAGCTAACAAGAAGAAGCCGCCGTCGGAAGCAAGCTCTTTCCACCTTCCTCTCCTGCTCCGTGCTCCCCGAATGGGTAGAGCACACCTGAGCAGGGCACAGCCATCTTCCCTGCTCAGAAGCCTCCGGCCCAATCGGGGCTGTGGGAGGCAGAGCCCAGCTAACAAGAAGAAGCCGCCGTCGGAAGCAAGCTCTTTCCACCTTCCTCTCCTGCTCCGTGCTCCCCGAACGGGTAGAGCACACCTGAGCAGTGCACAGCCATCTTCCCTGCTCAGAAGCCTCCGGCCCAATCGGGGCTGTGGGAGGCGGAGCCCAGCTAACAAGAAGAAGCCGCCGTCGGAAGCAAGCTCTTTCCACCTTCCTCTCCTGCTCCGTGCTCCCCGAACGGGTAGAGCACACCTGAGCAGGGCAGAGCCATCTTCCCTGCTCAGAAGCCTCCGGCCCAATCGGGGCTGTGAGAGGCGGAGCCTAGCTAACAAGAAGAAGCCGCTGTCGGAAGCAAGCTCTTTCCACCTTCCTCTCCTGCTCCGTGCTCCCCGAACGGGTAGAGCACACCTGAGCAGGGCACAGCCATCTTCCCTGCTCAGAAGCCTCCGGCCTAATCGGGGCTGTGGGAGGCGGAGCCCAGCTAACAAGAAGAAGCCGCCGTCGGAAGCAAGCTCTTTCCACCTTCCTCTCCTGCTCCGTGCTCCCCGAACGGTTAGAGCACAACTGAGCAGGGCACAGCCATCTTTCCTGCTCAGAAGCCTCCAGCCCAATCGGGGCTGTGGGAGGCGGAGCCCAGCTAACAAGAAGAAGCCGCCGTCGGAAGCAAGCTCTTTCCACCTTCCTCTCCTGCTCCGTGCTCCCCGAATGGGTAGAGCACACCTGAGCAGGGCACAGCCATCTTCCCTGCTCAGAAGCCTCCGGCCCAATCGGGGCTGTGGGAGGCAGAGCCCAGCTAACAAGAAGAAGCCGCCGTCGGAAGCAAGCTCTTTCCACCTTCCTCTCCTACTCCGTGCTCCCCGAACGGGTAGAGCACACCTGAGCAGGGCACAGCCATCTTCCCTGCTCAGAAGCCTCCGGCCCAATCGGGGCTGTGGGAGGCGGAGCCCAGCTAACAAGAAGAAGCCGCCGTCGGAAGCAAGCTCTTTCCACCTTCCTCTCCTGCTCCGTGCTCCCCGAACGGGTAGAGCACACCTGAGCAGGGCACAGCCATCTTCCCTGCTCAGAAGCCTCTGGCCCAATCGGGGCTGTGGGAGGCGGAGCCCAGCTAACAAGAAGAAGCCGCCGTCAGGCGGGCCCGCACCTGTCGGGCCCGCACCTGAGGGCCTCGCCAAAGGGCCCTTTGGCACGGCCCTTAGGCAGAGGCCCTCTCTGAAGATCCCAACAAACATCAACGACAACAATCTATAGCCCGCACCGACCCTGCAAGGAGAACTCTCTACCTTTTCCAGCGCGTCCACCGTATGAACTCACAGCAAGTACAATATAACTATTTACCCATAGATTTCGCGCAACTGCGTCTCCTTATGAAAATAACCCCCCTATATTGCTAGAAGTTGCAAGCCTGTACTGTTCATTGAATCTACGTTCATAATAGTTAACTGTCCACTAGCTATCACCAACTGACCACATATACTCCTAACCCAGTCTTATACTGTTGCCAGTAGTCATAGTTTTACCATAATCTTACACTGTTGCCAGTAGTCATACTTTTACCATAATCTTATACTGTTGCCAGTAGTCATACCTTTACCATAATATTATACTGTTGCCAGTAGTCATACTTTTACCATAATCTTATACTGTTGCCAGTAGTCATACTTTTACCATAATCTTATACTGTTACCAGTAGGCATACCTTTACCATAGTATTATACTGTTGCCAGTAGTTATCATACTATTTCAGTAGTCACACTTTTACCATAGTTTTATACTGTTTCAGTAGTTATCAGACTGTTGTCAGTAGTCACTCCCACTCAATCACCCACGTCACCCATATCCACCAACTTTGCACATAAACACCAACTGTCTCAGTAGCCTGCCTCTTACAGTTATCTGTATAGCAATCACATGCCTCTTTACAGTCCTCTAGTTTGTCCTTGAATCCTATTATCTATACCGAAGTCAGTGACAATCTCCACATGATATCATATATTCTTGCCAGTAACTCATACCCTTTTTAGTCATTTTTACTATACTGTAACACTGTATTGGACCACTTATACTGTAACATAGCCTTTACTAATTATACTGTAACTTGTAAATTGCCTCCCAAAAATCTGAGACTCCCATACACATCCCATACCAAGAAACTAAAATGTCTCTCCACCTCATCACCTTCCTCAGTTTTTACCTTCTCACAGACTGGCTAGGGACCTCCCTTGCCTACTCTCCCTCCACCAATCATATACCGATCCTCAAGAACCGCGGAAAACAATGGTCAGGCAACCCTTACCATCATCCAGATAAGGAAGCTCGTATACGACACTCCCACCTCATCCACATAGCAATACATCAAACCAGCAACCCTAAGCAACACAAATCCCAACTCCCACAAAGCTTAAAATGTGCCCTCATAAATGCACGCTCAATTCAAAAAAAATGGCCTGTAATCCTAGACATAATTACCCTTCACGATCTTGATGCACTCATGATCACCGAAACCTGGTTATCCAAAGAGGACAATGTCCTCATCAACCAACTCATTCCACCTAACTTCTCTATACACACAACTCATAGAGAAAACAAGAAGGGAGGAGGAGCACTGATACTCACCAAGTCTGAACTCCTTTTCAACATGACCAGCTCTCATAGCACAAGCAACCTAGATATAATCACCATAGTAAACAAACAATGCTCCATCAACCTAGTCTACAGAGCCCCCTCAAGCTCACCGGATGAACTTCCCACCATATTGGACCTGGCCGCCAATACCAGCAACCCCACCACTCCTAACTGGATAATGGGAGACCTCAATCTCCCATCATTACAGCAAAACCAGTCATCTTCACTCCTCAACGCCATTGAAGATCTTGGATATCAACAGCTTATCACGGAGCCCACTCATACTAAAGGAAACATTCTTGATATGGTCTTCGCTCCACAATCTATTTCCGAACAGAACTGCAACATTGTAAAATCGATCACCAATGTACCGTGGTCAGACCATAAGCTTATAAACCTACAAATTCCTCTGAGCAACAATCATCTTCTCAACAACAGAAAACCGGACAACACATCTAGAACAACAAGAGGCTTCCGACCCTTCAATAGGGAACTTATACTGTCAAGCACCCAACCACTCCTAAACAACACAGTACTTAACCTTGATGAGTCTGTCACCGCCTGGTACAACAACCTCAACACCATTGCTCAACTACCACACAAAAAGAACACATCATCAAGGAAAAGAACCTCTGCTCCATGGTTTTCCCCCGATTTACAGTCCTCCCTTTCCCACTTACGAAGACTCGAAAAACACTGGCGCCGCTCACTTTCCATCGATGATCACGCAGCCTACAATCAATACCTTGCATCTCACCGCGAGGCAATCACAACCATAAGGAAGCAATACCACACTGATTTGCTCAAAAGATCCTTGAACAAACCTCGCGACCTCTTCAACCTGGTCAAATCACTATCAAAGGAACCATCCTCAGAACAAAAAGAAGATATCCACCCACAGGAATTTGCTGATTACTTACAATCAAAACTTCTACAAACAGATGAGCTCTCCAAAACCACTGTCCATGAAACAACCTGTATAACACCCCTATCTGCACTCACCACACCCTCTGCTAAACACATTGAAGACACAATCGCCTCACTCAACACCACGACTGCACAAACCGACCCGTGCCCAGCCTTTTGGATAAAGGATCTCCGAAGCTCATTTAGCCCTTTCATTGCAAGAATCATTAACCTCTCCTTTACATCTGGCTCCTTCCCATCTGCTTTAAAGCTCACATCCATTAGACCTCTACTAAAAAACGCGAAACTAGACCCTAAACGGCCCGATTCCTACAGGCCAATAGCCAGCATCCCCCTTCTAGCAAAGATCTTTGAGAAAGAAGCACAAAGGCAAATCCAAGACCATATAGATTCCGCAGCCCCCCTGGACCATTCTCAACACGGCTTCAGAGAATTCCATGGTGTTGAGACACTGCTTACTACTCTATTCAACGATGTTCTCACCACCATAGACAACCTACAGCAAGGCGTTGTACTAATCTTCTTGGATATAGCAGCAGCGTTCGATTCAGTAAACCATGAGATTCTCCTCGGTCGACTGAAAGAAAAAGGCATCTGCAACTCAGCACTCGAATGGTGCAAATCATACCTCGACACCAGAATGCAATATGTAAAATCCGCAACAGGAGAATCCAAACTCTTCCATCAAAAACAAGGCGTTCCACAAGGGTCCTCTCTCTCTTCCCTCATGTTCAACATCTATATGCAGCCGATCTGCAATATCATCAGATCCTTCAATGTGAAATGCATGGTATATGCAGATGATATCCTTCTCTACATGCCATTTTCCACAAAGCAAATGGATTTATTGCCTATAACGAATTGCTTCAATGCAGTCTCTGAATGGCTCCTGTCACAGAACCTCCGCATTCAGCACAAAAAAACTGAGGTTCTCTTTATCTCTAGAGACCCCAACTTCACCCCACCATTACATATAAACGTCAAGGGAGCTGAACTATACACCAAGGAAGCAATAAAATACCTCGGAGTAACACTTGACCAGTGGCTCAACATGATACCACACATAAATAATATCGTAAAAGCTGTGTACTTCAAGATACGCACACTCAAGCACCTACGTTCCCTACTTGACCCAGAGGACTTCAGAACCATTTACCAAGCATTAATCTTACCACATTTTGACTTCACCAACTCAATTCTTCAAGGACTCCCACAATCCACCCTGAGTCCATTACAGCTCGCTATGAATACTGCTGCAAGGATTCTTCAAGGAGCTTCCAAGAGTGAACATATCACACCTATCCTCAAACAGCTTCATTGGCTCCCCATACACGGAAGGCTGATGTTCAAAACCCTGATTCTTACATTCAAAGCCATCAAGGGTATATCTTCCAACTCACTTTCTGAGCTCATCCAATTTGTACCACCAAACAGAATTAGAAGACAGGCAGCACTAAACTCCTTAGCATTACCAAAGGCCATAATAACATGCAATCTATCAACAGCGAACAGAGCTTTCTTGTTTTGCGCACCAAAATGCTGGAACTCCCTCCCTTCTGACATCCGTACCATAACCGACTTAGCCCAGTTCAGAAAGGCCCTTAAATTCATCCTATTCACCAAATACTACCCCATATGAAGTTAACATAATAGTCCCACTACATATCCAACCACTTTTCTTTCTATCTTTTCATTCTCGCCCCCAACACCCAAGCTAAATCATGTACATAGTTCGAGTATGTTATCTAGTTAACAGATTGCATATTCCATGTAAATAGTTCTCCCATGTTGCTCCAAGTTGATACTCCTGTTATATGTAATACCGAACAGCCTGTTGTTCTGGTTTTGTTTATGTTCTCTGTGAACCGCGCTGATTTCAAAGAGTGCGGTATATAAGAAATTAAATAAATAAATAAATAAATAAATAAATATAAATAAATAAATAAATATAGCATTATTAGAAAAGGTACAGAGAAGAGCCACTAAAATGGTAAAGGGGATGGAAGGCTATTACTATGAAGAGAGGCTACAAAGGTTAGGGCTCTTCAACCTGGAAAAGAGACGGCTGAGGGGAGATATGATCGAGGTCTATAAATTAATGAATGGAGTGGAACAGGTAAACACAGATCAATTGTTTACGCTATCAGAATATAGAAAGACTAGGGGACATGTAATGAAGCTGCAGGGTAAACTATTTAAGACAAATAAGAGAAAATATTTTTTCACTCAACGTGTAATCAAACTCTGGAATTTGTTACCAGAGGATGTAGTGATGTTAGTGTAGCTGAGTTTAAAAAAAGGATTGGACAAGTTCCTGGAGGAAAGCTCCATAAACCATTATTAAAAAGGGACCCAGGATATCAATGCTTGACCCAATACAAGCATTGTGGACCCTGTGTCTCTTGGGGATACTTCTGGGTACGTATGACCTAGATTGGCCACTGTTGGAAACAGGATACTGGGCTTGATGGACCTTGGTCTGACCCAGTAAGGCATATCTTATGTTCTTAATGGGAGACAGCCAACATGGCTTTTGCCAAGGAAGGTCTTGTCTTACTAATCTGTTATGTTTTTTCGAAGGTGTGAATAAACAGGTAGGCAAAGGTAAGTCAGTTGATATAGTGTATCTGGATTTTCAGAAAGCCTTTAAGAAGGTCCCTCATGAGAGACTTTTGGTGAAATTAAAAAGTAATGGGATAGGAGACAGTGTACTATTGTGGATCAAGAACTGTTTAAAAGATAGAAAGCAGAGGGTAGGGCTGAATGGCCAATATTCCCAATGGAGAAAGGTGAATAGATGAGTATCCCAGGGATCTGTGCTGGGTCCGCTGCTTTTTAACATTGTCGTAAATGACCTGGAAATGGGAATAACGAGTGAGGTAATCAAATTTGCAGATGACACAAAATTATTCAAAGTTGTTAGAACCCATGAGGATTCTGAAAATTTTCAAGAAGACCTTAATAAATTGGAAGACTGGGCATCCAAATGGCAGATGGAATTTAATGTGGACAAATGCAAAGTTTGTGACCCAGTAGCTCCCCAGGAACCGATGGACACAGATAAGCATCCGGTGGTAGAAGCCGGTACTGCAGGAGAAAGCAGGGATTTCTCTGCAGAAAGAAAAAAACTCAGAACTAATCAAGCAGAACAACTCACCTCGGGGGAAGGGAGTAGTAAAGCTCTTGATTGGGCACGCCCCAAGAGGAGGCGGGCAGTGCAAGCTAGAAGCACCTGGTTAAATAGTCTGAAACCAGGAAGTGAAAGGGAGCAAAAGAAACTAGGAGAGCCACAGAGGCTAAGAGAGAAGCCAAGAGAACAACAGGGACGGAGAGAATTTCCAGAAGGAGAAACAAGAGTTTCAGAGGGAAAATCTGGAAGGAAATATCTTTGCTGCTGTGATTCTTCCAATAGTCTGCAACTAGCAGGTAGCGTGGTGGAAGACTCAGAAGAGGAAAGGAACTGCTGGAGGCAGAATACTTTCAGAACGCTGAGAGATCCAAGGCTACAGGACCAGGCAGAGCTATGGAATAAAAGGCAGAAGGACAAAGAATTCTCCAAGGGAAAGCTTCTATACAAGGTACCCAGTGGGGGAGAAGTAGTGGATAAGTGTTATGCTCCAAAGCCAGAGAGAGTGTGCCCTAGTTTTAAAAGCCAAGTCAGACAAAATTGTGGCAGCTGTTTTCAGCAAGGAGAAGCTTTGAATAAAAGTGAATATTCTTACAAGCTAGCTGAAAAACCTAGCCAGGAAAGGGCTGACGTCAGTGCTTTTAAATATCTCTTTAAAGACTCTCCCATTACTGCTAAGTATCTAAGCACAGTACCCACATGTAGAGAAAGGTGGGGAGATAACGTTAGCAGCACATTGAATGTTTGTTTTCCTGACACAAACAAATATACTAATCAGCCTGAGATAGAGAGGCTCAGCAAACAATTGCTCACGGGAGAAAAGGAACGCCAGCTAAGTGAAGGGAAGTCACCAGCTGAATCACTTCTCCACGAGTTCAGAGAGTTTTTAGAACATAAGGCAAGTTTTAACTACAGTGCTCCAGAACCAGTTATTGGCTGTAAAGAAGGAATGCCTATTTCTAATTCTCTGCCTTCCTCAGAAGAGGATATGTTAATGGACTGTTCTACATGCTTAATTGAGAAAGTCAATTAAGGGGAAAAGTTTACCTGTTATATGAAGCAATATAGCAGAGGCATTTAACTCGTCCTATACAAGAAGCTGGTAGAAAGTGAATGAGTCAATGTACCAGTGATTGCTATAACAGGAGCACTACTGTTGTAGGAACTTTTCTGTCTCACCCTTTTTGATTGGATCACATGAAGTGAATGTGAATTCCTGAATATAGCACAGCATTGCAAGTCTGTTTAGCAAGTTTCTTTACTCTTGTTTTGGATTTATACTTCTGCACCGTCTGTACCATTTGAACTGCACAACTGGCAAATAAACCTCATGAAAAATAAATTTCTCTTTGCCATGCCTTACTGCTCGAAGCACTAAACACAACTACAACTAATTGCTTCCAGGGCATCACAAGGCAACCCCTCCTTAAACCCCCAAGGTTAGGGAGCGGGCGGCGTGATAAGTTATGCACCTAGGAAAGAACATCCCAAACTATGGTTACAAGATGCAAGGTTCCACAATAGGAACCACCACCCAAAAAAAAAGATTTAGGGGTATGTTTACTAAAGCTCAGTAGCATTACTGGCAATAAGTGCGGCGTTAACGTGAGTAATGCCATTTAAGGAAGTGGGCGTACCAGCGTTAAGGTAGTAATGGCTGTGTAACGTGCGATTAAGGGCACCTTGGCCAGTTAGTGCACGTTAATGGAACATTGCACATTAAAGCTAAGAAACAAAATACATTAGAAGGCTGACAAGACGCTTTATAAGGTGCCTTGTAGGGTGCCTGATAAGGTGCCTTATAGGGCGCCTGATAAAGCGCCTTATAAGGCGCCCTAAAAGGCACCTCATGAGGTGACTTAGGTTAAGGCACCTTATAAGGTGCCTTAACCTAAGGTACCATATAAGGTGCCCTAAGTATGTTAAGGTGACCCAAGATAAGGTGCCCCAAGTTGACAAGCATGAAATGTAAGGGCAAAAAACTGATGTGGTCCATCTGTATTTCCCAATCACATCTAGCTCTTGTGGACCATGGTGCACCCAGAATAATGCATATCCTGTGTGGTTGCCATGGTCACATGTTATAAGAGAAGGGTGGTGTTTGGACACAAAAGCGGATTATGTAGCACCACCCAAACCACCCTCTGTGGGTCAGGGTGGGGGACAGGATCTCCCACCAACAGATCCACATTCTACATATCTGCAATGGGGGCAGTAGATAGGACCATCAACCCCAGTTCTGCTGGGGAATAGGCACCATACAGGACAGTCAATACAGATCTGTATGCATCAGATAGGGCACTGGCAGACAGGCAGTAGGCCTGGAAAAGCACAGCTGCACCCCACTACTATCTAACATTCACCAGCAGAGGGCACAGTCAGTCTCCAGTCACTGCACTTGCAAGGTGTTCCAGCCATACACATGCTAACTGCAGACAGTCTGCTAGCTAGTACATAGTGCATGTTCCCAAAAATGGGGGATGTAAGCACACACACACCAAGCTGGTACATCAGTGATTGAGCCCCAGAAAAGGGAACTCATAGGTATCACTTGAAAGAAGTACTATAATAACACTATGGGAGAACCTAACAATGCCATGGTCACTGCTCAGTCAGGGTGAGAGTGACCCCCCCCCCCCCAACATGACATGCTGTGGCCACCCTGTCCATGCAGGTGGTGGTCGGGCACTACAATGTCCCAGCCATTGCCCTATGCCCTGTGCAGATGCATCCTGCCCTGGCCACCCTGTCCGGGCCATACCCACAGTACCTTGCTCCTCATTATGCACATTGTCAGGCTAACACTGGAAACAGTGCAAGCATTGTGGGCTCAATAAGGTGTAGGCAGCCACAAAACACTGGATAGACATACACACACTCCCACACCTATTTCAGCATTGTGCAAATATAGAGGTGGTTGGCAGCCCTGGCCGCCACACCAGTCCTGCGCACAGTGCAGGCATTGATATGGTACTCAATACTGTTAGGGTCACTCCTCAGGGTGGTAAACATTGTCAGAAACAAGAACTGAAACACACTCCACAGATATCAGAAAGGCTGCAGTTGGGAAACTCTGCTCTAGGGATTGCACATATTTATGGTGTATGTGCTCTGTAGAGTAAAATATAGGTATTTATGGCATGTTTATTTTATCTGCAATAAAGGTTCTGTCTTTATTACCATTAAAGCAGCCTTCGACTCCATTCCTCATAACATACTACTCCACCATCTACAATCTCTAGGACTGGGAGATACAACATTAAAAGGGAATATTAACTGCAAATAAAAATAGGAATGGAAAAATCAGCCCCGTTTACCCAATGAATGCAATGAAGCATTAGTGTAATCTATTTAAGACTAATAAGAGAAAAACAAATTTCACTCGTGTAATCAACTCTGGAAGGTTGTTAGTGTAGCTGGGTATAAAAAAGGTTTGGACAAGTTCCTGGCGGAAACATCTATAAACCATTATTAAACAGGACCCGGAAAATCTACTGCTTGCCCCAATACAAGCATTATGGAACCTGTGTCTTTTGGGGAAACTGCTAGGTATTTGTGACCTAGATTGGCCACTGTTGGAAACAGAATACTGGCTTGATGGACATTGGTCTGACCCAGTATGGCATATGTTATGTTCTTATGTTGTTTACTCCATCAAAAGTAGAAAACTAGGGGACATGCAAGGAAGCTACAATGTAACCCACTTAAGACTAATAAAAGAAAATATTTTTTCACTCAATGTGTTGCCAAACTCTGGGATTCAGAGGATGTAGTATAAGCTGTTAGTTTAGCTGGGGTTAAAAATAGGTTTGTACAAGTTCCTGGAGGAAAGGAGAACCAATGATGACAACAGAATCGGCACACCTGCAGGATATCACAAGACTAAACTAGCAACCTCAAGAAGAGCTCCTTCGCTACTGGCATCCACACTCTGGAACTCCCTCCCGATGGGCCTGAGGGCCATGAATGATTCCAAAGTCTTCCGCAAGACCCTCAAAACCCTGCTCTTCACAGAAACCTATGAGTAAACAGACAACCAATAAACTCCACGGTAATACAACTACCTCCGCCATCTCAATATCCACCCCAACTAAACGTATAAGTTCAATGTATAATGTTACTAAGTACCCTCATGCATAATGTATAATGTTGTTAAGTACCCTCATGTTAAATGTAACCCTCCAATTGTGATGTGACCACTTTGATTGTAGGATAAGGTGGTATACAAATCCGTCTAAATAAATAAATAAATAAAGGTCCAAAAAACATTATTAAAGAGGATTCAGGAAATCCACTGCTTACCCCAGGACAATCATTGTGGAACCTCTATACCTTTTTGGGAAATTATCATTGTTGGAAACAGGATACTGGGTTTGATGGACCTTGGTCTGACCCAGTATGGCATTTCTTATGTTCTTATGTACACTGTGACAGAGCTGGAAAAGTCCAGAAATCAGCAATACTGAAGCTATCAAGCCATAAAACTGAGATATTCCCTTAAAATTTGAAATTGCCTAGATACAGTAAAGAATAAGGGACGACAAACAGAAAATAGAAATATGTAGACAAAAATTAAACTGAAACCACAAGAAGCTGGCCTCTGCATGCAGTGAAACATGAAGAAGTGCACATAAAGGGCATCAGTGTTATGCAATGCAATGTGTGCCTTTGAGTCAGTCCTGGCTCCTGGTGATCCAGAAGCTCCTGGGTTTTCTTGACAGTGTCACCAGAAGTAGATTGCCAGGCCTTTCTTCTGAGGCAATGGAGGGTTAAGTGACTTACCCAAGGCCACAAGGAGTGCTAGTGGGAATTGAACCCTGGTTGCTTGGTTACCAAGCCAGTGTTATAGCCAGACATGATTTTCTTTT
This sequence comes from Ichthyophis bannanicus, assembly GCA_033557465.1. Taxonomy (NCBI): domain Eukaryota; kingdom Metazoa; phylum Chordata; class Amphibia; order Gymnophiona; family Ichthyophiidae; genus Ichthyophis; species Ichthyophis bannanicus. The sequence continues at coordinate 7,025,966 of JAWIIG010000027.1, read as the reverse complement.
GGGGGAGGCCCAAAGTTAACATGCTCCTTGTCGTCTCCCTACCTATAATGTCTTGTCTCACTCTGTCTACTCTCTTTCCTTTAAGATTTGGACTTCCTTTCTGAATTTTTTAATTTGAATTGTAAACTGCTCTGTATGTGCCCCACAAAGGGTGGTATATCAAAAGCAATAAGCTAAAAGCAGGAACTATCAACTATACTTAAATTATGTAGTCTAAGAATCTAATTTAAACCATGCTGACTCCTAACACTGTACACTAGACCAGCACAATATTAAATGTAAATATATATTCTGCAAAAAACAAAGGAGCAAAAATTACAAGCGAGATCCACTGTTCAAGTTATAATTTTATTTTGGTGTTATAAACTGCACTGTGGTTCTCTGGGTGCAGAGCAGAACTAGGGGGTATGTTTACTAAACCGTCTTAACGTCGCAGCAGTGGTATTATCGCACGATAAGTGACGTTATCGTGCGATAATGTAACTTTATCGCGTGATAACGTCACTTATCGTGCGATAACGCGGCGGCGGCATTAAGACACACTAACACTGTGAAATCCGCGTCTGAAGGGTGGAGTAAGGCTTCCCAGAGGGCGGAGAGAAGGGGTCAATGGGCATAGAGTGGGCAGGAAGAGGCTCCAGGCACACTAACGCTGTGAAATCCGGGTCTGAACACTAACGCCAGTGAAACCCTCGCATTAGGCATATTTGCAGGAAAGAGAAACCATTTAAGTCAGCAATGTGCAGCAAAGGCAGGGAAATTCAGAAAAGTGATAGTTGTGATACATGTGCAGGAACCAAAAAGGCAAATAAACATATAAAATGACCAGAACCACATCTAAAATACCAATAACCAAGCTGGCCAATAGTGATATTAATGATAAACATAAATCAATACTACTGACAAAGCGTAAAAATTAAGATATCATGTTTGGAAGGGTCTATGCTCTGTCCCCCTACAAAGTGAATGATCCCACATTGAAATAGCGCTGATCAGGGTTTCTGTAGTTTAGATTGGGCAGGTTTGTTATGGCGTGCACATGTGCAGCAACAGCAGAGTGAGCATGTAGGAAAGGGCAACTGTACTGATGCTGTAAATGGGATACAGGGGGCTGCAGGAGGCACATGCTGTGGTCCATCTGGGGCACAGTGCGGACTAGGCAGATGCCTAGGTGGCACATAGGGATGCTGAAACTGTAAAGCAGCAAGACAGCAACTGACGAGGGTCCAACATAGACACGAGTGTGTGTCCCACAGTGTCATAGGGGATATTACCTAGCAGGTACCCCCAAGGGCACATAACATTGGCAGGTGGTGCCAGGGGAAAGCACGCATGTCCATGTAGGCACCCCTACCCGAGAACCCACACCATAGGCAGCTGCCTACCGGCACACTGGATGGCCTGGGACTACACACCACCAGCACCACCGGCATAATGGCATGGCAGCATGGTGGCGGAGGGGTGCTGGTGGCGGAGGGAGCAGTGGCATCTTCCCACAGCAGACCATGGCCAAGCCCCATATAAGTGGGTGCCTTGCACTGTAACAGACAGGGTCTGTCTGACGAACAGTCATGGTATCCCCAGGGAATGATCTGTCTGTGTGGCACACTACACACAGCCAGTGTGTTCAAGAGCAGAAGGTTACAAGTTCAAGTCCCAGCTGTGGCACCTGCTAACCCTGTCCCCATGTTTTACCCAGTACTAAACTGTGGTAATAAAGACGGAACCTTTATTGCAGATAAAATAAACATGCCTGAAACGCCTATATTTTACCCTACAGAGCACAGACACCATAAACATCTGCAATCCCTAGAGCAGAATTTCCCAACTGCAGTCCTGGAGGTCCAAACACCATTCAGGTTTCATGCTGTCCCTAATAAATATGCCTGTGCTGCATTTGTATGCGCCGCCCTATTATGTGCAAATGTATTCATGCATAATCATTAGGGACAGCATGAAAACCTGAACAGTGTTTGGCCCACCAGGACCGGAGTTGGGAACCTCTGCCCTAGAGCAGCGGCCAACAGGGGCATAAACACCCACACACACAGGCTGCACTATCCAAAGCCTCATGGAGAGTCAGGCTGTTGGGCCCTGCGCAGAGCAGCATCTCCCAATACTGGCACCTGCATACCTTAGCAATGCCGTCCTAAACTTGGGAACACGTTCCACATATATCAAAATGTTGCTATAATTAATGTCAGCTAACAAATCCTAAGTTAAACACAATTTGTTGATAGAGATTCATATAGCAACCTTTCTGATATCTGTGGATTGTGTTTCAGTTATTGATTCTGACAGTGTTTACCAACCCGGGGAGTGACCCTAACAGTACTGAGTACCATAGCAATGCCCGCACTGTGGGTACTCTGTGCCAGTAGCATGCACGGTCATTCCTCCCTACCAAGCTGACATGCTGTAGAGGTGCATGTAGACTGCTGTTCTGCATGTGAATTTCATTATGGGTACTGTTGGTTCTATCCTATCCTGGTAGCCACAGCAGATAGTTTTATGGTGACGTGCACTCTTTCTGTAGCCAGCCATTGGTATGCTAACTCCTATAGTGATATAGCACAATGGTTAATGCAATGACTTCAATAGCAGAGGTCATGGGTTCAGTTCCTCTCTGTTCCCTTTTTTTTTATGGCTGTCCTACACAACTACGTTTCATTCATGTAACAGTCCTATCTGTGCAGATCTGTGCTGCCGCCACATTATACCCTCATCACTGTTGCCATCTATCCTTCTGTCCATCTATGTGTGTGTGCCAGCTGTGTGGTGTCCTGGCCTAATGTGCAGGCTGCTCCCCTATGTCCTTCACTGGCACACTTTTCTGCATTACAGCTCTTCATGCTTGCCTCTCCTGTTTCTGCTTTGCATGGCACTGCTCTCCTCTGTCCTCTTGTCATTGCACTTATCCTGCCACCTCTACCTCCTCTGGTGGACACGTATCCCCATCCTCTGCCCCACACTGTCATTGTTGCACTGTACATTACCATGACCCTGTACATCGGTACAGCTGCCCCCAATATGTTTGTCCACTTTACCTGCTGCCACATGGGCTGCACGCAGATTTGGCTGGTCCATGAGCTCCATCATCTACTTCCTTCCATCACTTGTTCATTGCCTTTCCTTGGTGCTCTGTGCAGTGTTATGGTTACATCTGTGTTTGAGCCATACATTTCATGCTTGTGACTTTGGGGCACCTTTGTGCCCCTGGGCACCATCTCCTGTGTCACCTTGGCATCCCTGTGCCATCTTTCACGGCACCATATGTTTGGCCAGCTTATGGGGTTCCTTATATGCTGCCTTGGAGAGTGCCAACCTTTCCTGCTGCCCTCTGGGGCACATTATGATCTGCCTTGGATGACGTGGTGCTTTATGATGTGCCTTATGGTGCGCCCTAAAAGGTGCATTAGGTTGCGGCACTGGGGAGAGGCTTTTTTGGCTGGCAGCAGGGCCGGCCCATCCATAGAGCAAGAATGTTTTTTGCACAGGGCCCCACATTTCAGGGGGCCCCACGCAAAGAACATTCTGCTTTTTAAAAAATGTAATTAAAAAAAAAAAAAGCTGGCTGCTGCCGCTGCCGCCGCAGCAGTGGCAGAATGGAGTGTCCCGCGAGGCCCCATCTGCCTGGCTTTCAGATTTGTGAAGGGAGAGTGTCTCCCTCGCGTCTCTGTTAAGCCTGCAGGGGCAGATGGGAAATTTCGGGGCTGATGGGAAATTTCCCATCTGCCCCTGCAGGCTTAACAGAGACGCGAGGGAGACACTCTCCCTTTGCGAATCTGAAAGCCGGGCAGAGGGGCTCAGCCTGGCAGAGGGGGTCCCACGGGACACTCCATTCTGCCGCTGCCACGGCAGCAACGGCAGCAGCCAGCTTTTTTTTTTTTTTTTTTTTTAATTTTCCTGAGCCGATGTGGGGGGGTTAGGACTGGTAATGGGCTATGGAGGGGGTTAGGACCTGACTTGAGGTGGGCTGTGGGTTGATGGTGGGGGGTTAGGACTGGTAATGGGCTATGGTGGGGCTAGGACTCGAAATGGGCTGCTGGGGGGTTAAGACTGGAGGTGGGCTGATGGGGTTAGGACTGGTAGTGGGCTGTGGGCTGTTGGGGGGGTTAGGACTGGTAATGGGCTATGGGGGGGCTAGGACAGGAAATGGGCTGATGTGGAGGGGTTAGGACTTGAGGTGGGCTGATGGGGTTAGGACTGGTAATGGGCTGTGGGGTGTTGGGGGGTTAGGACTGGTAATTGGCTATGGAGGGGTTAAGACTGGTAATGGGCTGTGGGCTGATGGGGCCTGCCTGGAAATGGGGTGATGGGGGGTTAGGACTGGTAATGGGCTATGGGGGGATTAGAACTGGTAATGAGCTATGGGGGGGGCTAGGACAGGAAATGGGCTGATGGGGAGGGGTTAGGACTTGAGGTGGGCTGATGGGGTTAGGACTGGTAATGGGCTGTGGGCTGTTGGGGGGTTAGGACTGGTAATGGGCTATGGGGGGTAAGGACTGGTAATGGGCTATGGGGGGGCTAGGACAGGAAATGGGCTGATGGGGAGGGGTTAGGACTTGAGGTGGGCTGATGGGGTTAGGACTGGTAATGGGCTGTGGGCTGATGGAGGGGGTTAGGACTGGCAATGGGCTATGGGGGGGTTAGGACTCGTAATGGGCTATGGGGGGGGCTAGGACAGGAAATGGGCTGATGGGGAGGGGTTAGGACTTGAGGTGGGCTGATGGGATTAGGACTGGTAATGGGCTGTGGGCTGATGGGGGGTTAGGACTGGCATTGGGCTATGGGGGGATGACTGGAAATGGGCTGATGGGTTTAGGACTGGAAGTGGGCTGAGGGGGGGTTAGGACTGGTAATGGGTTATAGGGGGGCTTATACTGAAAATGGGATGATGTGGGGTTAGGACTGGAAGTGGGTTGATGGGGGGCTAGGACTGTTAATGGGATATGGGGGGGCTAGGACAGGAAATGGGCTGATGTGGAGGGGTTAGGACTTGAGGTGGGCTGATGAGGTTAGGACTGGTAATGGGCTGTGGGCTGATGGGGTGGGGGGTTAGGACTGGCAATGGGCTTTGGGGGGCTGACTGGAAATGGGCTGATGGGTTTAGAACTGGAAGTGGGCTGATGAGGGGTTAGGACTGGTAATGGGTTATAGGGGGGCTTATACTGAAAATGGGGTGATGTGGGGTAAGGACTGGAAGTGGGTTGATGGGGGGCTAGGACTGGTAATGGGTTGGGGGGTTGCTAGGACTGGAAATGGGCTGAATGGAAGGGGAGGCTTGAACTGCAAATAGCTGATGGGGACGGGGACTTGGAATGGAAATGGGCTGAGTGGAAGGGGGCTTGAACTGCAAATAGCTGCTGGGGCGGGGACTTGGAATGGAAATGGGCTGTGAGGGAAGGGAGCTAGGACTGGAAATGGGCTGATGGAGCAGCTAGGATAGGACTGGAAATGGGCTGTTGGGGGGAGCTAAGATTGGAAATGGGCTGGGGTGGGGGCTTGGATTGAAATGGACTCAGGGGGGGGCTTGGACTGGAATTGGGCTGAGTGGAGGGGAACTAGGATTTGACATGGGCTGATGGTGGGGCTAGGAAATGACTAGAAATGGGCTGATGGGGGGCTAGGATTGGAAATGAGCTGATGAAGGGACTCGGACTGGAAATGGATGGGGGTGCTAGGACTGGAAATGGGCTGATGGGGGGCTAGGACTGGAAATGGGCTGATGCAGGGACTAGAAGGGAGTGGATGCTGGGTGAGGCTGTAACTAGAAGGGAGCTGATGTTGGGGGAGGATTAGAATGGGATGGGGCTGCGAGAGTAAAATGGAGAGGGGAAAAATATTTTGTGTGGGAGGGATGAAAAATCTACAATTGGCCGGGTATTGGGAGAGTAAGTGGGGATTGAGGATGGAGGGGTAAAATTTGAGTGGATGAAATAGGAATGAGGAAAGAGCAAAAGGAGAAAGATTAGTATGTTAAAGCAGATGTAGAGAGAGAGAATGGAAAAAAAACTAGAAGAGAGAAGAAAGGACAAATGGACAGCAGACGATGGAGAGTTAGCAGAAAACATGAAGAAACCATAAGAAAGTGGCTTGAGCAATTGCAACTGAAAAAAAAATGCACTAAAGGTAGAAAGATATCTCTTTATTTTGAATTTATTAACTGGAATATGAAAGCTCTGGGAAATGTGCATCATTAACGTCTGCGCTTTGTTTGGTACAAGAGGAAATTAATTTATAGTTTTATTTCTACAGTGTTGTTGTACATTCCAAGTTTGGCTTTTGGGGTTCCCAGTTTAATTATTGCCTTCCTGTTTCTAAATTGTGATTCCTTGTTTGGTGATGGTCTATGTTCTGCATGTGTAACTGAGCTGAGGTATTCTGTTTATGTAATTCCTATTTGACATTGCCACTTGTTCTCTTTCCCCAGTATTCTCTGAAATGTATTGGTTTAATATTTGCAGTGCTACCTTTTGATAGGTAGGGTATAGTGCTTTGTGAGTCCTGGTAATGCTGTCAGGATACGGTGGGTTTGCTATGGGTTCTAAATGCGCAGCGTTTGTAGTAGTTCCTAATGTGCCTGGCGGTTGGCACTGGATTATAGTAATGTAGAAATCTTTTAGTCTTTCTTTATCCATACACTCATTAAGAGACATGTTTACTAAAAGTAAGTGTATGGTAACATTATGCAAATATTTATGCAAATAAGGCCACTTATGCAAATGAGGCCCCACATCGCGTCTCCGCACATGGCCTCGCACCCCCCTTGGGCCGCCCCTGGCTGGCAGTGCAAATTGTTGGGATGTGTCTGACTGTTACAAGCAGGAAAAGGGATTGCCTCAGACAGCCTTTTAACTGAGTCCACTGAGGGATCAAACTCATGACCACTGCATCAGCAATCAATGTATTAACCAGTGTACTACATCTATGTTACTTTGATTACAGGTCAGCGCACTTAATTAAGGCTAATGCACGTTAAGGTGCCACAGCTCTCTCTATCCCGTGATAATGGACTTTATCGCGCGATAACCCAAAATGCTACTTTAAGACCGGAACGCCCACTACCTTATATGGCATTTGTCACAGTAAGACTGCAACTAATGCCGGTAACATTAAGACGGTTTACTAAACATACCCCTAGGATATTTCCCCATAGAACACAAAATACAAAAAAAAAATTCTGATACTGGTGTCATCTCAGCAACCATAATATTACCTTCATGAGTTCAGGGCATATTGTGAAATAATACAAAAAGTTATAAAACTAACTCATGACCTATAAATAAAATCTACTGTACCATAACAGCATTAACTTACAAAGCTCACCCAAGGAACATAAGAACATAAGATATGCCATACTGGGTCAGACAAAGGTCCATCAAGCCCAGTATCCTGTTTCCAACAGTGGCCAATCTGGGTCATACGTACCTAGCAGTTTCCCCAAAAGATACAGGTTTCACAGTGCTTGTACTGGGTCAAGCATTGATATCCTGGGTCCCCTCTTAATAATGGTTTATGGACCTTTCCTCCAGGAACTTGTCCAAACCTTTTTTAATCCCAGCTACACTAACAGCCTTTACTACATCCTCTGGTAAGAAATTCCCCCAACCCATTACCAGTCCCAACCCCCCAACCCATTACCAGTCCTAGCCCCCCATCAACCCACTTCCAGTCCTTACCCCACATCACCCCATTTTCAGTATAAGCCCCCCTATACGTTGAGTGAAAAAATATTCTCTTTTATTAGTCTTGAATAGTTTGCCCTGTAGCTTTATTGCATGTCCCCTAGTCTTTCTATATTCTGATAATGTAAACAATCGATCTACGTTTACCAGTTCCACTCCATTCATTAATTTATAGACTTCTATCATATCTCCCCTCAGCCGTCTCTTTTCCTGGTTAAAGAGCCCTAACCGTTTTAGCCTTTCTTCATAGGAGTATCCTTCCATCCCCTTTTCCATTTTGGTGGCTCTTCTCTGAACCTTTTCTAATATCGCTATATCCTTTTTAAGATACGGCGACCAGAATTGCACACAATATTCAAGGTGCGGTCTCACCATGGAACGATATAGAGGCATTATAATATCTTTTGTTTTATTTTCCATTCCTTTCCTTATGATACCTTACATTCTATTTGCTCTCTTGGCCGCCGCTGCACACTGGACCGAGGGTTTTAACATGTTATCCACAATGACGCCTAAATCTGTTTCCTGGGTGGTGGTTCCTAATGTGGAACCTTGCATCGTGTAACCATAGCTTGGGTTGTATTCCCCTAGGTGCATAACCTTGCACTTATCCACATTAAATTTCATCTGCCATTTTGTTGCCCAGTCTTCCAATTTATCAAGATCCTCTTGCAATTTTCCACAATCCTCTTGGGTTTTAACAACTTTAAATAGTTTTGTGTAATCCGCAAATTTGATAACCTCACTCGTTATTCCAATTTCCAGGTCATTTATGAATATGTCAAAAAGCAGCGGACCCAGCACAGATCCCTGGGGTACACCACTATTCACCTTTCTCCATTGGGAAAATTGGCCATTTAGCCCTACCCTCTGCTTTCTATATTTTAACAAGTTCCTGGTCCACAATAGTACACTGCCTCCTATCCCATGACTCTTTAGTGTTGCCAAAAGTCTCTGATGAGGGACCTTGTCAAAGGCTTTCTGAAAGTCCAGATACACTATATCAACCGACTCACCTTTGTCCACCTGTTTATTTGCACCTTCAAAAAAACATAACAGATTAGCAAAACAAGATCTTCCTTGTCTAAAGCCATGTTGGCTGTCTCCCATTAGGCCATGACTATCTACATGCTGAGTAATTTTATTCTTTATGATGGTTTCTACCATTTTTCCCGGTACTGACGTCAGGCTCACTGGTCTGTAGTTTCCCGGATCACCCCTGGACCCCTTTTTAAAAATTGGTGTTACATTGGCGATCCTCCAATCTTCAGGTATTAGAGATGATTTTAATGATAGTTCACAGATTACACAGGTCTGCAAAAAAATATTTTTCGAGAGCTGTTTTGGTTATTCCACGTAATCTTTATGTTGTTTGGTGCACTCAATCCGAAAATGACCTCCATTTTGTCATAGGACATCACATTTCCTGACAATTTAGGTAACTATGTTAAATAAGGCAATACCTCAAAATAAATGGAAATAGACTTATAAAATTAAAGTTTTATTACAATATTTTCATGAAAATCCTTTTTTGAACTGAAATGAGCTCACCTACACACACTAAACTCGATTCTTCTTCCTTGTGAGGCTCCTCTTGGTGCATTTACGCTTGTGAGTAGCATCTGGAATGTCTCTCTGAAGCATCCAACAGTAGTCTGCCATCATTGTAATGCTCTATTTTCCCTGGTATCTCCTTTCCATCTCTTTAATGTCTTGGTGGAATTGTTCACCTTGTTCCTCGCTCACAGCTCCCAAATTTTCAGGAAAGTAGTCAAGGTGAGACTGGAGGAAATGCACTTTCAAACTCATCAGGCAACCTAAAGCTTGAAATGCTTTCAGCATTCGTCCGACGATCTTTTTATAGTGAGGATATTTGTTATTGCCTAAAACTTTCTGTACAAATTCTTTAAATGCAATCCACCCTTCTTTTTGAGGATCTGTCATGGTATTGACAAACTCTTGATCAACTATAAACCTTCTAATGTCTGGTCTGACAAACACACCTTCCTTCAATTTTGTCTCCGACAGGCCTGGAAACTTGGTGACCAAGTATTTGAAGCATTCTCCATTTCTTGGAAGTGATTTTACGAATTGCTTCATCAATCCCAATTTTATGTGGAGAGGTGGTAGAAGAACTTTATGGGAAGGTACCAAAGTTTCTCAGAGGACATTTTTTTCACAGACTGTTAGCACCCTCGGCTGCCAACTCTTCTTGGTCCAGTGATTTTGTCGGTCTCGACTGTCCCATAGACACAGAAAACAAGGATATTTGGTATACCCAGCTTGTTGCCTGAGCAGCATGCACAAGACCTTCAAGTCCCCACACACTTGCCAACCATGGTCTTCATATTTAAGTTTATGAAGAACCAATTCCAAGTTCTCGTAGGTTTCCTTCAAGTGTACGGAATGACCTACAGGTATGGAAGCGTAAAAACCGTTGTGGAGTAAAACTGCTTTGAGACTTCTTTTTGAAGAATCTATAAAAAGATGCCATTGCTCTGAATCATATTGGATTTTAAATTGACCCATCAGACCTTCGACATCGATGCAATAAACCAACTTGTCTTCCTGGGCGAAGTAAGGAACGAACTCCTTTTCACGATGTCTGAACCATGAAGATGTTCAACAAAATATAAGTGTGATCACTTTCCGGAGCGGGAAATACTATATAGTAACGTTAGAACAAAAAACGCTCCACTCTTCACCACATGAGGTATATATTTCTTGCAACTGGGTCTCAGACTTGTACGGAGCTAATTTCATGGGTTTACAGACAAAGCTTAGACCCACAGCTCTCAATTGCATCAACGACCCATAAATGTTGCTGATGTTCAAATGAATAGTGCTAGGCTCAAGACAGATAATTTTCCCACAGGAAGTATAACATTTTCAAAGTGGTACTTATCTGAACGAGCTAATAATTCCCCAACGCCAACCTTCGCGCTGGTGCGTTTCACTCTCAGGTTTTTTCAAGGGGATTGTGTTCGCACTACGCCGGTATTTCTATAAATACAATGTCAAGGTATTTAGATATTTATATTTAACACCTCTATTCATTTTAACTGTTATGTAGGTATCACATTAAAGTCTCATGGTTTATAGCTTGATTTTCACTCACCACACTTTCAAATAAAATTTTGCTAATGTTGGATTCATCTCATTAAGAAATAACCATTCTTTTTTTGAAATTATTTTTTGACTTAAGGCCTGAGATGTTAATATCTTTATTGAGCTTTGTAATCGAGCTGTCGTGTCTTGTTCAAGAATATCATAGGTACTCAGAGCACAGTTTTTTTCACGTCAATGAAGGTTTTCACGTCACGATTCACATCTCCATCTGATAGTCATTACATTGCTTTCTTGATGGGTAGAAAAACGCCGCATAATGAGCATGCGCGGCGTCTTTTGGCAAAAACTGTTTCAATGAACAATGCAGAAGACAGCGACCGGTTTGAAAGTGTGGTGAGTGAAAATCAAGCTATAAACCATGAGACTTTAATGTGATACCTACATAACAGTTAAAATGAATAGAGGTGTTAAATATAAATATCTAAATACCTTGACATTGTATTTATAGAAATACCGGCGTAGTGCGAACACAATCCCCTTGAAAAAACTTGAGAGTGAAATGCATCAGCGTGAAGGTTGGCGTTGGGGAATTATTAGCTCGTTCAGATAAGTACCACTTTCAAAATGTTATACTTCCTGTGGGAAAATTATTTGTCTTGAGCCTAGCACTATTCATTTGAACATCAGCAACATTTATGGGTCGTTGATGCAATTGAGAGCTGTGGGTCTAAGCTTTGTCTGTAAACCCATGAAATTAGCTCCGTACAAGTCTGAGACCCAGTTGCAAGAAATATATACCTCATGTGGTGAAGAGTGGAGCGTTGTTTGTTCTAACGTTATTATGAACCATGAAGATGACACTCCTGGCAACAATAAATTCCTGCTTTTCAGCCTTGATCCGAGTAACTCAGCGGCATGTTTGTGAAGATTCAAGTCTCTTACCAAATCATTCATCTCCTCCTGAGAAAACAATTTTGGTCTTGTATCATCTTCAAAGTCAGAACTTGATTTGTCATCTGGTTCAGATATGACTTCACCTTCATCGGAGATAGGTATCTCTTCCAAGGTAGCAGGGGGTTGGGTACTGGTATATCTGTGCCATGGGGGATGGGACGAATTGCCGAGTGAAGATTGGGTATGAAATGGAATGCTTCCATTTGGAATTAAACCCTTTCACATCGCATGAACAAAAGTAACAGTCGTTACTATGGCTCTTTTACTCTCGTCATACCATAGGAATCCCATAACGGAAAGATTTTTTCTTACCCTTGAACCAGTTTCGGAGGTCCTCAACACACCGTTTGCACACTTTATGAGGTGCCCAGACTTTATCTTGATCTCCAATTTTTAGTCCAAAGTATGCAAAGTATACGTTTTTCACAAAGTCTGTAATATTCTGCTGTTGCTTCAATACTGTATATTTACCACAGATGAAACAGAAATTGTCTGGCGAATTAATACACTTTCGCAGAGCCATAACATAACGGTTGAAGAATGACAAGCTAGCACGAATTGCGATGAAAAAGTGTGAACAGCCTAGAACCAAGAACCTGATGAAGATTCGTGCACAAGTGTGGCATGCAGGAGAGAGCAGCTCAGTGTCTGTACACGAGACGTCACAGTGCTGGCCACGCCCCCCTGCACTGACCGGAGCTGCTGCTATCTGCCCTGTGTCTCTTTCCCACTGGATTCTTCAGGAAAGATTAACCCCTTCTACCATTAGAAGCACGGACTTAAAACTTGCTTAGCTTATGTATATATTGCTGACCATCAGATTTACAGTGTTACATTTTTTTTTACATAACTCGGACAACCCCTTTAAGGTTCTTTTGGCATTTTATATCTTAAATGCACTTATGGGAATTCATAAATAATAATTTGAAAAAAATTGATTAATTTGAAGACAATTTTGCATGTTGTGGCAAATCATGATGTCTAGGAGTTTTTTCAATATTTTATTTGTTTTCAGCACACCAAAATACATGGAAATTAGATTAAAATAATCAAACAGCTTTTTAGTTGCAGACCTGTGTTATTAATAGCAGGTCTGCAATCTCATATTTCAGTTCCTTCAACACCCTTGGATGTATACCATCTGGCCCAGGTGATTTGCTACTCTTCAGTTTATCTAATAGTTGTAATACATCTTCCCGATGTATCGATATTTCCTTCAATTCTTCCACACCTTTAAATACTACTTCAGTCATGGGTAACATCCCTGCATCTTCCTCAGTAAAGACTGAAGCAAAGAATTCATTCAGTCTCTCCGCTATCGCCTTGTCGCCTCTTAGTGCCCCTTAACCCCTCTGTCATCTAATGGACCAAATGACTCTCTCACAGGTTTTTTGCTATGAATATACTTGAAAAGTCTTTATTTCACATTTTTGCTTCTGCAGCAAGCTTCTTCTCAAATTCTCCCTTTGTCTGCCTTATGAATGCCTTGCATTTGACTTGCCAGTGCTTGTGCTGTTTCCAGGTTTTGTCGTTTGGCTCTTTTTTTCCATTTCTTGAAAGATGCTTTTTTGGCAACAGCTTCTCTGACCTCACCTTTAAACCATGCTAGCAGCTTTTTGGACTTCCTTCCACTTTTCTTAAAGCGTGGAATACAGCTGGTCTGGGCTTCCAAGATAGTATTTTTCAGCAACACTCAAGCTTCATGTAAGTCTTTAACCTTTGCAACTGCTCCTTTTAGTTTTTTCTTAACTATTTTCCTCATTTTATCATAGTCTCCCTTTCGAAAGTTAAAAGGTAGTACTGTGGATTTCCTTACTATCCCTCCTCCACTAATTAAATCAAAGGCGATCATGCTATGATCACTATTGCCAAGTGGCCCCAACACCCTTATCTCTTGCACTAGATCTGGTGTTCCACTAAGGACAAGGTCTAAAATGGCTTCCCCTCTGGCCGGTTCATGAACCAGCTGCTCCAAGAAGCAGTCATTTATGTCATCTAGGAACTTTATCTCCCTAGCATGTCCTGCCGTGACACTGACCCTGTCGATACTGGGGTAATTGAAATCACCCATTATTATTACTTGCTGTAACTTTTGTTAGCTTCCTTGATTTCTTTGAGCATTTCATCATCCATTTCTTCATTCTGGCCAGGCGGTCGATAGTACAATCCACTGCCATCGCCTTCCCCTTTTTACATGGAATTTCTAAGGTACAAAGACTGGCATATTCCAAACACTAAACTGAAAATAAAATTCCTTTTTCCACCTTGTCAGTATCTCATATCCTCTCTTCCCCCTATGATCTTCAGCCCCTAGCATCTCTCCTGTTTCCCCTCCACTGCAATCAGCATCTATCTTCCCTCTCTCAGATTCTCTTACATCCCGCCCATTCATCTATGTTCAGCTTTTGATCTCCCCACTCTGTGTTATCATCTCTCCCGCCGGCACTTCTCCCAAACTCAGAGGCAGTGGCAATATAATCTGCTTTAAAGGTGGGGTCTTTGAGATGCGATTCTCTGATACATTCCCTGACATGGAAATATACGTCAGAGGGAATGTGACTAGCAGGACCTTCGAAGTGTGTGAACATCACAAAGGACCCGCGTTTATAGCAGATTCTATCGCCACCACTACTGTCAACCTTGAGACGTGTCAGCAGCAAAGGCAGCAGTGGTAGCTGGGTGACATTTTTTATATTAAGAAAAGGAATTAGGCAGGAGTGAGGTGGACGCTGCTGAAGTGGTTTGGAGGCTCTTTTTGCTGCCTCCAGCATTGGCCGCCTCACCCTGCTTAATGATTGAACCTTCCTTGGCACCAACGACATACTAGTGGCCTGGCTGGGAATGATGAAGGATCTGATCAAGAAGGGAAGGAAAGCTGCATTAGGCCATGAGATGCTGTATGCAGCCGAAACTGCAGCTGCTCCTGCCCTTTGTGTGCTGTCTAAAAGAAAAAACAGCACAGCAAGCACCTAATTGGCCAGGAGGCAGTGCTCCCTGTGTATGCCGCACCAGCAAGTTGAATTTTGTAGGGGGGCAGGACCTGCAGCCAACAATGGGAACCCCCTGAAGTTATGTCCCGTAGGAATTTTTCTGTTGCTGTTGCCACTGCAAAGTTGGGATGTCATGGTAGTGGCAGCTGGAGAGAAAGGCAGAGTTTTTCAGCTAGCACAGGGCATGGGGCCTGACAGCTTGAGGTGGAGCGGGACCTGTGGAGGAGGGGTCCATGTGCGGGCAACATGCCCGAACATGTCTACGGCCGGCCCTGTCTAAGTGGGAGCACCAGAAGAAGAGCATACACAGAAAAAGAAAGAGGAACCTCAAAAAGAAATAACAGAAGACAAGCTGGCACAGAAAAAGGAAGAGGGAGTCTGAAAAAGAGCACCAGAAGAAAGGCTGGGCACAGGGAGAAGGAGAGGATCCAGAATGAAGCACAAGAAGAAGTGGAGAGAGAAAGAAGGGATCCAGAAAGGGACACCAGAAGGAAAGTTGATGAGAAGAGAGAAAAAGGAGTCTTGGAATGAAGTACTAGAAGAAAGGCTGAGATGGAGATGGAGCTAGGTGATATGGAAGCCTAAGAAAGTGAGATCAACAAAGGACAGGCCAAGAAATCAACTGAAGAGGAAGAATCAACAGAACAGAGAGACCCAGATGAGCATGACTGGTTCGAAGTGAGGGAAAGATTGCCCAAGTTAAATTTAATTGCTAAAGTTAAGAGCATGATAAATAAGATCAACAAGGCCATAGCCTGCATAAAGGGACCATTTACTGGTATCACAGAATTAAAGAGGCTCTGTGCTCTCGACTATACTGTTTAATCTTTACATTTCTCCTATTCAAAGTATTTTTGAAAGTCTGGATGTTAAATTTTGAGTGTATGCGGATGACATACAGTTCATTGTTCCTATCTGAACATCATTGGATGATTCCTTAAAGTACCGTATGTAGAATTTTGCCTTAATTCAGTTAGGTTATACAACATGAAGAAGACAGAAATTTTGTATTTGTCTTCAAATCTTTCAAACCCTACAAGTTTGAATTTCACGACTGGATCTTTTTCCTTAGAGCTGAGTCACATGGTGAGAGATCTGGGAATATGGTTGGATACACAATTAAATTTGCAAGACGTGCTCCTTGGGTGAGCTCCTTGGGGAGAGTCCGGGGCGCCCCATCCATATAATGATCTCCTCTGTGTCTACTTCTATTACTACACACGCTACACTTTTTCCTTATCTGGTACCCCGGGGAAGTCCTTCCAGTAAGTCTACCATTTCTATCTTTTCTGTCCGACTATTCCTCACCTGTGCATTGTTTCTGGTAGCTGCTAGGCATCCTTCTAAGAGTCCTATGTCTGCCATCCCTGTTCACTGGACTTTGCGTCCTTCTCTCTGTTCCTCCTCAGTTCCTGGTAGCATATCCAGGGTTTCAGCTAATCTTATTTTCTGTGTCTTGCTATCTATTACTAGTACCAGCTGCTTTCCTTGTGCTTCCCCAGTCCAGCCTGGCCTGAATTTCGCTCTACTAAACTGTCGGTCTATACATTCCAAGGCAGAACTTGTGCACAACGTTCTTCAACAGTACTCCCTTAATGCCCTGTTTCTTATGGAAACCTGGCTACAGAACAGTGAAGACCCTCTCCTTAATCACTGTCTTCTTCCTGGCTGCTCAGCTCTCTCTGTGCCCCAACTAGGTTGGTCAGGGGAGAGGTTCTGTTCTCTACCACCCTTCCCTGTCACTGTGGGAGGTGTCATCCCCAGCCGTCCACTATCCAGAGGCATTGCTGCTGTGCTTAGACTCTACTACCCATTCCTCTCTATGCTCCTTCTTCTCTGCGTCATGATCTGTAGGACTCTTTTTACCTTACCTTTTCTGAGGTCTCCCTCGCCTATACACACCTGACAATCTTGGATGACTTCAACATCCATGTCAATTAGCCCTCCACGCCCAGAGACAAACTTTCCCTTTCATTCTTGTCTGATCTCTCCCTCTGCCAGCACATCCACATCTCTAACCATACAGCTGGGCACACTCTGGATCTTATCATAATGCCCTCTTCCTCCACTGCTCCTTCCAAGGTCTCAACCCTCCCCCTCCCTTGGATAGATCATTCCTGTGTGTTTTTCCCTCTCCCTTGTCTATCCAATCCAATGACTGAGTCACCTGCGCTTAGGCAGCCTCAGGTGCATTGCCACAGTCTCTTGGGTACCCTTCAGCAGTTTCCTGCTGCTGACTCATTATTCCTATCTGACTTTGCATCACTATCAACTGACATCCAGTTACAAAAATGGCACAGAACTCTGAGTACCCACCTTGCCTAGCGCCCCTTGAATCTTTCCAATCTCACCGACTGTACCAGCATCACTCATGGTTCAATACTGACCTTTCTCTACTTCATGCCTACCTCCACAGAGCCAAATATCTCTGGCGCTACAATTCCTCACCTGCCCCCCTATCATACTTCCATCACTGTCCTTGCCATTACAAGCAAGCTGTCCACGTGACCAAGAAATCCTACTACTCTGCTCTAATCTCATCTTCTACCAATTCCTCTAGGCAGCTCTACTCCATCTTTCACTCATACTCTCCTCCCCATTCCTCTCCACTCTTGTCTGCAAGTACAAGGTCTCCTGACCCTAGTCACCTAGCCACCTATTTCTCAGAAAAGATCTCCATGCTCCACTTCAGCTTTGTGGGCATCTCACAGCAATCATCTGAGCCCTTAATCTTGCCTACCAACACTACCCTTCCCTCATGTACATCTGGTCCTCATTTCAACCCATTACCTCATCTGCTCTGTCCAAATGGCTCCAATCTTCTCATAGAACCACATGTTCTACTGACCCCATCCCAACACAATAGTTCACTGAACAATCACTGGCACTACTTTCTTCATGCTCACCATCTTCAACTCTAGCCTCACTTCTGGGACATTTCCCTCCTTATGGAAGCATGCTATGTCCTGTCCTTATGGAAGCATGCAATGTCCTGGCAAACTGGCATCCTGTTTCTAATCTCTGTGTCTTATCCAAAATACTAGAAAAACTATTTTGCACAACTTTCTTCCCACCTTGATTCTATCTGTGCCTTGCACCAGACAGTCATATAAGCAACAATATCAAAAACATTCTTCTCTCACTACTTAATGAAGTCCACATTGCACATGATAGGGGGAATATCTCAACTGCAGTTTCTTTAGACCTCTCATCAGCTTTCGACCTAGTGGATCACTCTATCCTGCTCTCTTGTCTGCACGACTTTGGACTCCGGGACTCTGTACTTTTGTGGTTTCTATCTTTCCTAACCCTTAACTCCTTTGCTGTGAACTGTGGAACAGTCACCTCCCTGACTGTTCCTCTCATGTGTGGTGTCCCCAAGGATCTGTGTTGGCCCCCCTCCTCTTTAATATCTTCCTGGCCCCTCTTTCCCTGATAATCCAACAGTTTGGCATCTCTGCCTATTTCTATGCCAACGATATTATCTTTCTACATCACACTAGCTCTCACTCCCCTGATTTATCTCTCCTGAACTCCTGCCTATCAGATGTCTCTTCAGTGACATCCAGGTTCACAGGAATAACCCGGCCATGCCTCCACTATGTCCCGGTTCAAATTTGAATGTCCACAGTCCCGGCTTCTAAAATGCTTCTGGAGATGTCTACATGCTTTGGGAGTCTCTATGCCCATTTTCAGATGTCCAAAATACAAATAGGGCTTGTAAAATAACCCCCACAGTGAATTGCACTGAATATACATATAGAGAGGTCAGTATCACTCATTTCTTTCATCCATCAGCACAGTTAAACCCCTCATCGGTATCTGTTCCGTGTTCCCTGCTCCCATGCTACCTGTCAAGGCAGAGAACGCAAGCCTGTGTGGTTAGTTTCTGCTCTGTGTGTTAAATGTAGGGCAGATGCTGGGAGTCCCTTGCCTCTAACCACACAGACTTTGCACCTACTGTGCTGTTTTTGTGGCGTGAGTCCCACAATACATACAAAACCTTACCACACTTTAATAAAAGGACTCCTCAGATTGTAAGCCTTCTGGAAACAGGGAAATACAGACTGTACCTGAATGCACCTTGCTTTGAACTACAACCGGAATGGTGAGAATTAAATAAATAAAAATGTCCCCTCTCTTTGACTGACTATTAGGATTTTTGATATTCTGCACATATTCTTATCACGTATGATTCTTTCTTTGGTTGTGAGAGGTCCTGGGTTCAAATCCCAGAAGATCCCAGTGCCTTGTGAGGCACGTTTGTGGTGACAGAGACACCAAGGCAGTACTAGTTTAGCTTTGACTTGCCTCTGACTGTGAGAGCTAGTCCCTATGATTCTGCTAGCAAAATACCTGCCTTCCAATGTGAAGGTCAGTGGAACCTGCAAACAGTCTTAAGCAAAGGTAGACTTGTGCAAGGTCATCGAGAGGTAGGATGGGGAAATCAAACCTGGATGTCTACATTTCACAACTCAGTACTTTAACCACAGGGCTACACTACTCAGCCTAAAATATTTATGAAGTGATTCAAATGTCTTGTTTCAGTAAGCATATTTCCAAATTGGTTATGTGCTAAAGATTGCAATCTTGATGGAAGACTGAAAATGATTGCCTGAAGCTATTGACTCCTCTAGCCCTATGCTACTCCCTAGGAAATGGTTAGAACATTGGTTAATTAACATTCTCTCACAAATTGACATTGGGATGCAAAGCCTTTCACCTCTGCAGGCGTAGTTTTTCAAAAATGAGAAAAACAAATGTTTGAGTAAATGACTGAATTAAGTCCTTTATCTCAGCTATTTGCGCATATATTTAATATATATCATTTTAACTCAAAAAAATAGGTGCTTATGCAAATAAAATCACATACCTAGAGAAAACTAAGGGGTATGTTTACTAAACTGTCTTAATGTTACCGGCGCTAGTTGCAGCGTTAGTGTGAAGAATGCCATATAAGGTAGTGGGCGGTCCGGAGGGAAGTTTGCAAGGAATCGGTATCGTGCGATAGTGGGCGCCGTGGCACGTTAACGCGCGTTAACCCTAAGTTCATTCCAGTGCAGTGTTAGAAGCTATGAAGATGCAGCCCACTGGTTACTGCAATGACCATGGAGGCAGAGGTCATGGGTTTGATCCCACAGTGGTGTTATGTAAGAAGCCTGTCTGAAGCATTTCCTTCTAATTTAAATCAGTGCTGCCCGCAAAAACACCCTCACAGTGCCATAACCTAAGGCGCTCTATAAGGCACTCCATAGGGCACATTATAAATTGCCCTGTCTGCCAAGGCACCTTATAATGTGCCCTATAGGGCGCCTTATGAGGCACCTTAGGCTACGGCACTATGAGGGTGTTTCTGCTGGCAGCACTGATTTAAATTAAAAGGAAAAGCCTCAGACAGCCTTATTAAACAACACCACTGTGGGATCAAACCCATGACCTCTGCCTTCACAGTCATTGAAGTAACCAGCAGGCTACATCTCTACAGCATCTAACACACCGCTGGCTGGCTACAGAAAGACTGCAGGTCACCACACAAACTGTCTGCTGTGGTTACCAGGATAGGGTAAACCCACCCGTACTCATGATGCACTGCACATGCAGATCAGCAGCCTACATCTGCCCACAAGATGGGGTATGCAGCTCTATAGCACCCTGGCCTGGAAGGGGGAACTGACCGTGTGTTTCTGGCACAGAGTAGCTACAGACCGTCACATGGTGTGGTTCCTGTAGTCACCCTAAGGGTGAGGTGGGGCGCCCAGCACCAGGTCCACAGCATCTGGCTTGGCTGAGATAGGCTATTCTGCAGGTCCCCATCAGTGCCAGTGTGTGATAGGTAGTCCTTACAGACACACCTGTGTCCATCTGTATTTCCCAGTTACATCTAGCCCTTGTGGACTATGATGCACCCAGAATACTGCATATCCTGTGTGTTTGCTATGGTCATATGTTATAAGAGAAGGGTGGTGTTTGGACCCAAAAGCAGATTATGTAGCACCTCACAACCCACCCTTTGTGGGTCAGGGTGGTGGACAGGATCTCTCACCAACAGATCCACATTCTACATCTCTGCAATCGTGACAGTAGAGGGGACCATCAACCTCAGGAAATAGGCACCCTACAGGGCAATCAATGCAGATCTGTACGTATCACATAGGGCACTGGTAGACAGGCAGTAGGCCTGGAAAAAGCTCAGCTGCTTCCACCACTATCTGACATTCACCAGCAGAGAGTACAGTCAGTCTCCACTCGCTGCACCCTGCAAGGTGTTCCAGCCATACACATGCTAACTGCAGACAGTCTGCTAGATAGTACATAGTGCATGTTCCTGGAGGAACTGTGTACACCCAAAAATTGGATGTGAGCACACACACACCAAGCAGGTATGTCATTGGGCCCCAGAAAAGGGAACTCATAGATATCACTTGAGAGGAATACTGTATAGCACTATGCGGGAACCGAGCCATGCCATGGTCACTGCTCAGTAAGGGTGAGAGTGACCCCCCCAGCATGACATGCTGTGGCCACCCTTTCCATGCAGGTGGTGGTCGGGCACTACAATGTTCCAGCCATTGCCCTATGCACTGTGCAGATGCATCCTGCCCAGGACGCCCTGTCCGGGCCAAACCCACAGTACCTTGCTCCTCATTATACACATTGGCAGGCTAACACTGGAAACAGTGCAAGCATTGTGGGTTCAGTAAGGTGTAGGCAGCCACAACACACTGGATAGGCAAACACACACTCCCACACCTATTGCAGCATTGTGCAAATATAGAGGTGGTTGGCAGCCCTGGCTGCCACACCAGTCCTGGGCACAGTGCAGGCATTGCTATGGTACTCAATACTGTTAGGGTCACTCCCCGGGGTGGTAAACACTGTCAGAAACAAAAACTGAAACACACTCCACAGATAACAGAAATGTTGCTATGATGAATCTCTGTCAACAAATTGTGTTTAACTTAGGATTTGTTATCTGACATTAATCATAGCAACCTTTTGATATATGTGGAACGTGTTTCCAAGTTTAAGATGGCATTGCTACGAGTAAGGTATGCAGGTGCTAGTATTTGTAGATGCTGCTCCGCCCAGGGCCCAACAGCCTGACTCTCCATGAGCCGTTGGATAGTGGAGCCTGTGGGTGTGGGTGTTTGTGCCCATGTTGGCGACTGCTCTAGGGCAGAGGTTCCCAACTCCGGTCATGGTGGGCCAAACACAGTTCAGGTTTTAATGCTGTCCCTAATGAATATGCATGGTTACATTTGCATACAATGGGGGCGGTGCATACAAATGCATCACAAGCATATTTATTAGGGACAGCATGAAACCTGAATGGTGTTTGGCCCTCCAGGACTGCAGCTGGGAAACTTTGCTCTAGGGATTGCACATGTTTATGGTGTATGTGCTCTTTAGGGTAAAATATAGGCGTTTATGGCATGTTTATTTTATCTGCAGTACAGTTTCCATCTTTATTACCATGGTTTAGTACTGGGTAAAATATAGGGACATTGTCTGCAGGAGCCACAGCTGGGACTTGAACCTGTGACCTTCTGCCCCTGAATATGCTGGCTGTGTGTACTGCACCAAACTGTTGTCGGAGAGACAGATCATTCCCTGAGGATACCATGACTATTCGTCAGACAGACCTTGTCTGTTGCAGTGCACGGCACCCACCTAAACAGGGCTTGGCCTCGGTCTGCTGTGGGTAGATGCCACTGCCTCCTCCACCACCAGCACCCCTCTGTCACCATGCTGACATGCCCTTGTGCCAGTGGTGTTGGTAGTGCGCAGTCCCAGGCCATCCAGAATGCCGGTAGGTGGCTGCCAATGGTGCGTGATATGGGGTAGGGGTGCCTGCAAAGACATCCACGCGTCCCCCCGGCACTGCCTGCCAATGTTATGTGCCCTTTGGGGTACTTGCTGGGTACTGTCCCCTGGGACACTGTCGGACACACACTCATGGACATGTTTGCCCTTGGTCAGTTGCTGTCTTGCTGGTTTTACGTTTCTACATTCCTATGTGCCACCTAGGCATCTGCCTAGTCCACCTGTGCCCCAGCTGCCCCACTGCATGTCCCACCTGCAGTCCCCTGTACCCCATTTGCAGCCTCACCATAGTGCCCTTTCGTATGTGGGTACTATGCTGTTGCTGCCCTTGTATCACTACTATCACTTTTCTTGGTCTCCCTGCCTTTGCTGTATATTGCTGACTGAAATGTTTTTTCTCGCCTTCAAATGTGCCTCTAACGTGAGGTTTTCACTGGCATTAATTTTCAGATCCTGATTTCACAGCGTTAGTGTACCTGGAGCCTCTCCCCACCCATTCTCTTCCCATTGACCCCTTCTCTCCGCCCTCTCAAGCGACTTACTCCACCCTCTGTGTGCCTTAACATTGCTGGAGGCTGTCATAGAGCAGAAGCTAATGAAAGTGAAGACTTAGAAAAAAACGCTGTCTTTCACAAAACAAATGATGTGCAGAAGATGCAATTGCCCTGCAGCGTAGCTAGAGGAAGCAGGCAAAAACTTACAGAGGCTGAGTTAACACACCCGGCTGATGATTCTGCAGAGGTTAATCAGCTGCACCTGAAAAGTAGCCCAGGGAACTCAAATGTGGAATGCCTTTATAAGCAGAAAGCTAGTGCAGGAGAAGGGAGAAGGAGGAGAAGGGGAGCTGAGACAGCCAGGAACAGCAGCCCAGCCAGGTCAAGCAGTGCAGCCAAGACGAGCAGCACGACAAGGACAGCAGGAGCTGGAAGAGGAGCAGAAAGAGCCAGAGAGAAAGACGGGCCGTGGAGAGTCAGTCCGGAGAGAGACTTGGCAGCAAGAGACCTTAGAGGTAAAGAGCTCAGAAGGAGAGAGCCATACCTGGGGAGAGGCCTAAGCTCACCAGAAGATTCTGAAACAGGATTGAAAGGCTCCAGAAGGAAAGGTACTGATAGCAGAGTTACCTATACCAGGAAGCAAGGAAGTCTGGATTCCTCACCAGGTTTTTCTAGGCTACAGAAAGCTCAAGCAGTGCCCAGAAGCTTCCAAGAGAAAGTCTGCCAAAGAGACTGTGTCCTGAGAGAAGTGCCTGAGAAGGAAAACTCCAGTTATACCAGCTGCAGGAAGCCAAGGTATGGTGACACTTTATTCATAAAGAGAAGCTCAGCTCCTAGAAGCTCTTGTAAAGCAGATATCCAGTTTGAAACGAAAAGAAGCAGGCCAGAGTTTTATAAGCCAGGACAGAAGGGCATAGGAACAAGCCATGCTTATTGGAGAGCCTTAGAACAGCCTTACTGGAAACAAGGGAACAGAAACAGTGATTGGCAAACTATAGTGGCCAGGGAAAGCTCCAACTCTGAGGGAGATAACAAGGACTCAGAGCCCATGCAGATGGAGTTTGAGGATCCTATTCCCTTATCTCAAGATGAATTAATGGATTGTTCCATTTGTATTGCGAGCAGTTTTGAATCACTCCCTGAACTGTGAGTTATACAGACATTGCTTTGAGAATACTCATGTTTGTGCTGAATGAAAGAGAAATGTTCACTCCTGTGTTTTGCTCTAAAGTTGAAAGAATCCTTGGCTAAATCCTACAAGCAACTGTGAAGTTTGTAACAGTTTACCTCTTTATTTATGTTGTGGTGGAAGCCTGAAAAGAAGGAAATTCTGTATTTCTGTGTCCCATTGAACCTTTTGCGTTAAAAGGGAAATAAAAGCCTTATTTACCCTCTACTTGGCATACACAATTTATTCACATAAGGAGCAGGACTACAAAGACCAAGATACCCTTTGCCTTAAAAGAGCCCTCTACTCCCAGAAAATAATAATATGCTCAACCTACCCTTACAGCCACTGGCCACCAGGGGGTGTTGATGACATAAATGGTGCAGTTTTAAGGATTTGGGCCTAAGAATTACAGGAAGAAAACCCAGAGTGGAAGGAAAACCCGGAGTGGAAGAAACACGGAGTGGAAGGCCGTGGTGTTGCTAGCAGCAGTAGCAGAGTGCTACAAGACGGAGCAGCCGCATCTTCTTTTTCTCAAAGATGGACTCAACACCTGCATCAGGTAAAATGTAGATAGACATGACTGGTGCTGGATGTGGGTGTGAGGTTTAAAAAAAAAAAGAGGAAAAGAAAAGGAGAGGGAACTGATTTGGTTATCCGGCCACACTTGGTTTTCTCTCTGATTTATTTTTCAGGAATACCATCGCCATGGAACAAAAGGAGATGTTTTTGTGGATGGCCATGCAGTTTGACAAACAGAGAGAACTGGCTTGCCAAACACAGCAGCAAGCAGTATTGGCCATGCAAGAGCAACAGAAGCCCATGTTGCAGATGATGGAGGCGTGGTTAGCCCATCAGCAAAAGTCGCAGGAAGCAGCAACTAGTCGTCAAGGACAGAATTCGGGACTGGGTAGCTGTCCGGTAGGACAATGGTCATATGACGCTTTAACTTTGGGGAAGTTAAGTGCCACAGATGATATCGATGACTTCCTGGACTCATTCGATAGAATTTCACATTCGGCGGGCTGGCCAGAAGAACAGTGGGCAATTTGCCTGGCAGCTTCTCTCACAGGGAAAGCGCTGTCAGCTTACAGGGCGATGCCCACGGCATTAGCAAATGATTACACCGAGGTAACTAAGGCCATCAGGGATCGCCTGGGTCTGACTCCTCTAGTGTATAATCGCATGCTAAGAGCCACTCACCTTAAAATAGGCGAGATACCAAAAGCTCTAGGACATAGGCTAAGAAGCTTAGCAGTGAAATGGCTAAGACCGGAAGAGAAAACTGTGGACACTTTAATGGATGTAATAGTGTTAGAACAGTTTATGTCTGCGGTACCTAGAAACGTGGAGAGCTTCCTTATCCTGCAGAACTGTCAAACCACCGCCGAAGCCATTATGCTAACAGAGCGATATTTGGAAGCGGAATTGGCCACCCAGCAAAGTGAGGCAATTCCAAAGACGGCAGCGGGTGCAATAAAGCAGTTATCAGGAAGTCTCTCACGTTATAAAACTAGAGATACGACAAATGTTAGCCCTCTCTTAAGGAATCACTCTAAGAGATGTTTTGCATGTGGGAAACTGGGTCACGTAAAGAGAGTGTCAAACACGTGCTGCTCTCATAGGTGAGAACTTGAAAGTGTCACGTGAAAGGTTTGTGTTAGAGGTAACGGTACAAGGGGTTACTGCCAAAGCTCTTCTTGACTCTGGCGCGGATCAGACCATGATCTCTCGCAAACTCTGGTCTGTGATTAAGGAGCAAGCTGAATCCGCGCCAGATCAAGCAGAAGGGAAGGTAAAGATAAAATGTATTCATGGAGCTGCAACATTTTACCCAGTGTATAACCTGGATGTGAGAGGTTTGGGAAATGAGAAAGAAATGTTGATTGCAGTAGTACCCAAATTACCCCAAGAGTTGGTGTTGGGCCAAGACTGGCCCCAATTTAGAAGAGGTTTAGAAAAAGGCTTATCACCCCGGAAGGTTTTTGTATCTGCATGCACTCCCTCCAAGATAACGGTAGTTCCCAGTCCCCTTTTGGGGAAAACTAAAAAGCCTGAATGGAAAATACAGGAGGAGCCTATTAAGAAATTCGTATTGAAGTTTTGCAAAACTTCTAGACAAGCTCGAAGTCCGCGACGAGCATCGGCCCAGGCCACTGGGTATGACTTATATAGTGCAGTAAACCAAGTTGTTCCCAAGCACGGCAGAGCCTTGATTGACACTGGTATCCAAATAGAATTGCCACAAGGGTGCTATGGTCGCGTTGCGCCTCGATCTGGCCTAGCCTCAAACATTTCATTGATGTAGGCGCTAGAGTATTAGATCCAGATTATAGGGGCATCCTTAAAGTCCTTCTATTTAATTTCGCAGGGGAAGATTTTGATGTAAAAATAGGGGATCGCATTGCTCAGCTAATATGCAAATGGGTTGGTTTCCCAATCCTGGAGGAGGTTGCTATGGTGACCCCCACGAGCCGAGGGACCAGAGGGTTCGGCTCTATGGGACACAACGATATGGAAGGTTTTATAGCGGTGGGTAAAGAACAGCCGGACGAAGATCTGGGCACACTTTTGGATGACTGCAAAACCAGTCCTAAGCCATGGGTCAGTGATGAACTCTCTATAACACAGAGGCAAGAATTAGCCAGAGTGTTGGAAGAATTCAAGGATGTGTTGATGCCTATTCCAGGGGAGACAGGATTGGTCGCCCATGAGATAAATACAACCCCGGGAAAAATCATCAGACAGAGACCCTATCGTTTGCCTGAGGCAAAAAGGCAGGAGGTGATAACCCAGGTACAAGAGATGTTACAAATGCGCATTATCGAGGAATCACAAAGTCCTTGGTGTAGTCCGATTGCCTTGGTAACCAAACCGGATGGTACCATGAGATTTTGTATCAATTTTCGCCAAGTCAATGAAGTGTCCACCTTTGATGCATATCCAATGCCCCGCATTGAAGAACTTCTGGACAGATTAGGTCAAGCAAAGTTCCTCACCACCCTGGATATGACCAAAGGGTACGGGCAGGTGCCCCTGACAAGAGAAGCATGCCCCAAAACAGCTTTCAGTACTCCACTCGGGCTGTTTCAGTTCAGGAGAATGCCCTTCGGGTTGCACAGAGCGGCCGCAACCTGCCAGCGGCTAATGGACATAGTTTTGCGTCCCCATCAAGACTATGCCACAGCCTATATGGACGACGTAATCATTCACAGCATTACCTGGGACCAACACTTGCTCCAGGTAAAGGCAGTATTAAGAGCGATGAGACAGGCGGGTTTAACCCTAAATCGCGAAAAATGTATGTTTGGGGCCCAAGAGGTCAAATATTTAGGCCACCTTGAAGGCCGGGGTACGGTCCGCCCCTTATTAAACAAGGTAGAGAGCGTTAGGACCTTTCCCGTTCCCCAAAACAAAAAGCAGTTACGAAGCTTTCTTGGACTTATCGGGTATTACAGACGCTTTATCCCCCACTTTGCAGAGGAAAGTGTGCTGTTTACCGATATGTTAAAAAAAAATGCCCCGAATACGCTACAGTGGTCCTCAAAGGCCAATGAAGCCTTTAAGAAATTGAAAGAGAAGTTGTGCAAAGCACCGATATTGCGAGGGATGGATTTTCGCCAACCATTTTTGCTTCAGACTGATGCTTCCGAAACCGGCTTGGGTGCCGTCCTCTCCCAGATGCAGGAGGGTGCTGAGCATCCCCTTATGTTCCTGAGCAGGAAGTTATCTCAAGCCAAGAAAAAGTACTCAACAATTGAAAGAGAATGCTTGGCGATTAAATGGGCAGTGAAGGCCCTGAAATTCTATCTAACTGAGAGAAAATTTGTTCTCATCACCGATCATGCCCCACTTAAATGGTTAAGCCACATGAGGAATAATAATAGTCGCCTAACCAGATGGTATATGGCATTGCAGCCATATGAATATAAGGTAGAGCATAGAGCAGGGAAGCTGCATTATAATGCAGATGCAATGTCACGAATTACGTGCTGTAGAGAAGATGAAGACTCAGCCCGTAATATTTTAAGAAGGGGGATGTGTCATAGAGCGGAAGCTAATGAAAGTGAAGACTTAGAAAAAAACGCTGTCTTTCACAAAACAAATGATGTGCAGAAGATGCAATTGCCCTGCAGTGCAGCTAGAGGGAGCAGGCGAAAACTTACAGAGGCTGAGTTAACACACCCGGCTGATGATTCTGCAGAAGTTAATCAGCTGCACCTGAAAAGTAGCCCGGGGAAGTCAAACGTGGAATGCCTTTATAAGCAGAAAGCTAGTGCAGGAGAAGGGAGAAGGAGGAGAAGGGGAGCTGAGACAGCCAGGAACAGCAGCCCAGCCAGGTCAAGCAGTGCAGCCAGGACGAGCAGCACGACAAGGACAGCAGGAGCTGGAAGAGGAGCAGAAAGAGCCAGAGAGAAAGACAGGCCATGGAGAGTCAGTCCAGAGAGAGACTTGGCAGCAAGAGACCTCAGAGGTAAAGAGCTCAGAAGGAGAGAGCCATACCTGGGGAGAGGCCTACACTCACCAGAAGACTCTGAAACAGGATTGAAAGGCACCAGAAGGAAAGGTACTGATAGCAGAGTTACCTATACCAGGAAGCAAGGAAGTCTGGATTCCTCACCAGGTTTTCCTAGGCTACAGAAAGCTCAAGCAGTGCCCAGAAGCTTCCAAGAGAAAGTCTGCCAAAGAGACTGTGTCCTGAGAGAAGTGCCTGAGAAGGAAAACTCCAGTTATACCAGCTACAGGAAGCCAAGGTATGGTGACACTTTATTTATAAAGAGAAGCTCAGCTCCTAGAAGCTCTTGTAAAGCAGATATCCAGTTTGAAAGGAAAAGAAGCAGGCCAGAGTTTTATAAGCCAGGACAGAAGGGCATAGGAACAAGCCATGCTTATTGGAGAGCCTTAGAACAGACTTACTGGAAACAAGGGAACAGAAACAGTGACTGGCAAACTATAGTGGCCAGGGAAAGCTCCAACTCTGAGGGAGATAACAAGGACTCAGAGCCCATGCAGATAGAGTTTGAGGTTCCTATTCCCTTATCTCAAGACGAATTAATGGATTGCTCCATTTGTATTGCGAGCAGTTTTGAATCATTTCCTGAACTGTGAGTTATACAGACATTGCTTTGAGAATACTCATGTTTGTGCTGAATGAAAGAGGAATGTTCACTCCTGTGTTTTGCTCTAAAGTTTGAAAGAATCCTTGGTTAAATCCTACAAGCAACTGTGAAGTTTGTAACAGTTTACCTCTTTATTTATGTTGTGGTGGAAGCCTGAAAAGAAGGAAATTCTGTATTTCTGTGTTCCATTGAACCTTTTGCGTTAAAAGGGAAATAAAAGCCTTATTTACCATCTACTTGGCATACACAATTTATTCACATAAGGAGCAGGACTACAAAGACCAAGATACCCTTGGCCTTAAAAGAGCCCTCTACTCCCAGAAAATAATAATATGCTCAACCTACCCTTACAGCCACTGGCCACCAGGGGGGGTTGATGACAAGACGTTATCGTGCGATAAGTGATGTTATCGTGTGGTACTGTTACATTATCGCATGATAATGTCATTTATCGCACTATAACGTCGCCACTGCGACGTTAGCACTCTTTAGTAAGCATATCCCTAAGTATTTCTTGCCTCCAAATAATAAATATCTGAGTATATTTAGGTTTCATAGACTTTTAACATAACTCCTCTCAATGTCTCTTTTCCAAACTGAAGAGGGTAGCCTGTATGGCCTTTCTTCATAGGGAGGCCATTCCAACTCCTTTATTATTTTGGTTGACCTTCTCTGTACCTTTTCTAGTTCCATAATATATTTTTTGAGATGGGGCAACAAGAACTGCACATAGAATTCAAGGTATGATTGCACCATGGATCAATACTCACTGGAGGTTTTCTCAGGTAATGTGTTTCCATAAAAGAGCCAGCAGTTCAATGTAACTGATCTGAGTGAGTTCTTCATCACCCATCTCTTCAGTCTATACTTAACCATGAAATCTGTGATCCAATTGGACCACTTGTATGCATTCACAAAAAAAGCCAGCTCAGCAAGAAACATGTGGAAGATGTCCTGAGAAACCCCCAAACCTCCTCACGACTACCATACATTCCACTATAAGATTCTTGGAGTCTATAGAATGTTGCCCATCCCTCTCCAGAGGGATTATCAACAGAGCCTGCAGCCAGGAGTCCAGGGCTGGGAGGGCGTGACTTACAGGAAGAAGTTAAAAATCCAACAGGCTGCAGGAGGAAAGAGACCTGTGGAACCAGGAGTTCTTTCAAGGCAAGCCATCCAAAGGTAGAAACTTTAATTGGTCTGGAGGAAGGGCTGGGAAACCAACTTTGTGAAGGTTTGACAAACCGGGTCTGAATAAAAACACATTGGGCTGATTCTATTCATGATGTAGATCTCCTTTGTACGTCCGGGTGAGCCCGGACGTACAAAGGAGATTGCGATTCTGATCCCGTGGGGCACGTCCTGCCCCGCGTGATCAGAATCGCGAATAGCACTGTATGTGCAGGCTGGAACTGTGATTCAGTTCTGGCCTGCACATACAGCACTTTCCCAGCTAACTCAGCCAGGGCTTTTAAATGGAGCTGCGACACCATGGCATCCCATTGCCATGGCACCGCGGCTCCATTTAAAAAACCATGATGCCTGACGCTGCCCCAAAAAGTTAATTCCCCACAGCCCGACCCGAGATCCAGCCTCCTAAGGCCAGGATCAGGCTGCGAGGGATTAACTTTGCCCCCCCCCTCCCATCCCCTTCCACGCCCTGAATTAAAAAAAAAAAGAAACCTCCCTGGCCACTTCGCCGGCCCTGAACATGCAGGTCCGACATTAGAATTGGCCCTGTACATCCAAGGCCAGCAACCGCCCACAGCCTACCCACTCTCCACCCCCAGGCTGCCTCTTCCCCGCCCCCGATTAACTTCTCCGCACAACCAGTGGGGAAATTATTCAGGGGCCTGCAGCTGCATGAATAGCAGGGATGGACACCCCGTTGGGACGTCCATCCCCACTGAACTGCTGTCTGTTTGGTGTTTTAACAGAAAGACCATCACCCTCTCACAGTCTCATATATACGTCCTCCAGCTGAAGATGAAAAAGATTGTTAGCTTCCAGGCTATCAAGTTCCAAATGACTTCAGGTATGCTAGCACAGGATATCCCTTCAATTCCCAATATGGAGTTATTCTCTTAAATAGGGATCACTGGCAATGAAAATGAGTTAGCACCCTCACTGCAGATTCCCAGCATATGCAAATGTCTTACTCTAATGTTTAACTGTATACACAAGAGTACAAACTCTCAAGAATTCAATTGCCAGCAGACATTTGAAGAGATAAAACTCAATTATGTCCATCATAATGGTGTTATCAAACTAGATACAAGGGGGTTCATTTTAGAAGCCCTATTTCTGCTTTAGACATCTGAAAATGGGCATAGAGACGTCCAAAACACAGAGACGTCTCTAGATCCATTTTAGAAGCTAGTTCTAGGGATGCTCAAGTTTGAATGGGGGTGTGGTGGAAGTGTTGCCGGGGTGTTCCCAGAAACCTTGGTGTCCCTGCCTGATTTCAGAAACATCTAGTGTTGTATCTAAGTTAAGACACGCTGTGGACACAAAGGGACATCTGAAAATATTTGTTTTGGCTGAAAAACATCCAGAGGGTGTAGAGAAGATGCCCCTGCAGACCTCCATATTGGGCACATCCATGTTTGTGAAATCATGTCTGCAGCTGGATGTGGCTGCATTTTTTTCTGACTTTCTTGGTTAGATGTCCCAGATTGCACTTCTAATATTCTCCTCTACACCTCCTGTCTTTCAAGTAGTTGTAATGTAATGTAATGTCAGTTTACTCACATCTTTTTGCAGGCAAAGCCTAGATCCAACATGCATTACAAAAGATCTAGATATGCATATATAATAATAAATCATCAGATGCTACATGCAAATATATGCAGTGCATAAACAAAAAAATCTCTTCATAGGGAGGAAGTGACATCACAGAGCCACATGGATAGCTAGAAGGAGAGCTCCTATGACTGTCTCTCCAAAAGTGGTGAATAAATAATGTATATCTGCATGGTCCTCTCCCCTACCTGCTGGGAAGTGCAATGGTAACTGATGGAGAGTTGGTGATGGCAACGATGAGGCGGAAAACCGCTGATTTGAAGGAATTCATGTACCACAAGCCTAAGCAGTCTGACAAAGATGGTGGTAAGATGGCAGACAGTTGCCCTCACATGAATGACAACATAGAGAGTGAGTCGGATGGCGAGAAAGTGGCAGGTGCAGATGTCCTTGGGAGAATAATACGTGCTGAGGTGCAAAAGTAGTTTGCAGAGGTGAGGAGAGATATTGCTGCCATTAAAGATGCATGTGCTGCATTAGCCAGGTTTGGTGCATCCATGGCTAGGGACATGACATTATATGCGAATACAGGCATGGAACTACGTTCAATGCTCACTACTAAGAACTGTGTAGGGGGACACTGTATTTGTGTATATCACAAACATAGCCCACTGTGGGCCAGCATGCACTTGCAGCCTGTCTCTGCCCTACTTTCCACTGTTCCTCGCATCGCATGAGCTGTCCCCAAGTCCAAGATAAAAGGTATATAACGAGGAGCAGAGGATTTGGGGTATTTCCTAAAAGAGAGTGGTTTGCACAGGGTGTATATGTGTAGAAGGGCAGGTCAATGGCTGAGCCATCTTAGCATGGGTCTGCCATGGGTATGGCCTGGGTGAACACATCTGTTCATGCTGAGAGGCCACTCTCATTCTGACCATGTCACGGCTATGTATTCACATAGTGCTATAGAGGGTCAAGCTGTAGTGATATGTGGACTGTTCTTTTATTGCAATCTATTCACTATACAGAACTGCAGTTTGTACAAAGCTAATGTGCTCATGATGGCTATGGGCACAGATAGTATATGAGTGGCTGACACAGACTGGTGTTGCCCAACATATGCAGGCTGCCTGAGATTGATCTGGTTGATTGGAATTCCCAGAAGGTGAGGCTAACAGCTGTTCTTGGGCTGCTGGTAACTATGATCTTGGCAGACCCTTCTGCTTGGTGTCAGCACCCCTCCTGCCTAGACAACACTCACTGCATTTGGGTTCAACAGTTGCTGCAATCTTAGGAGCTGACATGAGATGTTATAGGAGAGTTCCTGACCAACAGGAGCAGGACACAAGGACCAGATAAAACAGGCCACTCCGGCATGCTACAATTACACAGAATACCAAGTGCTAGTACCACACACTATAGACAATACCTGTAGCACACTGGCAGTGATAAAGATCTGTCTCCACAACCTGGAGAGTCCATCTATTGCAGGACTTGCTGTAGGGTCCAGGTGATGTGCGCCCTTCCTCACAATCAGGATGACTGCAGAAACAGGTAATTTGCACATATTGCAGCAGTCATGTGCAGGAAGCACACATTGTCCCTGTATAGTACAATGCTAATGTGATGGATCGCTGTGTTCTCCATATAGCCATCAGTTGCATATATGTGCTCAGATTGTGCGGTGCATCATGGATAATGGAGGGGCTAGCTGATACCGGCACCCACTACTACTACTACTACTACTACTACCGAACATTTGCATAGCGCTACAAGACATATGCAGAGCTGCACAAACACATATAAAAGACGGTCCCTGCTCATCAGAGCTTAGAGTCTAGTCAAGACAGACAACATAGTTGCTGTAGATATGGGATACATCTAGGGGGAATGGTAAGGAAACACAAAGGAGATCAGTTGAGTCAAGATTCAAAAGCGGCAGTGAAGATGTGAGTTTTCAGTCTGGATTTGAAAAGGGCCAGGGAAGGCACCTGATGTACAAACTCAAGTATTTTGTTCCAGGCATAAGGGGCAGTAAGGTGAAAGGAGCAAAGTCTGGAACTAGCAAGAGAAGGGCACAGATAGAAGCGATTTGCAAGAAGAGTGGAGTTCCCGAGGAGGGCTGTAGCAAGAGATAAGAGAGGAAAGGTAGCGAGGTTCTGCACTTATAGGTCAGCAGTAGAAGTTTGAACTGGATGCAGAAACGGATAGGGAGCCAATGAAGTGGCTTAGGAAGAGGGATAATATGAACATGATGAGGCTGGCGGAAGATTAGCCGTGCAGCAGAGTGCTGAACAGACTGAAGAAGAGAAAAATGATTCAGAGGGAGACCAGCAAGGAGCAGGTTACAATAGACGTGAGGTGACTAAGGAGTGGATAAATGTCTTAGTAGTGTGTTCAGAAAGAAATGGGTGAATTTTGTTGATGTTATAAAGAAAAACAACCTACTTCCACAAAACTCCACTGTCCTCTAACACCAATATGGTACACAAAGAAGAGGTCCCAATATATCAATTTTCAAAGGACATAAAATTAAAGTAACAATGCACTCAAGAAATGTTACATTTTCATACTAGGAGTTCAAGCCATAAAGAGTATTAGATGCATTTAAAATAAGAGAAACACTTAGCTCCATGGAGTCCATGCCAATATGTGATAGAGCTAAGTCTTTCTCTTATTTTAAATGCATCTAAAAAATTTGAACACTGATTGGGTAGCCTATAAATGGCAAATTAGGTTGTATGCAGGCACGAGTTAGCGGTGAAATATACACGCTAAAGCCACATACCCTGTGCTGAGGCTCCCTTTACTCTCTATGGCTTGAACTCCTAGTATGAAAATGTAACATTTCTTGAGTGCATTGTTACTTTAATTGCATGTTCTTTGAGAAATTATATATTTTAGCCCTATTTTCTTTGTTTACCATAGAGAAAAAAACAGTAAGTTTTAGCTATCAGTTGGATGTGTGGAGAAGGAGAGAGGAGTCAAAAATGAACCCAAGGTTGCAAGCAGAGGAGAAAGGGAGGAGAGGAAAAATAAGAAGCTCATTTTTGGCAATGCTCAGTTTCAAGTGGCGGTGAGACATCCAAGCAGCAATATCAGAAAGGCCGGCAGAGATCCTGGCCTGGTCTGCCAGTGAGATTTCAGGTGTAGAGAGGTAGATCTGGGAGTCAGGGCCTTTTATTGCAGCAATAGCAGTGACTGTGATCACTGGAACATTGCCCAGTACTTGCTTGTCTTTTATGATGGTGGGAGACGTGTGCATTGCCCCTCCAAGGAGGGGAGGATGGTCAGTGATGGGCAGCAGGGGTCATGAATGTGGTTTGAGGTAGGTGTACATATGTGTAGGCGTACCTATCTTGCCGTGTACAGCAGGTGACAAAGGACTGCACACCCTGCACATGTGCTGCCTCAGGGGTTAGTGCCACACTGCGTCACAGTGGACCTCTGCATGCGACTGTTGTTTGGCGTTGGAGGTACAGTGGAGGGAAGGGCATCTTGACCTCATATGTGACTTGGTCTTTGGATAAGGGATGTGTTCTGCAGCTATGTGTCTGTTATGCAGCTAGTGTACTGAGTGTGCTGTGCAGTGTGTACTGCATGTGTGTCTCTGTAGGCAGGCCCTAGGTGTGGGGTACCACTGTCTCAGACTGTGCCAGCCATCTTGTTTCATGTCTTGGATTTCAACCATTGCAGGCAGGGACCTGCAGTCTCTTTGATTCTAGACAGTGCTATGGAGAAGCCTGTGGAGGAGTAGCCTAATGGTTAGAGCACTGGCTCAGTAAACATCATATCAGGGGTTTGACTTGTTCTCTCTGTGGCTGTGGGAAACCTGCTGTCAGCAGCAGTCCAGGGTCTGCTTTGACTAGAGGACATCTATTCTTATACTTTTGTGTGTGTTACGATAGCACATTGGGTCTGCAAGCATGCACATTGTAATCATGCCCATCTGACAGCATGACTTTATTGGCTCTGCTGTAGTCCATTGCAAATGGTCAAACATGTTCACCCTATAGATATATGACACATGAGTTGTACATGATTGCAATATATCATCATAACTGTGGTGGAATATCTTTGGCTCTATCACATGTGTGCAGTACATGCAGGCACATCCTACTCCTGGGATGGACACCTGCAGTGATCATCATACATCCCTACTTGCTCCATATGGCCAATATGAAAGACACTTGTCCTGTTGTTATATGCACATATCAGGGGGATTGTATGGTGGTTAAAAAAGCAGAAATAGCTGTCATACCCAAATAACTGGTAATGGGACTTCCCCATGGCACAGCTACAATTTTTTTACACACACTACAACTGCACTTGTGCGGTCACATCACATACATCGGGGCAGCAAGGCCATACTGCACTCTCATCTACAGTACTGTTATCCATCCTTCAGCCCATCCATCAGCATGTACCAATTGTGTTCTCCTGCCAGCTGCTCCACCATGGCCCACACAGGAATAGTTTCATCATTTGGATGTATCACTCACACCTCTTCTGTGATCTGTATGTCACCACTCCTGCTGGGTCATCATTTTGATGCCCACAGGGGACACTTCTTCCCAATTCTATCCACACACAGACAGTACAGCATATTACATGGGTACCCCTCACTGATACAGTACAGCTGCCTCCCACATGCTCATCCCACTTATTGACTAGCACATAGGATACATTTATTTATTTATTTATCTAACATCTTTTCTATACCATCTTTCTACAAGTCAAGACGGTTTACAAGGAACAAAGTGATTATAACATTAAACAAGAGTAAACCAATATGCATGTTACATTTAACATTAATATATAGGTAGGGGTTTAGGGGTTCAGGGAGTAACTAATGTTAGGGTGAGGAGTTCAATAGAGTGTCAAAAACGTTAACTATGTACAGTGTTGAATTGAGGTTTTTGGATTTAGTTTTGTATTAGGCTGTGTCTAGTGAGGGTCAGCTCCGTAGTATTCTTGGAGTAGCTGTATTTTCAGCCTCTTGGAGAATTCTCCCATGGAATCAATGGATCTTAATTGAGATAGTAGAGTATTCCAAATTGTTGGAGCATATAGGGAGAATGCCTTATTGTTTGCCTTTTGACTTCTTGTGTGCTTATCTGCTGGTATGTATGGTTGATTGTATTTTATCATCTAGACCTGTTGTTGGTGGGCTTTCTTATTAGAGACATGAGAGCATCAGCAGATAGGTTATTCATGGTCTTGTAGGTGTTGAGGATTACTTTGTATTTGATTCTATATGTGATTGGTAACCAGTGAACATGTTTGAGGATTGGGGTGATGTGGATACATATGATATGACTGGTCCATCAGCTCTTACCTTTCCTTCTATCCATCACCTAAAATGTGACTTTCACAGGGGCTCCCTTATCTTGCATTAAGGTGAATGTCATTTTTGGGCATTAAGCTGCACACTTGGCACCTTAATGCTTGATGTCCTGTTAGCGCCCGATAGTTGGAGCCAAGTGCTCTTACCACCAGAACACCTACTGCCCGCCCCATCCTTTACTGCATGATGACACTCTTACTGCTGCCATTACCACTTGCTAACTGATGCGCCACACCTTCTTTTTGACTGCAGCAGCATGCATGCATGTGTGTTGCCATTGTCACAGTGGAGTCATATCAGACATCACAGATGTACAATCTAGGCAGCGGCTTTGTCAGCCTTGTGGACCAGCCAGCCCCACTGCATCACCCATGTTTTACCTCCTTTGCCAATTTGGCATCAACATCAACAACATAGTGCCTTTTTTTTAATAAGGCACCATGCTGTTGCTGCCAATAGAGCATTACTATCACAAATTTGGAAACTCAGGTGGGTAGAGCACATTGCATACATTTAAATAGACTCTCTTCCCTCAGAAAATACACACGCACATCTGCACATCCTTATGCATATTTTACAAGAGGATATACATTTGACAGAGCCTTTTATAAAATACAGTGGGAACTGAGCACATCTTGAACTGGATGTCCTAATTCCTCCCTCCATATCCTATCAAAATAGGTCTTTATATGCACTTTTTTAAAACACCACAGTCTTTGAATATTGCCCCCTAATTATTTAGCAGATAAGAGTTCCATGAACATATGGGCACAGTAGGATGGTAATTTTATAACAGGATGCCTCAAATAAGCAGGTACCTATTTGAAGTTTAATTAATGGGGGATTTTAGAAAGGGCATCCACGTGCAATTTGGGATGTCTAAGCCAGAACATCTTCAAAAAAAAAGCAGGCACGTCAGGTGCAGACACGATTTCACAAATGTGGACATACCGGCTATGGACATCTGCAGGAGTATATCTACATACAGTTATGGTCAACATTATTGGCACCCTTGCAGTTCAACCCCTTAATATCCAATATCTCCTAAAAAAAAAAAGTAGACAATGAAATGGCTTTGGACTATATATGCACACATATTTGACACATAAAAAATCAACACCTGGTCATCATTTCACCACATAAACCTCAAACAATAAAAAATACTATCTTGAACATCAGCTGGCTCAAGGCAATAAAAGAAGAGTTTTCACCTGTTATCCTCGAAATAGTCAATTGGTCACTTCATACAGGGCAAATGCCTTCTGCCCTAAAACAAGCAATCATACGTCCCATCCTAAAATCCAACATAACTGACAAAACCCTCCCAAACTCATACCGGCCCATCACCAGCCTACCATTTCTGGCAAAAATTATAGAAAAAAACAGTGCAAATCCAATTACAAGACTTCATTGATTTGAATGCTCCACTCAATGATTAGCAGCATGATTTTAGACCTTTTCACAGTGTAGAATCCTTAATAGTCACCCTTATGGACAAACTCCACCATGGACTAAATAACACCAAACAAGCATTCTTACTCGTCTTTCTCAACATAACGGCCACCTTCGACAGCATCATCCACAACATATTGATCACAAGACTACAACAACTTGGCCTTCAAGGCACAGTCCTAGAATGGTTTAAATCATATCTTACTGACCATATCCTACAGGTCCAAATAGGCACAGCATCCTCCTCAACTTTCAAACAGGGTCAAGGTGTTCCCCAAGGCTCCTCCCTATCCTCACGTCTATTCAATTTTACATGCAACCAATATGCCATATTTTAAAAAAATCACAACGTCCACTATCATCTCTATGTGGATGATATTATATTGTATCATCCAGAAGACATCAACAACCCTATCTGTCCACAAATCCAATACTACCTCATTGACATATCTGACTGGCTCAACACACACAACTTAAAAATTAACATGAAGAAAACAGATGTGTTATTCATCACCTGGAATCAAAACTACTTGTCTTTATAAAATAAGCTTAACGTAGGTACCTTAAAACATGCTTTAACTAGGTGTACCCTTATAAAGTAACTCTCCATGGGGACAATTCCCATGCAAATACCATAGGTACTTTTTATTTATTATTTTATTTAGCAACATTTCCATACCACTGTATCCACAAGTCACAGCAGTGTACAGAGAACAAGAACGTTAAGAACTTTACGTGGAATATGACTGATAACTATACATAACATATTTGAGAACAGGTTAAACTATTTTAAACAATAGAAAAACATGTACAGTAAAAAAAAAAGCACACTTTATTTATTTATTTATTTATTTAATAGTATTTATATACCGCCTTATCAAACAATCAAAGCGGTTTAACAAGAAATACAAACGCAGTGAAAATATGAACAGACATTAATGACAAAATACATAGTTAAATAAATTTGTGTGTTTTACATAGATATAGTGCGCTATAAACATTGTGTACTATAATACAATGTGAGCTATAATACAGCTAATTATATGATTGCTTTCTCTCTTACAAACTGAATTGCTTTATCCCTTATCCTTTAAAAACTCAAGTAACTGTTCGACCTCCAGAAAAATATAACGTTTACCTTGAAAAATTATGTGGCAGTGACAAGGGAATTTCAAATAAAATAAAGCTCCAAGGGCCACCACGCGTGGATGAACCTCCAAAAAGGCCTTCCGGCGCTTTTGTGTGGCTCTGGAAACATCTGGGAATATTTGAATACACTGACCACAAAATTTCTCAAGTTTCTTTTTAAAATATGCACAAAAATTTTTCTGTTTATCTAACTCAGAAACTACGGTAATTAACAAAGTAGCTCTCGTAGCTATCTCATCGTGAAATGATTCTTAAAATCTCAGAGATATTTAATGGGGAGGAAATCATCTGATCATTTTGTACCCCTGCTCCCCTATTAGGGGAGAGGAGGTGGCAAAGTCTCACCTGCGTAATCAATACGCAAGAACGAAGAGGATAATAAAGGTTTCTCAAGTTCACCTAGTTCAGCTCCCACAAGAGGCTTATGTGTCCTGGTAGGTGCAGAGATATTATCCGGACTGAGATGGGACTGTTTTTTGTTTTGTTTTTGTTATTGAGCCCTTTCTTGATGAGGACTATTGTAATATAATTTAAATTGTTCTTATGTGTGATTTATTGATTATTCTATTTCTTATTTGTTTCTTGTTATGTATTCTAAATTTTAAAAAAAAAGAAAAACATGTACAGTAATGCTTAACTTTGTAAAGAATAGGGTGGGGGAGATTATTGTGCATGGAGTGAGAAGAACATAGGATAGCTAGGATATGAGACTATGTGACAGGTCCAAACTGATCTATGAATAAGTGAGTCTTTAATTTGCGCCAAAACTCTTTGTCAATTAAAGAGAATATTTCTGGTGTGATGGAATTCCAAATGGTGGGGCCGTAGAAATCAAAGGCTCTGCTGGAGGTAGATAGGTTAGAATGAGATTGTGGCTGGGCTTTCTCCTGGATCAGTTGTTGGACGTTTCAAGAATGAGGTGCTGTAGGATGTTTGCAGAGAGGCCATGAATGGTCTTGAAGATGGGAAGGGCAACTTTATAGTTGATTCTCAAGTAGACAGGGAGCCAGTATAGTTGCTTCAGGACTGGAGCGATGTATGCCCATTGACTGGTAGTTGTGATAATTCTGTGCAAGTTGGCGGGGAGTAAAGTAGATTTTGGGAAACCCTGATATATAATGTTGGCATAGTCAAAAATTGGGGTGATGATGGCCTGAAAGACATTTCTGAAGTCGTCTTGTTCCAGGAGGGAACAAAGCTTTTGGACTGTCCTCATGTAGAAGTAAGCTGCTTTGATAACTTGCCTGATGTGTGCTTGGAAGTTAAGATTCTGATCTAGGACTATGCCAAGGTATTTGATTTGCTCCTTTACTTGAAATTTGGTGCAAAATCCACGGGTAAAATCCCATGGATTTTGCACCAAATTTCAAAGGGGAACTAGGCACATGATTTCCCTTTGAAACTTATCAGAGGCACAAAGTACCCATGGACCTTTTTACCGGTTTTTCATCTAAGTAGATTCTGGAATAAAATAATGCATATTGGGGCCTATTTGCTGAATTTTTACTGTGGCAATTAACCAATACTAACAGTTAACACAAGACGTTCATATTTAATGCACATTGTCTGTCACATTTAACAGCTAACGTGAAACAGGGCATGGAGAATTCATGGGAACTGTGACATAAAGTTAATGCAGGCATAATTACCGTGCAATAACTGTTAATGTGGCAGAATGGGGTACAGCTAATGACACCTGAATAGGTGTATCTCATTGCAATCTGTTATGTGCAATGTAGTTAACACGTGGTAATGACATTTCCTTTGTTAACTAAATGGGAAATTTCTGGGAACAACCCTCAACAGTTACTACCCATTACTTTTGATAATTAACACACGTTAACTGCAAAACAGGGCCCAGAGGCTTGAAATTACAATCTACATGCAGTAGTTTCTGGTCCCACTCAAATGTAAACCCAGGAACACCTTCCCTAAATGAAGCAAAAAGTAGGCCATGGATGCTTTTAGCCATATTGAGGGGAAGCAGTTTTCAGATTCTCAATTTAGGATGGTAAATCTTTGTTTACCTGTGTTAATCGCTGTGAAAGTTTTCCTCCCTGGTCAAAAAAACCAAGTAGCTAATACACTACTTAAATATAAAATTAAAAAGTGTATCTCACTTCTTAATGTATCCTATAGTTATTTTTTCAGTTGACAGCTTATTATATTATCTTTCAAGATTGCTAAACTCAGAGGAAAATAGGAAGCATATGAAGTGTAGTGTATTAGCTATCCTTGGTTTTTGATTGATGAAAGTGGTTTAGAGTAGTTTCAACAGAATTAACACTTTCCTAACGAATTCCTAGAGGCTACAGGATATGGGAAGATGACTAGCAGTCTACCTAATGGACATCAAACAAACTGTCTCTACTTAATTGCTTGTTCCAGAAAGGTATTTTTATAAATAAAAAAGGTATTTGTTAGAGCATTCTTTGGACAGAAAAGAGATTATATTTAAGTCTAGCACAGGGAGACAATTCTTTCCAGAGCCTGGCTAATATTAGAAGAATAGTTTTCAAATGAACAATGATAATTTATCTTTTGTAAGGTCCTATAATGCTTTTGTCTGTTGATACTAGAGACAAGATTGGCAGACAAATTCTGATGTCTCACTTTTTGTAATGCTATCTTGTAAAATATTTCATATTTGTCCACCAAGCAAATGTGCTAGAAAATATGATTCTTACTTCCTGATCTTATGACACTTGTTTGCAGGGCTAACGTATGCAGATATATTATTAGAGTTGTCCTAAAGCTGGATAATCCAGGGTCAAGAAAGCATGTGAGTAGATTGTTAAGCCACAACTCTTTCAGTCAGTTCTCCTCTATGCATGCTAAGTTAGAAATCAATGGATCTAAGGGGCCAATTTACAAGGGCAGGTCCTGGCTGGTACTTATCCAGCTATCAATACCAGCCAGTGAGATATGTATTCAGTGGTACGATCTGGATAGTGTCGCTGAGTATTTCTTCTGACTGCTTCAGTGCTATAGTATCTGGATAGTGCTGGGGTGGCCCAGGGATAGAGCTTGAATGGAGTAGGAAATTATCCAGACTTGTAAAAGTGATATTCACATGCTATCCGGATAAGCTATTTAGATAAATTTAGGCCATTTGACAAACTGTCCTAAATTTATCAAGTTAATGATCTGGAAAGGAGGATGAATATCACTACTGGCCTGATAGGACCAGGGTCACCAGCGCCAAATTTGGACTCCTGATATAACAGCAGATTCAGCCCATCAATTCTTCAGAATCTGTTCAGAGAATGGTTTCTGTCTAGGTTGCCTCTCAAAACAAAAAAGAATATAAAAAAAGCCTGTTGCCACCAAAATGTTGTCTCAGCCAGTTTCAGCCTGTTGCAACCCCAGTTTTGTTTACTCTTTTTCTTTTGGGCCGCCTGTAGCTAGGATTCCAATATGTGAGCACTAATCCTGCTTGTCCATGGAGGAAACAAGGTTATTTATCTGTAGTAGATATTCTCTGTAGACAGCAGGATAAGTCCTCACAACCCTCCATCCTCCCCTTAGAGTAGTGAGAAGAGTGGCTTGAGATTGAAAGTCCCAGGGTCCTGCTGGCATTTTAAAGCCACAATAAGAGTGTGCTATTGAAAGAAAGAGAAGGAATGGAGCATCAAGGAAAGGAGTGGGCTTAGAGAGGAGACGATGTAGGTGGAGCTTAATAAAGGAGTGGACTAAAGAGAAGGATAGAAATAGAGGGGTAGAGGTGGACCAGGGGAGTGGCAGCTTGGAGGAGAAACAGAGAAGATAGGGTGGAAAGAAAAATAAGGAACGGTAGGGAATGGAGAGAAATGGCAAAGTTGGATGGGAAGGGGAGAGTGCATCTCTAGATGGAAGGGACATCATGTTTCATGTTTCCATGCATATAGAGCCCCCGACATATGCATACACAGCCCCTGACATGCACAAAACCCCACTCCCTTCAACCCCCCTAACAAATATACCCTAATACTCACACCCTACTTCACACCCCGATATATATACCTGCATCTCCTGAACACACCCACATATACGCACACACATGCACACGTCCCCTTACTCTTTAACATCCCATCTTCTCATTTTCACAGATAAACTCTCACGGCAGGAATAGATATGCATAACATATCATTGATTCACACATACACACCTTATATATACCATTAGACCCTATGCCCACCAAGTCACATATGCCCTGCTACACTATTGAGGCAGACTTTACCACATAGACTAAGATTTTGCACTTAAAATGCATTTAGCATGAAAACCAACATGCATTAAGTAGAAAGCCTTTGCAATAACTTTGGGGGTGT
Organism: Ichthyophis bannanicus; assembly: GCA_033557465.1. Classification (NCBI taxonomy): domain Eukaryota; kingdom Metazoa; phylum Chordata; class Amphibia; order Gymnophiona; family Ichthyophiidae; genus Ichthyophis; species Ichthyophis bannanicus. The sequence continues at coordinate 6,981,659 of JAWIIG010000027.1, read as the reverse complement.
GGGCATCATGTTCCCAGCAGTTACTACATGGAAGCCTACCCTAATAAGAGCACAATTAATGCAGGTGCACCTATCATCACTCCTAAAGGTACTGAGTGGCACATTGACAGCATATGATATGTACCTCTGTGCTAATTGCAATTTGCTCTCTATGCCCATGCTCGGCCCATACCCTGCCCAGTCATTGTGCCTTCATGCATTAGGCAATTAATGCATGCTTTAGTGCTTAGTCCCTGTTGTGACTGCACTTTAGATGTCACCACAGGCCATTACTGCCCATTAAAATACTCATTAACTGCTTAACTGGGGCATGAAAGGCAGTGCATGAAAATCTCTCTCATGCATAGTCATTGGGGGTATCCTGAAAACCTGACTGGCTAGGTGTGTGCTGAGGACTGGGTTAAGAACCCCTGATCTATTGACTAAAACCCTGAAAAGAAAGGGTTAAAGTAAAATAAGGAGTATGATCTGGCTAAATGAAATGTATGGTAAACCTCTGCGTTAAACCCCTGGGGTGTTTCCAGCAATTTGTTATACGGTTATTGCATAGAAAATGTCTTTACTGTATGTTAAATAAATGGCAGTGTGAGGCAAGTAGCTACAGCTACTGAGGTGGCATAACTACGGTACTCCATGTGCTTTGTTGCATTAACGATTTTATATGTGTTAATTACCGCCATGTTTACTGTAAAGTTCATTCCGCAACCTTTTTATGGCCCCTCCTATATAAGCTGTTGAATATGAGAATTACCACATGCTATTAAGGTATTGTGTTAACTGTTGATGCAGGCCCATGCCAACTTTTAGCTCATGGTAATTCCTGTGCAAAAAGAAAACACATTATAGTAAATAGGGTGCTTAATGTGAGTGTGGAAGAAAGATCCAGAAATGTAATACCCACTCAATAATCCTAATTTATCTGTGGTCAGACTATAACCAGTCTGACTGGAAACATTGTGGAGAGATATCTCCATAAGCATGGATTGCTCCGCAGTCACTATAAAGCAAGAAAAAAGGTTTCTCTTTGCCCAGAAGTATGAAAGAAGGGTGTTGCCTGCACAAAGGTTGCTTGACTTTGCAGATTCTAGGGAATACTCGTCAGCAGAAGTTCCATCTACCTCCCTAAGAGTTCAAGAGTTCAGCCACAAGGAGCAGCACTAGAGATCCACTAAACTGGCATATACCTCCTTGGAGATTTCTAGGGCCAAAGCACAGCTGTCTTTAGAATGCTTACACAGGCCTGAGAAGAAGGCATCCTTTAAGGTTCATTCCAGACACATCTGCATGGACATCTTGCAAGGAGATTCTCTTAGTGCAGAACTGCACAGACATCTCTTGCACTATATATGCCATCAATGAGAGTCCACCAGGACACTAGCACTAGCACTAGTCTCGTCCTGTGTTGTTGTAGTCATTCCAAAAGCACAGATGCACCAGTGGAGTGGGACAGTGCACTTCATGAGCAGACTGCTTCAACTCAAGATTAATTTTATGCTGATAGCTCAGATCCAGCACAAGTGTCTTCATGCTCCCCAGATGAGCTGCAGCCCTTCAATGCACAATACTCTACAGTACAATCTCACATGACATCAGTTTTATTCCTAGTAACAATAGCTGATAAATGTTGCTACTTCTTCTCAAGCAGCCTCATTTGTTCCTGCAAAAAAATGTCCATTGAATTTGACAAAGGCTGCTATAAGGAATTGCTATGTGAGATGGGAAAAGGAGGCATTACAGGGAATAGAGAGAGGACAACACTTAGGCCAAGAGCAGTACTTGAACCAAACTTTCTTGAGGCTGAGAGGCCTGCAGTTTTAGATGCAGAGAAACAGCAGCAGAGAAACAAAAATACATTATATTATGTTTTATAATTCGCCGCTGGCTGACCTTTTCGAGAGGAAAAGGAGCCTAACCACAGAGGGGCTGCAAAAACCACAGCCACCCCTCGTGCAACCAATCAAGTGCTCTCATTCACCTTAGGCATGTAGGCCTTTGCAGCAGGTGTTCTTCCACTGTAGGTGTCATAGCTAGGAGCATAGGAACCTTTTGACCCTTCAGCAGACGTCAGAGATGGGTCTCTCGGACATATGTAGACGTCAGAAACGAGACATCGAAATGGCACATATAATCTATAATCTTTTGCCACCTTTTATAATCTTTTGTCACCTTTTTTTACATATAGGTCTGACCGCTATCTTGCTGAACTATCTTTACCCTCATATGTATGCTTAACCACTACAATCTATGCACCTGGCAGCTATGTAACAAATAGCCTTAGTTTTTTTAGAAATGCTTATGTAAGGGAACAAAGGGGGGGGGGGGATACGTGGGTGGGCTAGGTAAGGGGGGTTATAGGGGTGCTTTTGTATTAGAGTAATGCTAGGAAAAAACATATATAACCGACATGCAAGGCTTGTATTTTCACCAGTTCCTTCCTGTAACCAAGTGACTGGTCTTCTGCTAGCAGAAAATAAAGACAGGTAAACTGCCTGGAATCTTTCTATCTTGTCTTGGAATTTTTTTTTTTCCCCTTCACTTACTTTTCAGGAGGACTCAGACTCACTGGACCGGGACCCCGCTAAGCGACGTCCACGACAATTGGCACCCCAGATGGGACCACGGCTTAGCCAATCCGTATCTCCCTCTCCTGGACCGATGGAACGTTTAGTGCACACCCTCTAAGGTCAGTGTTACCGGGGAAACCTTCCTGATCCCGAGGGGGGAGAAGGGCGATAAGTGGGAGGTCCATATGAGTTGACCTACTCCTGGGAGGACAGTGAAGCCCTTGACAAGAATCCAGGTAGGGGAAAAATAATTGTTATTTGAATATAGATAAAAGTATTTTTGATCATCTCCCTCATTAAAGGCTTGGTATACTGTGTTTAGATACCTCCCTTTGAGGCTTGGTGGGAAAGAATGGGAAGCCCAGGTTCTAAGAGTCCTAGGACGAAAACTCCGTTGGAATGGGTTCTAGAGAATTGGAGCCGATTAGCTGCCACGGCCGGGTTGTCTAAAACGGCACTAATTAAATTCTGCCAGGTCGCCTGGCCATCATATACGGCTGGGACTAACTTCCCATGGCCACCAGAAGGGTCCTTTGAACCCGCAATTTTGTCAAATCTCAGACACATTCTAACGGACCAAATAATGCAACAACTTGATTACTTTTATTTGTTTGAGAATTCTATGTCTCTATGCCTGGCCAAAAATGATTAAAAAGTCATTTGCCCTGTAGTTAAGAGGCAAGGTAGAGAGGTAACTTCTAAGAAAGACCGTAGGGACCCTCGGCCACCACCCCCTCCTCCCTATCGGGACATAGAAGACCCCCTTGAGTCTTCCCTTTATGCCCCACTTTATTACAATCCACCAACCGCCCCTCATCCTCCCCCGTAGACATACTTAAACCTGAGAAAATATCCAAACCTGACCCTCCCCTGTACGACCTCAACCTTTCCCAAAACCCTCCCTTAGGTGACCTGCTCGGTAACAGTCCCTCTCTCCCTCAAATTTTGAAGTCCGCCAAACAGGGAGTCTTTCAGAATACCCGGTCTCAGACCCCCAAACCCGATCCTGACTCTGTGAACACTAGTCCTAGGGAAAAGGAGATGAATGCCATGCTCCTGGGAAGGGACTCCATTGCTGCCCACCCTATGATGCCCGTAAGGTCCATCCCTAGTGCAGGACCCTCGGGACGCCTTACCGAACATAAGGTTTATGTCCCCTTTTCCACTGCAGATCTCCTTAACTGGAAAAATACTACTCCACAGTGGAGAGATGATCCAGAGGGAGTTATTAAGGTATTTGAAACCATTTTTCTCACCCATGAGGCAGACTGGAAGGATTGCCAGGTGCTTCTTAGAACCCTCCTTAAGACTGGGGAAAGTTCAGAGATTATTAGAGCCGCCAAAGAAGCCCGAGTTATATTGACCAGGGCACAAACCCCCAATTTGCCCGTCTCACTGATGGCAATTTTGATACAAACCCCAATTGGGATCTTAACAGTGAAGAAGGTCAACATCATATCACAGTTTTCCGTCTCTGTATCCTGGAGGGCCTTCGCAAGGCTGCCCATAAAACTGTAAACTGGCAAAAGGTCCACGAGGTAAAACAAGGGTCAGAAGAACATCCTTCAGATTTCTTCCAACGACTCCGGGAGGCAGTGAGAGTCTGGGGGGGTATAGGGGACCCTGAGGACCCAGCCCATGTTGCCCTAATGCGGGGTTTGTTTAAAGGACAATGTGCCCCGGATATACGACGTAGGTTAGCGTCAAGGGATGACTTTAGTGGGATGAATCTGGATTCAGTTTTGTCTGTTGCCACTACTGTCTTTAATAATAGGGAGACAAAAGAGAGACAGGGAGAGAAAAGTGTGACCAAGCTGTTAGCTGCTGTCATAACTCAAAATCAGCATGCCATTCCCAGTAGACCCCGGCCACTGGCCATCCCGGGGACTAGCGCTTGTTTCCAGTGCGGCCAGGTGGGTCATTTTAAGCGTGAATGCCCCCATAGGGGACAATCTCCTGCCCCAAAGAGAGGCGGTAGATACCCTTTCCCGCAGCCAGATCGGCGCTTATTTCCCCAGCCCCGCCCAGTTCCCGCTGTCCCTCCCCATCAGTGGGACAACAGGGAATTCACCCAAGATGATTACTGACTAGAGGATCATCAAAATATGGTAAGCCTTACTATCTCACCTGACAATCCCATAGTTCCTGTCCAGATAGGAGATCGTTCATACGATCTGCTGCTGGACACTGGAGCTACGCTCTCTACCCTATGTAGTCCTGGCCTCCCCCTCTCATCTAAGGCTGTCAATGTAGTGGGGATCTCGGGGCGACCTGAACGTCTTCCACTCTCAAAACCTCTGGATGCCTGTTTGGGTCCCTTGTCCGCCCAACACGCTTTCCTCATTGCCCCACATAGTCCTGTAAATTTGTTAGGAAGGGATCTCTTATGTAAATTGCGGGCTACTATCACCTGTAGTCCTGATGCAATTTACTTAGAGTTTCCAGAAGACACTATCTCCCAACTTCCCCTTCTAATGACCAGTAACCAAATTAATGATGAGATTTCCCCTGCCCTTAGGGAAATAATGAACGCAGTTCCCCCATGGCTCTGGGGATTCAAATCCTCTGATGTGGGGTTGCTCAAATCTGCAGAGCCAGTAAGGATTAAATTTAAGCAAGATATGCCTTACCCATCTATTAAGCAGTATCCACTGCCCCGAGAGGCAATCTTAGGTCTCACGCCCCTTGTGGAGGCGTTCGTAGATCAGGGGATCCTGGTCCCCTGTTCATCGCCCTGCAATACCCCTATCCTCCCTGTGAAGAAGCCCAAACCAGATCCTGATGGCAACCCCGTGTATCGGTTTGTGCAGGATTTGAGGGCAGTTAATAATTTTGTCATACCCAGACACCCAGTGGTGCCTAACCCGCATACAATTCTAACTGCCATTCCCCCGGATACCAAATATTACTCTGTTGTGGATCTTTGTTCCGCATTCTTTTCCATCCCAATCCATAGGGATTCACAATGGATCTTCTCCTGGACATGGGGATCCTCCCAGTTGACCTGGACACGACTTCCCCAGGAGTATGTAGAATCCCCTGCTATATTCTCTGCCTGTCTCCACCGGGACCTACGAGATGTAAACCTAGCTCATCAGTCCACCCTCCTACTGTATGTAGATGACATACTGGTATGCTCTTCCTCTAGGGAGGCCAATGTGCATGACACAAAAGAACTTTTAGTTAGTCTAGCTTACAAGGGCCACAAGGTCTCCCCCACCAAGGTCCAATTTGCACAGGAAGAAGTACAATACCTAGGCCATATATTGTCTGCAGGACAAAGGAAATTATCCGAAACTAGGATCCAGGGTATCACAGACTGTCCTAAGCCATGTACTAAACGACAAATGCGGGGATTCCTCGGAATGACCGGCTTTTGTCGTGCATGGATCCCCGGCTTTGGGGAATTATCTAAACCCCTTACCGCTATGACTATGAAAGAAGAGCCCGATAGACTCCAATGGAGTAAAGAGGCCAGCGACTGTTTTGACCAACTAAAGCATGCCCTGTCAACCGCGCCTGCCCTTGGCCTCCCTGATTATCGCAAGCCTTTCACCCTGTTTGTCCATGAACAACGGGGTGTAGCTTCGGGAGTCCTCACTCAGGACCTAGGACCACGTAAACGACCCATAGCCTACTTCTCCTGCCAGTTAGATCCAGTGGCTCGTGGCTCAGTCAGCTGCCTGCGAGCGGTAGCCGCTACCGCTGTCATTGTAGGTAAGGCAAATGAGTTTGTGCAGGGACATGCCCTGACCGTAGCTGTACCCCATTCTGTCCATTTACTGTTAACCCAGAAAACACTCAGCACTTTTCCAATGCCAGACTAAATAGATACGAAACTGAACTCCTGACCCCCAGTAATATTGTTTTTGTTAGGACCAACACTTTGAATCCAGCCACTCTCTTGCCCAATCCCGATGACAGGGAACCCCACCATGATTGCTGTCAGGTAGTGCAACTTAATGAAAAACCCCGTCCCGACTTATCCGATGTTCCCCTAGAAAACCCTGATTGGACTCTTTTTTGTGATGGAAGTTCTAAGATTATTCAGGGAGCTCGCCACACTGGCTATGCCATTGTGGACCCGGGTTCCCCTAACCCGGTGTTGGAGTCGGCTGCCCTTCCCCCCAATTACAGTGCACAAGCTGCAGAATTAGTGGCTCTCACTCGGGCCTGTGAGTTATCCCTAGATCTTGCTGTCAATATCTACACTGATTCACAATATGCTTTTGACATTACCCAATCCACAGGTCAGCTGTGGAAGCAGCGGGGATTCCTTACTTCTGCAGGAACAAAGATTGCCAATGCCCAACTTGTTAGTGCCCTGCTAGATGCTATCCAACTCCCTGAAGCTATTTCCATCATGCATTGTAAAGGCCATTCCCGAGAAACTGATCCTATTTCCACTGGTAACCAAATGGCTGATCATGCTGCACAGGCTGCAGCCCTTCTACCTCCCCAGGCCCTTCACACATGTTGGTTTCTGTCTACAGAAATGCGGACCAACCCCCTGAATCTTTATATTCTGCTCTACCTCCTGAGATAGTAGATCAGTGGACGGCCTGGGGTCTCATCCATCACCCGGACGGGTCATGGACCACATTAGATGGCAGGACAGCTATTCACACTCCTTATTTGTTGAATTTATTAAGACTGTTGCATAAACAAACCCACTGGTCAGCTGGAAAAATGGCTGAGGCCATTAGCCGCCTCTGGTTTGCCCCCGGGGTCCATTCTTTGGCTAAACGTGTAATGAAGGATTGCTTGCTGTGCGCGGCTAGCAATCCAAGGGGGGAGCCCCAAGGACCTCCGGGTGCAAAACCATGGGCTTTTGTTCCTTTTGAACGATTACAAATTGATTTCACTGATTTAAATCCTGCAAAAAGGTTTAAATATGTGTTAGTGATTGTGGACCAATTGACTGGCTGGGTCGAGGCATTTCCTACCACCAATAAAAAGGCTTTACAGGTAGCCAAGATATTGGTCAAGGAAATTGTCCCAAGATATGGTCCACCTAGGGTCATTGACTCAGACCAGGGGCCTGAATTTGCCTCTAGCATCATCCAGAATTTGTCTGAATTTCTGGGCTTTACCTGGAAACTACACACCCCATGGCATCCTCAAAGCTCAGGACAGGTCGAAAGAATGAATCAGACTCTGAAACAACAACTATTAAAACTTTGCAAGGAAACAAAACTAACATGGGTTGATGTTTTACCCTTAGCTCTTTTTAACATCCGCACCTCCCCGAGGGGCAGGCTTAAAGTCTCTCCGTATGAGTTACTTTACGGAAGACCACCTGTGGGATATGGCCCCGAACCTCCGGACCTTCCCACCTATGTCTTACACGATTCTCACCTCACCTCTTATATTTTGCAGCAGCAGAAGCAACTCTCTTCCCTCCACAGGTATGCACAACAGTTCCAGCCTCTCCCACTAGCTGTGGCTGCCCACTCTTTCCATCCCGGTGACTGGATTCTGGTTAAACACTACCGCCTACAACCACTACAAACTCCATGGGAAGGGCCCTTCCAAGTGCTGCTAACCACCCCGACTGCAGTCAAAGTTGCTGGTAAAGGATCCTGGATTCACTACACTCGCTGTAAACACGCCCCACCTCCTCAACCCTCCAGACCAGGACGAGAAGAAGCTGACAGCGGGGAAGCCAATGCCCTAGCAACTGGCGAGGGGAAGGAGAAGGCCCCTGAAGAAACGTGGCTCTCGGAGGCAGTTCCCAGCCTTGGCCTGAAGGTACAATTTAAAAGACTCACATAAGAGACTTACATCTGTTCACTACCTCAGAGACCCGGTATTTTCCCATGCCTATTTGCCATCCTTTCGGACGGAGGATCCGACCAGCGGACGCCCCTCCTGTGCCAGAGGATTCATCTAAACGTTTTGACAACGACTGTTTGGCATCTCTTTTCCTCTTTGTGGTATTTGTTGTACTATACATATGGCTTCTGGTAGAATTGGCATCCTACTACAAGACCTGTGCCTCTCGGGCCTCACAATAATGTACGTCCCTTTCATATGTCTTATTTCCCTTCCTATGATTAACCCTAAACCGGAAGGATTACGACTCATGTCCGGCAGGTGTCTGTGTCCAAAGTATAATGAATTCCAAGTTCCCTGTCCCCGCAGTTTGTTTAATATTACCTACTATCCTGCCCATACCCAGCTCCGTGGCCTATGTTACCGGGAAGAGCTCATAGGCATTTTTCGACTTAACTCCCGCCCCAAATCTGTCTGTATTGAATCCAACTCTGGCTGTGGGAAACACATTCTTTCAGTCTTAAAGAATAAGAAGTTGGTGAAAACAGACCAAAAGGTATCCCTGTCTGTTAGACCATATGTTGTCACTACTTCAGACCCTGCCCCGGTACCCCACTTTGGCCACTGGGATCAGAACCTTCATGTATCTTTACTTAAGGAAATCGCTTCACAAACTACTCAGGATTGTTATATATGTTCTCATGTTCCTTCACATCAGTCTGCTGGTACTCCCTTAGTAAGTATAGAAGTCTCTCTTGCTGCCTATAATGTGACTACCTTTTCCCCACCCAAAGCCTTTAATACCACCTCTACTTTTATGTCACTCACAAATTTGGGTCATGCTGCATTATGTTTTCTAAGGACGGGTCTGGGTCAGCGGTTAGGTAGCAGTGTATGCGAATCCTTTATTGCTCGTGAAAACACTACTTTTTCTTATTTCCTCGCAAATTCTTCTTCCCCTATTTTGACTACCTCAAATCTCACCTCCCTGCTGTGCCGCGTCTCTGCTTGCTCTCTATCTCCGCTTCACTTCTAACTGACCTAGCCTCCTGGAAACCACTACCTGGCACTTATTGGGTTTGTGGCTTCCGTGCTTTTTCTATTTTTCCTAAGGGGGGACAGGGCCTCTGTTTCCTTGGCCTGATTGTCCCGGGCATACGCATTACCCCTACCCTCCCCATGGGACACAAGAGAAATCGTAGATCTGCTCCTGACACTGAGAATCACAATAAGCTTTTAACTAAGATCACCTCTCAGTATGATGGTGATTCTGTGGGTCGTAGTATTATCCCTAGTATTGGGGTATTTATGAATCATGGGGACATCCGCACGCTTGCCTCTATTTTATCTGCTTTTTTAAATGAAACTGCAGGCGCCTTTGAAAATATTAAGGAAGAACTGGGCCAGTTACGCAACCTTGCCCTCCAGAATCGCTGGGCCCTTGATTACCTTTTAGCAGCCCAGGGAGGCGTCTGCTCCCTCATATCCACTGAGTGTTGCACTTATGTCTCTGATCAGACCCTTAACCTCACCCATCATATAGCAGCTTTACATGATCTCCAACGACCTGTACAGGAAGTTATCAGGGACAAAACTGGTTTAGGCAACCTGATAGATTGGTTTGGAGGCTGGGGCTGGTTGCAGAGATTAGCTTTTTATTTCATAATTATCATTATTATTTTGTCTCTGTCTGCTGCTGTATCCAGTGTATCCCCAATCTCACTCAGACGTTCAAGACTTGCCTCACACCTGCACTTGTTAATGCCAACCTCCTCGCCCCTGAGCTTCCCCATGACAGAGCTGTGATGTACTCAACCTACCTGAACAAAAGTAAGACATACTCCCCACTCAGGCCTAAGGAGCCTCAAGAGTTGTACTCACAGTATCTAGTCCGCACCAGAGATACTCACCCCTCGGACCCAAGGACCCCCCGGCCAGACTGACGGCCATGAAGAACCTGGGTCGAGGGAGGCACGAGTAGTTCTCTTGGTGATTGCCTCCGGTTCGTAGGAGGCAATCAAAGGGGGGAGTGAGATGGGAAAAGGAGGCATTACAGGGAATAGAGAGAGGACAACACTTAGGCCAAGAGCAGTACTTGAACCAAACTTTCTTGAGGCTGAGAGGCCTGCAGTTTTAGATGCAGAGAAACAGCAGCAGAGAAACAAAAATACATTATATTATGTTTTATAATTCGCCGCTGGCTGACCTTTTCGAGAGGAAAAGGAGCCTAACCACAGAGGGGCTGCAAAAACCACAGCCACCCCTCGTGCAACCAATCAAGAGCTCTCATTCACCTTAGGCATGTAGGCCTTTGCAGCAGGTGTTCTTCCACTGTAGGTGTCATAGCTAGGAGCATAGGAACCTTTTGACCCTTCAGCAGACGTCAGAGATGGGTCTCTCGGACATATGTAGACGTCAGAAACGAGACATCGAAATGGCACATATAATCTATAATCTTTTGCCACCTTTTATAATCTTTTGTCACCTTTTTTTACATATAGGTCTGACCGCTATCTTGCTGAACTATCTTTACCCTCATATGTATGCTTAACCACTACAATCTATGCACCTGGCAGCTATGTAACAAATAGCCTTAGTTTTTTTAGAAATGCTTATGTAAGGGAACAAAGAGGGGGGGGGGGATACGTGGGTGGGCTAGGTAAGGGGGGTTATGGGGTGCTTTTGTATTAGAGTAATGCTAGGAAAAAACATATATAACCGACATGCAAGGCTTGTATTTTCACCAGTTCCTTCCTGTAACCAAGTGACTGGTCTGCTAGCAGAAAATAAAGACAGGTAAACTGCCTGGAATCTTTCTATCTTGTCTTGGAATTTTTTTTTTCCCCTTCACTTACTTTTCAGGAGGACTCAGACTCACTGGACCGGGACCCCGCTAAGCGACGTCCACGACACTATGGATGTGCACAAGGTAAAAATTGTTGGTTTGCTTTCAGTCATCTTCCATTTGTTCCTAAATTTTGAACTATTTTTAGGCATGTTTCATATAAAAACGTGAGCACCTATTGTTGAGGGTCAATCCGTCTGTTTGACTATCTGTCCCTCTGTCTATACTCATCTCTTTGCTCATGTGTAAACAAACAGATACCCATACAGAGTAAAGGAATGCTGAAGGAGCCAGTGGAAATCACCACTCCTCCGAAGACTGCCCATGACCAATGGGCAGTGCAAGAGGAGAAGCCAATGGAGGTTCCCACTCCTCTGCCATCTGAAAACTGCTTGTGACTCTCGTACCCACTGGTTTTGCTCACGGGAGGCCAGTGGCTGGCAGAACAGAAAACAAGCCAATGTACTATAAATGTTTGTTTTCTGACGACCATACGCACCCAACTGCAATTGCTGCCTTCAACTTCCTCCTAAGTCCAGAATCACCTTTACCCTCCAGTGTCATGACCAAACCAGAGAGAACTGCAGCACATCTGCCACCCCCTTGATCCTGGACCTGCAGCAACCAACCAGGGCCATACCAAGGGCTGTGCAAGCAGTGAGGCCACACAGGGCGTAAATACAGAAAGGGCTCTGATATCGTCACTGGGCTTCCAGGAAGCTCAAAAAGAGTGGATTACTGTTTGTGGTTGGGGTGGAGCAGGGGACACTAGATTTGTTAATTGCACAGGGAGCATTTCTAACTTGGTATGGTCTTGCAGCCAACACTCGCAATATCAGCGAGGAAGTGCGGGAGCCTTGAGCCTGTGTCTGCATAGACGGCTCAGCCTCAGCCACATCTGCCCCCACAGAAACAGGAAACCTGCAAAGAGACAAACTGAGGCTGAGGCTGAGTTTTCTGCAAAGGCATGGACCTGAGGCTCCATATTTCTCTATTACTGAGAATGTAGGATGCTGCAAGTCCAGGACCAGGAAGATGTGTTAATGTCAGTCACAGTTCAAATTACCAGTGGGAAAGTGTGATTCCAGACTGGGGTGGGATGCTGAATAGTATAGGAAGGAATGGTTGGGTGTTGGACCACCAGGGGAGGGGGAAATAGGGGAGATGCTGGACATGCTGGGGCATCAGATGACAGAGAGAGAGGTATGGACGTTGTGGGGAAGGGAGACAGAGGAGATGCTGGATGGGGATGACTGGCAAGATAGATAAAGGGTATGGTGGGCATTGGGAGAGATTAGGGAAACAGACTGGGGAGATATGGGACATAGACTGAGGGAGACAGGCTGGGGAGGGAAGAAGAACGAAAGAAGAGATGCTAGAAAAGGGGTTAGAAGGGAGACAGGGAAGATGCTGACATGGGGGGGGCTAAGGAGACAGAAAAGATACTGGAGATGGGAGAGATGATGGATGAGGTGGGGAGAAAGGGGATGAGTTAGTGAACGTGGGTAATAAGAGACTTGGATTGAAAGACAGGGAACATGAGGACTGAGTGAGTGAAACAAATGGAAAGCTGTAGGTAAATGCAGCAAAAAAAGAGGGAGGCTGAGAATTAAATTGTAAAAAGGAGAAGTAAAATCTGGACAGAGAAGCAGGAAAATAAATGGAAGAAAACAGAAAGGAAGAGATTAATGTTAGAAATGATGTAGGAGAGGAAGTGAAGATAGGAGGAGAGAGAAAAATGGCAAATGGATAGGAGACTCTGGAAATATAATTACAAAAATGTGAAGTGGAATTTTAGAAAGGACGTCCAAGTGCAATCTGAGATGTCCAGGCTAAAATGTGCAGAAAGACATTGGGGATGTCAAAATTTCAGCCCAATTTTAGAAGCATAGACATCCCCGATATATACATCCGCAGCCACATCGACAGACATCCCGGCTACAGAATAGTGGGTTAGGGATGTCTAGTGTATATGTCTAGTTGCATATGGGGACATCCAGTAATGTGGAAAACTGGGAAATTGAACCCCCATTCCCTGACAGCACTTTTCTGCTGCCTATTCATGCCTGGAGCAGGAATAAACTTGGATGCAGCATAGGAAGTACAGAGCATTTTTGCAATTGGGTGAGGACATCCAGGTTCTTGGTAATGTGCTGGGCACACTTACATCCAGGGCTGGTGCTAGGGCTGCTGGTGCCCCACTGCAAATTTTAGATCGGTGTCCCCTCCCTCAGTACTATTAATTCTGGCTATAACTTTCCAAAACACCCACCTTCTGAACTCTTTTCACTCTTTTCATTCTTTTAATGAACAAATGGATGATGAAATGCTCAAAGAAATCAAGGAAGCTAACAAACGTTACAGCACAGTAATAATAATGGGTGATTTCAATTACCCTGGTATCAACTGGGTCAGTGTCACGGCAGGACATGCTAGGGAGATAAAGTTCCTAGATGAAATAAATGACTGCTTCTTGGAGCAGCTGGTTCATGAATCGACCAGAGGGGAAGCCATATTGGACCTAGTCCTTAGTGGAACATCAGATCTGGTGCAAGAGATAAGGGTGTCGGGGCCACTTGACAATAGAGATCATAGCATGATTGTGTTTGATTTAATTAGTGGAGGAGGGATGGTAAGGAAATCCACAGTACTACCTTTTAACTTTTGAAAGGGAGACTATGATAAAATGAGGAAAATAGTTAAGAAAAAACTAAAAGGAACAGTTGCAAAGGTTAAAGACTTACATGAAGCTTGGGTGTTGTTGAAAAACACTGTCTTGGAAGCCCAGACCAGCTGTATTCCAAGCTTTAAGAAAAGTGGAAGGAAGTCCAAAAAACTGCCAGCATGGTTTAAAGGTGAGGTCAGAGAGACTGTTGTTGCCAAAAAAGCATCTTTCAGGAAATGGAAAAAAGAGCCAAATGACAAAAACGGGAAACAGTACAAGCACTGGTAAGTTAAATGCAAGGCAAAGGTAAGTCAGGCAAAGGGAGAATTTGAGAAGAAGCTTGCTGCGGAAGCAAAAACATGTAATAAAGACTTTTTCAAGTACATTTGTAGCAAAAAACCTGTGAAAAAGTCAGTTGGTCCATTAGATGACAGAGGGGTTAAAGGTGCACTAAGAGGTGACAAGGCGATAGTGAAGAGACTGAATGAATTGTTTGCTTCGGTCTTTACTGAGGAAGATGTAGGGATGTTACCCATGACTGAAGTGGTATTTAAAGGTGCGGAAGAATTGAAGGAAATATCGATACATCTGGAAGATGTATTACAACTATTTGATAAACTGAAGAGTAGCAAATCACCTGGACTGGATGATATACCTCCAAGGGTGTTGTTAGAACTGAAATATGAGATTGCAGACCTGCTATTAGTAATCTGTGAACTATCATTAAAATCATCTGTAATACCTGAAGATTCGAGGATGGCCAACGTAACGCCAATTTTTAAAAAGGGTTCCAGGGGTGATCCGAGAAATTACAGACCAGTGAGCATGACGTCAGTACCGGGAAAATGGTAGAAACCATCATAAAAGAACAAAATTGCTGAACATGTAGATAGTCATGGCTTAATGGGAGACAGCCAACTTGGCTTTAGACAAGAAAGATCTTGTCTTACTAATCTGTTATGCTTTTTTGAAGGTGTGAATAAACAGGTAGACAAAGGTGAGTTGGTTGATATAGTGTATTTGGACTTTCAGAAAGCCTTTGACAAGGTCCCTCATCAGAGACTTTTGGCAAAACTAAAGAGTCATGGGATAGGAGGCAGTGTACTATTGAGGATCAGGAACTGGTTAAAAGATAGAAAGCAGAGTGTAGGGCTAAATGGCCAATTTTCCCAATGGAGAAAGATGAATAGTGGTGTACCCCAGGGATCTGTGCTGGGTCTGCTGCTTTTTGACATATTCATAAATGACCTGGAAAAAGGAATAACGAGTGAGGTTATCAGATTTGCAGATGACACAAAACTATTTAAAGTTGTTAAAACCCATGAGGATTGTGGGAAATTGCAAGAGGATCATATTAAATTGGAAGACTGGGCATCAAAATGGCAGATGAAATTTAATGTGGACAGGTGCAAAGTTATTCACCTAGGGAAGAACAACCCAAACTATGGTTACACGATGCAAGGTTCCACATTAGGAACCACCACCCAGGAAAAAGATTTAGGCGTCATTGTTGACAACATGTTAAAACCCTCTGCGCAGTGTGCAGCGCAGCCAAGAGAGCAAATAGAATGCTAGGTATGATAAGGAAAGGAATGGAAAATAAAACAAAGGATATTATAATGCCTCAGTATCGTTCCATGGTGTGACCACACCTTGAATATTGTGTGCAATACTGGTCGTTGTATCTTAAAAAGGATATAGCGTTATTAGAAAAGGTTCAGAGAAGAGCCACCAAAATGGTAAAGGGGATGGAAGGATACCCCTATGAAGAAAGGCTAAAAAGGTTAGGGCTCTTTAACCTGGAAAAGAGATGGCTGAGGGGAGATATGATAGAAGTCTATAACTTAATTAACGGAGTGGAACGAGTAAACGTAGATTGATTGTTTACATTATCAGAATATAGAAAGACTAGGGGACATGCAATGAAGATACAGGGTAAACTATTTAAGACAAATAAGAGAAAATTTTTTTTTCATTCAATGTGTAATCAAACTCTGGAATTTGTTATCGGAGGATGTAGTAAAGACTGTTAGAGTAGCTGGGTTTAAAAAAGGTTTGGACAAGTTCCTGGAGGAAAGGTTCATAAACCATTATTAAAAAGGGACCCAGGATATCAATGCTTGACCCAATACAAACATTGTGGAACCTTTGTCTTTTGGGGAAACTGCTAGGTATGTATGACCTAGACTGGCTACTGTTGGAAACTGGATACTGGGCTTGATGGACCTTGGTCTGACCCAGTATGGCATATCTTATGTTCTTATGTTCTTATGTTCACATGATGCTAGCATTTCTCCTTCAAATCCAATGTTGTAAGAAAATTGAAGTGAAGGAGCAAATGCATAGCCAGATTAAGATAACTACTGAGCGGTAAATAAATAGCATCATATAAACAGGCTATGATAGTCCAAGAACATGCTAAATTTTAGATATGGAGCAAAATAAAAATGCTCAGATGTATGGACAGCTCAGAGCTATTTTACTCATTGAAAAAATATGCAAGAGAAAGATTTTGTACAGAATGTAGGAATCAGCAACATGATAACCATGCATCAATATACTGTACATTTAGAAACTCTAAGCAAAATTGGTATAATGTTGATGCAAAGAATAGTCGCAATGTGGTCTGTCACTATAGGAAGACAAGGATGATATTAACAGGTTTCAATGACAAGCTAGTAGGTTACAAGCTTTAGCACTATCAAGAATAATTAAGAAAATAGGCCAACAGTATACAAGCAAGTCATTAGACTGCTATAAAATAAAAAATATACTCTTTATATATTTGGAGTGGAGGAGGAGCCTAGTGTTTAAAGCAGCATTCTAGCCATGGCTGTGTCGCCTCCTCTGCCCCTCCCTCCCCGTGCTGAACCACACTTCCACTGATTCTAGCAGCAGGGTTGGGGGGGACGGCAGGCCATGTGTGCTGAAGCACATGGCCTGCCACCAACTGAGCAAACCCAGCAGTTGGATTCAGCAGCAATGGGGGGGGGGGGGGGCATCATCATGGTGCGGCTCAGCACTAGGGGGCCTGCCACTCTAGCCCACTTAGTGCATGGCCTGGCCCTGCCACATGTACTGTGCAAAATATAAAGACAGCAGATGTAAATTTCAATAACTGACATAGTCCAGTCACTAAATTAAAAAACTAAATTATTTTTTCTATTTTTGTTGTCTGGCCATTTAATTTTTCTGCTCATGTTGGCCACACTCTTTGGTTTCTGTCTTTTTGTCTTCTCTTAGCTCTCATTAGAAGAGCTTCTGCCCATTTGTCATTTTCTTCTCTCTTTGTGTCACTGAACTTTATTTTCTATCTCTCTATCCTCACTTTCCCTCTTTTTACTGTATCAATCTACATCTCATCTTCTTCCCTCACCCTGGCTATCCTATTCTCCTTGCTCTTATTCCCCATTCTTTCACTAACCCTCCTTTCACTCTGTCCTCAATCCAACATCTCTCTCTCTCTCCCATCTCCTTCCATCCAGTATCTCCTCTCTTTCTCTCCACACCCTTTTCCATCCAATATCTCCTCTTCTTCTCTATCCACCCACTTTTCCTTTCAACATCTACTCATATTCTCTCTCCACCACCCTTTTCACCCATTTATTAACTCCCCGCCCCCTTTTCGATCCATCATTTCTTGTCACAGTACTTCCCCATGTGTCCAGCATGTCCCCTCTTTCTCCCTACCCCACCTCCATGTCTAGCATCAAACCTGTCCCAATGCTCTCTCCATAACAAGCAATCTTCCCTGTCACCCTAATTTGCCTCTCTTCCCAGTATCCACCCTTTGTTGCATTGGCCTTCTTTTCCCTATCCCTGAGGGTTACTGAAAGAATGGGACTTCCAGACTCTGGGAGAGAAACTCAAGCCCATTACTAACACTATGGAATTCTCAGAAGTTCTACCTGTTCATGGTAAGTGGGCAGAAAGGCTGCATTACATAAATAACTTTAATACATGGCTCCAAACCTGGTGCAAACAAGAAGGTTTTAGATATATAAGCGACTGGGGAAACAAATGGATCAACAAAAGACTATACTGTACTGATGGACTACATCTCTCCACCGCAGGGAAAAGGATCCTAAGTGAAAAATTCAGGAATTATGTGGACAGGCATTTAAACTAGGGAAAGGGGGTGATGGATGGAGAAGGACAAGTTCAGTACGTCACTCCCAGCAAAAGAAAAGGGTTGCAGAGCAGAGACGACGTCCATCTGTCCAAGAAAGGTTGACGTGTCTTCAGTAGCTGACTGGCTAATCTACTGAAGAGGGCTTTAAACTAGATTCATTGGGGATGGGTGAAGAAAGCCCTCAGATAAGTGAAAGTCCGCAGGTAAGTGAAACATTAAATACCTTTATGGAAATGGGTAAAAGGGGCAACATATGGAAAGCGGTGTGTATAAATGCCTGTAGCATGTTGAAGCTTTAATGGGAGAGACTGACTTGGATTTAGTGGCAGTTACAGAAACATGGATCACAGAAAACCATGACTGGGATGTAACTATACCAGGCTATACTTTATTCAGAAAGGACAGGATAGGAAGAAGGGGAGGAGGAGTGCCACTATATGTAAAAAATAATATTAAAGCTTTGGAACTACAGAGCTTAAAAGGGAGAGAGTAGGCACTGTGGGTTAAACTAGAGAAAGACAAATCTATTTGCATTGACGTGATATACAGACCAACCTCACAGGAGGAAGAGGTGGACGGACAGTTAATTGAAGACATACACAGCATTGCTAGGAAAGGGGAATTGCTACTGATAGGGGATTTCAATATTCCAGATGTTGATTGGCACATTCCTGCTGCAGTATCACCTAGAAGTAAGGAGATCCTGTATTCTCTACAGAAAGAACTATTCAGGCGATTGGTAAAAGAACCCACACATGAAGGGACCATACTGGACTTGGTGCTTACCAATGGTGAAAGTGTTTCAGATGTTATAGTGGGAGATCTTTTGCATCCAGTGATCACCAGATGGTGTGGTTCAGTATTAGGGTAAGGTTTGCCTCTTTGCAGATGATACCAAAAACTACAATAGAGTAGACACCCAGGAAGAAGAAAAAAAATTGTGGTTGCCTCCCAAGATACGTTACTTAAACAAATGGTGATGGAACCGAACAGGGAGAGCTCTGTCCTGGATTTAGTGATCACCAACTGAGATAGCATGTCGAATATCCACATGGGTGCCCATGTGAGCAGCAGCGATCATCACACGGCGTGGTTTGAGATAAAAGCCAAGGTGGAATCCAATCACAGCAAACTCAAAGCCTTAGACTTCAAAAACACTGACTTCAGTAAAATGGCCAAGTACCTGAAGGAAGAGTTGGTAGGGTGGGAGGGGATAAGGGAAGTGGAATTGCAATGGGCTAAACTAAAGAAAGCAATAAAAGGTGCAACAGATACATATGTAAGGAAATTAAATAAAAACAAGAGAAGGAAACCTAATTGGTTCTCCAAAAATGTAGCTGCACAAATAAAGGCAAAAAACACAGCTTTCACAAAATTCAGAAGCTCGCAAACAGAGGAACACAGAAAAGAATACAAGATCATACTAAAAGAGACAAAAAGAGAAATAAGGATAGCAAAATCAAAGGTAGTAGAAAAGATGGCTAAAGATGTGAAGCATGGCGACAAGTCTTTTTCAGGTATATTCGGGAGAGGAGGAAAATCAGAGGTGGAATTGCAGCACTGAAAAGTGCTAGGAATGGATTCATGGAAAGTGACAATGCTAAACAAATACTTCTGCTCTGTTTTCACTAGAGAAAATTCTGGAGAAGGACCACCTGTAATTGACAAATATACAAATGGGAATAGAGTAGATGACACACCATTCACAAAAGATGATGTGTTAGAACAGCTAGCAAAACTGAAAATGGACAAGTCTATGGGACCTGATGAGATACACACCAGGATACTGAAGGAGCTTAGAGAAGTTCTTGCAGGACTTTTAAAGGATGTTTTTAGTAGATCCTTGGAGACAGGAGAAGTTCCACAGGACTGGAGAAGGGCTGATGTGATACCTCTCCACACAAGTGATAATAGGGAAGAAGTAACAAACTACTGGCCAGTAAGCCTTACCTTGGTGGCATGAAAAGTGATGAAGGTGCTCCTGAAAGAACAAATAGTAGACTTACTTGAAACCAACAGGTTGCATGATCTGAGGCAACATGGTTTTACCAAAGGACAATCTTGCCAAACAAATCTGATTGAGTTCCTTGACTGTGTGACCAGAGAACTAGATCAAGGGCATGTGATGATTGTGATCTACCTAGATTTCAGCAAAACCTTTGATGCTGTTCCTCATAGGAGGCTTATCAATAATCTCAACAGCTTGGGGATGGGTCCCAAGATGGTGAACTGAATCAGAAATTAGTTGACTGACAGAGGACAGAAGGTGACGGTAAACAGAACTCACTTGGATGAAAGGAAGGTGATTAGCACTGTGCCCCAGGGTTCGTCTTGGGACTGGTACTGTTCAATATATTTGTGAGTGATATTGCCGAAGGGCTGAATGGAAAAGTCTGTCTTTTTGCAGATGACACCAAAATTTGCAACAGATAGGATTCCCCTCAGGGAGTGGGAAACATGAGGAAAGAACTAAAAAAGCTGGAAGAATGGTCTAATGCTTGGCAGTTAAGATTTAATGTGAAGACGTGCAGTGCAATGCACTTGGGAAGCAGAAATCCAAGGGAATTGTATGAGATAGGGGGCTTGAGATTGATGTGCACGAACCAGGAGAAAGAACTTGGTGTGACTATTTCTGATGGTCTCAAGGTGGTGAAAAAGTGTGACAAGGCGGTGGCAAAAGCCAGAAGGATGCTGGGTTGCATACTGAGAGGAATTACCAGCAGAAAGGAAGAGGTTCTAATGCCACTGTACAAGTCACTGGTGAGGCCTCACTTGGAATATTGTGTTTAGTTTTGGAGACCCATATCTCACAAAGAATTTAAAAAGACTGGAAGCGGTTCAGAGGAAAGTGACCAAAATGATTTGAAGCCTGGGTCAGCAGACTTATGAGAAGAGACTTAAGACCTAAATATGTATACTCTGGTGGCAGGGCCGGATTTACCTTGAGTGAGGCCCTACGCCAACAAAAATTGTGGGCCCCCAGCAGGGGCGGCCCAAGGGGGGTGCGGACCTCATTTGCATAAATATTTGCATAATGCTACCATATACTAACTTTTAGTAAACGTGCCTCTTAATGAGTGTATGGATAAAGAAAGACTAAAAGATTTCTACATTACTATAATCCAGTGCCAACTGCCAGACACATTAGGAACTACTACAAACACTGCCCATAGTAAACCCGCCGTATCCTAACAGCACTACCAGGACTCACAAAGCACCATACTCTACCAATCAAAAGGCAACACTGCAAATATTAAACCAATACATTTCAGAGAACAACAATACATGACCTACTGGGGAAAGAGAACAAGTGGCAATGTCAAATAGGAATTATATAAACAGAACACCTCAGCTCAGTTACACATGCAGAACATAGACCATCACCAAACAAGTAATCACAATTTAGAAATAGGAAGACAATAATTAAACTGGGAATCCCAAAAGCCAAACTTGGAATGTACAACACTGTAGAAATAAAACAATACATTAATTTGCTCTTGTACTAAACAAAGCACAGATGTTAATGATGCACATTTACCAGAGCTGACATATTCCAATTAATAAATTCAAAATAAAGAGATATTTTTCTACCTTTTGTGCATTTTTTTCAGCTGCAATTGCTCCAGCCACTTTCTTCTGGTTTCTTCGTGTCTTCTGCTAACTCTCCATCGTCTGCTGTCCATTTGTCCTTTCTTCTCTCTTCTAGATTTTTTTCCATTCTCTCTCTACATCTGCTTTAACATACTAATCTTTCTCCTTTTGCTCTTTCCTCATTCCTATTTCATCCACTCAAATATTACCCCTCCATCCTCAATCCCCACTTACTCTCCCAATACCCGGCCAATTGTAGATTTTTTATCCCTCCCACACAAAATATTTTTCCCTTCTCCATTTTACTCTTCCAGCCCCATCCCATTCTAATCCTCCCCCAACATCAGCTCCCTTCTAGTTCCAGCCTCACCCAGCATCCATTCCCTTCTAGTCCCTGCATCAGCCCATTTCCAGTCCTAGCCATCCATCAGCCCATTTCCAGTCCTAGCCCCCCCATCACCCCACTTACAGTCCTTAACCCCCCATCACCCCATTTTCAGTCCTTAACCCCCCATCACCCCATTTTCAGTTTAAGCCCCCCCTATAACCCATTACCAGTCCTAACCCCCCATCAGCCCACTTCCAGTCCTAACCCCATCAACCCATTTCCAGTCAGCCCCCCATAGCCCATTGCCAGTCCTACCCCCCCCATCAGCCCACAGCCCATTACCAGTCCTAACCCCATCATCCCACCTCCAGTTTTAACCCCCCAGCCCATTTCCAGTCCTAGCCCCCCATAGCCCATTACCAGACAACCCCCATCAGCCCACAGCCCATTACCAGTCTTAACCCCCCCAAAGCCCATTACCAGTTCTAACCCCCCCCAACAGCCCATTACCAGTCCTAACCCCATCAGCCCACCTCCAGTCTTAACCCCCCAGCCCATTTCCAGTCCTAGCCCCCCCCCATAGCCCATTACCAGACAGCCCCCATCAGCCCACAGCCCATTACCAGTCTTAACCCCCCCAAAGCCCATTGCCAGTTCTAAGCCCCCCCAACAGCCCACAGTCCATTACCAGTCCTAACCCCATCAGCCCACCTCTAGCCTTAACCCCCCCCAGCCCAACCCCTTTCCAGCCCCAGCCCCCCAATAGCCCATTACCAGCCCTACCCCCCCCAGTCCATTTCCAGCCCCAGCCCCCCCAATAGCCCATTACCAGTCCTACCCCCCCCCATAGCCCATTACCAGTCCTACCCCCCCCCCCCCCGGCCTAAAGTAAAATTTAATTTAAAAAAAAAACCTGGTGGCTGCCGCCGCGGGGCCCCCTCTGCTGCCGCGGGGGCCCCGTCTACACGCTGGTCGGGTCGGGTCGGGTCGGGTCCGGTCGGGTCTCTCTCCCACCCACGCTGCAGGCAGCAGGCTGCGAGAGACGCATCTTCGCGTCTCTCGCAGCCTGCAGCGAGGGAGGGAGAGAGAGACCCGACCGGACCCGACCCGACCGGTCCGGACCGGACCCGACCCGACCTGCTTGTAGTCGGCGCCCCCGGGGCAGGAGTGGGGGCCCCGCGGCGGCTGCGACCAGGGTTTTTTTTAAATTAAATTTTACTTTAGGCCGGGGGGGGGGTAGGAGTCCTACCCCCCCCCCCCCGGCCTAAAGTAAAATTTAATTTAAAAAAAAAACCTGGTGGCTGCCGCCGCGGGGCCCCCTCTGCTGCCGCGGGGGCCCCGTCTACAAGCTGGTCGGGTCCGGTCCGGTCCGGTCGGGTCGGGGCAGGTCGGGTCCGGTCGGGTCTCTCTCCCTCCCTCCCTCGCTGCAGGCTGCGAGAGACGCGAAGGGAGAGCGTCTCCTCGCATCTGTTTTAAGCCCGCAGGGGCTGATGGGAAATCCCATCAGCCCCTGCGGGCTTAACACAGACGCGAGGAGACGCTCTATCTTCGCGTCTCTCGCAGCCGGGAGGGAGGGAGGGAGACGAGACCCGACCAGACCATACCATCTTGTAGACGGGGCCCCCGCGGCAGCAGAGGGGGCCCCGCGGCGGCAGCCACCAGGTTTTTTTTTTAATCGAGTTGAGAAAAAAAAAAACCTGGTTCTATTTTTTGTGGGCCCCTGCCGGTTGTGGGCCCTACGCCATGGCGTACATGGCGTATACGTAAATCCGGCCCTGTCTGGTGGAGAGGAGGGACAGGGGAGATATGATTCAGAGCTTTAAATGCTTAAAGAGTATTAATGGACAAACAAACCTCTTCCAAAGATGAGGAATCTGTAAAACTAGAGGGCATAACATGAAGCTGCAAGGGGGGAGGGGGGGGGTAAACTGAAAGGCAATGTTGGGAAATACTTTTTCACTGAAAGGGTGGTGGATGCTTGGAATGCCCTCCCGATGGAAATGATGGGGGCAAACACAGTGAAAGAATTCAAAATGGCATGGGATAGGCATAGTGGATCCCTTTATAGCAACAGAATAAAATCAAAATAAGCATAACTATCTCTTATATCTCTACAAATAGGGGTGACCTACACAGAGTGGTGGGTACACCCCTAAACAAAGGCATGGGGAGAGGTAACCTGCACGGAGTGGCAAGTGCACTACTCTTGCCGCCTTGCTGGGAAGACTAGATGGGCCATGCTGGTCTTTATCTGCCAACATATACTATGTTACTATGAGCCAGCATATCCCCTTGCCACTCTACTCTCCTTCCTGTGTCTGCCCGCAAGCCACCATTACCCCCTTTATTTCCCCCATCTTTAACCCAACACTTCCTCTTTCCTCACTGTACCCCCGAACTGAGTATTTTGATTGTATTTGTTCTATTGTACTGACCCCATTCCCTGGACCAGCATCTTATTTTCAATCACTCCCCCTCCACTGCTGCTTTCTGAGATCTGTCCCCTGTGGCAGCGGCAAAGAAAAGGAATCATAACACAGGTGTGGGAACTTCCTCTTCATCAGCGTCACTATGAGCTCTTCTGGTCCCACCTCATCAACAGGTAGTCGAAGCCTAAGTTGACGAGGGTGGACTGGGAAAGTTCATAGTGAGGCCAGCAAAGATAAGTCCCCATGCCTGTGTTAGCATTTCTTTTCTTTGCCAGAGTGGACAGATCTTGGAAAGCATCAGCCACAATTGCCTTTCAGAAAATTAATATTAGCAGCTGTGTTGCCTGTCTGAAAGGCCGGTGCTATCCGGTAAGCAAGCTAGCTAGGGTGCCCTCCTGTTGTGCTTACCTTACTTATCGGGTAGTGCCAGCCCTGCCTACATCATGCCCCCTTTCAGAGGAGCCTTTCAGAAAAGATGGGCTTCACCTTCACTGTTGTGGTATCAGGCTGCTGGTTCTATTGTTCAGAAAGGAGATAGATCAGCTTTTAAGCTAGAATCTGGGGGACAGCCAAAAGTCACTCAGGAGCACATGGTTTAGAATCTTTGAAGGATACATTCATAACAGGAAGGTTAGAGTGTCCTGACAGAGAGGTAGCCATAAAGCTACAATTGCCCAGGTGCCTTTAAATAAAGAGCAGAAATAGCTGAAAGATTGTAAATTATCCCTGTCAACTGCTATAAAAGTTGTAAATTCAAATAAACATACCTTGAAACAAAAAGTTGCAAATTCAAACAAACATACTTTGAAAGTTTTCTATTCAAATAAAAAACAAGATGGGAGAATTAGAATATATAGCACTAAATGAAGAGAAATATATGATAGATATCTCAGAGACCTGATGGAAGGAGGATAACTAATGGGATACTGCGATACCAGGCTACAAATTATATCACAATGATAGGATGGGTCATATTGGTGAAGGAGTGGTACTATATGTTAAACAGAACATTGGGTCAAACAGAGTGAAAGTTCTGCATGAAATAAAATGTGTCATTGAATCCTTATAGATAGAAATTCTATGTATAAAGGGGAAGAATGTTACATCATGACATACTAGGGAGGTAAAATTCCTAGATGAAATAAATCAACACCAAGAAATGCAAGAACCATTTATGTGAATCTTTATTACACCATACCACTTAGATGGCATATAATTGTTGGACAATTCTAGTGGGTGCTCAAATATCTTTATGGTGTGGTAAGGTCCACCTTGACTTAATATTCATCATTGCTCCCTGCTGTTGTTGTTGTTAAGTGCCGTCGAGTCGGAGTCGACTCATGGCGACCCTCTGGATAGCTATCCTAAATTGTGTTCAGTCTTCAGTCAGGCGGCTCATTGTTGACAGACTGGTACCCGTAGCTGCTGTTATTGTATCGATCCATCTCATTGCTGGCCTTCCTTTTTTGCGTTGACCTTCTATCTTGCCAAGCATAATGTCTTTCTCTAATGATCTCTCTCTTCGCATGATGTGTCCAAAGTATGAAAGTCGAAGTCTTGTCATCTGAGCTTCTAAAGAAAGCTTAGGTTTGATCTCCTCTAGTACCGACTGGTTTGTTCTTCGGGCAGTCCATGGTATACACAGTATTCGCCGCCAGCACCATAATTCAAAGGCATCAATTTTCTTCCTGTCTATCTTTTTCACTGTCCAGCTTTCATATCCATATGATGTTATTGAAAATACCATGGCTTGAACAAGTCGAATCTTTGTATGGAGAGAGACATCTCTGCTCTTGAGAATCTTATCTAGGTCTTTCATAGCCATTCTGCCAAGATCAATGCGTCATCTGATTTCTTGACTGCTTGTTGCTTCTTTATTGATAGTTGATCCAAGTAGGTTAAAGTTGTTCACAATTTCAATTTCTTCTCCTTCAACGATGAACCTGTTGATTATGCCAGTTGTCATGATCTTTGTCTTCTTTACATTAAGGTGCAGACCCATTTTGAGACTATGTTCTTTGATTGTGAGAAGCAAATGTTTCAGATCAGCTTCACTTTCAGCCAGTAATGTGGCATCATCAGCATAGCGAAGGTTGTTGATGAGTCTTCCACCAATCTTCACACCTCTGTTGTCTTCATACAATCTTGCTTCTCTGATTATTTGTTCTGCATATAAATTAAACAGGTAGGGGGAAAGTATGCAGCCTTGTCTTACACCTTTGCTTATTTTAAACCATTCTGTTTCTCCTTGTTCCGTTCGAACTGTTGCTTCTTGATCAATGTACAGATTGTGCAAGAGAACGATCAGGTGTTCTGGTATACCCATGCTTCTTAATGTGGCCCAGAGTTTCTCATGGTTTACACAGTCAAAAGCTTTGCTATAGTCGATAAAGCACAAATAGATATCCTTTTGGTATTCTTTAGTCTTTTCAAGGATCCATCTCACATCCGCAGTGATGTCTCTCGTTCCTCGCCCTTTCCTGAACCCTGCTTGCACTTCAGGTAGTTCTTGTTCCAGGTATGGTTGTAGTCTCTTTTGAATAATCTTCAGTAGAATCTTGCTGGCATGTGGGATCAGAGCTCCCTGGTAAACCATGTATTATTTATTTTTGACTTTTTAGTATTAATATTCATTTAACTTTCCTTAAAGAACTTTATAGTGAAAAAAAAGTCATTATTAATGACCATTACTATAAAACTATGAATAGATAGACTTATCTTATGCTCTCCATGGTAGATATAAAACTGTAAATCAATATTTAAATCTTCCACCCCGATCTGGCTGACGATTTCACACCGCCAGGGGCTTCTTCAGGGTAATGCTAAACAATGAAAAAAAATTCATGATTTATATTCACAATTAAAAAGATCTGCGCTTAAAAGTATCACCATAACTACATATACAATCTGAGACCAATATTGGGGCTGCCGATCAAGACAAGTAGAGTTTGGCACCAACTGGCAGGGTCCCACTACCCACTGCCCACTACCCATACTCAAGTCAAACATCAGCTATTGTGAACCTTTCGCAGATTCAGCTCTCCAGAGAATAGGAGGCTTTTTTAGATCTGGGGCTTTCTTTTGATCCAACAGTGCCTTATCGAGCTTTTGATATAAGGGTAGCATTATATGGCTTCTTTCGTAAAATAGTGATTAGATTATACAACTCTCTGAATCCAATTTTGAGTGGTGCATCTATTGTACTGTAAGTTTGCCATCATAATGGATTCCTAGCGGACAGATGGATCCTCTGATAGCAGCTTTTCAGAGATTGGTTCTTCAAGGTGTAGATGCAGTGGATAAGAAATTTCTGCCAACGCGATATAATATCACTATTCAACAACATAATGATTTATTGGCTTTGTTTAATAACTCTCAGCAAAAACATTCAATGAAGCTTGAAAATTTGATGGGACTTTATTTATTTAACAGGTCTTTTATACTGCTCTATCAGTTTAGTCAAAGAAGTTTTTTTTGTAACTTAAACTTGATAATGTACATTAAACTGGGATGTTGATAACTTGGAATCTTCTGAGGCAATGAAGGGCCACAAGGAATGCTAGTGGGAAACAAATCCTGGTCTTTTGGTTCCCAAGCCAGTACTCTGACCATTAGGCTACTCCTCCACTCTACTTTATGCTGATCTGAAAACTTGCCAAAAAGTGGCTGACATAAGTACTAACTGTTCAAGTATGATCATTCATGCCCTGATGCAGAAATAAGGATTTTAATGACAAAGTCAGCATGCATGGATGATTTTCTTTAAAACATAGAAAACCAGTATAGGATGACATTTTATTTGTGATATATCTAATCACTCAAACAGAAAAAAATGGACTAAAATAAGAAAGAGCATCTGATATACATTCAGATGACATCCATTCAAAAAAAGTGAAACTATTTCTAGCATCAGATTCAGGCCATTGGAAACCAATGTATTCCACTGAAAAATATATGATTGTTCTTGACATAATAAACTGTTAGGATTGCCATTATGTTTAGATGTAAACTTTTCTACTACAAAAAAACAGAGATCAACTAAATTATATGAACTTTCAATTTAATGGTTAACCAGAGGGGCAGTATGTTTTCCTATGCTTATAGTCGAACAATGCTCAATAATGTAAGTTTTGATCTTGCATATGAACTTACCAATATATAATTTCTGACATGGACACAAAATAGCATAAATCACATTGCAAGACTTGTAATTGATAACCTGGACTCAAACCAGTGTCTGAGGATAGACAAAAACACGCCAGCCACATCAATAGTGGCCTTTTCAAGTGCCAATTTGAAAAGAATCTCTAATTTCTGGAAGTGCAGCATATACCAAACGATCATGTATATTTCTTCTCCTTTGATAGGCAAATCACCGGGTCTATTGAAAAATCTGATAACGGATAAAATCCCAATCAGATTTATGCTATTAATTCTTTTGATTTGAGATGACGGTGCAGAATATGGAAGTACACAGGGGGAGCCCTGTGACACTCTGCCACTGCTGGAATTGCAACAACAAATCATGATTCACATATTTCACATGAATATATGTTCTTCTAATCACCTGAGATGGATGCACCTTTTGACAAAAATGTTCATTCATAATTTTTGCTTAAATTTTGAAATCATCCATGTCAGAACACAATCATCTAAGATGCAAAAATTGTCCATATGATATGCTACTTTTCAAAGTCATAGGGTGAAAACTGGTGCAATTAAGATGACTCTTTTGATCAATACATTTATTAAATATAGATGTTTGAAACTCAAAGGTTTTAAAGATGTTGATATCCAAAAAGGTCAATGCTACAGTGGTTTCAGTAAGAAGTAGCATCAAATTTTCACTATAAAGTTTTTAAAGAAAACCTTAATGAATATTGATAGTAATAAGTTAAAAATAAATAATACATGGTTCAGAGTGGAGGGGGCAGTGATGAATATTAAGTCAAGGTAGATCTTTCTACACCATGAAGACATTTAAGCTACCATTTGAATTTTATAATTATATGCTGTCTAAAGATTCATTTCCTGATATATATGATTATTGCAAGACTTAAGTATTTTTTGTGAGCAGCATTTTTCATTACTTATGGATGAAATAAATGCCTGCTTCATGGGCCAGCTGGTTTGGGAACCAACTAATAAAGGAACTATTTTAAATTTAGTTCTTTGTAGAATTCAAGATTTGCTATAAGAGCTAACTGTTGAGACCACTTGGCACTAGTGATCACAATATGAACACATTCAACTTAATAACTGGAGTGCATATGCAACCTGTCAGCATCTAATTTTCAAGAGGGAGACTATAATAAAATGAGGAAAATGGTTAGAAAAGGAGCAGCTGCAAAGGTCAAGAGTTTACATGGGTGTTGTCTAAAAATATAATCTTGGGAGCCAAAGCCAGATGTATCCCATGCATTAAGAAAGGAGAAGAAAGGCCAAACAACAACCAGCATGGTTAAAAGGTGAGGTGAAAGAGGCTATTAGAGCCAAAACAAAAACATCTTTCAAAAAATGGATAAAGGAATTAAATGAAGAAAATAGGAAACAGCATAAGCACCGGCAAGTTAAATGCAAATCACTGATAAGGAAGGCAAAAAGAGAATTTGAAAAAAAGCTTGCCAAAGAGACAAAAATTCACAGTAGATGTCCATATTGGGCATGTCCACATTTATGAAATCATGCCTGAACTTAATTGTGCCTGCTTTTTTTTAGACTCTCTGGCTTGGACGTCCCAGATTGCACTTGGATCTCATTTGTAAAATGTGCCTTCACCTGAATTCTTTGCTTTGGTCTTTAATGGGGAAGGTGTGAGGAAGTTACCCATAGTAGAAAGGGTATTTAATGGTGCTGAGTAAAAAGAGTTGAATGAAATCTCAGTAAACATGGAAGATATAATAGAAGAAATTGATAAACTAAAGAGCAGGAAATCATTTGGACCAGATGGGATGCACCCAAAAATAATGAGAGAACTTAAAGATAAGTTCCAGGACTATTATTAGTGATTTTTAACCTAGCATTAAAATCATTTATGGTGGGAAGCGGAGCCAACCTAGGAGCAAGATGGCTGCGTAGAAGATCTGCTCCCCGTGATCCTTTTACATAATCCTGTCCTCATCAACTCAGGAGTTGACGGAGTGCAACTGTATTGTGCCTGAGACTTTCCAAACATGTCTGGTACTAAACAGACTCGGCTTGAGTTTGCTAATCAGCAGGGCGCTGGCTCCAAAAGATCTAAAACGGACCCTTTGTCACCTCTCAAAATGGCGTCGCAGACTGAGGTTGTGGAGGGAGCAGCAGAAATTTTGAAGGAGATTCACGTGGTACGTAAAAGGGTCGAGGCGAACGGCGAGTCTTTGGATGAGCTGCAGGCCGACTTTAAAGAGATGAAGGAGCAGATCGTGACGCTCACCTGCAGAATGGAGAAGATGGAAGGGTCTGTAGCCCAGCATGAGGAGCGGCTGAGCCAGCTGCCCCAAGCAGTACAGAGAATCGAAACGCTAGAGCGCAATCTGGAAGATATGAACAATCGGGCCCGGCGAAACAACATTTGTTTAGTGGGGATTCCAGAAGGTGCGGAGGGGAAAGACCCTATAAGATTTCTACAAGAGTGGCTCCCGCGAGCCTTGAAAATTGACTTTCAATTTCCTTTTGAGATCGAGAGAGCCCATCGGGTTCCCTCTGTTCTCTCCACACAGCTGAAGAAGCCGCGGCCTATGATATGCTGCGTTTTGCGGTATCAGCAAGTTGCGCTAATAATGTCGGTGGCGCAATCTACTCCAGAGCTGCAATTTGATGGTCATTGGGTTGCTCTGTACCCTGACTTCAGTAAGGCGACGGTCGATAAGAGAAAACAATTTCTGGCGTTTAGACCAAGGCTCCTTCATCTGCAAGCCCGGTTTGGGTTATTCTATCCGGCTCGTTTTAAAGTGACCCTGAACAACTCTACTAAAACTTTCGATAATCCAAAAGTTTTGGAACAGTTTCTAGAGGATCAGGAAGCCTTGGCTATGCAATGAGGAGGCTTTATCTTGGATTCGCTTTGAAGGCTGTTGGACCTTCGCCATTAAGAGGGAACGACTTTTAGAACCTCTCCTGGTTATGGTCCAGTCAAGGATTCTTGTAGTGCTTGTTGGAACGGGATGCTCTGCTGCAGATGTCTGGCAAGTTCTGTGTGCGAGCTGAGTGTGCTTGCCGGAACAGTTTTGGCCTCCTGAGTAGATGAAGTCATTCCACAATGTTTTTTCTTTTTCCTATTTCCTTTGTTTTAAGGGTCAGGGGGGCTGTGGGTCTGGTATCTGTTTTATTTTTGGTCTTCTACTAGGCTTCTTGCCTTGGGCTGCCTCACCTATTGAATGGGGCCTTCTTTTGTTAAGGTTAGTGGGTTGCTCTTTGGGGACTGCTGTGATATGATGTATTTGTTTAAGAGTTTTCCTGGCACCAGATTCAGCTTCAGCATTCAATGGCTAAGGATATCAAACTTTTATCTTTGAATGTAAAAGGTATTGTGAACCCTGTTAAGAGGAAAAAGATCATTGCATATGGTAAGCAACAACAGGCAGATCTGATTCTCCTCCAGGAAACGCATCTGTCCTCGGCTGAAACTTTAAAATTAGAGGACAGGCAATATTTGTTAATTGGGCACTCCCCAGCAGTTCAAAAGAAAAACGGTGTGGCAACACTGGTGCATAAATCTTTAGGGGTTAAAGTGGAGGGTACCCGATCTGATACTGATGGGCGGTGGGCGAAGTCTATTATTTCAATAGGAGGTGTCAGGCGGGTAGTTGTCAACGTTTACGCCCCCAATAAAGATGACCCAAGTTTTTTTAAGGATCTTGCGGGAATTATACTGGAAGAGGTTCCAACTCCACTCATTGTCGGGGGTGATTTTAATTTAGTTTTGGATTCGGTATTGGATCGGCTTCCTCCTAAGGATGGATAGCACTTCCAGAGCAAGAGTTGCTCTTGCGGCCCTAAGGGAATCCGCTGGGCTAGTGGATGTGTGGCGGACTTTTCACCCCAAGGAGAAGGATTTTACATATTTTTCACCGCCACACAAGTCTTTTTCACGTATTGATTTTTTCCTGATTTCAAGATCGTTAGTAACAGATGTTCGTGATGTTGAAATCTTAGGTATGCATATCTCTGACCATGCGGCTCTCAGGCTTACAGTCAGGCTCTTTGATAGACTTCAGCAATCACAGACTTGGTCCTTCAATAGGTCTTGGCTGACGGATCCCTCTTTTCAAAAGGAAGTCAGATTTCCTATCAAGGAATATTTTGAGATAAATAAATTAGGTGACACCCAGTGTTGG
This sequence comes from Ichthyophis bannanicus, assembly GCA_033557465.1. Classification (NCBI taxonomy): domain Eukaryota; kingdom Metazoa; phylum Chordata; class Amphibia; order Gymnophiona; family Ichthyophiidae; genus Ichthyophis; species Ichthyophis bannanicus. Next base: position 6,949,012 of record JAWIIG010000027.1, on the reverse strand, counting down.
GCATAGTGGGGGGCTTTCAAAGCTCATATTCGTTCTGTCATCACGGGTTATGCGATTAGGGAGGCCAAGCGGAAGAAGGCCCAGTTGGTTAGTCTTGAGGAACAAATTTGTGCCGGTGAGCGCTTGTGGCAAAAGTATTCAGATGTTGGTATAATGTTACGTCTACAGCGCTTAAGATATCAATACAATGAAATACTGAGTGCAGAGGTGGAGCAAATGATGTTTAAACAGCGTGCGCGGTATCATGTAGAGAAAAACAGAATGGGGCGGTTACTAGCTAATGAGCTGGGGGGAAGGCGAGAGAAATCACGTATCGTCGCTCTTTCTGATGGCCGCCTTGGTAATTTGACTGGAAATGAGCAGATTTTGGAGGCGTTTTTTGCTTATTATCAGAATCTTTATATGTCCGAAATGATTTCTGATACGGATCGTGTCCGGGACTTTCTGGGAAATTTAACGCAGCCCACTGTGAGTGTGCAGCAGAGGAAGGACTTGGATAAGCCCATTTCCAGACTGGAAGTTGGTAGGGCAATCGACAGCATGGTTTCTGGAAAGGCGGCTGGGCCTGATGCTATCCCCGCTGAATTTTACAGAGTTTTTAAAGAAGATTTGTGTCCGGCATTGTTAGTTTATTTTGAAACCTTATATAACTCTCTGAGTCAGTTAGGGAATTTCACTGAAGCTACTGTTGTTGTGCTGGAAAAGCCTGGTAAAGATCCCTCTCAAGTGGCAAATTATAGGCCTATCTCATTACTAAACTCTGATTATAAAATTTATGCTAGTGTGTTAGCTAGTCGATTGTCAACCGTTGTCGGTAGTTTGATACATCCTGATCAATGTGGCTTCGTCCCCGGACGGGCAGCCTCGGACAATGCTAGACTACTGTGTAATCTGTTCGATAGGGCTTCTTTAAGTGAGCTTTCCTATGTCGGACTTGCCTTGGATGCAGAAAAGGCGTTCGATAGGCTTGAATGGTCTTTTCTGTTTGAGGTATTAGGGTGGTTTGGTTTGGGTCCCCGGTTTATTCACATGGTACAGGTATTGTATGCAAATCCCAGTGCCAGGATACTAGCTAATGGTAGTCTGTCGCAGTCCTTCTCTTTGCAGAGAGGAACCCGTCAAGGTTGTCCCCTCTCGCCATTATTATTTAATTTAGCCTTGGAGCCACTTGCAATCGCTCTTCGGCAACATAAGCATATTAAGGGAGTTGTAGTTGAGGATATGCAAGTTAAGTTATCCGCCTATGCGGATGATCTTCTATTATTTGCGCAGCCAGTGGAAGTCCCTATGATCTTGGACCTGATAGAGTCGTACTCTAAATTGTCTGGTTATAAAATTAATTGGGCTAAGTCTGTGGCTTTTCCATTGAATTCTTGGGCATCTTCGGCCATGATGGCAGATTTTCCTTTTCGTTGGGAGGCTGGCAGTGTTAAGTACCTAGGGGTCAAATTTTCTGCGAGTGTTGAAGCTACTGTCCAGAGTAATATTGCAGATCTGTTGAATGTGATTAAGAAAACTGCGGTAACTTGGGCGCCTCTGCATTTAACTTGGTGGGGCCGTTTAGAGGCCATTAAAATGACTTTAATGCCTAGAGTTAATTACGTTTTGGGGATGCTGCTGTATAAAATCCCGGTAGGTTCGTTCGTTGTGTTAGAGAGGGCCCTGTCCAAGTTTCTCTGGGGCAATGCGCAGCCGAGGATAGCCTTGAGGAAGCTCAAGGCGTCTAAGGAAAAAGGAGGGGTTCATTTCCCAGATTTTAAGTGGTATCATCATGCGTTTTTGTTAAAGCAAGGGGCCATGTGGCTGTGGGAAGACTCACCTATGTTGGTCCCCAGATGGGTTGAGGTGGAGAGTAAAATCGTGGCGCCCTGTCCCTTGGACAGACTCCTAGGCATGAAACATCCCGAGGAGACTTTGGTGAGTGGTCCGATAGCTGCTACCCAAGTAGCTTATTTGTCGCTTGTACAACTGGCTGGAGGACGGGATTTTCCTTCTAAACAGCTCCCCCTTTGGTGGAATCCGGGTTTTAAAATCAATGGCAAGATGTTTGCTTGGAAAAGATGGCAGGAATGTGGTATTTGGTCGCTTGGGCAATTATTGCGGGCTCAGGAGTGGAAGGATTTTCAGGAGCTACAGCAGGAGTTTTCTCTTCCCTCTTCTGCTTATTTTCAGTGGATCCAGTTGAAGCACTCAATAAAAGGATTAATAGTCGATGTGATGGGTTTATCGGAGAAGGGTATTATCTTTGAAACAGTCAGGGGCTTGGGTGAGAAGCCGGGAGCCGCATCAGGGCTGTATGCACACATCAGGGATTTATCCTCTGTGAATCCACTAGGATTGATCAAAAATTGGGATTCGGAGTTGGAATCCTCCCTTTCTGAGAAGGAATGGAAACTTTTGTGGGGTCCAATAACTAGGGTATCCAGGTCTGCAGCGATCACTCAATCAATGTTCTTTTTCCTCCATCGTGCTTATATAACACCTGTCAAAATGTCTAAATGGGATAAGAAGTCGGAGGGGAAGTGTTGGTCATGTCAGGGTGGGTTGGGTATTTTCCAGCATATGGTATTTGAATGTCCTGCTGTCCAGAGGTTTTGGAAGATGGTGTGGGGGAAAATACAACGTATTTTGGGATTTTCTGCTCAGCTCACATGGCAGATTGCATGTTTGAGATCTGTCGAGCGCAGTTTGGGCTTGGACAGGAACCATTTTTTTTTGTTCAACTTCATGATGGCGATGGCTCTAAAGCTTATTTTTACCAACTAGAAAGTGCCCTCTCAACTAAATTGTGATTTGTGGTGGAATATGGTTGCTCAAAGTGATAGTTATGAGAAATTATATGCTTGGGTGCATTGTCCCGGGTTGGTTGGTGGGATGGAAAAATGGGCGCCTTTAGATGATTATGTTTCACGGGCAAAAGTTTCATTAGTAGGTGCCCGGCTGGGTTCATAATGCAACAGGGTGGTAATGGGGAAGCGGCGGGTAGGTATCGCTGATCTGTTTGTTTTGCCATGGTTCTGGTGCCTAGGTATTGATAGGCAGTTCCTCAAAGAGCTAGGGGGGTTGGGGGTACGTGAATAGCACGTGGGGTATTGTTTTTAGGTGATGTGCATTGTTGTTGTTTTGTGTAAATTGTATAAATAAAGAATTTAAAAAAAAACCATTTATGGTACCAAAATAGTGGAGTGTGGCCAATGTATGCCTATTTTTAAAAAGGGCTCAGGGGTGATCCAGGAAATTACAGACTGGTAAACCTAATGTTGATACAAGGAAACAATTAATCCCAAAATTACTGGACACATGGACAGACATGGTTTAATGGGACCAAGTAAACATGGATTTAGCCAAGGGAAGTCTTGCCTCACCATTCTTATTTCTTTGGAGGTATGAATAAACATGTGGATAAAGTGAGTCGATTGATTTAGAGCCTGATTCCGGTAGGGGCATGTCCGGGCCATTCGGATGGCCCCAGGCAAGATGGGCTCATTTGGACCCAATTCTAGACCGCAGGAACAAAACGTTCCCACGGTAGCTAGAATCGGGCCTGAGGACAGCCCAGGGTGTCCATGGACCGCCCGGCATGTCATTGCCTGCCTGAAGGGACATCTTTCCTGCAGGGTCCCTTGGCCGTGGTGGCTCAGCTCCCCCCCCCCCCCCAATTCCCCACCTTCCATAACATCCTGCTAGGCCAGTCCAGACAAGTAGGTCATACCAAAGCTACATCTCCACTGGGCAGGAAAAAGACATTCCAACCTTCAAGATCTCTACACCGAAGGCCAAGCCTGCCGAGTAGGGACTTCAAGGCAGTAATACTTGACAAAAGTGGAAAGTGGTGATTACACTGTCTCCCAACAAATGTCTATGGGAATGACCAAGCTATGCTTTATACAGAAAGAAGCCTGAGCCCATGTGGAATGTGCATGCAAGCCCTCTGAGACTAGCTGGTTATATAACAGATAGGCCAAGGCTATCATCTCCTTTATCAGCAACCCAAGGTAGACTTTGTGGCCACTTTGCCCTTACATAGGTCTGCAAAAGGACAAAAAATCTGTTCAACTTTTGGAAGGAGTTAGTGACCCTCAGGTACTACCTTCCTAATGTCCACCGGGCGAAGGTCCTTATCCTTCCCCTGGCACTGTTACTTTAGAAATAAAGGCAAAATTACCATGTGATTGACCTGGAAACATGACACCATTATGGGCAAGAAGGAAGGAATGGGCTGTAAATTTATTTTTATTTATTTATTTACATTCTCTTATATACCGCGCTATTCTGCACCAGTGTGGTTTACATTGAACAAACTGAAATTACATTGAACAGGGCATTATAACTTGGAGATAACTATTTTACAGGGAACATGGGCTATGGAGGGTTAAGTGGCTTGCCCAAGACCACAAGGAGCACCTGTGGGACTAGAAACCCCAGCCCTTCCGGCCCAAGGTTGCTGTCCTCTAGTGGGATTTGAACCCCCGACCTTCTGGCCTGAAGTACCTTGCCCCAACCACTAGGCCACTCCTCCACCCCATTTATTTATTTATTTATTTATTAAACAGTTCTTATATACCGTGCTCTTTGTTATCAGTGTGGTTTACATTAAAACAATATAACACTTGGTCAGTCAAGTCTGGCCTACGTTTACATATAACAGGGCTTTAACATGGAGGTAAATACATGGCCTCTTCCCAAAAGGACAAATAGGAATCTCAGCACGACAAGGCCTGGATCTCTGAGATACATCTCACCAAACAGATTGTCACCAAAAAGGCAGCCTTAAGGTTGTATTCCTTCTCAAGGACTCAGACAGCTCAGTAATCAAGGCCTGAAGAACCAAACTGAGGTCTCAAGAAGGAACAACTGGTTATAGAGGAGGACACCATCTGAACCCTCAGAGAACTGAGAGGTCCTTGTACAATCCATCTTGAAGGAAGGCAAGCAGAGCCAGCAAGTCTGTAGCACTAGGGCTGACTTGATGCCAATGATGCCATTGCTCAAAAGGCACCAGCCATGCACATAGTTGAGACAAGTGGAACTATTTTCATCTTCAGAAGTATGAAAACCATAGCAGAAGAATAGCCCCTATGTATTATGTGACACTTCTCAAGAGCCAAGCCATAAGTAAGAAGGGAGCTAGATCATCTAACAGGATAGCCCCTGCCTCAAGAGACCCCAGGCCAATGGAAGGTATAAGGGGGCATATCAAATCCACATACCATGGCCTCCTTGGCCAATCTAGCACCACCAGAACTACTGGAACATAAGATCCTCTATGCAACAAAGTACTTGCCCTTTGCTATGAGAGGGAGGATATGCATATAGTAAGACCTTCCCCCAATGTAGAAGGAAAACATCCAGCTCTAGCCTGCTGCTTGAGGTAACGCTGGAGCAGAACTAATCCACTTGGCCATTTTGTGGGGTGGCGAACAGGTATATCGAGGTGGTACCCCACTTCTGAAAACTATGAGCCACCATGCCCCTGTCCAGCGCCCACTCTTGTGGCTGACGGATGCAACTCAGCTGGTCTGCCAGCGTATTCTGTTCTCCTGGCAGATATGTGGCCATTAGCTCCATCCCGTAAGGGATGGCAAACCTTAAATGGACTGTTTCCCAACAGAGGACATATAAACCCCTGATTGTTTATATAGTACATTGTGACCTGATTGTTGGTCTAAATCAGGATAATCTGGTTAGCCAGCTGTTCCCAGAAAGCCCTGAGGGCATTCGCTATGGCTCTCAATTCCAAGAAATTGATCTGACGCAGGCTCTCCTGTACAGACCAGAGCCTTTGAGTATGGAGATCATCCAGATGTGCTCCTCAACCTAGTTCAGATGCATCTGCTATCAATGTTTTATGAGGTGAAGGCTTCCAGAAGCGGAGACCCCTAAGCAAGTTCTGATGATCCGTCCACCAGTGTAGGGACTGGACAAGAGTGTCAGTGACAGATGGCATGTGGCCTAGTTCCATTGAGTCCTCAGTGTCCTTTGAGCCTGTCTCAATGAAAGATGAGCCATGGGTGTGATGTGTGCCTTTGAGATCACATGGGCGAGTACAGTCAGCATCCCGCAAGGTGTTAGTTGATGACTCAGCTGAATATCATGCACCAAGGTCATCAATCTTGGAGTCAGTCTAGTGGAAGGGAGGCCTTCACTTGGGTCATGGTTAAGGACAGCTCCTATGAATTCCAGTTGTTGGGTGGGATGAAAGTGGGACTTTGGGTAATTGATTACAAACCCCAACAGCCCTAGCACTTGAATGATCACTCACATTGATTGCTGGACTCTGTCTGGAATAGTGCTTTTTATGAGCTAGTTGTCCAGATAAGAGAAGACAAAGACCCCTAGGGTCCTGAGATAGGCTGCTACTACTACGTGGCATTTCATGAAGACTCAAGTACCCAGTATTGAAAGTGCTGTTCTCCCAGAATGAATCTGAGATACCTCCTATGAGCAGAATGGATTGATATGTGGGTGTATGGGTCCTTTAGATCCAGAGAGCATAGCCAATTGTCGTTTTGAAGATAAGGGAGCAGGGTACCTAGAGATACAATTTTGAACCTTTCTTGCATAGAAAGTGTTGAAGTTTCTGAGGTCCAGGATGGGCCAGAATTCCCCTGTCTTTTGGGGACCAGAAAGTACCTGGAGTAAAATCCCCACTTGATCTGCTTCTGTGGCATGAGCTTGATAGTGAGACTGGCCAGAAGGTCGGATATTTCTCTCCAAATCAGATCTAGTTGCAGAAGGTTGAGAGGATATGCAATGTGGCTGTAACTCAGCAAGGTGCAACATGTAGCTACTCTGGACTATCTGTAGCACCCACGAGTCCGAAGTTATAAGTGAGCCTTTCCCCCACTGGAGGGATCCCTCTGTGCTCACTGGCAGATTGGCTATGCTCCAGAGGAAACAGTAAACCCCCTCCCTTGGCTTTGGCTGTGTAGCAGGCAGACTTTCTGAGGCTTCTCTTGACACTGTGGGAGAGGAGCCTGTGTTTTCTATTCAGAGATTTGAGGTCCAGGGAAGTACCTGTGCTTACACAGGTAATAGGTCTTTATCTGGCCTCCAGCTCGATACCTCCTGCGATAGGTAGCTGGTTCGGACATGCATCTCAAGAGCCTGGTGAGGGTGATGTTCTGTTTCTCTATGATGCCAGCCTTCTCTTTCACTTGTTCCCTAAAGAGGTTCTCTCCACAGCACAGCATGTCCGTGAGCTTATTCTGTACTGACTGTTCCAAGTCAGAAGACGGAAGCCAGGCGAGTCTGCAGGCTTCAGTGTCCACCACTGCTGTTCTGGACACCGTCTCAAAGGCATCGTAAGGTTGCCTGGATGAAGAACTTTGAGCAGTCCTTGCCATGGCCCACCAGAACACAATAGTGCTTTAGTTTCTCTGGGGGAAGGAAATGGGATGTATTGGCGAGATCTAGCATGATGTCCTTCAAAAACATACTCTTGTAGAGCTGGTAAGAGTGCACTCAGGCTATGTCCATAAAGCTTTGGAAACAACTTCTCCCAAAGAAATACAGCATTCATGCCTCCCTAACCAGGGGCATCGAGGAATGAGTCTAAGGGCTTTTAATCCTCTTAAGGGTGGACTCTATCACTAAGGAGTGGTGTGAAAGCTGAGGTTTCTCAAATCCAGGAGCTTTTTGAACCCTGTACATTGAAACCAGTCTCCTACTGACCAGTGGCACAATGAGGGGGTTCTCCCACATTCTCATCTGCAGCCTCTGTAGGGTGTAGTGTACTAGCACTGTCACAGTTTCCTTAGGGGCTGAGGAGTACTGGAGGATCTCCATCTCCTCCACCCTGGGCTCACTATCTGTCTTCAGTGAAAATGGAATGGCCTTAGCCATGTCCCTCATGAAATCCTAGAAGGATATGTCCTACAGAGGAGAGTTCCATCATTCGTGTGGAGGGAAGTGGTGGTTGGGCCTTGCCTGCCCTATGACAACTTATGCCACTCATGAGGGGGACCCAATGGAGATCCAGGAGATTCATCCTCCGGTGAAACCCATTGGTTACCCAGCCTTTCCCAGATGAAGTCTTCAAGTGGAACTCTGCTCTTCCATATGCATCCTCACTTTCCAGACCTCAGGCTTATTAACTGTTTAACAATGGTGGCTTCTTGGCTTCAGTCCAATCATTTAAACATTAATCCCTCAAAAACCTCAGCCCTCTGGCTTTCTAGACCCTTTTCTCCTCCTACCATCTCACCATCTCTTAATGGTTTCTCAATACCACTAGTCTCTAATAGGAAGTACTTATGGGTGACCCTTGGCTCAGCACTTTCATTCCAAACACATGTAAGTGCAGTAGTGAAACAATCCTTTTATTCTTTACGCCAAATATTTTCAATTCAATCTTTCCTCTTCTTATGTTGTTATCTTGCTCCTTATCCTAGTAATTGCCCAACTTGAATACTATAATGGTATCTATCATGGTCTCCTCAAATATCAACTCAAGCGCCTCCAGTGATCTACCTGCTTCACACTTCTAGATCCAACCATGCTACTCCCCTTCTTATAAAATCCCATTGGCTTCAATTATCACATCTTTCACACTATAAGATGCTCACAACTGTCCAGAAAACCTCGCATTCCTGTTCTTCAGCATATCTCTCTTCTCACCTTATACCATATGTCCCATCTCAAACTCTAAGATCCATCCATGCCAATTGTCTTCACCTGCTCTCTCTTTCCCAAGCGCACCTCGAATGTAGCCGTCATTCTGCTTTTTTCTTTATGGCTCCATTTCTTTGGAATTCCTTATCACCTGAACTGTGCCTTGAGGCCTCCTTTCCCAAGTTTAAGGTGTTACTTAAACCTTATTATTCCAATAAGCCTATGATCTTCCAGTGTCTACCTCATAAGAGTCAATTTTACTATAATAGATCCTCACTTTTCCTTTGGTGTGTGCCTTCTTTCCTGCCCTTTAATTTTTATGGTGTTCCTTTCCTTTTCTTCCATATGGATTGATTTCTATTGTTTTGATTGTGCACCTCCCTGGTGTAATGAAGGGTGGTATATTGAATATGCTAATAAACCATACACCATAACATTGAGGGAATCGAGAGCTCCATCGGGAGTGAGGTAACACCAATACTCGCAAATGTTACAAGAGGAAATTATCTGGACTGGCACCAGTGTGGGCCCTTTGATGCCCAAATGTCATTGCATCCCTCACAGGCAAGGCATGCATTCTGAAGATGGGCCGGTCAATGTCGATGCAGCCGATGTCGAGTCCTTGGTATGCTGCACCACCATCAAAGGCCTCTGATTCTGAAGGCACCGGGCTGAATTGAAGGTCGGCTGGTCAATGCTGATGCCAAGGCTCCAGCATGCTGCTGGGGCTAATAGCATTGCTATACAGACTCTGAAAGCTTTCTGAAGACACTTCTCCATGTCTGCCGATTCCAAAGGCAGTGGGGCTTTGGCTAATCCGAGCAATGTACCCAGTATCTGTACAGGGTTCTTAGTGGCTCAATCATGGCTCTCAGCTGGCTGTTGATGCCCCCTCAGTAATCAGGAGGTAGAGCCTCCCATAGGGCCCATGTCAAGGGGCAGTCTTGCAGATAGATGGGTTCTGATGTCGACATATCAGAATAGGTGCTCGGTTCGATGACTGCGATATCGATGTCGAAACCAAAGCCATCCTCCTCTCTGGATGAGATCGATCGATGACCGATGCTCCAGGGTACTATGTGTGCTCATTTCTGAAAGGGCTCAAGACTCTTCAATGTCAATGTTCTGCCCACATCCGTAGTAGCCCCAGAAGCCTTAGAGGCTGACATCATCGATGCTGAAGACAATGGACCAGACTTCTGCAATTCATGGTCCTATTGTGAACGCCCCAGGTACCAGAAGCACTGCATCTGGCAGATATTGCATATGGGAACAGCCTCTGGCCGCTGACCTGTCACAAACTCGAGCAGCTGAAAAACAAGGCCTGGCCGGGGGCACCGGCATCCAACACATAGAAAACTGCAGGTAAGATCTGGAGTTACACCAGTCAAGACCAAACTCAAGGAATCCCTCAAGGATCAACTCTTTCTACATTACTCTTCAGTATATATCTGCAACCACTATGAAACATAATAAGTGAATATAATATCCAATACAAAATATGAGCTGATGATATCATGGTCTATGTTCCTTTCAACACAGTTCAATCTGAATATTAACATGCCTTGAGGCTATGGCAAACTAGCTCAACAAACAGAACCTCTCTATAAACTACAGAAAATCTGGGGCTCTCTTCATAACTAGGAGCATATCTTTCATCCCTGAAAATTCTCCAAAACGGAATAGACGTCAAACGTGAAGTGAAGTACCTAGTGTGTAGCTATATCATAATCTAAATTTCCAGCAACATATAAACAAAACAACGAAATCAGCTTATCAAAAATTAAGAATAGTTCAAAAGCTCAAATCTTTACTCAATGAGGGCAATTTTCGGACAGTTTGCCAAGCCATGATTATGTCCATACTGGACTACTGTAATGCAACCTACCAAGGCCTCCTGAAACACACCATCTATCCACTACAATACCTCCAACATTAAAGCAGCTGCACTAGCTACCTGTACTTACCCGCGCCAAATTCAAAACATTGCTCACCATTTTTAAAATTATCCACCAACTATCTCCTATCACACTTTAACTACTGATCAGTAAGGACCCTGAAAAGAGAGTTTGACGAACCTCCAACAAAAACATACTTCTCATCCCTAATGCCAAAGCAAAAGCCATCAAGTAACATGTAATAGGGCTTTTTCATTATACTATATGCACTACCCAAGAACACAAGAGCCATTGAAGACTGGTGGGATTTTAGGAAAACCATATAAATATGTCTCTTTTATGAACACTATGGCTGAAATCCATGAAACACTTCATCTTGATAAGCTCCCAAATGTTTCTTCCAATTCTGCCCTGACTGTTTTATCTTGACCAATCATGTGTCCCACTTACTTCCCCTCTGTTCCTCTCCCTTCTCATGCCCTTGTCCCCATTGCAATCTAATCCTCTGCTCTTTGTTACAACTCTTACTTTGAACACTGTTATATTGTAATACCTGTACTACCACTAACGTTTCCTGTTCAAGCATTCAAGTTAATTTTCCCTGATCAATGCAAAGTTCCAGTTGTTTAACATAAACCGCTTCGAATCTATGATCAGGGCCGGATTTACCTATACGCCCATTACGCCTTGGCGTAGGGCCCACAGCTGGCAAGGGCCCACAAAAATCGAACAAATTAGCTTTTTTTAAAAAATAAAATTTAAAAAAAAAACTGCTGGCTGCCGCCGCGGGGCCCCCTCTGCTGCCGCGGCAGCATGGACTGACCCGCGGGGCCCCCTCTGCAAGCTGAATCAATCGGTCCGTCCGTCCCTCCCTCCCTCCGTGCAGGCTTTGAGAGGCGCGAAGGGAGAGTGTCTCCCTCGCGTCTCTGTTAAGCCCGTAGGGGCTGATGAGAAATTGGGGGGGTTAAGACTGGTAATGGGCTGTGGGCTGATGGGGGGGCTAGGACTGCTATTGGGTTGGGGGGGTTGCTAGGACTGGAAATGGGCTGATGGGTGGCTAGGACTGGAAATGGGCTGATGCAGGGACTAGAAGGGAATGGATGCTTGGTGAGGCTGGAACTAGAAGGGAGCTGATGTTGGGGGAGGATTAGAATGGGATGGGGCTGGAAGAGTAAAATGGAGAAGGGAAAAATATTTTGTGTGGGAGGGATAAAAAATCTACAATTGGCCGGGTATTGGGAGAGTAAGTAGCGATTGAGGATGGAGGGGTAAAATTTGAGTGGATGAAATAGGAATGAGGAAAGAGCAAAAGGAGAAAGATTAGTATGTTAAAGCAGATGTAGAGAGAGAATGGAAAAAAACTAGAAGAGAGAAGAAAGGACAAATGGACAGCAGACGATGGAGAGTTAGCAGAAGACACAAAGAAACCAGAAGAAAGTGGCTGGAGCAATTGCAGCTGAAAAAAATGCACAAAAGGTAGAAAAATATCTCTTTATTTTGAATTTATTAATTGGAATATGTCAGCTCTGGTAAATGTGCATCATTAACTCTGCGCTTTGTTTAGTACAAGAGCAAATTAATGTATAGTTTTATTTCTACAGTGTTGTACATTCCAAGTTTGGCTTTTGGGATTCCCAGTTTAATTATTGTCTTCCTGTTTCTAAATTGTGATTACTTGTTTGGTGATGGTCTATGTTCTGCATGTGTAACTGAGCTGAGGTGTTCTGTTTATATAATTCCTATTTGACATTGCCACTTGTTCTCTTTCCCCAGTAGGTCATGTATTGTTGTTCTCTGAAATGTATTGGTTTAATATTTGCAGTGTTGCCTTTTGATTGGTAGAGTATGGTGCTTTGTGAGTCCTGGTAGTGCTGTTAGGATACGGCGGGTTTGCTATGGGTTCTAAATGGGCAGTGTTTGTAGTAGTTCCTAATGTGTCTGGCAGTTGGCACTGGATTATAGTAATGTAGAAATCTTATAGTCTTTCTTTATCCATACACTCATTAAGAGGCACGTTTACTAAAAGTTAGTATATGGTAGCATTATGCAAATATTTATGTAAATGAGGCCCCTTATGCAAATGAGGCCCCGCTGGGGGCCCACAATTTTTGTTGGCGTAGGGCCTCACTCAAGGTAAATCCGGCCCTGTCTATGATAAGGTGGTATAGAAAATGTGTTACATAAATAAATAAATAAACTGCGAAAAAGAAGAGAAAATAAACCAACAAGATAAAAGGAAAAGAAACACAACAATATTGGTGATACACTGTATTAAAGAAACTCAGAAGTACAGAACCTTCCGCAAGGAAGAAAAATCACTGTTGAAGTGGAGGATGACTGGAACGTGTCCGTGAACTCTGTGGAAGACTGGAGAAGATGGTACCATGGTGGCAGGCAGGAAGGGAGATAGGTGCACAGACACAGTGGAGCCTCCCAAAAGCTTCAATAGAAGCTGGGGAGAGTTCCTGCGTGGGGCTCCCATACATGAGGCATCTCCCAGGCATTAGGGCTTACTTCCTGCTTGTCCACAGAGAAACAATGTGCTGTACTTCCTGTAAAATACGTAAACATATAAAAGAATTCCTTTTCATAGAAATAAATGATTGTAACCATTTCTGAATGTATTTAGTGTCCTAACTGGTCATTCTACTCCAGGCTAAGAGAGAGACCTAGCACTAACACTGGAGATGTCACAGTAAGGATGCAAACACAAAAGAAGGAAGATAAAAGAACAGATATTTTGATTCTAATTCAGCTATGAATAGAGGATCACAAGACTTTTTATTAAATCAATAAATGTCACTTTAAATCTATGCAAGTATATAAAAAAAGATATGTGCTGAAACAAAATGTCATGAATCTTCTATACAGCATCTTGGCAACAAAAAATGTTTGAAATGGTTTTACCAGATTAAAAACATTTCCCAGCAATGCACATCAGTAGTTTACAATTCTACTGATATTTTTGTGGAGAAGGGGATTGCTGTTCAAAATAATGTCCTTGTATGTCTCTTCCTCAGACAAACCTCCAATCAAATTTAATAAAGCTAGTTTGATACAATGCCAGTCTACACTTGGTTTACCCTTGGTCGCCTTTAATAGGGTCAAAAAATATTTTCGCATTGACAGTGTACACATTAATCATTTTTCCAGAGGATTTAGAAAATTGGAAGAGACAAGGCCAAGCAAAATTTTGAATTAATTGGGCCTACCCCAGCATTCAAGGGTCACCTTCTGTCAGTTGTCCCACATTTTCCAGGTCATGGAGATCCTATGTATTCTGCAGCTGCTGTGAGGGGAGGATCTGTGCTGTGGGCACTGAAAGGTAAAATAATTTTTTCCAGAAAGTGAAATTTTCCTTACAGGCACCCACAACAATTGCAGTTTCCAAACTGACACCAGGCACTAACCACTTAAATAATGCATGTTCGGCTTATGCCTCTTTTTAGTGCATTTTTTAATCTATCTGCCAGGAAAACTTGCACTCTATCATTTACCATAAATCCACTGCTTATTTGCAACTGCAGAGTAATTTATTTTAATGCTGATCACAATTATTCATTTTGGCTGTGAGATCTTGCTGTTTAAGTCCTTGTTTTTATTTCCAAATGTCCTTCCTAAGGAGTAGGATAGCAGACTTCTCTTACACCAACATTACAAACAAAAGCAGTTTCTGGAAATGTTAAATGTGTGGTATTCCAGTGTGACACAAATAATTGCTCCAACATTTTGAATTGCAATTTATAAAAATACTCTGCTCAGTATCTGGATAGCTGGCAAGAAAAGCCGGTGATCTAAAGTAGAGATCAGCAAACACCTTTCTTTACACATAATAAGCATATCAGTACCTCACTATATTAGCTGTCTGCCACATAATGCCTCAGTTCTATCTATAATGAGAGCAGAATGTCGACACCGGAATATAGAGCATAATTGAAAGGACACGAAATATAACAAGTAGTCTGTAACATATTTTTTAAAAAACACCATATAGAAATTCTGTAGCAGAAAAGGAAATCCTGAAACATTAGGAAAAAAAAAATAATATCATTTATGTATCTACTGTATATACCAGCTAACACATGGTGAAATTCACAGAAGGATTGCTTTTATTTCTCTTCCCCTGCTAATTGCACCGCTTCCCAGCCCGACCCTTTCACTTCTTTGCCAGATATTTGCCACACCCTCCTATCCCACCCTGATCCCCAAATTCCCATTCCTCCTCAAACCTGCCCCAAAATGACACATCAGGAGCAAGTTCTGCAGCACTCTAGCTGATGCCTGTCTTCGGTACCATGGTTTTGTATTTATTTATTTAACAAGATTTGAGAAACCATTCCTCCTTATATACCTCAAAATGGTGTATAAGGCAAAATACACATGTTAAAACCTCCCATCCATTCTCCTTCCAATCTGTACCCCTTTTACCCTTAATACTGAAGTATCATTTGCCTAAAAGTTGACTATGTTGATCCCTATACATCCTAGAGCAAGACTAGACATGAGAAAAAGCCACACCTTTGTGTGCTTACTAAAAGACAATTAGTTGAGCTATAAATGAGACTCTAAAGATACTGAGTTCCACAAATGCAGGCCAAATTAACTAAAAGCCCTCTGCCTCATTACTGTCCAAGCACAACAGTCAGAGAAGGAATCAACAGCACTTGCTAGGAGGAGTTCAACTGTCTCTAGATAGTGCATAAGGTAGTCAACAATGTGCTAAATAAACTGTTAATCCCTAACATAGGCACCAAGACATAATTTGAAACTTTGATGTTACGAAACTCATGAACTCATGCACATCCATATTAGCATAAATGATATTGATAAGTATCTGTCTGAATGCATCAAGAGTGACTTCATGGCTCTGGGAGAGAGAATTAAGCAGATAGGAGCAGTCCTCCCTGTTGAGGGCAAAGGCCAAGACAGAGAAGCTTGCATCCTGTATATAAATGCAAGGCTGCATAGATGATGTCATCAAGATCATTTTTGTTGACAACATATGTTTAACGCTCCAATATTAAACTTAAGAGAATAGGATACATTTAGGCAACATGGTCTCAGACTGAAGTGGGGTTATGGATCCACAGCGTCAACCAAACAAAATTGGCTGTTTACTCTCAAATATAGATAGACTGGTAATAAAATAAAACTGTATATGCTTATCTTGATGAAGGTAACCCCAACGCCAATTTTCAGCGCCAATGCGTTTCACCGTTTACGAAGTTTCCTCAGGGGGTTTATGTAAGCACTTCAAGATGCACGATGTCAGTTTCAAACTCTTTTAAACCTCTTTAGAGTTCATAACTGCAATATTGTGATCTAATCATTCTGAAGGTAGATCCAACTCTCCAAAATAACACCACCAGTCTATCTATATTTGAGAGTAAACAGCCGATTATGTTTGGTTGACACTGTGGTTAGTAATCTTCAAAGCAACGCTAAAAGGTCATTGATGCAAAAGGGTGTGTAAGGATCAGGCATGATGAGACTGGATCCATAACCCCACTTCAGTCTGAGACCTTATTGCCTAAAAGTATCGTATTCTCTTAAGTTTAATATTGGAGCGTTTAACATATGTTGTCAACAGATTTGCTGCTCTGGTAAGAGACCGCATTAGTATTTTTGTCGAGTACAATCAAGATCATTTTGGCTTTCTGAACCATGGGATGATTTTTAAAGACTGCCTAGCAGAGATGGTGTTATCTATCAAAGAAGAGGTGAAGTGCTTTCTGCAGCAGACTGGCAAACTTACTGAAGAGAGTTTTAAACTACAGTAGGTTCATTCCCCAGATAAGTAATGCATTGCATACCTGTATAAAATTGGGAAAAAGGGGCAACATCTGGAAAACTGTGTGTAATACCCGTAGTATGGGAAATAAGGCTATAGATCTAGAGGTTATAACGAAAGAGGCTGACTTGGATTTACTGGTAGTCACAGAGACATGGGGCAATAATCTATTTAGAAAGGACAGGGTAGGAAGAAAGGGAACAGGAGTGACGAGGTTTAAGAGGTAAGGAAGAGGCACTATGGGTAAATCTGGAAAAAGGGAAGGGAAGATCTGTTTACAGTGGTGTGATACACAAACCTTCCCAGGCAGAATAAATGGAAGAGATTTAATTGGACATTCACAATATTGCTATGAAAGAAGAAGTGTACTGATAAGTGATTTCAATGTGCTGGATGTTGACTGGGACATCCCTGCTGCATAGTAATCTAGAAGTAGGGAGATCCTGGATTTTCTTCAGGGGGAACGATTCCAGCAGCTGGCAATGGAGCCCATGCAGGAGGGGCTTATG
The DNA here is from genome assembly GCA_033557465.1 of Ichthyophis bannanicus. Lineage (NCBI taxonomy): Eukaryota > Metazoa > Chordata > Amphibia > Gymnophiona > Ichthyophiidae > Ichthyophis > Ichthyophis bannanicus. Next base: position 6,932,201 of record JAWIIG010000027.1, on the reverse strand, counting down.
AATAGGGACAGGCCGTGTTTCGTTTATGCCTTCATCAGGGGCTTTGGCTATATGATTTTCCTGCCACACTGCTATAACGGATTTTTCATGCCAGAACTAGCAGAACATAAACTTGTCGTTATTTTCTTTTTTGCACACACGTTTAACTCTACCCGCGGTTGTGTGGTATGTTGAAGTCAAAATATTGATTCCAAAGATGATGTATGCAATTACAACAGGGCACCTACAAACCGCTCCTCTCTTCCTGCAAAAACATCTAAAGATGGAAAAAGAGGAGCGGTTTGTAGGTGCCTCACGTCTCTGACTGGGTCTGTGGTTCAGTATTAGGACATGGGTAAGGATGGCTCATTTCAAACGTAAGGGGTCCTAAACTTCAACAAAACTAACTTACTTAGGAAGACAAGCAACAATATTTGGAAAATCTAAGAGAAGCTAGGAATGCAGTCAAAACAGCAAAGATACAAATGGAAGAAAAAAAAGCTCATGCAGTGAAATGGGGGAATAAGGTATTTTAGATATGTTAATGACTGGAGTGGTATTATAAGACCCAAGGGTGAAGGGGAAGAACATGTAGAAGCTGGGAGGAAAGCAGAATTGCTTAACAAATATTTCTGTTCAGAACTGTTAAACAAATATTTCTGTTCAATGTTCAAAGAGGAAGGGCCAGGGGTGGGACCTCCGATAACACACATAAATAGGAATACAAGTGAGGTAGATCTTGAATGATTTTCATAAGACTGTGTTTATGAGGTGCTATCTAAATTAAAAGTACACAACGTGCTGGGATCGAATGGGATACATCTAAAAGTATCGAAGGAGATTAGGAAAGTTTTGACTGCTCTGCTGTCTGACCTTTTCAATGCTTCTTTAGAGTCAGGAGTGGTCCCAGCAACTGGAGAAAGGCAGATTTGGTCTCTTTAAACAAAAGCAGAAATAAGGGAGAGAATAGGAACCACAGACCTTTTAGTTTAACCTCTGTAGTGAGTAACTTAATAGAAACACTAGGGATAGCGGGATCCAAGGCAGCATATTTTTATTAGAGATACTATAGGTCTATATTAATTTCTTTGACTGAGTGACTAGAGAGCTGGATCAAGGCAAAACCATAGAAGTGGCATGCTTAGATTTCAGCAGAGCCTGTGATACAGTTCCACATGGGTGACGTATACATAAACTGAGCAACTTTGAGATATACTCTAAAAATGACTGACTGGATTATAAACTGATTGAATGGAAGGCAACAGAGGGTAGTGGCAAATGGAGGTCATGCTGAGGATAGGGGTGTTACCAGAGCTGGACTACAGGTATTGTTTCTTGGTCCACCACTGCCATTGTTGTTTCTTAGAGCATCATTGACAACGTCGAGGACCTGGCAGAGGGGTGCACATATGTGCTGGCATACACATTTGCACCCTGCAGGTCATGGACAGAGAGATAACACTTGGTGAAACCTATACTTATAAAGACAGCAGTTTTCAAAGGCATTTCCATTCATAGAGCGAGTCCTTATACGCAGAAACTGAGATTTTGAAAAATATCTGCTAAATATGCATCTATAATTATGTGCATGTAACTCCCTTCTCACAACACTGGACAATTTTTTCTCACCAGACTCCAGGGGTTTGTGTGAGCAAAGAATTTAGGCTTTTCCCTTCACTTCAGGTGTGGTGTGAGATGGGGGAGCAGATCGCTTCCTGGATCCTACTCCCATAGTTATTTTCACAGATGTGTTCACTCAGTTCTCTTACCCAAAGAAAACACCATCCAATCATATTTATTTTATTTATTTACAAGCATTTGTATACCATTAATATGAACCAACATTTGAAGCAGTTTATGTGGAGCCCAATTCAGTAAGGGGCATGTCCGGGCTGTTTGAACATCCAAGAACAGGACAGGCCGGATCATAATTGATTCTGCACCGCAGGAGCTAGATGTTCCCGGAGTTGCAGGATCAGCTACTGAGACAGCCTAGCATGCCACTGTATGTGTTGTGGGAGATGTCCACCCTGCAGCATGGCCAGCCTTCCCGATGCTCCTGCTAGTGTGCTGGTGCTGTGGCATCCCATCGCCATGGCTCCAGGACACTCAGCAGGAGCACTGAAGACTCAGCAAGCACCAAGACCTCATTTCCCCACTGCCTGACCCTCGGTGGGATCTGCCAAGGCTGGGATTTTGCAGTGGGGCCTCATCTCCCATGGCTCTGTATCCATCAGGTGGTTGCAAGGGCCACTTGCATGAGTGCCCAGCACTTATTCCACCTCCAAGGTGGACTAAGCTGGGCATCTTCCTGGAGACCACTGGACGTACAGGGCTGTAACATGAATCGGTCCTGTATGTCCGGTTGCTTGTCCCGCCTCCCCTCTGACCACTCTCCATCCCTATGCCGCCCCCGTCCAGTGCAACACGCACAGCCACTCTGTGCATGCAGGGGGGACATGAGGCGGAATACAGTGCCGGCAGATAGTGGGGCTGCACATCCTGCCAAGACGTACAGCCCTGCTATTCACAATACAGAATCGAGCCCATAGTCAATACAATAAAATACGAAGCAAGACTAGAAACAATTCACATTGTCAAGAAGGATTTGTGGTCTCTTCTGACACAAAGTGCTTTATTGTTCAGGCAGACTGATCTTCTCTTCTTTATTTTCTGTAGATTCAGAAGATCTTTCCTCTCATCTTAGGCTCTCAAAATTTTCATGGACCTATAGAAACAGCTCCCCAAAGATCACACATTCACTGACCTCCTCTATAGCTTCTTCCATATTCAAAGAATCCTGTGGATGTCTGTAAGGGCAACATCAAAACTTCTCACATCATTGGTTCATGGAACCATCTGAGGCTACTGGACAATCACTCACCCCCATCTCCAGTCCTCTTCAGACTCATCCCCACTTTGACCCTTAGGATTCTGTTTTGTAAATCCAGGCATGCCTTGCATGAGTCAAGACTAGGGTTGCCAACTGGCCGGTTTTCAGCCGGCCTGGCCGGTTTTTCCATGGCCAGGCCGGCTGCCGGCGCAGAGGCAAAACCGGCCCTTGAAAAGCCGTTTTTTTTGCTCTGGCCGCAATATCGGGAGCGGCCAGAGCAAAAAAACCCGGCTTTTCTCCCAACCCGGAGGGCTTCAGAGGGAGCCGGGGAAGCCCGCGCGAGGCCCCGGCTCCCTCTGTACAGCTGCCAGCGTGAAGAGCCTTTACCTTCACGCTGGCGGCTGTTCCTGTGAAACCGCGATTGGTGGGAAAGGTTAAAGGCAATGCCCTTTGACCTTTCCCAGCATTCGCGGCTTCACAGGAACAGCCGCCAGCGTGAAGGAAAAGGCTCCACGCTGGCGGCTGTTCAGAGGGAGCCAGGGCCTCGCGCGGGCTTCCCTGGCTCCCTCTAAAGCCTCAGACAGCCGCGGTTTTGGGGGGGGGGGGGCCAAGGACTGCCTGGGCTGTGATGGGGGACGGGGGCCTGGACTGGAAAAGAGCTAGGAGGGGGGAATTTGACTGGAAATGGTTTGTGATTGGGGGGGGGGGGACCTGGACCGGAAAAGGGCTATGGTGGGGGGGACTTGGACGGGAAAGGCATGGGCTGTGATGGGAGGGGACCTGGACTGTAAAAGGGCTATGGGGCTATGGGGGGGGGGGACATGGACTGGAAATGGGTTTTGATGGGGAGGGGGACCTGGACTGGAAAAGGGCTATGGGGGGGGGGGAACTTGGACTGGAAAAGGGCTATGGGGGGGGGAACTTGGACTGGAAGTGGGCTCTGGGGGGGGAACTTGGACTGGAAATAGGCTGTGATTAGGGGGACTTGGACTGGAAATGGGTTGTGAAGGGGAGGGGGGACCTGGACTGGAAAAGGGCTATGGGGGGGCATTGGACAGGAAAGAAATGGGCTGTGATGGGGAGGGGGACCTGCACTGTAAAGGGACTATGTGGGGGGGGGGACATGGACTGGAAATGGGTTTTGATGGGGAGGGGGACCTGGACTGGAAAAGGGCTATGGGGGGGGGGAACATGGACTGGAAATGGGTTGTGATGGGGAGGGGGACCTGGACTGGAAAAGGGCTATGGGGGGGGGGAACCTGGACTGGAAATGGGCTATGGTGGAGGGAGGGGGAACTTGGACTGGAAATAGGCTGTGATTAGGGGGGCTAGGACTGCAAATGGACTGTGATGGTCGCGGGGGGGGGGGGGGTTATGACTGCAAATGGGCTTTTTTGGTGCGGGGGGACTCCAACTGCAAATTGGATGTGATGGGGGGGGGGCCTTGGTATGGAAATAGGCTGTGATGGGGGACTTGGACTGGAAATGGGTTGTGATGGGGGGGGGGACCAGGACCGGAAAAGGGCTATGGGGGGGGGACTTGGACTGGAAAGGAATGGGCTGTGATGGGAGGGGACCTGGACTGTAAAAGGGCTATGGGGGGGGGGACATGGACAGGAAATTGGTTTTTATGGGGAGGGGGACCTGGACTGGAAAAGGGCTAAGGGGGGGGGGAACTTGGACTGGAAGTGGGCTATGGGGGGGGGAACTTGGACTGGAAATGGGCTCTGGTGGAGGGAGGGGGAACTTGGACTGGAAATAGGCTGTGATTAGGGGGACTTCGACTGGAAATGAGTTGTGAAGGGGGGGGGGGACCTGGACTGGAAAAGGCCTATGGGGGGGCATTGGACTGGAAAGAAATGGGCTGTGATGGGGAGGGGGACCTGGACTGTAAAAGGGCTATGTGGGGGGGGGGGGACATGGACTGGAAATGGGTTTTGATGGGGAGGGGACCTGGACTGGAAAAGGGCTATGGGGGGGGGGACATGGACTGGAAATGGGTTGTGATGGGGAGGGGGACCTGGACTGGAAAAGGGCTATGGGGGGGGGGAACTTGGACTGGAAATGGGCTATGGTGGAGGGAGGGGGAACTTGGACTGGAAATAGGCTGTGATTAGGGGGGCTAGGACTGCAAATGGACTGTGATGGTGGGGGGGGTTAGGACTGCAAATGGGCTGTGATGGTGCGGGGGGACTCCGACTGCAAATGGGATGTGATGGGGGGGGGCCTAGGACTGGAAATAGGCTGTGATGGGGGACTTGGACTGGAAATGGGCTGTGATGGGGGGGGGCTAGGACTGGAAATGGTCTGTGATGTGAGGGCTAGCACTGGAAATGGGCTGATGAAGAGCTCGAATAATACTGGAAATGGGCTGATGTGGGGCATGGGAGAATGTGATTAGAAGGGAGTGGATGCTGGGTGGGTCTAGAACTATAAGGGAACTGATTTTGGGGGAGGACTAGAATAGATGGGGAATGAGTGGAGAGGGGAAAAAATATTTTGTGTGGAAGAAAAGTCTATGATGGGCTGGGTATTGGGAGAGTGAGGGGCTTGAGAATGGAAGGGTGAAATTTAAATGGATGATAAAGGAATAAGGAAAGAATTGGGGGAAAGAGCAAAAGGGAAACAATCAGTATGTTAAAGCAGAAATAGAGAGAGAATGGAAAACATCTAAAAGAGAAGAAAGGACAAATGGATAGCTCGCAGAAGACACGAAGAAACCAGAAGAAAGTGACTGGAGCAATTGCAACTGAAAAATAAAACGCCCAAACAGAAGGTAGAAAAATACTTTTTATTTTGAATTTATTAGCTGGAATATGTTTGGTCTGGGAAGTGTGTATTGATAACATCTTTGCGTTTTTGTTTAGTGCAAGAGGAAATTACTTTATAGTTTTATTTCTCCAGTGTTGTACATTTCATGTTTGGATTTTGGGGTTCCCAGTTTAATTATTATCTGACCAAGGAAGTTAGCCTACACGTATCCTCTGTAATTTTTGTAGGTGGGGCTGGGGGCGGGGCAGGGGTGGGACTAGGGGCGGAGAATGGGTGGAGCATGGCGAGCCACAGGTGTCGGGTTTTTCTCGGTGAAAAAGTTGGTAACCCTAGTCAAGACCCTTATTAGGAAGGTTTTCACAGTGAAAATCTTATAAGTGCCATGAAAAATGTCTTCAAACATAGGCCTACTGGCCCCAGGACCTTACTCCAAGGAGTTTGGTAGCTCTAGATTTCACCACCCCAGCTCTCTCAAGGATGGCAGTCAGAAATGTGAGTGATCTTTATTATCTATTTATTCATTTAAAAGATCTATGGTATGTCCATGTGCTGCAGACAGTTGGGGGAGTGTTTCAGAATATTGGTGGTGTTTGGAGGGGGCTTTTTTTTGGGGGGGGGGACTGAGGTTGATGGGAAATGTGGGAGTTTTTACAGAGAGTGAAGGTAAAGGGGTAATTTATGGAGCTAGGGGCTTGCATGGCTTGTGCTTAAGAGAGAGGAAAGATGCCAATGAGGAGATTAAGAGTGGAGTACAGGGTAATAGGAGACAGTCCATTCGGTAGTGCAAGTAGAAGGCTTAGGACTGCAAGAGACAGGTCTTGATGCAATGAAGAGGTAGCATGAGTAGGTGAGGAGAATTCATAGGAACCAGTCTTTCGGCAGCCGCCATCTGTAGGCTCTCAGGCAATGACCCTATGAGGCAGTGCAAGGGTTCAGCTAGGGAAGCCCTCCATGGATCACCATGTTTTTGGAAGTAACAGCTGTTGGTAGTTGAGTGAAATAGTTGCCAAGGGTGCATAGTTTTAGAGGATGCTTAGAGGCCTGGACTGGGTCAGTGAGTCATCTTGCTGTGCCTTCCAGGAGATGTTAGGGAATTCATTCTCAAGCACGAGAGGTTCTTAGGGATGGGATATGTAAGAGTGGGCAAGGCACATTCTAGGTGGGTAATGGTCTTGCCATGGGTTTGTGACTGTTTACTGAGGTTGGCCTGGTACCTGCTGCTGACAGGGTGCAGCTGACTGCATTACTGCATGGATATTGTTCTGTACTTCTCTAGGTTGTGGGATATATCTTTCTCTGGGTCTTTGAATCAGGGTGCTAAGTTAACATATTTTTCCTCCCATAGGCACCCTACACTAGGCTTAACTAAGGGGACTTTCCCAGTTTTAAGGGCCTCTTTGGCTGATAGAATTCCCATGGTGCATGGATTGCTGACTAGTCATTCAAAGATATCTTGTGGAGTGTTGTTAGTTTGCCACAGGGTATCTGTTCTGACTTATTCAACAGTCTTGGGCTGGTATCAGGGACATTGTGGCCCCTTTTGGTATGACAGGCTTGTGATTGATTCTCCTCTGAGATAGGCAGTGGATAGTTTGGGTCACAGGGTTCAGGCAAGTTCTTGGTTACCATGTGTGCGGGGGGGGGGGGAGGGGGTTCCACCATGGCTAGTCAACCGGTCCATTTGATGGGCCTATGATTTTTTAATTTCCTCGATAGGTCTTACTTAGTGTTACTGGGATGCTACTGCAGGCAGGTGTTCTGGAAGTTTCTTTTCCATCCACCTTGATTCCCTGGTCTCTGTGAAGTTTGCCCTTTAAATGGGAGGGAAATGTTGTATCTACCATTAATTGAATGTTTGAGTGGTTCCTGTCAGCTGATATTAAGTTTTAGTGATGTCCAGATGAGATTGATGGAGTGAGCTTTGAGTCTGGGAGGGCTTTAAGCCCCAGTCCTGTGAGTTTGATGTAGGCTTTATGGAGTAAAGGTCCAGAGGTTGTTGATTTCATTTACGTTTGCAGTACTCTGGGCACATGCCTTTATTATGGTTCATCTTCATACTTGGGAGATGGTGTTTGGGGGCTTTCTGTCTTGAGGGCCTCTTCTGCTGAGATAGAGATGCTGGTGTTCAAAGCATGTCAGGACTGGGAATGTTTGCTCTTGGCAGGTGTCTTCTTTGGGAGTGTGGACACATATGACCAGTTTTGCTCGGGCATGTTTGCCCTCCTCCATCTGTTAGCGAGGTTTTCTTGTGGGGTTTTGTTTTTCTGTCTGTGTATTGTGCTGTTGGAATTATTTTAAGGCTTGGGTGCTTTGTCTATTGCAGGCACCTTGGTTGTTGTGTCATTAGAGTAGGTGCTGGATACAGTTTTGGTAGATGTGTGACCTGCAGATGGCAGTATCTAGCCTATCATGAACTATTTTGCTGGGGTCATTTTCACATGGTTAAAAGGGTTATGTTACATGTGTGAATGATTTATCTTGGGGGAAGGCACCTTCATTTGGGTATCAGGGGGCAGGGGAGACTCTCTCTGCTCTGTTGATGTGGCCCTCCTTGTCAGCTCAATGCCTCTGCCTTCTTCCTCTTTCTTTGGGTTACAGAGGGTCTGTGAGGATATGGTGGCAGCATAATGCCAGAATCCTCTCTTTTCTTAGGAAGGGTAGAGACCAGGCAAGTGCAATGATTGGTTTTGGTAAGCAGGGGCCTGTTTCTGGGAGTACAGATATCAAGGGTGATACTCCTAAAGCATCTGATACTGGATAGAGTTGTGGCTGGTTTATGATCTGGGTCTGTGGGAGGAATTAGTGCCCATGTGAAGGACACATAGGCATAAGAGGGTTATATTGCCAGTGGCAACTGCTAAAAACAAGATGGTTCCTTATAGTGTGTCCCCGGACCCTGTGTTGCTGCAGTAACAGGGGCGGCACAAGGGGGGTGCGGGGCCATGTGCGGAGACTCGGTGCGGGGCCTCATTTGCATAAGTGGCCTTATTTGCATAAATATTTGCATAACGTTACCATACACTAACTTTTAGTAAACATGTTTCTTAATGAGTGTATGGATAAAGAAAGACTAAAAGATTTCTACATTACTATAATCCAGTGACATCTTTACAGCTTCTGACTCTCATTTCAAGCGCAGCTACATCAGCAGTCAGACTTCCCGAGGGCTTTGATCCAACCACATCATAAATGCTGGCTTTACTCTGAAAAGTCTTCAGCTCTTCCCCAGTAGCTAGTTGAGTGCCTTCTGACCTGGGGGTCTCATCTTCCAGCACCATAGCACAATTTGTTTTGTTGTAACTATCCATTGGGTTTTCATGGCAAGATACAGAAGTAGATTGCCGGGCCTTTCTTCCGCGCAGTTTAAGTTTGGTGTTGTTGCCGTTGTCACAAAAATGTGATCCTCCGCCGTCAACACTGTCCCATTCTGCTGCTGCCCAGATGGGTGGTTTGTCTTGGTCTGGCACCTCAGCTGAGACCTGACCATCTTGGGAGACCCTGCCAGTAGTTAAACTACCGATAGTTTAGCTCTCAGCATCATTAATGCACGCAAGCCCTCACAGCACGACAAGCTGCAAACCAAGTGAGAGCTGCGCTTGAAATGAGAGTCAGAAGCTGTAAAGATGTCTTACACATTGGAACATGGAACGTACGAAGCATGAACCAAGGGAAGTTGGAGGTGGTCAAGAATGAAATGGAACGTGTACAACTTGATCTGTTGGGTGTCAGCGAACTGAAATGGACTGGCATTGGGCACTTTGCATCAGATGATCACATGGTCTACTATGCTGGAAATGAAAGACAAAGAAGAAATGGTGTTGCATTTATAATAAAGAAGAAACTTGCAAGAACTGTAATGAAATACAATGCAGTCAGCGAACGCTTAATCTCTATTCGTCTACGAGGATTGCCTATCAACACAACTATAATTCAAGTATATGCCCCAACAACAGCTGCAGAAGAGAATGAAACTGAAGAGTCCTATGAACAAGCACAAGCTGAAATTGACAGAACATGCAAACAGGATATCCTGATAGTCATGGGTGACTGGAACGCAAATGTTGGCAACAAAGAAGAAGGCAAAGTAGTTGGAAAATATGGACTTGGCAACAGAAATGAAGCTGGAGAAAGACTGATAGAATTCTGCAAGACCAATGATCTATTCATCTCAAACACCTTCTTCCAGCAACACAAGCGGCGACTGTACACATGGACTTCACCGAATGGATTATATAAAAATCAAATTGACTACATATGTGGAAGTCAATGATGGAAAAGCTCTGTAACATCAACAAAGACAAAACCTGGAGCTGACTGTGGTACAGATCATCAACTACTAGTATGCAAACTCAAGCTAAAGTTGAAAAAAGAGCAAACCACTCATGAATGCAGCAAAATATGACCTTGAGAATATACCACTGGAATTTAAAGACTGCCTGCAAAATCGATTTGCTGCTTTAGATACAAATGACAGAGCTCCGGAAGAGTTATGGAATGACATCAAGAAGGTTGTGTTGGAAGAAAGCGAGAAGTCTCTACAAAAGGTGAAAAAGCAAAAACGGCCAAAATGGATGACGGAAGAAACTCTGAAAATTGCCCAGAAACGCAGAGAAGCTAAAGCCAGAGGAGAAAGAAAGACAATCACAGAACTCAACAGAGATTTCCAACGTGCAGCAAGACAGGACAAGGAAAAGTACTACAATGACACTTGCAAGGAAATAGAAGCAGAAACTATTAGAGGAAGAACAAGATCGGCTTTCCTAAAGCTACGAGAGTTAAAGAAAAAGTTCCAGCCTCGAATTGGAATGTTACAAGATGCTCAAGGTTCTATGTTGAATGATGCTGAGAAGATCAAGAAAAGGTGGAAGGAATATACAGAGTTTTTATATGATAAAGATCAAGTGGACCAACAGCCGTTTCAACCTGTACCTTATGATCGGGAACCATTGGTGATGAAAGAAGAAGTTGAAGCAGCATTGAAAGCCTTATCAAAGAACAAAGCACCAGGCATTGATAGCATTCCCATAGAAGTATTGCAGCAATCTGATGCAGCTGTTACTGTACTCACAAGACTCTGCCAAGAAATATGGAAGACAACATCATGGCCAACTGACTGGAAAAGATCTGTGTTTATACCAATACTAAAGAAAGGTGATCCAACTGACTGTGGAAATTATCGCACAATCGCTCTGATCCCACATGCCAGCAAGATTCTTCTGAAGATTATTCAAAAGAGATTACAACCATACCTGGAACAAGAACTACCTGAAGTGCAAGCAGGGTTCAGGAAAGGGCGAGGAACGAGAGACATCATTGCGGATGTGAGATGGATCCTTGAAAAGACTAAAGAATACCAAAAAGATATCTATTTGTGCTTTATCGACTATAGCAAGGCTTTTGACTGTGTAAACCATGAGAAACTCTGGGCCACATTAAGAAGCATGGGTATACCAGAACACCTGATCGTTCTCTTGCGCAATCTGTACATTGATCAAGAAGCAACAGTTCGAACGGAACAAGGAGAAACAGAATGGTTTAAAATAAGCAAAGGTGTAAGACAAGGCTGCATACTTTCCCCCTACCTGTTTAATTTGTATGCAGAACAAATCATCAGAGAAGCAGGATTGTATGAAGACAACAGAGGTGTGAAGATTGGTGGAAGAGTCATCAACAACCTTCGCTATGCTGATGATACCACATTACTGGCTGAAAGTGAAGATGATCTGAAACATTTGCTTCTCACAATCAAAGAACATAGTCTCAAAATGGGCCTGCACCTTAATGTAAAGAAGACAAAGATCATGACAACTGGCATAATCAACAGGTTCGTCGTTGAAGGAGAAGAAATTGAAATTGTGAACAACTTTAACCTACTTGGATCAACTATCAATAAAGAAGCAACAAGCAGTCAAGAAATCAGACGACGCATTGCTCTTGGCAGAATGGCTATGAAAGACCTAGATAAGATTCTCAAGAGCAGAGATGTCTCTCTCCATACAAAGATTCGACTTGTTCAAGCCATGGTTTTTTCAATAACATCATATGGATGTGAAAGCTGGACAGTGAAAAAGACAGACAGGAAGAAAATTGATGCCTTTGAATTATGGTGCTGGCGGCGAATACTGTGTATACCATGGACTGCTCGAAGAACAAACCAGTCGGTACTAGAGGAGATCAAACCTAAGCTTTCTTTAGAAGCTCAGATGACAAGACTTCGACTTTCATACTTTGGACACATCATGCGAAGAGAGAGATCATTAGAGAAAGACATTATGCTTGGCAAGATAGAAGGTCAACGCAAAAGAGGAAGGCCAGCAATGAGATGGATCGATACAATAACAGCAGCTACGGGTACCAGTCTGTCAACAATGAGCCGCCTGACTGGAGACCGAACACAATTTAGGATAGCTATCCAGAGGGTCGCCATGAGTCGACTCCGACTCGACGGCACTTAACAACAACATAATCCAGTGCCAACCGCCAGGCACATTAGGAACTACTACAAACGCTGCCCATTTAGAACCCATAGCAAACCCGCCGTATCCTGACAGCACTACCAGGACTCACAAAGCACCATACCCTACCTATCAAAAGGCAACACTGCAAATATTAAACCAATACATTTCAGAGAATACTGGGGAAAGAGAACAAGTGGCAATGTCAAATAGGAAATTACATAAACAGAATACCTCAGCTCAGTTACACATGCAGAACATAGACCGTCACCAAACAAGGAATCACAATTTAGAAACAGGAAGGCAATAATTAAACTGGGAACCCCAAAAGCCAAACTTGGAATGTACAACAACACTGTAGAAATAAAACTATAAATTAATTTCCTCTTGTACCAAACAAAGCACAGACGTTAATGGTGCACATTTCCCAGAGCTGACATATTCCAGTTAATAAATTCAAAATAAAGAGATATCTTTCTACCTTTTGTGCATATTTTTTCAGTTGCAATTGGTCCAGCCACTTTCTTCTGGTTTCTTCATGTTTTCTGCTAACTCTCCATCATCTGCTGTCCATTTGTCCTTTCTTCTCTCTTCTAGTTTTTTTCCATTCTCTCTCTCTACATCTGCTTTAACATACTAATCTTTCTCCTTTTGCTCTTTCCTCATTCCTATTTCATCCACACAAATTTTACCCCTCCATCCTCAATCCCCACTTACTCTCCCAATACCCGGCCAATTGTAGATTTTTCATCCCTCCTACACAAAATATTTTCCCCTCTCCATTTTACTCTCCCAGCCCCATCCCATTCTAATCTTCCCCCAACATCAGCTCCTTTCTAGTTCCAGTCTCACCAAGCATCCATTCCCTTCTAGTCCCTGCATCTGCCCATTTCCAATCCTAGCCCCCCATCAGCCCATTTCTAGTCATTTCCTAGCCCCACCATCAGCCCATGTCAAATCATAGCTCCCCTCCACTCAGCCCAATTCCAGTCCAAGCCCCCACATGAGCCTACTTCCAGTTCTAGCTCCTCCATGAGTCCATTTCAATTCAAGCCCCCACCACAGCCCATTTCCAATCTTAGCTCCCCCCAACAGTCCATTTCCAGTCCTATCCTAGCTGTTCCATCAGCCCATTTTCAGTCCTAGCTCCCTTCCCTCACAGCCCATTTCCATTCCAAGCCCCCTCCCCATCAGCTATTTGCAGTTCAAGCCTCCCCTTCCACTCAGCCCATTTCCAGTCCTAGCAACCCCCCAACCCATTACCAGTCCTAGCCCCCCGTCAACTTCCAGTCCTAATCCCCATCACCCCATTTTCAGTTTAAGCCCCCCCTATAACCCATTACCAGTCCTAACCCCCCATCAGCCCACTTCCAGTCCTAACCCCCCATCAGCCCATTTCCAGTCAGCCCCCCATAGCCCATTGCCAGTCCTAAACCCCCCCCCCCATCAGCCCACAGCCCATTACCAGTCCTAACCACATCAGCCCACCTCAAGTCCTAACCCCTCCCCATCAGCCCATTTCCTGTCCTAGCCCCCCCATAGCCCATTATCAGTCCTAACCTCCCCATAGCCCATTACCAGTCCTAACCCCCCCATCAGCCCACTACCAGTCTTAACCCCCCCATAGCCCATTACCAGTCCTAACCCCCCCCCCCATAGCCCATTACCAGTCCTAACCCCCCATCATCCCATTTCCAGACAGGCCCCGTCAGCCCACAGCCCATTACCAGTCTTAAACCCCCCGTACCCATTACCAGTCCTAACCCCACCCCATCAGGCCAATACCAGTCTTAACCCCCCCCCCCATAGCCCATTACTAGTCCTAACCCCCCATCACCCCATTTCCAGACAGCCCCCATCAGCCCACAGCCCATTGCCAGTCTTAACCCCACCCCCCATAGCCCATTGCCAGTCTTAACCCACCCCCCCATAGACCATTTCCATTATTAACCCCCCCATAGCCCATTGACTGTGCTTAGCCCCCCATCACCCCATTTCCAGACAGCCCTTATCAGCCCACAGCCCATTGCCATTCTTAACCCCCCCCAGCCCATTGCCAGTCTTAACCCCCCCCCCGCCCCCTAGCCCATTGCCAGTCTTAACCCCCCCTCCCCCCCATCGGCTCATGGCAATTTAAAAAAATAAAAAAAGCTGGCCGCTGCCGCGGCGGCGGCATGGAGTGTCCTGCGGGGCTCCCTCTGCCCGGCGGAACTCTCCCGGCGCGGCTGAGCCCCTCTGCACTGGCTTGCAGATACACGAAGGGAGAGTGTCTCCCTCGCGTCTCTGTTAAGCCCGCAGGGGCTGACGGGACACTCCATGCCGCCGCGGCGGCAGCGGCCAGCTTTTTTTTTTTTCAATTTAATTAAGAAAAAAAAAGCAGAATGTTCTTTGTGCGGGGCCCCCCAAAAAACATTCTTGCTCAATGGACGGGCCGGCCCTGTGCAGTAATGGCAGTAGCTTGTTTGTCCATTACTATAATTTTTTCCTATTGTGTATGATGTCTGTGTGAGGCTCTTAAGGCAGGGCAACTAATACTTTTCTCAGGTAGCAGTTGGATTCCATAGGTGTTAGATGTTAGGTGTTAGGCACTGAGGTGATTATTCTAATTGGTGCTTCATGTGTCAGTTTTCTTTTGAAGGTTTACAGATTGGGGTGCTAGGCATAGGAGCATATTGGAGGGCTTTAGGATGAACTATCTGAGGGCATTCCAACATGCTCATTCAGAGCAGATACATCCTTCAATTTGTGGTTCATGAATTTGGGAGGTTAACAATTTTCTGTAGGGAAAAAGGGATGGCTTTTAATCTAGTCATGGAAGAGGGTTAGATACGGGTAAGTTGCTTTGCCCATGTGCACTGATGCAGGGGGGAATTTTAAGCCATCTGAACTGTGTTCCTACTTGTAGGGTCTGTTCACTCTCAGGAGTTCATTTTCAGGCTAGGGTGTTGGACACACTCTTGAGTACGTGATGGATTTGGTTGAAAGGCTAGTTATGGTGACATTGGGCTGTAGCTATTTTGTGAGAGAGTAGTGACTGGCTGGAAACTGCCACCAATCAAGATGGGGGTTGGGCTGAACCTCCTCCCATAATCAGCTGGAGAAAAGAGGTATAGTGCGGAAGCAAGTGAAGTGAGAGATGAGTTATTGGCTAGTGTGTGGCACTGCTGCAAACTAGGAGAGCATGGCCTGGCATCACCGCAGGCTATGTGGGGAGGGAGGGTGGCCTTCTACAGGGTTCTTGAAATACTTCGCTATAGCTAGGTTGGCACTGACTAGCTGAGTGGCCAAGTGTGGCTATGGAAATGGTCTGATGGGGAGTACCTATAGTACAGAGGGGGAAGATACAGTACAGTGGAATGAAGGCCAATCTGGGAGATGAAGGTGATCAAGTATTAGTGTCTCTATTAAGTGTGTGTTATTTTAAATCAAATAAAGATGCAGCCAGGTTTCTGGCATTATGACAGTCTGGGAAGTTATTTCTATTAGGGGTATGAGTAAGATGTGTGAATGCCTATGTTAAGAGGGTCCTTGAGTTTGGCAAAGGGCTCTAAAAAATGGTTGAGTACTTCCATGCGGCAGTGGTTAGAGGGTGAACAGTGCAGATTGGTAGACAAGGAGAGGAGAGTGCAGGCTGGGTCAGTGCAGAAATTCTGTGGGCTGGGAAGCAGTTGGTGAGGGCAGGCTGGTAGAGAGGGAATTCAATGAGAAGTAGTGTGCTTGCCTTTGCTTCCACTCCTGCTATTTTAGGTTTGGGGGTTTTGAGGGCACCAGGAAGTCAGAGGGTGACATTTATTTATTTATTTTTTATTTAGTTCATGCCTTTCTGGTAGTAGTCAAGGTGAGTTATAATCAGGTACTGTAAGTATTTCCCTCTCCCCAGAGGGCTCACAATCTAAGGTTGTACCAGAGACAATGACTCACCCAAGGTCATAAAGACTGTCGATGGGATTTGAATGCTGTTCTTTTTGATCCCAGGTTGCTGCCCTAACCACTAGACTACTCCTCCACTTCTCCTCTACTCTACTTAGGTTTGTGGTCACAGATGAAGATAGGGTTCTGGCTAAGTATCCTCCCAGAACTGTCCAAACCAAAGGGGTACAATGTGGAAGTAAGTGAAGTGGGGGAAGAGTTATTGGCCAACGAGTGGCATCCACATGATCTAGGGGGGCCTGGCCTGGCATCACTGCAGGATATGTGAGGGCATAGCCTGGCATCCCTGCTCGCTACGTGGGGAAACAGCGTGGCCTTCCATGGGAGGTTTTTTTTTAATAAATTTGTATTAATCTTAAAAGAAATATTACAACTCCCCAATGCAGCAAACAAAGTTCTGGACCAAACAACATCTGATAAGACACTCATATAAGATTACTTGGATTCATGAGCAATTACATCTACAATACAACTTAAAGCATAACAAGTGCAACCATGTTCCTCCCAAAGAGCCAACAATAAGACTCCCCCAAACCCCCAGTACTCCTACTGACCCCCCACACCCACCCCTCCTACCCCCCCCCACCCACCCCTCCTACCCCCCCCCCCCACCCCTTTTCCTCTTCAAAAGCTCAGTCAGAGAGGGTCACACAGCGAAGGGAGGAGAAGGCTTTGCTGAGAGGAATATAAACAAGTCCAGAGCAAGGTAGTAACAGATTTTATTGAAAAACACAAAGGAATACCAATCACCTGGCATTGCTGTTTCAGCAAAAGCCTTTGACAGGGGTAAAAGCAACTATAAATAAAACACATATATAAAAAATTAAAGCAATATAACATAAACAATCAACTTAATATATAATATAAGGCTAAAATAAATCAGAATTAAACAGAATGAAAGAAAAGAGAGAACATTCAAACATGCAAATGAGTCAATTTATACTTCAAAGACATCATAAATAAAACAAGTACAATTAAAACAGATCAGAAAATTAAAAAGAAAACATGTAAAAGGGTACCAAAATAAAATAAGAGACTGGTTAATACAATATCATATAAATGACAAAGAAAAAAATGTGAAAAAATAATACATAAGACATGTCGAGACCAATTCCTTAACATGCACATTCAGGCCGTGGACATGTCAAAATCAGAAATGGACCATTTTTTACCCTAATTCTGCAGTCATGGATATAGATGCACCTGCCATTCTTGAATCAGGGACATGGACATTTCAAGTATGGCACGAGCAAACCACTAAGGAGAAACACGGGCCCCACAGTTATGATGAGACACAGGTTAATGGAGCAGTTTGTAAGTGCCTACCCTCACCGTATTCTTAAAAGATGAACATTTCCGATCTGGCATATCTCCGCCATATACCCTATGTCGTCTCTGATGGCCACACCTCCTCTGTTAAACGTGCATCTCCTAAGCTGCTCCTCTCACTGATAGTGTTGTGCTGATTCAAACTACACATAAATACTGATGATGCAGAAATGTTGATGCAAGCTAGACTATATATACTAGTCTGCTGTATGTCCAGAACAGTACAAGGTAATCTCAGTGCATTCAAAGATATAATAACAGCAAGTAGAAACTAATATATTTGTCATGATATACCTTGCAAATCAAAAATAAACACCAACCACTCAAAAGTTATATAAAAAAGTAAAGAGCAGTGATAGCCGAGCACTACAATAGTATTAAATAGTATTAAATGTTGGAAAATTTGTCTTGAGGAAACTTCTTCTCATGACAACCCTTCCTTTTTACTAAAATAAAGTTTACTTAGAATTAAACAGTGAACCTATGTTAAAGATGTGCAAAAGCACAACTATGTGCCTTACAAAAAAATAACTAATAAAGTGTGTTAAAAGACACCCATGTGAAAATCTTAGTAAACTTATCTGAAGAAGTGACTCCAAATGTCCATCATGAAACAGATGTCTATAATAAAATACTGGATCCGTTCGTTCATTGAGTCAAGCATAGACTCTCTAAAAAATTGTGATGCTCCACCGACCATGTGGTTTACATGTTATTGTGCTCATATTTGTTAATCTACATTGGATGTACTATTCGTCCAGTGAGAGTGTGTCTACGGGAGCATTCATCACGTTTGCATAATCAGACTACAAGTGCACCTATTGTAAAACATTGTATATTGCAACATCATGAATTTCATAATTTAAAGTGGAGTAATGGATTACGTTCTACCAAATTCAGTTGAAAGCAGGCTCTGCTACAAGGGGACATGGGATGAGGGTGAAAGAGGAAAGATTCAGGAGTGATATGCGGAAATATTTCTTTACGGAAACAGTGGTGAATCCGTGGAATAGTCTTCCAGTGAGGTGGTAGAGATGAGGACAGTATCTGAATTCAAAGAAGCATGGGACAAACACAGAGGATCTCTAAAGGAAAAAAGGGGTCTGTTGTAGTGGTTGATATGGAAGGACAGACTAGACAGGCTATGTGATATTTTTCTGTCATCATGTTTCTATGTTTCAAATCCTCATGGTGGCGAATGGGAACAGAAACTAAAGCTTTTAGAACAATCATGGATTTTTAAATTATCGACTGTTTCCTCTGGTGGTTTGAATCAGGAACTGGACTGGTCAAGTCTCTTGTGATGTATCACTGGCTGATTGGTTTTGTATGTTCCACATTCATTGATTCAATTCATCATGTGATTTAAATATCAGCTGAGTTTTGAAAGGATCCATACTGTTTGCTTACTTCAGGATGTCATCACTGTGGTTTTCGGAGCATTGAAACAGGACGTTTACAGTTGGTATGCCCTAATCACAGTACTGTGTCCGCTGACACACCGCATTATATTTCACAAACGATTTTGAGGTTGAGCATCGCAATTTTTTAGAGATTCTAAAATATCATACTGCTATTGCAGGCTGCTCCCAATGGAGCAAAAACACCATGCATGTGCTTTAAAGGCTTTAGAATGACATCACCCAGGGGAACCTTAAAGCGGCAGAAAATAATTGCAGGATTATTTTAAAAAACCTACCACAACCACATCAACTCAAAGAAAAATGGATAACGTCTCATAAACATCCTTTCCAGTCTGTACTTTCATTCAGACCATTAGGTTCGCGAGCTGACAATCATAACTCTGAAACAAAAAAGACAGAATGCCATCCAAATCCATTGTCGTTCCATACGAATTAAGGTCTTATCCATATTGCCTCCCTTCGAAGAAGGAATTAGCTTATCTATAATTAAGCAGCATAGGTCCATAAAGACACGACCAGCAGTAGAGCAATGTTTAACTAAAGGAGCTCCTTCTGTCAGATGATGTAATTTGCTACGATGTTCTATCAGCCTCACACAAAATTGACGTCAAGTCTTACCAATGTACGCCAATCCACATGTGCAATAAATTAAATAAATCACACAGGAGCTAGTACATGTTGTGGCATGATGGAGAAAATCAGACTTCCCATGATAAGTAAAGCTAGATTCTTCTACTGAACAGAGTGAGCAACTCCCACATTTTTTATGACCTGGGGCATATGTCTTAACTTCCTCTGAACTGCTCTTTTCCAGGTTAATGAGCCCTAACCTTTTTAGACTTTCTTCAAAAGGGTATCCTTCCATCCCCTTTACCATTTTGGTGGCTCTTCTCTGAACCTTTTCTAATAATGCTATATCCTTTTTAAGATACGGCGACCAGAATTGCACACAATATTCAAGGTAGGTCGCACCATAGAACGATACAAAGGCATTATAATATCCTTTGTCTTATTTTCCATTCCTTTCCTTATGATACCTAGCATTCTATTTGCTCTCTTGGCCGCCGCTGCACACTGCGTGAAGGGTTTTAACATGTTATCCACAATGACGTCTAAATCTTTTTCCTAGGTGGTAGTCCCTAATGTGGAACCTTGCATCGTGTAACCATAGTTTGGGTTGTTCTTCCCTAGGTGCATAACTTTGCACTTGTCCACATTTCATCTGCCATTTGGATGCCCAGTCTTCCAATTTATCAAGATCCTCTTGCAAATGTCCACAATCCTCATGGGTTTTAACAGCTTTAAATAGTTTTGTGTCATCTGCAAATTTGATAACTTCACTCATTATTCCCTTTTCCAGGTCATTTATGAATATGTCAAAAAGCTGCGGACCCAGCACAGATCCCAGGGGTACACCACTATTCACCTTTCTCCATTTGGAAAATTGGACATTTAGCCCTACCCTCTGCTTTCTATCTTTTAACCAGTTCCTGATCCACAATAGTACACTGCCTCCTATCCCATGACTCTTTAGTTTTGCCAAAAGTCTCTGATGAGGGACTTTGTCAAAGGCTTTCTGAAAGTCCAAATATACTATATCAACCGACTCACCTTTGTCTACCTGTTTATTCACACCTTCAAAAAAGCATAACAGATTAGTAAGACAAGATCTTCCTTGTCTAAAGCCATGTTGGCTCTCTCCCATTAAGCCATGACTATCTACATGTTCAGCAATTTTGTTCTTTATGATGGTTTCTACCATTTTTTCCAATACTGACATCAGGATCACCGGTCTGTAGTTTCCCGGGTCACCCCTAGAACCCTTTTTAAACATTGGCATTACATTGGCCATCTTCCAATCTTCAGGTATTACAGATGATTTTAATGATAGTTCACAGATTACTAATAGCAGGTCTGCAATCTCATATTTCAGTTCTTTCAACACCCTTGGATGTATACCATCCGGTCTAGGTGATTTGCTACATCTTCCCATTGTATCGATATTTCCTTCAACTCTTCTGCACCTTTAAATACCACTTCAGTCATGGGCAACATCCGTACATCTTCCCCAGTAAAGACCAAAGCAAAGAATTCATCCAGTCTCTCCGCTATCACCATGTCACCTCTTAGTGCCCCTTTAATCCCTCTATCATCTAATGGACCAACTAACTCTCTCACAGGTTTTTTGCTACAAATGTACTTGAAAAAGTCTTTATTACGCGTTTTTGCTTCCGCAGCAAGCTTCTTCTCAAATTCTCCCTTTGCCTGCCTTATCAATGCCTTGCATTTAACTTGTCGGTGCTTGTGTTGTTTCCAGTTCTCGTCAATTGATTCTTTTTTCCATTTCCTGAAAGATGCTTTTTTGTCAACAACAGCCTCCCTGACTTCACCTTTAAACCATGCTGGCATTTTTTTGGACTTCCTTCCACTTTCCTTAAAGCGTGGACTACAGCTGCTCTGGGCTTCTAAGACAGTATCTTTAAACAACACCCAAGCTTGATGTAAGTCTTTAACCTTTGCAACTGCTCCTTTTAGTTTTTTCTTAACTATTTTCCTCATTTTATCATAGTCTCCCTTTCAAAAGTTAAAAGGTAGTACTGTGGATTTCCTTACCATCCCTCCTCCATTAATTAAATCAAACAAGATCATACTATGATCACTATTGCCAAGTGGTCCCAACACCCTTATCTCTTGAACCAGATCTGGTGTTCCACTAAGGACTAGGTCCAATATGACTTCCCCTCTGGTCGGTTCATAAACCAGCTGCTTCAAGAAGCAGTCATTTATTTCATCTAGGAACTTTATCTCCCTAGCATGTCCTGCCGTGACACTGACCCAGTCAATACCGGGGTAATTGAAATCACCCATTATTATTACTTTGCTGTAACTTTTGTTAGCTTCCTTGATTTCTTTGAGCATTTCATCATCCATTTGTTCATTCTGGCCAAGCAGTCGATAGTACACCCCCATTGCCATCGTCTTCCCCTTTATACATGGAATTTCAATCCATAGAGATTCTACAGCAAATTTTGTTTCCTGCAAAACTTTAATCCTTTCTGACTCAATGCCCTCTCTAATATAGAGCACAACCCCTCCACCAATTTGATCAGCTCTATCATTACGATATAGTTTGTACCCAGGTATCACAGTGTCCCACTGGTTGTCCTCCTTCCACCATGTCTCTGAGATTCCAATCATATCTAACCTCTCATTTAGTGCTATATATTCTAACTCTCCCATCTTAGTTTTTAGACTTCTAGCATTTTCATACAAGCATTTTAGAGACTGTATTTTATTCATATTAATCTGGCTATTGGTAGGCATGGATAGTTTGGACTCTTTAAGCTCTGTCTGCTGCATACTCAAGGGCATTTGGGCTACTTTACTCTTTTTTGGAACCTCTCTGCTTTTTGTAGTATCCTTCAAGGATACATTGTTCCGAACCATGCGCTCTTGGGTAACTGTCGGCTTTCCCCTATTATCTAGTTTAAAAGCTGCTCTATCTCCTTTTTAAAGGTTAATGCCAGCAGCCTGGTTCCATCCCGGTTAAGGTGAAGCTCATCCCTTCAGAAGAGCACCTCCTTTCCCCAGAATGTTCCCCAGTTCCTAACAAATCCCAAATCCTCATCCTTGCACCATTGTCTCATCCACGCATTGAGACTCCGGAGCTCTGCCTGCTTTTTGGGTCCTGAGCGTGGAATGGGAAGCATTTCGGAGAACGTTACCCTGGAAGTTCTGGATTTCAACTTCCAACTAAAAGCCTAACTTTAGCCTCCAGAACCTCCCTACCACATTTTCCTATGTCATTGGTACCGACATGTACCAAGACAGCAGACTCCTCCCCAGCACTATCTAAGACCTTATGTAGGTGGCGCGTGAGATCCGCTACCTTCACACCAGGCAGGCATGTTACCAGGCGATTCTCATGTCCACCAGCCAACCAGCTATCTACATGCCTAATGATCGAATCACCAACTAACGGCTCTCCTAACCCTTCCATCATGGGCACATGGCCCTGGAGAACCCCCCCCCCCCCCCAAATGAAGCAGTCAGATTTTGGCCATGCCGTCGATATGACCATACAACACTTCTGCTTTATAAACACCACTGGTTACCAATTTTCTTTAGGATCCAGTATAAGATACTTATCTTTCTTAATAGGGCTTTGAACCAAGGCTTAACCTTTCACTTAGCTTCTATGATTGTGCTTTATACTTCTGCTTGACTTCTTCTCCTTGAAAAAACACATTCCTCTAGTGACTTGGGCGCACTTCAGGTCCATTCATCAGACAGCTTTCTTTTTCAAGGAGCTTTACTTTGAAATTCTTTTCCCCTGTCCTTCAGGCCAAATCCTCAGTTAAATCCTCTTACCTTTTTCCCTAGTCTATGATTGCACCTAGGTATGATGCCGAGCTCTTAGGGGGGTGTCATCTTATCTGAATTTCTCTCCCCACCTTCCATCTACCTGAATTCCCCTCTCTCTCCCTACCCTTTTTTCCTTCTGCTTCCTTGGTTATGCTTTCCTGTTGTACAATGGAGTTCGTATCTGCTCTGCTCTTTCTTTTAGTTTTGTAAACCACTTCCATTTTAGGTAGTATAGTAAATGCCAATAAACAATAAAACATAATCTAAAACACTCTTCAGCCAATGCACCTTTATCATACATATTCAACGCATTCAAACTTCCATATATCCCAAAGTTACATATCTTTATAATCAGCTATATCTTATAAACTGGTTTTTCGATGAAACTAACACAGGAGCTGCTATTTTCCCTAAATCCAGGCAGAATACTGCCTTTGCAGAGCTACTCCAGGCTCCATCTGTTCACACCAAAGCATCCGTGTTTTCTGCTGAAACCTTTTCTCAGCCAGTGGGGTATAAATGTATCTCGGCTATGGTCCTCATGTTTAGTGTTTATTTGAAACCTTCTGGCTACTGCAAAGTGAAACTTGTTTTTTTGGCCCCAATTCTACAGTACTTTCCCCAGAGGATCATTTCATGGTGAAACCTGTTAGTTGCTATGGATGAGACTTCCCTACAGCCTTGAAAAATACCCTGTGCTGCATGAACACAGCAATGGGGAAATCTCTGTTTCAGAATCCCTTGTAGGGATGGTATATAGATGTTCCCTTTAAGTCAGAGTACAAACACATTATTCTTGCTTTTCATATTTGAGTACCTTAACTACTGATTGTATTAGGAAATCTGTATTCCCATTATCTTGCCATGGTCAGTGTTTTATTTTAAAGTCAAGGGACTAGGGAGGTCAAATACTACTACATGACCATCTCAGAGGAGTCCTTAGTGCAATAGATCCACTTGAGAGATTGATTAATTTCACCAAACATGAACTTTTACCACAAGAAGTAATACCACAGGGACTCAACGTCCATTTCATTGCCAGGGTCACTTTCTCCGAAGCAAGACTGTTTTTTCTCCAATGGTAATAACTTGCAAGTTACAACACAAAGTGTTCCTCTCCTTTCTGCTTCTCCATTAATATGGCTCCTAGTCTAAACTCTGAAGCATCCATCCATACCTCAAATGGAATTTTGAAAAAACAAATTTGTTAGGTAAGGTTTAAATCAGAGGGCATCTTTATGATCCTGAAAAGAGATTCAAAAGAGGTTTCAACAGCTCCCTAGAGGAATGGTATATGGAATGGACTTGGGACAGCCGATGTTCATCCCTGGAAATGAGAACTATATCTAATTTTTGGAATTTTCTGGCTTCTTGTGTGAGTCCAGACTGGCCACTGTCAAAGACAGAATTTTGGGCTGAATGGACCTTGATTTGATCTGACATTTATTTATTTTATTTATTTAACAGTATTTTTAAACCGCCTTATCTTATTAATCAAGGTGGTATCACAGCAAACAATCGAGTAAAGTGAGTGTGTTAATCATGCAGTGAGGGTGCAATTTAGTTGAGTGTGTGTTGTATCGTGTGCTAGATTGGGGTGAGCTATGTACAAGGTGTGGTGTGTTGCGTGCTAGAATGGTTTGAGCTATGTACAGTGTGGGCTATATACAGTGGTGCTGTAAAACATTATCTGTACAGACAGCAATATGTGCTGTTATACATTCTCTTAGGTTATGTGATGTGTCCATAGTGTTCTATGAACAGCATGGTTTTTAGCTGTTTTCTAAAGTCTTTGAGGTCTGTAGTTGTCCTCAAGTCGTCTGGTAGTTTGTTCCATATAGTTGGAGCAGCCATGGAGAGAGCTCTGTCTGTTGTGTCCTTGCGTGTGTGTTTGAATTCACCTGGGGTGCTGACTCGGTTGCGTGTTTGTTTTCTTCTAGGACGAGTGCTGTTGTCTGGTTGAATGAGGATGTGTAGGCTGTTGGCTGATGTGTGCTGATTTATCTTAAATAGGTTTATGATAGTTTTGTATCTGATGCGTGCACCGATTGGTAGCCAGTGTAAGTCTTTTAAGGTGGGTGTGATGTGGTCCTGTCTTGCAGTACCGGATATTATTCGTGCTGCAGTGTTTTGTGCTAGCTGGAGTGGTTTGAGGGCTTGTTTCGGTAGTCCCAAGTATATCGGATTGCAGAAGTCCAGTATTGGGGTTATCAGTGCTTGGAGGACGGTACGAAAGTGTTCTGGGGCAAGGAGTGGTTTCAGTCTCCTGATGATTCGCATCTTGTAGTAGACTTTTTGTATTGTTTTGTCTATGTGTGGCTTGAGGTTTAGCTTATTGTCCAGAGTAACTCCAAGGTATCTCACTTCTGATTTTATTGGAATAGTAGTGTTTTGTATCTTGATGTTTGGCGGGTGTATGAAGCTTTGGTTCCGAGTGATTATTAGAGCTTCAGTCTTGTTGTAGTTTATTGCGAGGTTGTTGTTTTGACACCAGCTCGTCATTTGGGTAAGGCAGTCTGTTATCTTGGAGAAATCCGGGTTGTCGATTTCTATCGGGGTGTATATCATGATGTCGTCTGCATATATTGTGTATTGAATGTTGTTCTCTTTCATGATGTCGCATATCGGTTGGATGTAGATGTTAAATAGGAGAGCTGAAAGTGCGGATCCTTGAGGTACTCCTTGACGGACATTTATGGGTCGGGAGGTGTTGTGTCCCACCTTGACTTGTAGCTGTCTTTCGGTTAGGTATGAGTGGAACCATTTCAAAGTGATACCGTGTATACCAGTGTTCTTTAGTCTTTCCAGGAGCGTGTTGTGGTCCACTGTGTCGAAGGCTGAGGAGATGTCGATGAAGATCATTATGATTCCCTTCCTGTTGTTGTCAATTATTCTTAGGATGCTGTCGAAGAGGTAGATCAGTAGCGTTTCGACTCCGTGGTTGGGACGAAAGCCGTGTTGGTTGTCGTCGAGTGTTTCATGTTTGTCGATGTGTTCCTGGAGTTGTAGTTGTACCGTTTTTTCGATGATTTTTGCCAGGAAGGGTATGCTGGAGATCGGTCGGTATGCTGCTGGATCCTTTTTGTCGAGTGTTGTTTTCTTTGTTATTGGTCTTACTGAGGCAAGCTTTAGTTGCTTTGGCATGAGTCCTTGAGTGAGTGAGTTGTGTACTATTTTGTGTATGGTGTGAATGAAGTTTGATTTGGTGGCTTTGACCCATGATACTGGGCATGGGTCTGTAGGAGCAGTGCTTGTGTTGATTGTAGAGATGATGTGGGATATCTGCTCTGTTGAGGGTGAGTAGAATGTGCCCCAGGTTTTGGTGTGTATGTCTGTCCTGGTGGTCCCACTGGGTGTTGTACGCTCTGTGGAGTGGAATTTGTCTTTGATGTGGTCGGCGAATTCCTGTGGGTCCACTTGTACTTCCCCTTCTGTTGTTTGCTCTTTTGTGAGGATCTTGACTATTTCAAAGAGCTCTCTGGGCTTGTTGATGGAAGTATTTATCAAGTTTGTGTGGAATTCCCTCTTTGATTGGTTGATGCATTCATTGTATTGTTTTTGTTTTGTTAGGTAGAGATGTTGGTCGGCTGCTGTTTTGTTTTTTCTCCATCTCCGTTCAATCTTCCTGAGCTCCCTCTTTTCCTGTCGTATTTTTGCTGAGTACCAAGGTTTGTTTTGTCTCCTGTTGTGTTGGTGTTTCTCGTGCCCTCCACCGGATGGTTTGGCGGCGTTAGCTAAGATGCTGTTCCATCTGGAAACTTGACATGGCTTTTGTTATGTTTCCATGTCTCACTAGTCTACTGTACAAAGTGCAAATTTATTTTATTTAACAGCCAGGTGAAGACCTCTGTTCTAGTGGTGAAGTTTGTGATAAAACATTATTTGACCCATTTCTTTGTTAGTAGTTTTTTTTTGTTTGTTGGATAGCATTTACTTTACTATCTTGTAGCTTGATTTTCCAGTTTCCTATGGTATAGCCAAGATATTGAATTGCTGGTTCTTCCCAGCATACATTTCTTTGGATTGGTGTGATCCAACTTGTCATATAGAATCTAACAATCCTGGACATATCTCAAGTGGTTGTATAAATTAGGGCTTTATATAATCATCTAAGGGGACTAGTTACTATGTTGTGCTAATCTTAACATATGTTAATTCACCATTAAGGTGCATTATAAGTAACTACATCCCATTTATTATAATGTAACTTGAACTACAATAGCATGCATTAATGGAGAATTAACATGCATTAATTCAGCATACCTTAGTAACTAACCCCCTGAGTATGCAGTCGCATTCTGCTAATGCGGTTTTAGTAGGAAATCTATTAGGAGCTAAAAGGAAATAGGTGCACCATGTAAGCCAAAAGGTAGAAAGTGTTCTTATGAGGATATGTAGGTTATTTTCTCCTTAGCAATCTCTAAGGGTACCTGCCAATATCCTTTAGTTGATACCACTAAGATGATTGTCCACTCCTTAATCACCTCCCATCTTGATTATTATAACCTTCTCCTTGCCAGCCTCCCTGCGAGCCATCTCTTTCCTCTTCGGTCAATTCAACACGCCGCTGCTCGACTTATTTTCCGCCAGTCTCGCTTTTCCCACATCACTTCTTTCCACATCTCGCTTCATTGGCTTCCCATCCGTCTCTGTATCCAATTTAAACTTCTCCTCCTAACCTATAAATGTAGTCACTCTTCTGCTCCCCAGTACCTTTAGTCTCTTATCTCTCCTTACACCCCCTCTCAGTTACTTTGCTCTTCTAATAGTCTTCATTTATCTGTGCCCTTTACTCGTGCTGCCAATTCCAGACTTCGTTCCTTCCAACTGGCAGCACCCTTTGCTTGGAATAGTCTTCCTATCTTTGTGTGCCAGGCGTCCTCCCTGCCCATTTTCAAGTCCAGATTCAAATCCCACTTCGTCACTACTGCTTTTCGTTCCTGTCTTGCCCTATCTTGATCTCTCCATCAACTTTTGTTTACTTTGTCCGGTAAATTTTGTTATTTGTATTTTGTAACATATTTTGTATTCTGTCTTATTAGATTGTGAGCTCTGATGAGCAAGGACTGACTCTCTTGTATGTTTGTACAGTGCTTCATATGTTGTGGCGCTATATAAGTGTTTATTAATAATAATAATAATAATAATAGTGAGATCTAACATTGAAAAGTACTGGCTACCCCCAATTTCTCTATCAGCTCATCACCCCTAGTTTTGAGACTTCATTCACATTTTTGAAATCAATACAGAACCATAGAGTTCCATCTGGTTTAAGAACTAATAAAATAGGATAGCACCAATTAGTCTCAGAATCTTCTATGACCCCAAGCTTGAGCATGCTTTTTACCTCATGTAGTACTTGCTGCCTTTTTTGCTTCAGGTTTCTAGAAGGTTAGCGATGTGCATTTGTAAGCATATATTTGGTTTGTTTGGATACCTAAAAATTTAAAGGTGATAGTAATGTCTGAATAGAAGGAGTGGCAATGAGAAGAAAAGTTGAAGGAGGGAGAAGGGGATATAAAACAAGGAAGAGCAGAGGAAGGGAGTGAGTGAGAAAGGCAAAGAATATATATAGGAAATAAGCCAGTAGTTGTGGGAGGATAGTTGTCTTGAAGGAGAAGAGGAGCAGGTGGAGAGGGGACTAAGTGGAAAAGGGGGAAGAGTGCATGGAGTTAGCAAATATGAAAGAGGAAAAAGCCTCTAGAGATGACGGAAGAGGGAGAGAAGGGAAAAGAGTGTCTGGAGAGAGTGAGAGAGAGGCACTGTTAAAAACAGGGAATTGTGGAAGGGATGAGAGAATATAGAAATGAGACTAGGGAGGAGTTGAAAAAAGCATAATAGGATGGTCAGTAGAGGTATGAAAAATAAGGAAGGGGCTGGATGTCTTGAGTGGTTGAGAAGGAAATAGGGTTGGTAAGGCAATGACTTTCAGAGGAAGATATATGAGGGCTTATGAGGGATGAGTACAGAGGATAGAAATGAAGAACTAAGGAATGGGTAAAAAACAAAGGGGAGAGGAGGCTACTGTAGAAAATCTGGTGAGTGAAAGCAGCTTAAAAAGTTCTGTCAGTCTTACAAGGGATGTTTATGTATAAGTCTGTCAAGGTTGTATCTTGTAAGGAATCTAGATAAGAAGCTTATATTTGTAGAAAGCTCTGAATGCTTAGGCCAGGCCAATTATGTTTATGAATAATTTGATATGTGAAGTATATTGTTGGGTCATAGTCTGTAAAGGACGACTAAACAAAGCTTATTCTCACAGGAGGTTTGCCATTACTAGAACCTGACTAATATGTTCATGCATTGTTTGGCTTGCAATATGTAGATATTGTTAAAGAATAAGGCGAAAGCATGACATAGAGTGATAAGATGAAATTATACCATGTGCATTTTTTCCTAATAAAAGAAGGAACTGCAGCCAAGCTAATGGAAAGTGCTAAAAGTGACCATTCGAGTTTGTGGATGTTTTTTCCTCCCTAAAGCAGAACTTTGTTACTGTTAAGATATAATTCTGTTTGTGTTATGTTTTCATTTCTTCTCATTTGCTTCTGGGACCAGAGATAGAAAACGAAGAGCCAAGGAAGGATTCCTATGTTTGTTGCCCCCAGCTAGGAATTTGTTACATGCAACAGCTAGGACAGGAGAAAGAGACAGAGAGAGTAATGGGAGGATCTGGGGGAGATAATAAAAGATGGATAGTTGGTAGGTAGATGAGAGATGAAAGGGAGAGACTGAGGAGTGACTGATAAAAGGAGAATGAGGTGTAAAATCTAGCTACAGTATAAGTGTAGAGACAGAGATGAGAGAAATGGAGAAAAAATATGAAAGTGAAAGATTAATTTCAGACATATAGAAAAGGAAGGGAAGAAGACAGAAGAACAGAAAAGAAATGGAAAGAAAACCTTTGCAAAGAATTTAGGAGAAGATTGATGCAAGGAAAGTAGAAAAGAGGGGCTGAGACCAACCCAATTAGAAAAATAAAATACCCAGACAACAAAGGAAAAAAGTAAAAAATTACTTTAGAATTTTTAAGGATTATGGAATACATCCAAGGGTGTTGAAAGAATTGATAAATGAGATTGCAGACCTGCTATTAGTAATCTGTGAGCTATCATTAAAATCATCTCTAATATCTGAGGATTGGAGGATCACCAATGTAACACCAATTGTTAAAAAGGGTTCCAGGGGTGATCCGGGAAACTACAGACCGGTGAGCCTGACGTCAGTACTGGGAAAAATGGTAGAAACCATAATAAAGAATAAAATTACTCAGCATGTAGATAGTCATGGCCTAATGGGAAACAGCCAACATGGCTTTAGACAAGGAAGATCTTGTCTTAGTAATCTGTTGTTTTTTTGAAGGTGTGAATAAACAGGTGGACAAAGGTGAGGATTGTGGAAAATTGCAAGAGGATCTTGATAAATTAGAAGACTGGGCATCAAAATGGCAGATTAAATTTAATGTGGACAAGTGCAAAGTTATGCACCTAGGGAAGAACAACCCAAACTATGGTTACACAATGTAAGATTCCACATTAGGAACCACCACCCAGGAAAAAGATTTAGGCATCATTGTGGATACCATGTTAAAACCCTCGGCCCAGAGTGCAGCGGCGGCCAAGAGAGCAAATAGAATGCAAAGTATCATAAGGAAAGGAATGGAAAATAAAACAAAAGATATTATAATGCCTCTATATCGTTCCATGGTGAGACCGCACCTTGAATATTGTGTGCAATTCTGGTCGCCCTATCTTAAAAAGGATATAGTGATTTTAGAAAAGGTTCAGAGAAGAGCCACCAAAATGGTAAAGGGGATGGAAGGATACTCCTATGAAGAAAGGCTAAAAAGGTTAGGGTTCTTTAACCTGGAATAGAGACGGCTGAGGGGAGATATGATAGAAGTCTATAAATTAATGAACGGAGTAGAACGGGTAAATGTAGATCGATTGTTTACGTTATCAGAATATAGAAAGACTAGGGGACATGCAATGAAGCTACAGGGTAAACTATTTAAGACTAATAAAAGAAAATATTTTTTCTCTCAACGTGTAATCAAACTCTGGAATTTGTTACCGGAGGATGTAATAAAGGCTGTTAGTGTAGCTGGGTTTAAAAGAGGTTTGGACAAGTTCCTGAAGGAAAGGTCCATAAACCATTATTGAGAAGGGATCCAAGATATCAATGCTTGACCAGGTACAAGTATTGTGGAACCTGTGTCTTTTGGGGAGACTGCTAGGTACATGTGACCTGGATTGGCCACTGTTGGAAACAGGATACTAGGCTTGATGGACCTTGATCTGACCCAGTATGGCATATCTTATGTTCTTATTACAATATGTTAGCTTTGGCAAATGTTCTTTTCTATTTTGCAAAGTATAATAGGAATTGCCTTTCTGTTTCCCCTTTTCCAGCATTGTACATCTCATTCCATCTGGCATGTGAGCGGGGGAGGGGGGAGATCTTTCATTTCAGTTGTTGTATATATGTTTCTAATGTTTCTTCTTTATTCCTGTGCAACGCCTCCGACCCCTCCTCGAACCTCAAGACTTCAGGACAGTAATGCAAGCGGTGACACTCCCCCATTTGTACTTCTGCAACATAATCTACCTTGGACTACCCGCCACACAAACCAACCCCCTCCAAACTGCCTTAAATACTACGGCAAGGATTATCCAGAATGCGAAAAAACGGGATCACATCACCCCAATCTTAAGAGACCTCCACATCCTTCCAATCGAAGCAAGAATTAAGTACAAAGCTATTCTACTCACCCACAAGACTATCCACCAAATACGGAACACCGCACTCCACACTCTACTACCCCGCCCGACTCACAACAAACCAACCAGACAATCCTCCAATAACTCCATCATCGTCCCCCACAAAAGAACCAAATCCACACAACGGACCTGCAACAGAGCCTTCGAACTCTATGCCCCATCCCTCTGGAACTCTCTGCCAACCCACATCAGGAACAACACTGACATCACATCATTCAAGAAACAGCTGAAAACAATCCTATTCCGTGAACATCTCTGAACAGAAACCCACCCCATCCTCAAGAACTAATGCTTAGATACTGCAAAAGTGTACATGTCTATGTCCACCCCAAATCATTAATGTTGCCCCCCTGGTGATGGCCCCACCCTATAAAGAATTGACCCCCCCCTTCTTATATGTTACACCGCTTTGACCCAGTGAAAAGCGGTATATAAATACAGTTAAATAAATAAATTCCATATTAGGTGAAGGTCTGCCTATCTTCTGTGTGTGACTCATGTGAAAGATTCAGTCAACATGTAGTTTGTGTTTAGAGATCTATACCAGTCAAATCCCTCGCTTGGTTTGCAGCTTGTCATGCAGTGAGGGCTTGTGTGCATCAGTGAAGCTGAGGGCTAAGCTATCGGTAGTTTAACTACTGGCATAATCTCCCAAGATGGACAGGTCTCAGTTGAGGTGCCAGACCAAGACAAACCACCCATCTGGGCAGCAGCAGAATGGGACAGTGTTGGCAGCGGAGGATCACATTTATGTGACAATGGCAACAACACTAAACTTAAACTACATGGAGGAAAGGCCTGGCAATCTACTTCTGTACCTTGCCATGAAAACCCAATGGATAGTCACAACAAAACAAATTGCACTATAGTGCTGGAAGATGAGACCCCAGGTCGGAAGGCACTCAACTTGCTACTGGGGAGGAGCTGAAGACTTTTCAGAGTAAAGCCAGAATTTATGATGTGGTTGGCTCAAAGACCTCAAGATGTCTGACTGCTGATGTAGCTGCACATGAAATGAGTTTTAGAAGCTGTAAAGATGTCTTACATATTGGGGCATGGAACGTACGAAGCATGAACTAAGGGAAGTTGGAGGTTGTCAAGAATAAAATGGAACATGTACAACTTGATCTGTTGGGTGTCAGCAAACTGAAATTGACTAGCATTGGGCACTATGCATCAGATGATCACATGGTCTACTATGCTGGAAATGAAAGACAAAGAAGAGATGGTGTTGCATTTATAATAAAGAAGAAACTTGCAAGAACTGTAATGAAATACAATGCAGTCAGTGAATGCTTAATCTCTATTCATCTACGAGGAATGCCTATCAACACCACTATGATTCAAGTACATGCCACAACAACAGCTGCAAAAGAGGATGAAATTGATGAGTTCTATGAACAACTACAAGCTGAAATTGACAGAACATGCAAACAGGATATCCTGATAGTCATGGGTGACTGGAATGCAAATGTTGGCAACAAAGAAGAAGGCAAAGTGGGTGGAAAATATGGACCTGGCAACAGAAATGAAGCTGGAGAAAAACTGATAAAATTCTGCAAGACCAAAGATCTTTTCATCTGAAACACCTTCTTCCAGCAATGCAAAGCAGTGACTGTACACATGGACTTTACCCAATGGATTTACAAAAATCAAATTGACTACATCTGTGGAAGTCAATGATGGAAATGGTCTATAACATCAACAAAGACAAAACCTGGAGCTTACTGTGATACAGATCACCAACTACTATTATGCAAACTCAAGCTAAAGTTGAAAAACAGCAAACCACTCATGAATGTAGCAAAATATGACCTTGAGAAAATACCACTAGAATTTAAAGACTGCCTGCAAAATCAATTTGCTGCTTTAGATACAAATGACAGAGCTCCAGAAGAGTTATGGAATGACATCAAGAAGGCTGTGTTGGAAGAAAGCGAGAAGTCTCTACAAAAGGTGAAAAAGCAAAAATGGCCAAAATGGATGATGGAAGAAACTCTGAAAATTGCTTAGAAATGCAGAGAAGCTAAAGCCCGAGGAGAAAGAAAAACAATCGCAGAACTCAACAGAGATTTCCAACATGTAGCAAGACAGGACAAGGAAAAGTACTACAATGACACATACAATGAAATAGAAGCAGAAACTATTAGAGGGAGAACAAGATCGGCTTTCCTAAAGCTACAAGAGGTAAAGAAAAAGTCCAAAGGTGGAAACCATTGGTGATGAAATAAAAAGTCAAAGCAGCATTGAAAGCCTTATCAAAGAACAAAGCACTAGGCATTGATGACATTCCCATAGAAGTATTACAGCAATCTGATCCAGCTGTTACCATACTTACAAGGCTCTGCCCAAGAAATTTGGAAGACAACATGATGGTAAAGATCTGTGTTTATACCATTACTAAAGAAAGGTGATCCAACTGGCTGTGGAAATTATCACACCATCACTCTGATCCCACATGCTAGCAAAATTCTAATGAAGATTATTCAACAGAGACTACAACCATACCTGGAACAAGAACTACCTGAAGTACAAGCATGGTTCAGGAAAGGGCGAGGAATGAGAGACATCATCATGGATATGAGATGGATCCTTGAAAAGACTAAAGAATACCAAAAGGATATCTATTTGTGCTTTATCGACTACAGCAAGGCTTTTGACTGTGTAAACCATGAGAAACTCTGAGCCGCACTAAGAAGCATGGGTATACCAGAACACCTGATCGTTCTCTGGCACAATCTGTACATTGATCAAGAAGCAACAGTTCAAACAGAACAAAGAGAAACAGAATGGTTTGAAATAAGCAAAGGTGTACGACAAGGCTGCATATTTGCATATTTCCCCCTACCTGTTTAATTTATATGCAGAACAAATGATCAGAGAAGCAGGATTTATGAAGACAACAGAGGTGTGAAGATTGGTGGAAGACTCATCAACAACCTTCTCTATGCTGTTGATACCACATTACTGGCTGAAAGTGAAGATGATCTGAAACATTTGTTTCTCATGATCAAGGAACAGTCTTAAAATGGGCCTGCACCTTAATGTAAAAAAGACAAAGCTCATGACAACTGGCAAAATCAATAAGTTCATCATTGAAGGAGAAGAAATTGAAATTGTGGACAACTTTAACCTACTTGGATCAACTATCAATAAAGAAGGAACAAGCAGTCAAGAAATCCAACGATGCATTGCTCTTGGCTGAATGGCTATGAAAGACCTAGACAAGTTTCTGAAGAGCAGAGATGTCTCTATCCATACAAATATTTGACTCGTTCAAGCCATGGTATTTTCAACAACATCATATGGATGCGAAAGCTGGACAACGAAAAAGATAGACAGAAAGAAAATTGATGTTTTTGAATTACGCTGCTGGCGGTGAATACTGCGTATACCATGGACTGCCTGAAGAACAAACCAGTATTAGAGAAGATTAAACCTAAGTTTTCTTTAGAAGCTCAGATGAGAAGACTTTGACTTTCATACTTTGGACACATCATGCGAAGAGAGAGATCATTCAAAACAGAACATTAAAAGAATACAACTAGGCCAAAATGCAACGGCTAGAATTATACTAAAAATAAACTCACTCCACCACATAACACCAATAATGGCATCCCTTCACTGGTTGCCAATACAAAGCAGGATAATATACAAAACTATAATAACCTCATTTAAAGCATTAAACGACATGGCGCCGACAACACTATGTAATCTAATATGCAAAGAAACACCTAAGCCTACTCATAGAAAAGAACATTTAAATAAACTAAAGATTCCAAAGGACTTCATAAAAGCACATAAATTAACCAACAATAGAGCCTTCTCTCACATAGCCCCTACTATCTGGAATTCCTTACCAGAGGATCTACGTTCACTAACAGAGATCATGGAATTCCGCAAAAAATTAAAAACGTATCTATTCACTAAACACTACAATACCATGGAAAACCTTGCACTCAACCTAGATAAAGGCTAAACAGGTAACCGTCCACATAAAGCACAAACCCCCACCTAAATGGACAACACACTTAGCTCTAATGAAATAACGACCCTATCTCTTATGCCCTAATACCTAAGCATGTATATAGTTGTATCTGTTATGTATTGTCTTATGTATATAGACACTACACTTTGTTAGTTAATTGTTTTAGCACGGTTCCAGTTTAAACTCACTTTGTTTAATTTACGATATTTTAAGATGTTCTATGTAAAATTAAGATGTTCTATGTAAAACAAACTTCGCTTTGTTGACTGTTGTTATTTGTACACCGCAACTGATCTCTGGAAGATGCGGTATAAAAATGAGTGTTAAATAAATAAATAAATAAAGACATCATGTTTGGCAAGATAGAAGGTCAACGCAAAAGAGGAAGGCCAGCAATGAGATGTATCAATAAAATAACAGCAGCTATGGGTACCAGTCTGTCAACAATGAGTCACCTGACTGAATACCGAACACAATTTAGGACAACTATCCAGAGGGTCACCATGAATCGACACCGACTCAACGGCACTTAACAACAACAGCCTGTCAAATGTGTCCTATTTTTCCAGTAGGCAGTAGTGCTCTAGAGCCTGGTGTAATATTGGCAGTGTTACCTTTTCATAAGTAAGGTTGTTATGATATCTGCACTCTGAGTATCTTTCACATAGTTTTAGAGGACTTTACAAAGTGTTTGACAGTGGAAGCAGAGAGTTGGTATACTTGAGGCAACATCATGATTTGAAGATTTTTTTATTTTATTTATTTTTTTATTTAACAGTTTTTATATACCGCACTATTCATCATCAGTGCGGTTTACATTAAACAACAACATACCTGTCAATATATAACTGATCTAGGTTTACAGATAACAGGGAAGGTAAACTGGGTGCAAACTGGGGGATAACTATATACATCGCATTACATCAGAACAACTCTTTGCTAAGGACTTGAAGCGGGAGATGTCTCTATTTCAATTTTTGGGAATATGGCATGTGTGTTACAAAACTTTAAGTGCAGAGTTAATATTGAAGAATATAAACATATAGAAGAATTTGCTGAATCTTGATATTGTTTTATTTCTAACCTGTACTTTTTTTGTGCTTGCTTGTATTTTAGATGCTAGTACTGCTGTGTGGATCCTGGATGCCCTGACTGTCAACTGTACTTCCACCTGAATTACCCATGTGACCCTCAGTGAACCAGAGATACCGGTACTGCTGTGTGTCGTGACTGTCTTAATTTCCAATTGTGCTTCTGCCTGAACTACCCATATGGCCCATGATGCTCCAGAGGTGATGTCAGATATGGGCCTTTTAAATGTAAGTGCTTTGCAGCACATTGATTCTATGTCTTTGTTTCTGAGCTGTACTTTTTGTACATGCTTATATTTCAGATGCCAGTACTGATGTGTGGGTCCTGGCTGCAATGACTGCCAACTGTGCTTCAGTCTGAACTATCCAAGTGACCTGCGGCATAATGGAGATAACATCAAATTTGGGGTCTTTTTAAGTACTTAGCAGCACAGGTTCTTTGGGCAAGATCCTTGGGGTGACTCCTGGATGACCTTGTTTCTCATTTATGTTTTACTGCCCCCACTCAATGCTCTATACTCAAATATAGCTATTGAACTTGGTTGTTCCCCTCATCTGGAGATATTGACTTCTTCCCTCCTACTGACCTCAAAATTCTATACAGGTCAATAATCTTGTTTACTGCATTATGTCTAAGTGCCCACCTGAATATGGCAATGCTGCCTGCTTTTAGTATTAATTGTCAATCCATCCTCTCAAAAACCTCTCTCATCCATTATTTAATTTTAAATTAAAGCCCCCTCTAATGACATCACCCATCTCAGTATTCAATGTATTAAGTCTCCTGCACTCAATGACAAAGGAGTGGCGTAGCACTGATCTATGCAAATTCCTTCCCAATTCAAGAACTCACCTGTGACTCCTTATTCTATTCAGAAAGCCTTCATATCCTATTAGCTTACTGTTCCT
Organism: Ichthyophis bannanicus; assembly: GCA_033557465.1. Taxonomy (NCBI): domain Eukaryota; kingdom Metazoa; phylum Chordata; class Amphibia; order Gymnophiona; family Ichthyophiidae; genus Ichthyophis; species Ichthyophis bannanicus. Next base: position 6,894,346 of record JAWIIG010000027.1, on the reverse strand, counting down.
CTTCTCTCGATACTGATTCTTTGGACTGTCTCCACCAATCTATATCTGAATTGGCAGCTTCCTTTTCAAATGTGCTTGCGCTTGGAGACTTTGTCATTCACTATAATACACAACTACAGCCACTTGACAAGATACTTTGTGTCCTTTATGAAGGATACCAGTTTTCACTAACATATCTCTACCACTAATCAATGCAGCTGGATGAATATTATATCTTATCTTCTTAGATCATGATTCCGACTTGGAGCTTTTCCATTTTCATTCACTGGTATTATTTGAAACAGATTATTTATTATTTATTAATTAATTTATTTATTTATTACAGGCTCTTATATACCGCTCTATTCAGCATCAGCGCGGTTCACAATATAACAACATACCATAATGAACAAACTGTTTGGTTTTACAGAGAACAAGGTCAGAGAACTTGGATAAAACATGGGAAGTCATTACTGCAACTATTTACAAGAGTATTTACAAGTATACATGACAGGATTTGTTCTTAGTTTGGGTAGTGATCAAGATTGGTTAGTTGGTTAAGTAATATTGGGGGAAGAGGTGGTATTTGAGTGCCTTTCTGAAAAGGGATAGATCAGTGATAGCACGAATTTCTGGGGGTAGAGCGTTCCAGCATTTAGGGGCATAGAATCTGAAAGCCCTGTTGGATGTCACTGATAGGCATTTTGTCGCTGCTTTAGGGATGATTAGAATATTTGTTGATATCGTTCTCCTGGATCTGTTGGGTGGAGCGGCCTGAATGAGGTCTATTAGAGAGGAGGAGGTGATGCTTTTAGTGGCCTTAAAAGTTAGTAATAATGTTTTGAACAATATTCTGCCATGTATGGGGAGCCAGTGGAGTTGCTCTAGGATGGGTGTTACATGGTCCCTTCTTGATGCTCCGTAGAGGACTCTAGCAGCGGTATTCATGGCGAGTTGCAGAGGGTTTAATGTGGAGTGTGGGAGGCCTTGAAGAATGGCATTGGCATAGTCAAGGTGTGGTAAGGTTAAGGCTTGAAATATAGTTCTGAAGTCATCAGGATCAAGCAGGGGGCGAAGATGTCGAAGAGTCCGGATCTTGAGGTAGATTGCCCTGACTACGTTGGATATGTGTAGTTTCAGATCCATGCGTTGGTCAAAAGTGACTCCAAGGTAACGAATGGAGGGTTTTGATTGGAGCTCGGCTTCTTTCACCTTTATATGGGATGGGGGGGTGAAAAGTGGGTCCCTGGTGATGAAGAGAACCTCGGTCTTTTTATGTTGAATTCGGAGGTTCTGGGATTGCAGCCATTCGGATACTGCATCAAAACATTTAGCTAGCGGGGAAAGGTCCATGTGAACTGTGGAGAAAGGCATGTATAGGAGGATGTCATCCGCGTATATCAAGCATTCAACCTTGAAGGACTTGATGATATTGCAAACCGGTTGTATGTATATATTGAAAAAGAGTGAGGATAGGGATGATCCTTGCGGTACGCCTTGCTTTTGGTGGTAAGGTGTGGATGTTGCGGTCCCTGAGGTAACGTACTGCCATCTCTGATCGAGGTATGACTTGCACCACTCTAGGGCAGTGTTATTGATGCCTTTTTCTTTTAGTCGCGCTATTAACAGATCGTGATGTACAGAGTCAAAAGCCGCAGCAATGTCTAAGAAGATAAGAGCAAAGCCTTGGCGGATGTTATCAATGCCTGTGATGATGTTGTTGCAGAGAGTGGTAAGGAGGGTTTCAACACCGTGGAACTCTCTGAAGCCATGTTGGCAGTGGTCCAGAGGGGAGACGGTGTCAATGTGGTCCTGTAACTGTCTTTGAGCTTCCTTTTCAATTATTTTCACTAGTAGGGGTATGCTAGCTATGGGTCTATAAGATTCAACCTTTTGTGGGTCGAGTTTATGGTTTTTCAAGAGGGGTCTTATGGATGTTCTCTTGAGGGCTGGTGGGAAGGAGCCGGTTGTAAAGGATAAATTCATCATTTTAGTGATGATGGGGCTGAGATCTTGGCGTAGTTCCTTTATCCAGTGGGCTGGGCAAGGGTCAGTTTGTGCAGTAGTCGTGTTAAGAGCAGCGATGGTGTCCTCAACATGTTTTCTGGATGGTGTGGAGAACATGGATAGGTTTGATATGCATATGGTGACTTGAGAAGAGATAGTTGCAATGTTATTGGTTTGAAGCAACTTGGATTGCAGGAAATCGGCGAAAGCTTGGGGATGAATGGGTTCAGGATGTTTTGGTGAAGGTTCTTTAGATAAGGTTTTGACTAAGTTGAAAAGATCGCGTGGTTTATTTAGTGATCTTTTCAGCGTATCGGTATGGAATTGTTTCATCTTGGCCATGACTGACTCTCTGTGCACAGATAGATGTGCTTTGTAGGCTGCTTGGTCTTCTGAAGAGTGTGAGCGACGCCATCGTTTCTCCAGTCTTCTTAGGTGTGTGAGGGAGGCTCGTAGGTCAGGGGAGAACCAAGAAGAAGATTTTCTTTTCTTTGGGTTGTTACCCTGGACTGGTTGCAGTGCAATGGTACTGATAGTGCTGTTCCAGGATGTGATCAGATTTTCCAGATTGAGAGGTGTCATGTAGGAGAGGGAGGGTTTCTGTAACTATGTGTTCTTTGTTGAAGGTTTTGAATTTCCGAGATGTTACTCTTGTCGAGTCAATGGAGTTTTTGTTTCTGTGTAGTGACTGTTTGCCATTGATGAGGATGGGGAAGGTGATTAAATTATGGTCTGACCAAGGTACTGGGGTTACAGAGTTGTCAAGTCTATTGTTGGAGTCAAGAGCTGTAAGAGGGGCAAAGATCATGTCCAGGATGTTTCCTCTCTCGTGCGTGGGGGTGTCGACAATTTGCTTGTATCCCAGCTCGTTGATTGCTTCAAGGAGGGCTGAGGAGTGGCTGGGATGTAGTGTTGGGAGATTGAGGTCTCCTAATATCCAGTTGGGAATGTTGGGCTTGCGTGAGTTAGTTGCTAGGTCCAGAATGTAAGGCAGGTCGTCCGTGGAGGGTGAGGGTGCTCTGTAAATTAGATTGATGAGGCATTGTTTATTTGTGATAGTTAAGACGTCCATGCTGTTTGAGCTTGTGGAGTCCACGGTGTGGAAATTTAGGTCATTCTTGGTAAGTATGAGAATGCCTCCTCCTCTCTTGCTCTCTCTATGTTGGGAATGGGCAGAGAAGTTGGGGGGTATGAGTTGGTTAAGGATTACATTATCCGCGTCAGATAACCAGGTTTCGGTTATCATGAGGACATCTAGATTATGAGAAGAAATTGTGTCAGTGATGACTGGCCATTTCTTGCGGATAGACCGTGCATTTATGAGAGCACAGTTTAAGTAAGAGGGTTGAGGGGGTTCCTCTTGTTTATTTTTCTTTGGTTGTTGAAGGGCTATATGTATTAGGTGCGAGTGGCGTGTGGGGGTCCCTATTCTTGAGTTGGGATAGGGAGATTCTGCCCTTCTTTTTCCATGACTTAGAAGTATTGGAATTTGGTGAGCTGTGTGATATAAGGCAAGGGCTTCGTTGAGACAGCTTATAAGAAGGAAGAGGCAGATAGCCAGGGTATTTAATGGTAGAGCCATTGGGGTTTTTGTTGAGGTGGATGAGGTACTTTCTTTGAGGAATTCTGTGATTCTGGTGGTTCTGTGATTCTGGTACTTTCTGTGAGGCTACCGACCACAGTAGTAATTGAAAGCAACAGTGATAATTGAATGGTACTGGCAACAGTAAAAATGATGCACAATGATATTTGAATGGTACTGGCGACAGTAACAATAACTGCAACACTGATAAGTGGATCCTACTGGCAACAGTAATAATTGGAGGTAACAGTGATAATTGAATGGTACAGGCAACGGTAAAATTGAATGCAACAATGATAAATGGATACTAATGGTAACAGTATAAGTGAAAGCAATAGTAATAATATAATGCAATAATTATTATGGTATGTTACTGACAACAGTACTAGTATCTTCCTATATAGTGTAGCCGTTGGTATTGGTGAGCCTATTCAACATTACAAGGTTGAGCAGGAGATGGAAAAAAAAGAAAACAAAAATTATGCTGTATAGTATTATCAATCAGTGTCTGGGAGAAAGAAGTCAGTTGAGACAGATATGCAGCATGTATACTTGCTGTGGTTGAGGTTATGTGGTTGAGGTTTGGCGGCTGGTCTCCAGGCGAGTGATTTCCAGGCGGCTGGTCTCCAGTGGTCTCCAGGCGGCTGGTCTCCAGGAAGGTTGTTAGGAAAGGTGTCCTGACTCCTCGGTGCCCTGCTTGCTGGAATTCAGGGCTTCAAAGGACTCAGGATCTTAGTGAGGCAGGACCGGATGCTGGCGGTGTTTTATTCATCCTTGTTCCTAGGAGGTTGAGGGCTGTTATACCAATTGTTCCTAGGCTTCACTTGGGCCACCGCCTAAGGGCCACGCCAAAGGGCCCTCTGGCGAGGCCCTCAGGCGCGGGCCCGCAGAGGCGCGGGCGCGCCTGATGGCGCGAACTTTAAACAGTTCCTGTTGCGCCCTGATTGGGCGGAAGATTGCCGGTGTCTGCTCCCCTGCCGGAGGCTCTATCCCCGTGCTGGGGAGAGCTGTAGATGGTGGTGGGAGCAGGGAGGTGCACGCGCCCGATGGCGCGAACTTTAAACAGTTCCTGTTGCGCCCTGATTGGGCGGAAGATCGCCGGTGTCTGCTCCCCTGCCGGAGGCTCTATCCCCGTGCTGGGGAGAGCTGTAGATGGTGGTGGGAGCAGGGAGGTGCACGCGCCCGATGGCGCGAACTTTAAACAGTTCCTGTTGCGCCCTGATTGGGCGGAAGATCGCCGGTGTCTGCTCCCCTGCCGGAGGCTCTATCCCCGTGCTGGGGAGAGCTGTAGATGGTGGTGGGAGCAGGGAGGTGCACGCGCCCGATGGCGCGAACTTTAAACAGTTCCTGTTGCGCCCTGATTGGGCGGAAGATCGCCGGTGTCTGCTCCCCTGCCGGAGGCTCTATCCCCGTGCTGGGGAGAGCTGTAGATGGTGGTGGGAGCAGGGTGGTGGTGGGAGCATTTTTATTAACTATTCCCTCTTACAGTACAAGGTTTCTATGCTGACACAGACTAATACAGAGGCTGCTTCCAGTTTTAGACATCCTGTCTGGCCAAATCTTGATACTTTATCTCCATGTGACATGGTCTTCCCCTCTGACTTTCACTCCTTATACTTATATGACCAATCTGTACCATATAGAACAAAACACTTAGGGGCTGATTCAGACCTGGACGTCCCAGCCCTCTGTGCACTCGCTCAGAACCAGATGTACAGAGCTAGCTGGGATTCTGATCCTGCAGGGCATGTCTAGCCCACTGGGACCAGAATCGCATCCAGACCTGTACGTGCAGGCCGGGACCCCGATTCAGGTCGGCCTGCACGTATAGACCTTGCCTGGATAACTCAGTCAGGGCTTTTGAGTGGAGCCGTGATCCCTGGCCACCAGACCAAAAGGTGCATTCCCTGAAGCCCAACCACCAATCTGGCCTCCCAAAATCAGAGTCAGACTGCGGAGAATTTCCTCTGCCCCCTGCCTTCTCTTTTGGGCCCCAGGCCTGCTCAATCCACCTGACTAGGGGAACTTATTCCATCTCAGAGGTGGAATAGATTTGCTGCTCAAGCTGCTGCTCCCAGATGTACATGTCTAATTCCACATCTGTGTGCCCCCTATGACTGCCCACTGCCTGCCCTAATGCCAACCCAACTCCATCCCTTTCCTGTACCTGTCTAACTTCCCATACAACATGTAGGGAAGTTAGTTGGGGTTGGAAGGGGGCCCAAATAGCAGAGTCACTCATATTATTTTATTTATTTAACATTTCTTATATACTGCCTTTCATGATATCAATTAGAAATAAAACCCTGGTTTGGTAAGAGTAAATGTTAAACCAAAAAAGATATACCAAACCTAAAATAAACTTCCCATACCTCTTTCAAATAAGATTTTTGTTGGAGCAGGCTGGAGGCGGCAAGAATTGAAATCTAGCCACACCAGACAGCCAGGTCCTTTTTAATCAATTTAAGAGTAAAACTCAACACTTATCTATTTGCCTTATTCCATTGAACTCCTCTTCTCAACCTGAATTATCATGCCATTTTATTAAACTTCACAGCGGTGACGTCAAGCAGCATATCCCACACGTGCATGTTTCGGGCCCATAGCCCTGTGTCAAGTGTCCTTGATCTTGCTAGCATAAACCACTATGTGTGATATGATATCAAGGCAGTTTACATTGAACAGGGCATTATAACTTGGAGATAACTATTTTACAAGGAACATGGGCTATGGAGGGTTAAGTGGCTTGCCCAAGACCACAAGGAGCACCTGTGGGACTAGAAACCCCAGTCCTTCTGGCCCAAGGTTGCTGTCCTCTAGTGGGATTTGAACCCCCGACCTTCCAGCCTTGCCCCAACCATTGTATAGGGATCAATATAGTATAGTATAGATTGTGTCTGTTGATCTTAAAGTAGCTAAACAGGTAGAAAAGGCAACGGCAAAAGCTAGAAGGATGCTTGGGTGCATACGGAGAGGAATGGTTAGCAGAAAAAAGTAGGTGATAGAGGACAGCAACCTTGGGCCAGAAGGACTGGGGTTTCTAGTCTCACAGGTGCTCCTTGTGGTCTTGGGCAAGCCACTTAACCCTCCATAGCCCATGTTCCCTGTAAAATAGTTATCTCCGAGTTATAATGCCCTGTTCAATGTAATTTCAGTTTGTTCAATGTAAACCACACTGATGCAGAATAGCGCGGTATATAAGAGAATGTAAATAAATATAAGAGAATGTAAATAAATCCCATGGATTGCTGCAGTCCAAATGCATGACCTTACATTTTTTAACATTAAATCCCAGCTGCCAAATTCTAGACCATTCTTCAAGCTTACCAAGATCCCTCCTCATGTTATCTACACCTTCCTGGGTGTCTGCTCTATTGCAGATTTTGGTATCATTCGCAAAGAGGTAAACCTTACCTGACAGCCCTTCTGCTATATCACTAACAAAGATTTTAAAAAGAATCGGACCAAGGACAAATCCCTGGGGCACGCCACAGGTAACATCCTTCTCCTCAGAGTGAGCTCCATTTACCTGTACTCTTTGTCGCCTCCCACCCAACCAATTTCTAACCCAAGCAGTAACTTTAGGGTCCATCCCTAGGGTGCTCAGTTTGTTTATAAATCACCTGGGAGGAACAGTGTCAAAGCTTTACTGAAATCTAAATACACCACATCTAGGGCTCTCTCTCGGTCCAACTCCCTGGTCACCCAGTCAAAGAAATCAATCAGATTTGTCTGACAAGACTTGTCTCTGGTGAATTCATGCTGCCTCGGATCCTGTAATCGGCTGGATCCAGAAACCTCACTATTATCTCTTTCAGCAGTGTTTCCAATAATTTACTCTCTACCGAAGTTAAACTAACTAGCCTGTAGTTTTCAACCACATCCTTACTTCCGCTTTTGTGCAAAGGCACCACATGAGCCTCTCTCCAGTCCTTTGGGACCACTCCCGACTCCCACAAGGCATTGAAAAGGTCAGCCAGTGGAGCTGCTAGAACGTCCCCAAGTTCCTTCAGTATTCTAGGGTGTATCCCATTTGGTCCCATCGCTTTGTCTACTTTTTTAGCTAGTTTCTCACAAATACAGTCTTCTGAAAATTGTTCAAGATGTCCCTCGCTTCTCTTCCTGTTTGTGAGTGCTTTCTGAGGTCCTGCTCCTGTTTCTTCATCTGTGGACACAAAACAGAAATATTTGTTAAGCAATTCCTCTTTATCCTCATCAGCTTCTACATATTCCTCCCCTTCACCCTTGAGTCTGACAATACCACTTTTGCCCTTCCTCTTCTCACTAACATATCTGAAAAATGTCTTATCCCCCATTTTATTGCATTGACTATTTCCTCCTCTTTTTGAATCTTTGCTTTCCTGACTACTTTGCTAGCTTCTCTAAGTTTTTACAAATATAGATGCCTGTCTTCCTCTCTCTGTGATCTCTTGTATTTCATGAAGGCCTCCCTCTTTTTCTTCACCTTTTCAGCTACTTCTTTCGAAAGCCATAGCGGTCTCCATTTCCTTTTACCTTTACCATTTTAACAAAAAGCTTAGCCCTCAGCATCACTGATGCACACAAGCCCTCATGGCACGACAAGCTGCAAACCAAGTGAGGGATGGCTTTGGTTAAAAACTAAAAAAATAAAGCTGAAAAAGCATTAGAGAAAAAATATTGGAAAATCAATCAAATAATCATTTTTTGGTGGCTTGTTTGGTTAAATTTATAATGGTTTCTACCATTTTGCCTGGTACTGATGTCAGACTCACTGGTCTCTGGTTTCCTGGATGACCCCTGGAACCCTTTTTAAAAATTGGTCTTGCATTGGCCATTCTCCAATCTTTAGGTACAAAAGATGATTTTAATCATGGTTCACAGATTACTAGTAGTAGGTCTACAATCTCATATTTTAGTTCTTTCAGCGCCCTGGGAGGCATATCATAGGGTCCAGGTAATTTGCTACTCTTTAGTTTTTCAACTAGTTGTAAAACATCCAGGTTTATTTAGATTTGTTTATATTCTTCTGGTACTTCATCTTTAAATGCCATTTCAGGCATGGGTAACTTCCCTACATCTTCTTCAGTAAAAAAAAAAACAAAGCAAAGATTTCATTCATTCACTCTACTATGGCCTTCTCCTCCCTTTGTCATCTAGTGGTCCAACTGACTCTCTCCCAGGTTTTTAGCACAAATGTACTAGAAACAGCTTTTATTTTACATTTTTGATTCCAAAGCAAGCTTCTTTTCAAATTCTCCCTTTGCCCGCACTATCAATGCCTTACATCTAAGTTGCCAGTGCTTATGTTGTTTCCTATTTTTGTCATTTGGCTCCTTTTTCCATTTCCCGAAAGATAATTTTTGTCTACAACATTATCAATGTTCTCACCTTTGAACCATGCTGCCAATCATTTGGCCTTCATTCCACCTTTCTTAAAGCATGGAATACAGTTGGTCTGGGCTTCCAAGATAGTAATTTTAAACAACGCCCATGCTCGATCTATACCTTTAACCTTTGCAGCTGCTCTTTTTAGTTTTTTCCTTGCTGTCCTCCCTCCATTTATTAAATCAAATGGGATCCTGTTATGATCACTATTGCCAAATGGCCCCAGTACAGTTAACTCTTGCACCAGATCCTGTGTTCCACTAAGGACTAAGTCTAAAATAGCTTTCCAATATGTTGCTTCATGAACCAGCTGCTCCATGAAGCAGTGATTTATTTCATGTAGAAACTTTGGTAGGGGTATTCAAAGCACTTACATGATTTGCAGATCTGTAAACTGTGTAAATGCTTGTTAATGCTAGTGGTGCATTAACATGGTTAGTGCCACTGGATATCTGTGGGTGCTGTAGCTATATGCCCTGAAGCTATGTGGTTAGCATTGGAGCATTCTGTGGCAGAGTGGAGGTGTCACCTATCACTAATAGGGCAACAGTGATATTGAGCCGCTGCCCAGTTAGCAATCCATGGGTCCATGGGTAAAATTAGGTGCAAAAAAAGCAGGCCTAACTTTACCAGCGGGACATTACTGGGCAGTTGCTCAGTATCACCTCTGTCCAGTTCACTTCCCAGCTAAGCGGCGACCTGGATATTCAGTGCTGGTGGCTGGATATGGCTCCAGCATTAAATTACCAGGTTAGTATTCAGTGGTGAAGGAATATCTCCTCCTTTATCTCCCTAGCATATCCTGCTTTGACATTGACCCAGTAAATACCGGGGTAATTGAAATTACCCATTAATACTGTGTTGTAACTTTTGTTAGTTTCTCTGATTTATTTTAGCATTTCATCATCCATCTGTTCATTCTGGCCAGGTGGTAGGCACTGTTCCCTCTAAGCTGTGCGCGTGTGCGCGCGCACACACCTCACCAAGCGAGCGCACACAACTTTTAAAGGAGCGCACAAAAATGACTGAGTTCATGGGTTTTTAAACCTTGGGCTTTTTAAGGCCGCGGCTGCACCACCGATCTACTGCCATTCTGTAATTTCCGTCACTTCCGAATCTCTCCTCTGTCTGCACTGAGTCCCCTGCCCTCACTCCTCTAACATGTGACCGAAGATTGACGAATCATGACAGGCTAAAGAGGGAAATAAAAGGGAGGGGCAGCCAGCAAGCCAGCCTCTTTCTGCTCTTGTGCCTGCCTGCCAGCCACGCACCTCCTTTGATCCCTCCCTCAGCCAGCCTTCATTGCCACGTGTTGCCTTGGATGCGAGAGCAACACACCGCACCAGCGAAGAAGAGGAGACCGGTGCTCCGGGACTGCTGCCTGGGGATGGGCTATCGGCAGCGGAGCAGGTGAGTGCTGAGGACATTTCCTGGGAAACGTCATTTCAGCTTCTAAAGAAGGCTGAGGTTTGATCTCCTCTAGTACTGGTTGATTTGTTCTTCGGGCAGTCCATGGTATAAACAGCTTCTGTCATTTTATGTGCAACTGCTTTCTTATGCCCCGGCATGGCGGTTTCCCGCCCTTTATAGTGTGTGTAAGGATAGTCTTGATGTTAGTTGCTTTTTGCATATCTGTAGTAATCTGACTGTGAGTCCCCGTGAGGCATCGCGAGAGCCTACACAACTAGTGTACAGGAGGAAGAGGAGGCGGCGGGCCTGGGCAAGGAAGAGCAAGCAGCGGAAGCTCCTCGATTTGGGGTCCTTCGTCAGACTTCTCTATCTCTCCCGCTCGTGGGCTGCCTGCATGTCTGTACTGCGCCCAGCCCCGCCTCCGCCTCCCACACCGTCACCCCACCACCAGCAGCAGTACCCCATCGCCGCTGCGCTGGATGCAGGTGGTTTTCCCATAGGGCTGCCGAGTACAGGCATAGGAACCCTGTGAAAGAGGGAAAATGTCCTTGACTTGCCCCCACTTTTCTCTCTTCTTTCAACCAGAGATGAGGTGCGTCAAATGACAGAATACATAATTTCTCAATATGCATTCTTTATGTACAAATTAAGCAGTCAGAGGACAATTGGCGGGCTGGGGACGGGGGAGAGTTGTCATCTTGGAAGACAAGCATAGAAAGTATAGATGTGGGGTGCTGGAAACTAACAGGAAAAAAAAAGCAAACTTTGGTTCTTGGGAGACTTTCTGCCTTCATGATTTTGAGTTATGCGTAAAGGATTTTAATTGCTTATAGATCAGTGATCGAGAGCCTTAGAAAAAAGGGTTGTGCTGCTGTTTAGGTATAGCCTTTAAAAATTAGATGTTTATGAAAAGCAGTTAGTTAAAAGGTATGCAGAAATGGATTTACCTATTCACAATTCATTGGAGGTTTTATTTTAGTTTTTTACATTATCTTTTGGTGACTCCTGTGAAAATATTTACTGGTGTTTGTCAGGGTGTACATAACTTTCTGGGGTGGTGATTTTCTCTTATTTTGTTTATATTTATGCAATTTAAAAAAATACAAGCAATAACACACCTTTTCTAAGAAATAGGGATTGTCTAAAATAACAGAACACATCCTGTAAAGAAGGAAATACATCCATAAAGAAAATGTCTAGCAACCCCAGCTCTAGCCGACAATATAGGGAACCATGATGAAAAGAAAATAAAGCATAATGCTCTTATAGGAAAGCTGAAACTAAACACAACTGGTTCTCCACTATCGCAGGACAGAACTGTCTTTCTCTGATCCCAGTGACTTACGAACATGTTAAAAGGAAATAAATTGCAAAGGATATTAAAAAATTCTCCCTGGTGTTTCGCAAGGCCTTTGCCAAGGGTACTCCATGTAGGACACCGAACTCTTCTTCCATACATAAATTATTTACATGGAATAACAATGGCTTTCAATAAAAATTAACTGAAATAATACCACATTTGTGATTGTAATTACTAGAAATTTTCCGCTTCATTTAGTAATTGTCTATTTTCATTTAATTTGATTAACATCAATGTGGTGTACATACTGTATTCTAATGTGTAGTCAAATTTTAAAGTATATAACTCCAAGTGTCGTTATGTAGCGCACAAAAAATTTAACCTTCCTTCAAAAGCCGCACAGCTGATATTTTATGCGCACACAGCCTACAGAAAATTAGAGGGAACATTGGTGGTAGGTAGTACACCCCCACTGCCATCACCTTCCCCTTTTTACATGAAATTTCTCTCCATAGAGATTCTATAGTGTATTTTCTTTCCTGGAAATCTTTTATCCTGTTTGACATAAAGTGCAACCCCTCTACCAAATTGATCTACCCTATCATTGCAATATAATTTGTACCCAGGTATCACGTTGTCCCATTGGCTGTCTTCCTTCCACCAGGTCTCAGAGATGCCAATTATATCTAACCTTTCATTTAGTGCTATATAGTCTGGCTCTCCCATCTTATTTTTAGACTACTAGCATTTGCAAACAGGCATATCAGAGGTTGTATTTTCTTCATATTAACAATATGGTTATCAGTTGAAAGGGGTAATTTGGAATCTTTCAGCTCTGTCTGCTCTTTACTTTTATTATATTATTTTATTATATGTCACTCTTCTGCTACCTGCTTTATTTATTTTATTTATTTAAACAGATTTGTATGCCACCTTATCCTTCAATCAAAGTGGTCACATTACATAACATGCAGAGGATGATATTAAAAAGGGTTTAGCCCCAGTGATCCCGATATTCAGTGGCACTATCTGGATAGTACTATTGAGTATCCCCACAGACTGCAGAAAAGATGCCTGGTCAGATCCAGGGTGGTCTGTGGGTGGAGCAAGGGTGTTCATGGCAGCTATCCAGTCAGTGGTGATATTCAGCTGCTAACCAGATAGCAAAACCACATATAGTTAGGACGGGTTGTCCTAACTTTATACAGTTTAGCTATCCAGATCTGTCCATAGTTGGGTTCCTTACCCACTCCATTGCTGTAGAGGTTTACCTTTTAAACTTTCACTTACCCTTCTCAGCTGTAACTTACCTTGCCTCTCTCAACTAACTGGGCTTTATGTGGTACCCCCCTGCTGAGGGTTCAGGACAGGGTACCTTGTAACTGCCCTCTTTAGTAGGACTTTTCTCCCTCCCTCCCTCCCCAGCACCCACCCACCCCTTGGGTAATTGTACTTTTATAGGTACTTGCTCTCAGGTGCAGCTCGTTATCCAAATCAGTCATACACGGAGGATCTGAGAAGGTGTATTAGGGGTATTAGATACACTTTTATTGGTATAAGCATCTACACCAATCCTTAGTATATACAGAATTTAAAAGACCTAAACACAAGCTTTAAACTAAGATGCAGACAGAAGTCCAGCAACGAGATGGGGGTTCTCCGGTCTTTTGCATTGAGTGTCGCATGTATGATTTTCTCCCAGTTGGTGAGAGGTCTTACGTATGCACTAAGTGCAAAGAACTCTTTGCTCTCAGGGAGCGAGTCCGTTCTCTAGAGGCTAGAGTAGCAGACTTGGAAGACATAAGAAAGACAGAGATGTACATGGACGTGACCTACAGGGATATAGTCCTGAAGTCCCACCTCCAGTCTGGCAGCATCCCTGCTGCCATGGAGGAGAGAGGTCACGTGACAGGAGAGCATCACCCTGGTGTGGCAGGAAGTGATCCTGTAACTAGGACCTGTCCTCCAGGTGATGTAAAACCCTCTTGCACCGAGGACGTTTCTCCAGGGCCACGTGCCCATGAGGGGAGGGTCAGGGCAGCTGTTATAGTTGGTGATTCAATCATTAGGAATGTAGATAGCTGGGTGGCTGGTGGACGTGAGGATCGCTTGGTAACATGCCTGCCTGGTGCGAAGGTAGCGGACCTCACGCACCGCCTAGATAGGATCGTAGATAGTGCTGGGGAGGAGTCTGCTGTCTTGGTACATGTTGGTACCAATGACATAGGAAAATGTGGTAGGGAAGTTCTGGAGGCTAAATTTAAGCTTTTAGGTAGGAAGTTGAAATCCAGAACTTCCAGGATAGCGTTCTCCGAAATGCTTCCTGTTCCACGTGCAGGACCCAAAAGACAGGCAGAGCTCCGGAGTCTCAATGCGTGGATGAGACAATGGTGCAAGGATGAGGGTTTTGGATTTGTTAGGAACTGGGGAACATTCTGGGGAAAGGGGGGGCTCTTCCGAAGGGATGGGCTTCACCTTAATCAGGATGGGACCAGACTGCTGGCATTAACCTTTAAAAAGGAGATAGAGAAGCTTTTAAACTAGAAATTAGGGGAAAGCCGACAATCACCCAGGAGCGCATGGTTCAGACGAAGGTATCCTTGAAGGATACTACCAAAAGCAGTGAGGATCCAAAAGGGAGTATAGTAGCCGAAATGCCCTTGAGTAAGGAGCAGACAGAGAATAAAGATTCCAAATTACCCATGCCTACCAATAGCCAGATTAATATGAATAAAATACAGTCTCTAAAATGCTTGTATGCCAATGCTAGAAGTCTAAACAATAAGATGGGAGAGTTAGAATATATGGCACTAAATGAGAGGTTAGATATGATTGCACTCTCAGAGACATGGTGGAAGGAGGATAACCAGTGGGACACTGTGATATCTGGATACAAACTATATCGTAATGATAGAGCTGATCAAATTGGTGGAGGGGTTGCGCTCTATGTTAGAGAGGGCATTGACTCAGAAAGGATTAAAGTTTTACAGGGAACAAAATTTGCTGTAGAATCTCTATGGATTGAAATTCCACTTATGAAGGGGAAGGTGATGGCAGTGGGAGTATACTATCGACCGCCTGGCCAGAATGAACAAATGGATGATGAAATGCTCAAAGAAATCACAGAAGCTAACAAAAGTCACAACAGAGTAGTAATAATGGGTGATTTCAATTACCCCGGTATCGACTGGGTCAGTGTCACGGCAGGACAAACTAAAGAGATAAAGTTTCTAGATGGAATAAATGACTGCTTCTTGGAGCAGCTGGTTCATGAACCGACCAGAGGGGAAGCCATACTGGACCTAGTCCTTAGTGGAACGCCAGATCTGGTGCAAGAAATAAGGGTGTTGGGACCACTTGGCAATAGTGATCATAATATGATCATGTTTGATTTAATTATTGGAGAACAAATAGTAAAGGAATCCACAGTACTACCTTTTAACTTTCAAAAGGGAGACTATGATAGAATGAGGAATATAGTTAGGAAAAAACTAAAAGGAGCGGTTCCAAAGGTTAAAGACTTACAGCAAGCTTGGGCGTTATTTAAAACTACTATCCTCGAAGCCCAGACCAGCTGTATTCCATGCATTAAGAAGAGTGGGAGAAAGTCCAAAAAACTGCCAGCATGGTTTAAAGGTGAGGTCAGAGAGGCTGTTGCTGCCAAAAAAGCAACCTTCAGGAAATGGAAAAAAGAGCCAAATGATGAAAACTGGAAACAGCACAAGCACTGGCAAGTTAAATGCAAAGCATTGATAAGGCAGGCAAAGCGGGAATTTGAAAAGAAACTTGCTGCGGAAGCAAAAACACGAAATAAAGACTTTTTCAAGTACATTCGTAGCAAAAGGCCTGTGAGAGAGTCAATTGGACCGTTAGATGATAGAGGGGTAAAAGGGGCAGTAAGAGGAGACAAGGCTATAGCGGAGAGACTGAATGAATTCTTTGCTTCGGTCTTTACTGAGGAAGATGTAGGGATGTTACCCAAGATTGAAGTGGTATTTAAAGGTGATACTGCAGAGGAAATGAGAGAAATATCGCTACACCGGGAAGATATATTACAACTATTTGATAAACTGAATAGTAGCAAATCACCTGGACCGGATGGTATATATCCCAGAGTGTTGAAAGAACTGAAATATGAGATTGCAGACCTGCTATTGGTAATCTGTGAACTTTCATTAAAATCATCTGTAATACCAGAAGATTGGAGGGTCGCCAACGTAACATCAATTTTTAAAAAGGGTTCCAGGGGTGACCCGGGAAATTACAGACCGGTGAGCCTGACGTCAGTACCAGGGAAAATGGTAGAAACCATCATAAAGAACAAAATTACACAGCATGTAGATAGTCATGGCCTAATGGGAGACAGCCAACATGGCTTTAGACAAGGAAGATCTTGTCTTACTAATCTGATATGTTTTTTTGAAGGTGTGCATAAACAGGTAGGCAAAGGTGAGTCGGTTGATATAGTGTATCTGGATTTTCAGAAAGCTTTTGACAAGGTCCCCCATCAGAGACTTTTGGCAAAGCTAAAAAGTCATGGGATAGGAGGCAGTGTACTATTGTGGATCGGGAACTGGTTAAAAGATAGAAAGCAGAGGGTAGGGCTAAATGGCCAATATTCCCAATGGAAAAAGGTGAATAGTGGAGTACCCCAGGGATCTGTACTGGGTCCGCTGCTTTTTGACATATTCATAAATGACCTGGAAAAGGGAATAACGAGTGAGGTTATCAAATTTGCAGATGACACAAAACTGTTTAAAGCTGTTAAAACCCAAGAGGATAGTGGAAAACTGCAGGAGGACCTGGATAAATTGGAAGACTGGGCATCCAAATGGCAGATGAAATTTAATGTGGACAAGTGCAAAGTTATGCACCTAGGAAAGAACAACCCACACTATAGTTACTCGATGCAAGGCTCCACATTAGAAGCCACCACCCAGGAAAAAGATTTAGGAGTCATCGTGGATAACATGTTAAAACCCTCCACCCAGTGTGCAGCGGCGGCCAAGAAAGCAAACAGAATGCTAGGTATCATAAGGAAAGGGATGGAGAATAAAACAAAGGATATTATAATGCCTCTGTATCGCTCCATGGTACGACCGCACCTTGAATATTGTGTGCAATTCTGGTCACCGTATCTTAAAAAGGACATAGCGTTATTAGAAAAAGTACAGAGAAGAGCCACCAAATTGGTGAAGGGGATGGAAGGCTACTCCTATGAAGAGAGGCTAAAAAGGTTAGGGCTCTTTAGCCTGGAAAAGAGACGGCTGAGGGGAGATATGATAGAGGTCTATAAATTAATGAATGGAGTGGAACAGATAAACGTGGATCAATTGTTTACGCTATCAGAATATAGAAAGACTAGGGGACATGTAATGAAGCTACAGGGTAAACTATTTAAGACAAATAAGAGAAAATATTTTTTCACTCAACGTGTAATCAAACTCTGGAATCTGTTACCGGAGGATGTGGTAAGGGCTGTTAGTATAGCTGGGTTTAAAAAAGGTTTGGACAAGTTCCTGGAGGAAAGGTCCATAAACCACTATTAAAAAGGGACCGAGGATATCAATGCTTGACCCAGTACAAGCATTGAGGAACCTGTGTCTTTTGGGGATATTGCTAGGTACGTATGACCTAGATTGGCCACTGTTGGAAACAGGATACTGGGCTCGATGGACCTCGGTCTGACCCAGTATGGCATGTCTTATGTTCTTATGTTCTTATCGCCACTGACTGGATATCTACTGTTATTGCTGACAAAACCAGATTTTCAGCACTGGATGCCGGATGAACTCTGGTGCTGAATATCTAGTTTTAATATCAATGATGGTAGCCAGATGTTTTAAAAGCACCTGGCCACCACCACTGAATATTGACCCTTAGTTCCTAACCAGCCCAGAAGAAATTGAACTCGGTGCGATGGGGAAGGGGGGGAATACCAGCCTATCACTGTCAATGAACCCTGAGCTCTCTCGTCAAAGTTCCAGCAGAGAGGTGCAGCTACTGCTATATTCTTGACCAAAGAGTGGTATTTGTATCTGGATGGGATGAGATTGTCCTTACATCCACCATCCTCTACTATCGTACTTGTCAACTAAAAAAATGTACTTATCGAGTCATCAACTAAGAAATCCTTAGATTGTTCTGAATACTGGCATGCATTCCATGATGGCTTCTTCCATCCCGGGGCCATCTTCTTCTGTAGTTAATGTTTCATTACTGGGACCTAAGTCCTCAGTGCCAGGATTCTAACTTGTGAGCCCACAGCATTTATTTTTATTTAGACAGTTTTGTATACCGCCTTATCCTTCAATCAAAGCGGTCACAACACAATTGGGGGATACATTTAACATGCAGGGATATGAGACACATAAACTAATACTTACAGGGAACATGGGCAATGGAGAGTTAAGTGGCTTGCCCAAGACCACAAGGAGCATCTGTGGGACTAGAAACCCCAGTCCTTCCAGCCCAAGGTTGCTGTCCTCTAGTGGGATTTGAACCCCCGACCTTCTGGCCTGAAGTACCTTGCCCCAACCACTAGGCTACTCCTCCCTCATAGCTGAACTCACCCCACTCTGGCAGCCTGGACTCATACTGCCCCTTCTGCTCTTATGTCAGTTCTCCTCTGTTGTTTTAGGGCCTTCTAGCCACACTGGGTGCTGGGCTGGTCCTCCTGGCATAACTTAGGGCCTTCCTATAAGTCTGGGTGCTGTACTGTGTTGGTTCTCTTGGTATAACTGAAGGCCTTCCAGCTGATCTGGGTGCTCTGCTGCTCCTCCTGGCATAACTTAGGACCTTCCAGCCTTGCAGATGATCTGGGTGCTGTGCTGTTCTCCTTGCCAATTTACTCCTCTCAAAGTTCCTTGGTATGCTTGCAACAATTGTGGTGCTGCTTTGTCCTCTTCGCCTATCTGAGGTGTTCACTTGTGCTCTTTGTAGTATCTTGTCCTTCTAATTGTGTTTCTGGCATTCATCTTGTCACTGTATGCACTCTTTACCCATCCTCTGGTGCACCTGGGGATTTGTGACACTCTTCATTACTTATAGTGCTTGTTACACAGGATCGTAACAAGGGCTGTGTGAGTGGTGTGGCCACACAGGGTGCAAGCGCAGAAGGGGCACTGATATCATCACTGGACTTTCAAAAAGCCCAATAAGAGTGAGTTCCTGCATATGGGTGGAGAGGCAGGGGAGATCCAAGTTCATGAATCACACAGGGTGTATTTTGAGCTTGGTATGGTCCTGCTGTTACAGGTGTCTGCCATCAAGGTTTGAGTGAAAATAGTTGGCAAGCCTGATTATTTCATTGCAAAATAGCTTCCCCAATAGACTTTTGTAAGGCCAAATAGGGTGAATACATAATTGGTTCAGTTCCTGAAGATTAACCAAAGAGTGTATTTTGATGAACAGAAATGAACCCAAAACTCTTTGGCATGCACATGCCTAGAAGGGAGCTAGGTGAGTCTCTGCCATTCTAGAAGCTTGTCATCTGCAGAAACTTGGCAGTTCCATTGGCCATTTTTTTCATACTGCCAGCCGACAGCCTCCCTATACTTTGACCCAGTGAAAAGCAGTATAAAAGCTCAGCCAAAGAAATAAATTAATTGATTAATTAATTAAATAAAACCCTACCATATACTGGCTGAAAATCCTGCTGAATATTCTCCATATCCGTAGAACAGACCCTAGCAGTTTCTTCCTACCTTACCTCCTCAGAAGAAACCCCCAGAATTCTTCCCCTTCCTCTAGCAGGGGCAAATCCACCAGCCTCTAATCTTCTCAGCTCTGGAATTGTAGCTTAACCCTGGACAATTCAGCTATTGGACCTCCCTCTCCTCCCTCTGGTACGCAAGTCGATTCTACTGCCACTATTTCCTCATTTTAGATTGAATAGGCTGCTGCCTCCGCTTCCTCTTTTGCACAAGCTAATGTCAAGGCCAACCACCACCACTGCTTCTTCCTTCTTATGGTCCACAAGGGCTGATGCCTCATGGGAGAGTTTCACTGGGATGGCAAAAGGGGTGAACAGCCAATTTGGTAATAGGGTCACTAACTCCCCCTTGCATCCCTAAATCAATCGCACAACTCTATTTTTCATTCTGTATTCTTTTTTCATACAGTGTTTTTGAACTAGCTCATGGAATATTTAGTTCAGTTCTATAGACGTCTACTGAATTCAGGCTTATCACAGGGAAGCATTACTTTTTCATTCTCCAATCCTTGCTAGAGAAATGTAAGTGCCCCTGCTCTGGAGGAAAATTAAATATTTTATATTAATGAAAATGGATTAATAATTTCATAATTATATTTTGTTTGTATTGCTATGAGTCTGATTCACTAACCTTTTGTTTTCCATAGATCAGGGCCTCCCAAACCTATCCAAGGGACCCCACAACCAGTCAGGCTTTCAGGACTTAATATTCATGAGATAAATTTGCATATACTGGATCTTCAATGCATGAATAGTTTTCTTACATGTATTCGGTTTGAAGATCCTAAAAATGCAATTGGTTGCTGAGTCCCCTGGATCTGGAGTCCCCAGGGTCTGGAAAACCCTGTCATAAACCTATGAATGAGAGAAAAACCTTGGTGAATCAGGTTCTGTGAATAAGAAGGATGACCCTTCTTCCTCACCACCAAGACAAAATTCATAATTCGGCACTGACAAGGCTTTATTCCTGTGTCAGCATAAGGCTTTGCACACTTCTAAATTTCACAGACAAGAAGCCATACATTTAGGACCACCGAGCAATTTTACAGTTTTAGGATCGTGGAGCTTTCCATAAGATCCGCGTATGCTGTCACTGTTAGATCAGCCGTTTAGAAGAGCTGCTTACCAGAAATAGCTAGAAGTTCTGCCTTGCATCAGAAGTGCAAAGGTTGCCAAACTGAACTGTTAAAAAGGTGTTATGAATCTGTGACCTCACTTGTAGTGTTGACATTCATCTCTGCGCCACCAAGCAAGTGTGTTTTGAAATGAAAATCCTCCTGTGAGAATGTATACAAATTTCTGAAACTAGAACCGGAGCAGTACAAAGTTCAGTCCCATCCATCAGCCATGAAATAGCTATTTTCAGTGTGACATAAACCTTCTTCTCTAACACCAAAGATTAGGGAATCATACAGATAGCAAATCTATTTTTAAGTACATAAACAACAGTTTTCTGGCTTTAATTGCTATTAAATTGTGTTTATGGTAGTTTATTATGTTACATATATATAATTTCAGGTATTCATTAAAAAGATTTGAATTTGAATTTAATTTTAAATTTTGGTGTTTAAGCAGTATGGTGGTGCTCATCACTGTATTTTGACAGCAAACTGAATTCTTGTTCACCAGTATAGGATTTGTTTAGCTCCAGGCATCTGTGTTTGGATTAGGAGAAGGCTGATTGGTTCACTGCCAGGGGCACATAAAGGTCAAGCTGTCCTTTTCAAAGGGGCTTTTTTTTTTTGCCTGTGAGTTTAGCTCATTAATCAGAGTTAAGAGAAAAAGGAAAAAATCAGCAACTTGAAATCATTTCATTCTGTTTCAAGGGATATTTTAAAAAGCAAAACTCAGTGTTAGAGGTTGAGTAGATGTTTGTATAGATCATACTGGTATACTTCAGACAGGTGACCTGAAACCTTTTAAACTGACATCTGTCATACAGACAGACAGTTTTTTAGCCGGAGAGCTTGTTTTCATGACATTTCGTTTTTCATCAGTTTTAGACATAAGAGAGGAAAAGATGAACTTGAAAAAATCTTGCCCGAGGCTGAATAGGAGATCAGAATTTCTGCAGCTGTCTCAGTCACCTTTCAAGGTTAAAGGTCCCCAAAAAGTGAAGATGGAGATTTGATTTTGATGTTGTTGGCTAACAGGACAGATTAGTCCTTTAAGAATATTTTATACCAGTTCCATAACCAAGGAAAAATGTCATACGAGAGAGACAGTATTGCTGACACAGAGTTGACTTCAGAACATCATACAATACCTTATTATTAACCCTATTATTACAAATTGTATTTTTAATTTTTTTATACTTTCTCATGATACTTTTAACAGAGAATTCAGAAAAGATGTATCAAGTCTAATTGCCAAAGGAGAAAATAAAATATATATTAATATACTATTACATATCTATTACAAATTTAGAGATGACAGAAAAGAAAAAGGAAACCCAGCAGGCAAGATTAAATGAATAATAGAGACATTATTTAGACAGTTTTGTATACCGCCTTATCCTTCAATCAAAGCGGTCACAACACAATTGGGGGATACATTTAACACACGGGGATATGAGACACATACACTAATACTTACAGGGAACATGGGCAATGGAGGGTTAAGTGGCTTGCCCAAGACCACAAGGAGCATCTGTGGGACTAGACATGTATAAAACTATACAAAATCTATAGAACTTGTGACTGGCCATTTCTTATGTGTGTATTAGAATGAAAGGTGTATAGGAAAGGTGGTGGATGTGTGAAACAGTCTCCCAACAGAGTTAGAGACAATTATAGCCAAATTCCAGAAAATACAATTGCTTCTTGGCCCTTTCAGCTGAGATCAAGTGTGAATTCAAGTACAGAAGATCTCCAAGGCAGAGGAAGGGATTGTAGAGCTTAGTAGTTGGTGTGGATGAGCAAACTGGAAAGATCATACTGTATCTGCTGTCATGGTTCTATGTTTCTGGTACTTATTAAGCTAATGAGATACAGACCATGACTGTGTTCATATGGCCACTTACAGTAAAGCTAGTAGGACTATGGGAAAGCTGGCATGTTTAGTAGCTAAAAGTATCCACCTTAACTGATTCAAAGGGAAAGAGTCAGTTGGCATAGAGGAAACCACCCCCTTCTCTTCCTTCCCAGTGACAATGTAGCAGGGGCCCTAAAATATTCCTCTATCTTTTTAAGAAGAGAGATTTTTGGAGCCCCTACATCTAATCTCTGCCAAGTGATGTAATGGAGGATGGCTCTTGGTGTCCATTTAAGAGAGTGGATGCTCGCGTGTGACTTTTTGGGGGGAACTATAAAAAGCACTGCCTGATAAGATTCAGAGGGTATTTGCCAGTGTTCAGCTAAGAGTGCAGTAGAGCCGAGAGGAGCTAAGGGGCTGCTGGGAAGCATCAGAGAGCTGCTTTTCATCACAGCTGGTTAGACCTGGAACAGGAGAGGGAATATCCCAGACTGACTTGGCCTTACCTGTGAAAGAGGAGGTGAAAGAAAAAGTGACCATAGAAAGGTCTGATGAGATTTTGGTGCATGCCCAGCTGATTCAGAAATAATACAGCAGGAAGAAGTCTAAAGCAAAGCGGTCAGGCTTTGCCTGAAAATTTCAAGCTGCAACAGTATTTGGTATTCCTGAGGAAATTTTTGGACCAAGAGGCATTAAACTGTCTTAGAAGTCCAGACTGATCTGTGTGGGAACAACTCCTGGTGCATCCTAAGTAGACAGTAAGGAGGTCCTGAGAATTTTTGTAATATTTTTGACTTTTGGAAATTTGGTATTTTTCCTCTGTGACTTACTCCAAGGTATTGAGTTGAATGAGAGTGTGGGGGATGTTATTCCTTAGAACTTATCCATATAACAGCAACAGCTATGCAGATAAGTTCCTTATCTGTGAATTTTTGACAGCACTATAAGGATTATCTCTCTGATTACCATATTTCCCGGACTGTAAGTCGTCCCATGTATAAGTCGCAGAGGCTAGATTTGGCGTTTTCACAGGTAAAATCGCAGTCAACCTGCTTTATAACTCGATGGTAATGAGTCAAAGCACGGGACAGTGAGCAACCTTTCTAAAGCTGGTGGCGCAGAGCGAGGACCAGAAACCACCTCCTGCTACTTCCTCACTACTATGATTAGCCGCTTCCGCCTCCTCGCAGCATCCACCACACAGCTCACACCGAGCTTCAGCTAACCTTCCCAGCTCTTCCTCAGCCAGACATCAGTCCAGTGAAAAAGCCAAGAAGAAAGCTCCCGGAGAGAAGGAGAAGGCGAGAAGCAGCCATATGGCAGCTGGCAACATGGCTGCCGCTAAAATCCTCTCCTCCCAACTTCTACCCTCATGCCAGCAGTGGCCCCTGCACCATCTGAAGAAGCAGCTCACTACAAGGAATTGGGCTTCTCCACCTCCCAAGCACTGCCGGAACCCATTAGTGGATTCTGATTGCAGGAAAAACATTTTTAGAGAGGGCTGACAGGATTGGCTGGGTTTTTTTCACTTCCTTGATCGCATTTAAATTCTTTAGATAAGTTGCTCTGGTATATTGGTAGCACCATCGTTTCCGGATGTAAAAAACGCAACATATAATCCAGGACATACGGTAGTTCTTTATTTATTTCTTTATTTTTATTTAAGAACATTTGCCTGACTGTGCTTGGGCAAAAACTATTAAAGCTTTTACAATGATAAAAAAAAGAAAACAAAATGGAAACAAGGAGAAAACAAAACAGAAAATTACAAACAAAGGAACAAAGAAGTCATCAAATTAAATAAATTTCAAATGTGCCAACAGAATCCTCACCCACATTATCCCCTCAGTCTATCGCCTCAAAGATTAAGCAATCTAGTTTGGTCCTTCTAATAAGATTCTGTATTGGCCCCCTCTATCAATGGGGCATCATTACACATTCAGAATTCCTTCTGAGTATGAAGAGTCCAATTGGACACCTGTCTTTTTCAAGCCTCAAATTTCTAGTATAGTTAGAACCTCTTTGGGGGCCTTATGAAGGGTTAAGATCTTAAAGACTTGGCTTCCTGTCCCATACCTTAGAATGTTATTCCACACTCAAGCGTCAAGCGTCTTCAGCTTATTCAGAATTTGTCAGTCAAATTATACACAAATGGAAAATTCTTCGATCATGTTACCCCATTATTGGTAAAGCAGCATTGACTTCCCATGTCTTACAGAGTGAATTTTAAAAATATGTATGATAGCCATAAAGCTCTGCACTCAGACCAACCTCAATACTTAGTAGACTGACTCCATGTATCCCTTCTGGGACACTGCTCCTCCCAGGCCTCATTGCTTTGCTTATCTCCTCCATCACAACTCATACTTGAACATTCCTGGCACTCGGCCTTTGCATATCTAATACTAGCCCTTTAGAATTCTCTGCCATTAAACTTAAGGCAAGAATCCTTTATATTGAGTGTTAGGGGATTGGGGGGTATGCAACAGTCTGGACTATGTGATTGTTGTTTGTCAATTTTATTTTATATGTTATACATTTTAGAATTCTAAATCCACCTAGGTGGGCTTTTGTGTTTGATTGGCAGCATAGTAAGCCTCTGGAAATAAATAAATAAGTGTAAAAACTATGAGCCCGATATTCGAAGCCTTAGGTATTACTTAGGTGCTGGAAAACAGCACTTACCCACATATGTGGGCCATAACCAGATATCCAGGATTTTCCATTACACAGGTATCGATGAAAATCTGAACACTGTGGCCACCACTAACCAGATTTCCACAAGGGCGTAATGGGGCATAATGGGGCGTAACGGGGGCGTAGTCTCAATATACACACGTAATACCAATATTCCACAGCATAGTGCAGTGGCCCAAAATGCCATAAACTGTTTAATCCTAGGCCAGGGTTTTTGGTGCCTTGGACTCATTGAATACCAGCAGCAAACCCATGCAGGTGAAATAACCAAGTACAAGGAACAGCTGTGCAATGTGGGAACTGCTGATAATGACACAGAGGAGGCGGTGGCACAATGTGCAGCAACAGTAGAGGCCAGTGACCCTGTGCCACAGACACATGTACTGTACCCCATGAATCTACAGACTGAAGGTCACATACCATCAATTCAGAAGAGGAGGTGTACCAATGGTATCACCTGGACATTGCCACTTTACAGAGCTGTGTTCCATTCTGTGCCAGGACTTGGAGCCAGCTACTGCCTGAAGCTGGGCACTGCCAGTGGCCCTAAAGGTCACCACTGCACTGGGGTTCCTGGCCACTGGGAGCTTCCAGTACATCATCATAACAACCACAGGCATAGCCCACTCTGCCTCGTGCCACTGCATCAATGCCATCACCTGTGCCCTGCTGCGAAGGATGGGAAACCACATCACCTTCAACAGAATGTCTCAAGAAAGACAAGAGATGATGCAGACATTCTATGACCTAGCTGGCTTTCCATTGGTCATTAATGTTATAGACTGCACCCATTTTGCACGAAGGGCATCACAACAGGACCAGAGGGTATACAGAAACTACCACAATTTCATCTCAATGAACATGCAAGCGGTGGTGAATGCCATCCCTGCTATTCATGTGACAGAATAACCTCCTATGTGTCTGTAAGTTTGTGTGTGGTGCAACAATGGTGTGCCTGTCTGTGCGTGGGAGATGTGATAGGTACCTTTGTATGGGTGGGGTGCAGTGCATCTGTATGTGTGATACAGAGGTGGGTGTCTTTATGTATGTGTGTGGTATGAAGGTGAGGTGCCTGTGTGTGTGTATGGTGCAGAGGTGAGGTGCCTGTGCATGTGTGTGTGTATGTGTGTGTATATATGTGCGCATGTCTGTCGTGCGGGTGGAGCCTGTGTGCATGTATGTCTGTTGTGCAGAGGTAGGGTGCCTGTGTGTGTGCATGTCTATCATGAAGAAGTGGGGTGCCTCTGTGTATGTATGTGTGTCTGATGAAGAGGTGAGGTGGCCATGTGTGTGTGTTTGTGTGTGTGTGTGTATGTGTTTGTGTGCGCATGTCTGTCGTGTGGAGGGAGGGTGTCTCTGTATGTGCACTTATGTGCATGTCTGCTGTGTGGAGGTAGGATGCCTGTGTGTGTGCATGTCTGTCATGCGGCGGTGGGGTGCCTGTGTGTGAGTGTGTGTGTGTGTGTGTGTGTGTGTGTGGTGCGAGCTGAGATATGTGTGTGTGTGTGTGTGTATGCTTGCCTATTGTGCAGAGGTAGGGTGCCTGTCTGTGTGCATGTCTTTCATGTGGAGGTGAGGTGCCTGTGTGTGTGCATGTCTGTTGTGCAGAGGTGGGATGCCTGTGTGTATGGTATGGGGGTAGGGTTGGGATACTTGTGTGTGTTCTGGGGAGGGGAATGCACCTTTTGAAAACACCTTGCACTCTTCCCTACTCCTTCAACCTCTCTCCTGTTGGCTCCCCTCCTCTGTTACCTTTTTAGACTCTTCCCACTTCACCATCCTCCCCTTTCAGCATGTCCATCCCCTTCCATAAAATCCTCCCATCCTCCTTTTTTAAATAGGACCCTATTAAACTGTCCCTGCCTTCTCCACCTCGCTTAAACTCTCCCCACCCCCACACACAACCTAATATGCTGCAATGCACCGGGCCTTCCTCTTTTCTTCTGCCTGCAGGGAACTGGATCCCCATGGGCAGACTGCTTGTCTCTAGTCTGCACCTTCTCGTCTGTCCACGTGGTATCCCATCTCCTGCGAGCAGAAGAGAAGAGGACTTTGCCATGATCCCCTTCTTTTCTGCAGGCTGAAGAACCAAACTCCCACTGGCTGATAGAAGGGGACTTTGTTGCAATCCCCTTCTCTTCTGCCGCAGATATTGCCCCTCCAAATGAGTTGCCTTGATGATGGCTGCGAAGCTTATCTGTCCCTGGGGATCTGATCTCCTGTGGGCAGAAAAGAAGGTTATGGCTGCACTCATGGCAAACTCTCCTTCTATCTGCTCATGGGAGATTGTATTCCGACTGGCAGAGAAGCATTGCAGCCGTCATAGGGGCAACTCGTTTGGGGGGCAATGCCCCCTCTGCCCTCCAGAAACTATGCTCATGGGAAAAGGGGGAAAGGAAGGAGAGAGATAGTGGTCAAGAGAAGGAGGGAAGGGAATGAGAAACGTTGAATTACTGGGAGAAGGTAAGGAAGAGAAGATTCTAGAATATAGGGAGACGTAGAGAAGAAAATAGGAAATGTTGGATACAAAGCAAGAGGAAGGTAAGAGAAGGGGAGATGCCAGATACAAAGCAGCAGGAAGGAAAGAGAAAGAGGGATGGTAGAAAAAAGGACATGAGGGTGGAGTTGAGAGAGGAGGAGTTAAAGGCTGGAAAAAGAGAAAGACATGGTGAATGGGAGGATTGAGGTGAGGGAAACTGAAAGCTGTAAGTAGATGTACTGAAAAAAAAATGAACTGAATGGTGAAGGAGTGATGTCTAAGAGAACAGAGAAGCAGAAACATAAATAGAAGAGAGATGAAAGTGAGAGATCAATGTCAGAAATGGATGTAGGGGAAGAAGTGAAACCAGGAGGAGAGAAAAGAAATGACAAATGGACAGGATCCCCTGGGAACATAACTAAGAGAAGGCAGAAAGTGCAAATCAGAAACTAGAGACTGGGAGCGAGATGATTAGAAAAAGAAGATGGCCAGACAATAAGAGCAGAAAAAAATCATTTTTTGTCAATTTAGTTATTGGAATATATTAGTTTTTCCAAATTCACTTCTATCTTTATATTTTGTGCAGTACAGGGAGAAATTCATTGTTGTTTCTATTTTCCTGGAGTTGTACTGCCTGTAGGGATCTGTAGTGATTTGGTTTCTTCAGTTTTCAGGGCCAGTGATAGACATACTGGGCCTTAGGGCAGAAATTTTGGAGGTGGCTTCAGAGCCCACCAGCAGGTTGTATCTCCTAAAGCTTGAGACAGACTTGGGAGTCCCTTGTAGCATGGGGCCTTGAGCAATGGTTCTGATTGCACCCTCCTTTTGTAGTCAGTAAGTGAGGGACATGGAGCAGTTGCCTCCTCTCATCCCATCAAACTCCACTGTTCTCAGAGCAATGAAGAAGTCTAAGCTTGGAGGTAAGCTTGTTATTGTACTCCTAGCTGGGCTTGAGGAGGTCTTATAAGGTTGGAAGAGCCAAAATACAGGAAACAGGGGCATTGAGAAGGGGACCATAGCAGCCTGCTATGGGCTTTTTAAAAAATATGTCTGAGAGGGAAGGGGGGACGGGTGGCTTGCCTCGGGTGTTTGTGTATGCTGGGGATGGAAGAAAGAAGGAAGGTCAAGGAAACCCAGAACTTGAAGGAAGAGGGAATCAGGGTGACCTAGCACTATTTTTTAATGGAAGGAGGGAGGGAGGAAGGGAGGAGGGATTATGACAGTTTAGCACATGAAGTTTTTAATGTCGGTGAGAGAGGCAAATCAGAGACGTCCAACATCTAGGCCCTTTATATGCTGAGAAGGCAGTGGGGATTGATGCAATCTGACTCATGGCAGGGGGTCAGGGAATGTATGGCAGAAGGGAGGAAGAGAGAGCTCTTGAGCACCAGCATGACAGATTTAGACCTGCTATTGCAATGGCTAGGCTTTTCCAGGGCAAATCGGATGATTAGTACTAACTTCTCCCTTGACCTAATCCATAAGAACAAAAGAACATAAAGTTCCCATAAAGGGAAACAGTAGCCAATCAAGGTCACAAGTGCCTGGCATGATCCCAGAAGGTAGACAGATTTCATGCTGTTTTTCCCAGAGATAAGCAGAGAATGTCCCTCAATCCATTTTAATGATAGCTTATGAACTTTTTCTCCTGGAACTTCTTCAAACCTTTTTGCAACCTAACTACACAAACAGCTTTTCTACATCCTCCGGCAACAAATTCCAGAACTTAGTTACGCATTGAATGAAAACATATTTTCTCTGATTAGTCTTAAATGTACTACTTAGTAGCTCCATTGCATGTCCCCTAGTCTTTGTAATTTTGAATGGGTATATAATTGATTTGTGTTTACTCGTTCTATTCAACTCTTTATTTTACAGAACCCATCATATTCCCCCCTCAGCCTCCTCTTCTACAAGCTGAAGAGCCCTAACTTTTAAAATCTTGCCTCGGAAGAGTATCTTTCCATCCACTTTATCATTTTGGATGCCCTTTTCTAATTCCACTATATCTTTTATTAGATTTGATGACCAGAATTGTGCACAATACTCAAGATGCAGACACACCTTGGAGTGATACAGAGGCATTATGATATCTTTTGCATTATTCTTCATTCCTTTGCTTATAATTCCTAACATTCTATTAACTTTCAGCAAACTGAGCAGAGTTATTTCAATGTATAATTCACAATGATGCCTCAATCCCTTTCCTGGATGGTGACTTTTAATGTGGAACCTTGTATCATGTAGCTATAGTTTGGGTTGTTCTTACTTAAGTGCTTGACTTTATACTTTTCCACATTAAATTTTATCTACCATGTGGATGCCCAGTCTCCCAATATCTCAAGAATCCTCTTGCATTTTCTCTTGCAATTTCTCACAATCATTTTGTGATTTAACAACTTTGAACAATTTGTGCCATCTGCGAATTTGATCACGTCATGTATTCCTATTTCCAGGCCATTTATTGATATGTTAAAAATCAGTGGGCCTAGTACAGATCACCTTCCTTCACTGAGAAAATTGACCATTTAGCCCTACTGCTTTCTATCATTTAACCAGTTTCCAGTCCACAATAGGACATTTCCTCCTATCCCGTGACTTTTTAGTTTCCTTGAGTCTCTCATGAAGGACCATATCAAAGGCTTTCTGAAAATCCACATAGATTCGTTTTTTCACATTTTCAAAAAATTTGTAGATTAGTGAGACAAGACATCTCTTGGCTAAATCCATGTAGGCTTTATCCCATTAAAGCATGACTATATGTTCAGTAATTTTGTTCCTAATAATCTACTTCCAGTGACACTGCCAAGAAAACCCAGGAGCTTCTGGGTCGCCAGAAGTCAGGACTGACTCGAAGGCACACATTACATTTAATGGTTTCTACCGTTTTGTCCAGCACTGACATCAGGCTCACTGATCTGTTTTTTCCCAGATCACACTGTAACCCATTCTAAAAACTGGTGTTACATTGCCCACCCTCTAATTTTCAGGTATCATAAGCAATTTTAGTGATAGTTTAGAAATGACTAATAGTGGGTCTGCAATTTCATTTTTGAGTTCTTTCAGCACCCTTGGACGTATATCATCTAGTCCAGGTGATTTGCTACTCTTTAGTTTGTTACTCTTTAGTTTGTCAATGAAATATGTTTTAATTCCTCTGATTCAAAACCTTCAAATATAATTTCTGACAATAGTATGTCCCCTACATCAGCTTCAGGAAATACTGAAGCAAAGAATTCATTTAGGATACCGCTATGGCCTTCTCCTCCCTTAGTGCTCCTTTCACCCATGGGGTCACTCATCTTCTTCGAGCTAAATCTGTACACCTTACTCATTTAGCTAGTTAAAGTTGGTGGTCAGAAGTGACTAATTTTAAACTGGCCAGATAGTTAGCCAGTCAAGCTAACTGGTTTTATTGTATATTTTATGTCATGTGTAACTCTGCTTTTCTTACCAATTACTTTGTAAACTGCCATGCTGTATAATCAAATGGTGGTATATTAAATTCTTTTAAATAAATAAGTCTATTGAAAATCCATCCTATGGTATCTCTGAACTAAATAGCATTTACACATGAAACTGTGCTTGTTTGCTCATGGCTTATCCCCTGTCTAAAATCTATATAAAAGTCAGTCTGATATATCGACTGCTCAGGAAAGAAGAAGAACACCTTGACCCCAGGAGAGAATCTGAAAGAAAAGGGGAAATTACCCAGAGAGGAAAAGACAGATCAATAGCACTTGCCTCAAACATCTTCCAAGGAGGAGAAAGACTAGCATGGAAGGTTACAGTATCTTCACCAACCTTGACTAACCTTGACTGAGGTCACCGTCAGAGAAGCAATAGACCCTGAACTGAGAGAAGGATAGATTATGTTCTCTGTTTGGCTAGGGAAGTACTGGGGAATTAGGACCCTCAGCATCAAATTCAGGGTGGAGGGGTGGGAGACAGTGGTGGGGTGGATGCCCCCATCTTTTTCTTTGAATCCAAGCACATACGATTGGGGATGTAGGAGTTTACATTTCCTTGAATTTGGGGAATCAAGGGGGCTGTCAGCCTCATGTTTTTTCTTTTAACAGGTAGGAGGAAAAAGGTTGGTATGCACTAGTAAGGCAGATCTAGGCCCTGTAGTGCTATACAAATGATGCTGTACGTAATAGTGGTAGTAACTATTGCAGCACCAAGATTTTGCCAGCTAAATGCCTAGAGTTGAAAATCAAATATAAAACCCCACTATCTGAAGGAAAAAAAAATCAAATTTCATATACTCCTTCACTTCATGTGCTTCTGGGAGGAAGTGTAAGGCATATCCATTAATTTAAAGCCCAATGTCCAAAAATGGTAATAGTGAAGATGGAAACCATCAGAAAGGAGCTAAACATACTATAAAATGCTTACAATTGTTGCTCATTTATTTCAATTGGGCCGCGGCTCCGATATCGCACTGAAGCCACTACCGCCATTTAGTAAACATACCCCTTAGTCTAGTCCATTATTTTGAACTTCACTTAAGTTCTTTATTTATTCATTAATTTGTTACTTTATTTCTCAAAAAACTCAGCTTCCTCACAAATACATTTTATTTCTCCATAAACTCCACCAGTAAATGTTCACTGTGTATTTGCTTAAAATGCACTATTTAAATCTATTTCACTGCCATTTATCATAACTGCTGCAGTTTTTTTCTCAAAAACAATCTTTATCCAAATGTAACACGTATCTGTTTGCTGGCTGCTTCAAAATGTTCAAACATCAGTTTTGCCTCCTTACATCTGACCTGTCCACAGGTTTTGATTGTCTGCCCCAGGGGTCGGTGATCATCTGCAAAAAAAAATGTAAAACAATAGCTAGCACAAGCCTCCTTTATTATAAACTGCAGAGGTGAACTATTCAGCATCAGCAAAACTGATATTTGAACATTTTGAAGAAGACAAAAAATAGATACGTGTTACATTTGGATAAAGTTTTCTTTGAGAAAAAACTGCAGCAGTTACGATAAATGTCAGGTAGATTTAAACAGTGCATTTTAAGCAAATACACAGCAAACACTTACTAGTGGAGCTTTTGGGGAAATAAAGTGCATGGGTGAGGAAGCAGAGTATTTTGAGAAATAAAGTAAAAAAATTAATGAATAAATAAAGAAGTTATGTGAGGTTCAAAATAATGGACTGAACTAAGTGAGTTGGAGAACAATGATTAAAATTGGGAGCAAAAAGGAAGGAATTATGCTGGCTACACTTTTTTCTGCTTTGAATTGGAGCCCCTGTATGCCCTGGGAGAGGAAGAGCAGTTGCTGATGTCATAGGTGTGCTGCTATATAAGCCCTTGTTGCCGTGGGGCACGGCTGCAGGTACATGCCCATGGGAATGTGACTGAAGGGGTATGACCAGAGAGGCATGCTATGCCCCTTCAGAGCCTGGAGGAGTGAGGCAACAGCTGAAGGATTTAGATCGGGAGGCAGAGAGGGAGGGTGTTTCCGATGTAGGCGGTCAAGGCTGTGAAAATTGTTGGGCCGATGGATCGTCATCTTCAATCAACCAGCATGGAAACCTGTTTGCCAGAGATTGAGGGTTCTTTTAGTGCTGTGGGTACTCCCTTGAAGACTTCTTCTCCATCACACATGGGTGTTGCCCAGTCCAGTCCGGGAACTTGCCCTTGAGCAGATGCCTCTCCCTTTGTGGATAAGGGGGAAGGTAATCTGCCCATCTCCCCACTGGAGTCTTCTTCTGTTCTAGACCAGGGAACTGTTTCTTTTGACTTAAAGCAGACACTTCGTCCATTGTCATTTCCATAATTCCCCAGAAAGTGTCTCCCCTAAAGAAAGTTTCACTGTGCAACATTTGGGAAGGGGTGACTGGCATGGAATTGTCGCCGCAGTCATCACTTTCCCAGGTTGCGTTGTGTTGATGTCATTGATAACTTAAATGAGCTTGAGGGTCAAATATCTCTCTGTAGTATTGCTTTGTCTAAGTGGGGAAGGGGGGGGAGGTGCAAGTTTCTTATGCTCAGGCAGCTCTCTCCTCAAATCTTCATGATGGTTTGGTGCTCTATCACCAAATGGAGGCAATGGAGAATTCTACCTGGGCCAGGAACTTGAGGTTGCTCAGTTTTTCACACACTCATTATTTAGCTCCACTTATATTGTTTCAGAACTATTTGAAAGAGGTATTATTGATTGAGGATGTTGACACAATAAAGTTATCTGGTACTTTTTGCATCACCTTGGGTCAGTCAGTAATTCATGAGGAGGTAGGTGGTTTATGTCCTCCCTCCTCAGCTATCTTGGAATCATCTCTCAATGTGGTCTTGTCTTGTGCAACATTGGTTATAACATTTTTATCTATGAGTGATAAGAATTTGGTAACGAGGTTGTATTTTAACAAGGACTGCCACATTTTGTGGAAGTGGGACTCAGATGATTCCTGATGTTGCCAAGGCAATGCAGAGGAATAGGAAGGCCTTCTTGGTATTGGAGCCACGGGTGCTTGTCTGAAACATCCTTGAAAATGTATTAATGTCTTACATGGGGTTAAATACTTTTTATAGAACAGGAGCAACTAGAGGCTTTATTCTGGGGAGGTCTAATCTTTGTTCGGGCTTCTTTGCTTAAGTTTAAATGGGCATTAGTTTAATAGAAATTCTGTGGGTGCTTTGAAGAATGTTTTTCCTGTTTGATTTTGCTTGTTATGGGTTTTGCTTGTTACTTTTTCTTTTGATGTTAAATGATCTCCCTCTTAATGAGGACTTTATCATATTTCTTTTCTTTATGATTAATAAAGAAATTTGAAATGGGGAAAAAAATAAAAATTAGGAGCAACAATATTAGGAGCAACAATATTAGGAGCAGCAATATTAGGAGCAACAATATTAGGAGCAAAAAATTAGGAGCAGCAATTGAGATAGAAACTATAGAAACATGACAGCAGATAAAGACCCTACAGCCTATCCAATCTGACTTTCCATACCTACTACTACAGTCCCATTTTTTCCTTTAGAGATCTATGTTTGTCCTTGAATTCGGATTCAGTCCTTGTCTCTACTACCTCCACTGGAAGACTTTTCCATGTATCTACCACTCTTTCCATAAAGAAATGTATCTACAAATTACACCTGAGTCTATCCCTTTTCACCTTCATTCTATGCCTCCTTGTTACAGAGCTTTCTTTCCATTTAAAGAGGCTCTCCTGTGCATTTATGCCCCGGGGGTATTTAAATATATCATATCTCCCCTCTACCTCCTTTCTTCCAAAGTATACATATTGAGATCATTAATTCTGTTCCCACATACCTCATGACAAAGCCCACTGACCATTTTGGTAGCTACCCTTAAACCGACTACATACTATTTATATCCTTTTGAAGGAGTGATCTCTAGAATTGCACACAATACTCTAAATGAGGTCTCACTAAAGACTTATAAAAACATACTATCACCTCCTTCTTCTTGCTGGCCATTCTTCTCCCTATGCACCCAAGTATCCTTCTGGCTTTCACCATCACTTTTTCTACCTGTTTAGCCCCCTTAAGATCATCAGAACAATCACTCCCAGGTCCTGCTCTTCTTTCATGGACAGAAGTACTTCACTCCCTATATTGTACTGTTCCCTTGGAGTTTTGCAGCCCAAATGCATCACACTGCATTTTTTTAGAATTAAATCTCAGTTGCCAAATACTTGACTATTCTTCAAGATTCACTGGATCTCTCCTCATCTTATCTACTCCTTCCTGCATGCCTACCCTATTGTAGATTTTGGTATCATCTGCAAAGAGGCAAACCTTACCTGCTAGCTCTTCCACAATATTACTTACAAAAATGTTAAAAAGAATCAGATCAAGGACAAATCCCTGCGGCACACCACTGGTAACATTTTTCTCCTCAGACTATGCTCCATTTACCTATATCCTTTGTTGCCTCCCACTCAACTAATTTCTAACCCAGGCAAGTCACTTTAGGAACAATTCCTAGGGTACTTAATTTATAAGTCACTTGTATGGAACAGTGTCAAAGGCTTTACTGAAATCTAAGTACACCACATCTAGGGATCTCCTTTGGTCCAGTTCCCTGGTCACCCAATCAAATAAATTAATTAGATTTGTCTGACAAGATCTGTCTCTAGTAAAACCATGCTGCCTTGGATCCTCCAATCTATCGGACTCCAGAAACCTCATAATCCTCTGTTTTAGCAGCATTTCCATTAATTTACTCACCACGGAGTTCAGATTAACTAGCCTGTAGTTTCCAACCTCATCCTTACTTCTGCTTTTGTGTAAAGAGACCACATGTGCCTTCCTCCAGTCCTCTGGGTCCACTCCTGACTCTAAAGAAACATTGAAAATATCAGATAGCGGAGCTACTAGAACTTCTTTTAATACTCTGGGATGTATCCCATCCGGTCCCATCGCTTTGTTTAACTTTTAGTTTAGCAAGCTTTTCACAAATACAGTCTTCTGAAAATTGTTCAGGACCCACCTCATTTCTGTCCCTATTTGTGGGCAATTTCTGAGGTCTTGCTCCTGGCCATTCAGAGAACACTAGAATAAAGTATTTATTAAGCAATTCCATTTTATCCTCATTAGCTTCTACATATTCCTCCCCTGAACTCTTGAGTTTGACAATACCACTTTCACACTTCTTCCTGTCACTAACATATCTGAAAAATGTTTTGTCCCTCCATTTTATTGCACTGGCTATTTTTTCTTGCATTTGTATCTTTACTTTCCTGGCTTCTTTTAGCTTTTCCAGATAGTGATGCTTGTCTTCCTCTTTCTGTGTAAACATTTTATAGTATTCTTGGCTCCCTTCTGACGGTTTCCATCTTCACATTTAATATTTTGGATATTATATTTTAAATTACTATGGCTTCACTGCCCTGAATGAGCCTGATTTCAGAAGCTAAGCAGGGTTGGGCTTGGTTAATACTTGAATGGGACTTACTGCATAGAAGAAAGGCCTAGCAATCTACTTCCAGCCACACCTTGCCAAAAAACCCAGGGGCTAGGTCACCTGGAACAGCATTAACTCGATGATAACACACACATTTTAAGTTAATGATATGTTCATTGCTACCTCCTAGTAGAACTGAATATCAGCACTAGCTGCCTTACTTCCCCCAGATTGACCCTGTCCCTTGATCTGCCTTCTTCTTAATTTTGTTGGCTAGCAAAATAGGTTCCTAAGCTTAAGAGCTCAGGCCTAGCCATTTTTCCAAGTGGTTGATTTAGATGCTTAATTCCGAAATTTAGGCATCAAAACCATTTGAAAATTAACCCCTTATAGGGGTAATTTTATAAAGACATTTTTATTTACAAACCCTGTTTTACATGTGCCATATGCCTCTTATAAAATTATCTTATGGCAGTCTCATGTACAAGAATGCATGTGATAAGAAAGTGTGTACTTTTAAGTGACCCTGGTATAGGCATGTTTGAAGGGGTAGTTTGGGCAGATAATGGGCATGCACATAATTTATAAAGCATTGTTACTCACCTGTAACAGGTGATTTCCAGGAACAGCAGGAATCAGTCTTCACATATGGGTGATGTCAGCACTGATGGAGCCCATGCAGGAATGCTCCCCAGCATCCAATAGGAAAGTCTTTGGGAGCACTCCACTGTGCCTGCTTATCTGCCTTCCCACCTTCCCAACACCTCTCCTTGGTTGAGTTTGTAGCTGAGAGGAAGAGAAAAAAATAAATCAAACCTACAACTCCTAGGGGAGGAGGGCGGGTTGTGAAGACTGATTCCTGCTGTTCCTGGTGATCATCTGTTACAGGTGAGTAATTACGCTATCTACAGGAACAAGCAGGAATACAGTCTTCACATATGGGGCTCAATAGCTCCCAGGTACCAGACTGGCATGAGGGGAGAGCAGTGTGATCCCTGAGGCTAAAGCTTAGAGCCAAAGAGTGTGGTCAAGATGTGACCTGTTGGACTCAATTTCAGGAGGCTATACCACCCCTAATGATAGTTTGATCACTTATAAAGCCTAGGACAGAGAGTAGGAGTTGAGTCGAAGTCCCAAAGAGGTGCTGGAGTACAGCTTGGCCAAAGACAGCATCCCGATGGGAGTCCCTGTCCAGACAATAGTGTGCAGCAAAAGTATGACTGGAGGACCAGGTAGCTGCCTGACAAATCTCATCAATGGAAACTGAATAGAGATTGGCTATGGAAGTTGCCATAGCCTGCACATGTAACGTGACCCTCCAGAGAGAGTCCTGCTTATGCATAAGCAAATGAAATGCAATCTTCTATCTATCTGAATAGAGTTTGTTTTATCACTGGTACCTTCCTCTAGACACTCTCTTCATATTTGGGACCCCGATTTGCATCTGCAAAAGGGAGCGGGAACAGCAATCAGGGATGAAGAACAGCATTTAAAGCTGCAACACTTACTCCGGACACTCTCTTCACATTTGGGGCCCTGATTGGCATCTGCAGAAGGGAGTGAGAAAGGCAATTACCTCCTGCTCCCCTCCCCCGGCTGAAGCCAATCAGGGCCAAAGAACAGCCATTAAAGCTGCAGCGCCATTAAGCATGCCCGTGCCTGGCAGGCCTGCACCTGAGCACCTCACCAGAGGGCCCTTTCGTGTGGTCCTTAGGTATGGATGTTAGACAGAAGCACAGAGATGAACAGGAAGATCTTGCACTGCACTGCAACAACCAAGGACCATTCACTCAGCCAATAGGTAAAAACCTCCACAAGAGCCTTATTCAAACCAACTCATTAGTAAGGCCACCATGCTTGCTATATACCTAGCCACATTACTCACTCGTATCCTCCTGACCACAGCATGCAATATCCTCCCCTTCCCCCACTACCTCTCCTATACCCTCCACACACACCTTCCAACGCTCACCTCACACAACCATTCCCAGCAACACCCAACCAGATGCATCATAAGCATACCAACCTCTACCTCCATCCCATCCATCACCACCAAACTCAAGACACCATATCACAGAGGTACTCAAATCCAGTCCTGGAGGGCCGCAAACCAGTCAGGTTTTCAGGATATCCCTAATGAATATGCATGAGATAGATTCAAATACAATGGAGGCAGTGCATGCAAATATATCTCATGCATATTCATTAGGGATATCCCAAAAACCTGACTGGTTTGCGGCCCTCCAGGACTGGATTTGAATACCTCTGCCATATCAGATACTCAGATGTACACTAGTCAACACAAGATCAGTAAGAAATAAAATCCACATTATCACTGACATGCTCACAGAATACCAACTAGACATTCTCTGCATAACTGAGACATGGCTCTCGGACACTGATAATGTCTTTCTCAACCATCTCAGACCGAAAGGCTTCTCACTGTTCCATTGTACAAGAAACAACCAAAGCACATCTCCACTTCCATCCTCTATCATCATAGAGCACTGAAGAAATGGACACCATCACCATTATAAATAATCAGCTAACCATCATCCTCAGCTACAGAATTTCCACCTTATCATCCAATGACCTTTCCAGTATAATAAAAAATATACTAAACAACTCGAAAACCAACAAGGATCTTCTCATTTTGGGGGACTTCAACCTCCATTCCTGCACCCTAACATGACTGACACCTTCCTCACAGTCATGGCATCAATGGACCTCACGCAAAAACGTAACATCCCGCACACATAACAGAGGTAACACTCTCAACCTTATCTTCACCCCCATCCTCCCAATCCACACCAGCCTCCCCACATGCTACAAGCATATACCAAACCCTGGACCGACCACAGCCTCATTACCTTTTCCCTCCCCTTCAAATCCCCAATATCCCAGACAAAACAACAACAAATCCCTCGGTGATTTAGACAATTCAATAAGGAAACCTTCCTAGAGGATATCATATCAAACCTAGATATGATCACAACCATCTCAACCATACTCACAAGTAACTGGAACAAAGTACTCAAAAAAGCACCTGGATTACCAACCAATTAACATTATACAACTAAAGAAAAACACATCTATAAAACTCGCAATCTGCGGCAACTAACAATCAATCAAAGGCGGATAGAGTGGAAATGACAAAAGACCACCAAGGCTCACAATTACAACTACCTAACTCTACTTCAGAACTACCATACAGCCACGGATAAAGCAAAGCGAGACTATCACACAAAGCTCATCAAAACCTCCATCAGTCTCCTAAGGGAACTATTTGACCTATTCAAGCGCCTTACAGAACCACCCACCAGCCATAAATCAACACTCACCATCAACCACCAACAAGTGGCTGTGCACTATAAACAGCTACACCCCCATATGAACCACACCCCCACCATCACATTGCATCACTACCCTACTTGCTTGTCCATCTTTCATACTATCACCAGTGAAGATATCGAAGGCATAATAACAGCGCTCAATACCACCACTTCCCCACTTGACCCATGCCCAGCCAACTGGATTAAGACAGCAAATGTTGAACTCAGTCCAATCCTTGCCAGAATAACACATGAAGCATTACAGCAAGGAATAATGGCAAAATGCCTCAATTTATCCTCTATCTGACCCACCTTAAAGAAACCCTGTCTCGACCCCTCGGCCCTTGCCTCATATAGGCCCATCACCAGCCTCTCCTTCCTGGCTACAATCGAGAAAGCTGTACAGATCCAGCTCCAGGACCAAATTGATGAAAACTGCTTTCTTGACCCCCACCAGCATGGTTTCTGCCCGCTACATGGAGTAGAAACTCTGATGACCTCTCTCATCAACACACTAACCCAGGGCATGCAAGATCAATCCCAAGCTTTCCTTCTGATATTCATGGACATCTCTGCAGCTTTTGATACAGTCAACCAAAACACGCACTTCAGCATCTACAGTCATATGGCATCCAAGATACAGTTCTCAAATGGTTTCAGTCCTTCCTCTCCAACAGACACCAGCAGATAAAACTGGGAACAAACATCTCTAACCATATCGACAAACACAAGGAGTGCCCCAACGATCCACACTATCCGCACCTCTCTTCAATCTATATCTCCAACCTCTCTGTTTGATCATCAAAGAACACAACATCATTTTCCACATATATGCTGACGACATTATATTATAGTGCTTGCTCCACACAAAACAACCATCATATACATGAATACAGGAATGTTTTACAGATGTCTCCCACTGGCTTATGGCAAATAACCTATCAACTACAAGAAGACTGAAGCTCTGTTTATTACAAAGGACTCTTTTTTCACCCCCAACCTCAATACAACTAAACAATATCCAAATAAATGTTCAATTGAAGCTAAAATACCTTGGGATCTTTCTTGACCAATACCTATCCTTCAAGGCACAAGTAACGACAACAGCCAAAACTATATATTTCAAAAACAAAACACTACAACGCCTCCGTCCCCTCCTCAAACCAGCAGACATTTGCTCAGCACTCCAAGCCCTCACTCTTCCACACACAAACTACTGCAACATAATCTATCAGGGCCTTCCAAAAGCCACCTTCCTCCCACTATAATCTGCCCTACACACTGCCGCATGTACAATCCAGGGAACCTCTAAACATTACCACATCACCCCCATCCTCAAACAGCTCCACTGACTGCCACTCCCCAGTAGAATCAA
Source organism: Ichthyophis bannanicus (assembly GCA_033557465.1). Taxonomy (NCBI): domain Eukaryota; kingdom Metazoa; phylum Chordata; class Amphibia; order Gymnophiona; family Ichthyophiidae; genus Ichthyophis; species Ichthyophis bannanicus. The sequence continues at coordinate 6,853,247 of JAWIIG010000027.1, read as the reverse complement.
ATATAAATCCCTGCTCCTAATGCACAATGCACTGCACTCTCACCCAGCCACTCACCTCCAATCCCTCCTACAGACATTCACCCCAAAGAGATCCCGAAGATTCTCCACAATCAACAAACTCATGATACCATGCTCTAAGACAAAGTTCAACCAGCAAACTTGCCACAGAGCTTTTGAATTCTATGCACCATCCCTCTGAAATGCTCTGCCAGACACTATAAGAAATATCACCGACCTCCTCTCCTTCCGCAAACACCTGAAAATTCTCTGAACACTATGGACCCACTATTTTCTGAACACTATGGACCCACCACCTACCCCCCCCCCCCCCAAGACCCATACTGTAGTTATGTTAAACAAGTCACAACTATTACCTGTATATGGTTAAAATATACCATTTGTACATAGTTTACTCTTTGTACGTAGTTCTGTTCTGTGTTCTCTACAACTAAGGATTTTGTTCATTGTAAACCACTGGAGGTATGAAAAGTAGTATATAAGTCTAGCTAAATAAATAAGCTAGCACTCGCTTGCAGTCTAAGGTGTGCAGTGCTGCTTCAACCCAAGATGCATGTGGTCTTGGAAAGAAAATTGATAGGATTACCAACTGGTTTAGATGGAAGGAGACAACTACTTTTGGAAGGAAATGAGGATGGGTATGGAGAACCACTTTGTCTGGTGGAACCAGGTATAGGGCGGATCTGCCAACAGAGCCTGCAATTCACTGATGCGGCAAGCTGATGTGACAGCAATGGGGAAGATTTATTTATTTATTTATGTTTTTTTTATACCACGCTATTTGAGACCAGTGTGGTTTACAAGTAACGCATTTGTCCAGTGTAGGCAGGGCCTCACTGGACTTACAGTGAACAGGTTCTTTATACAGGGTTAAACAGGGTAACTATATACATTTTTGGCTGTAGCAGGCTGTTATGGGCTGCTCAGAATTGTTTACATGCTAATATCATCAATATTTACATTGATTACCTTCCAAGATAGAAATTTCAAGATTACCTTCCAAGATAGAAATTTCAGAGGAGTGGTGGCTCAAGGCTCAAAAGAAGGCTTTAGAAGTTGAGAGAGAACCACATTGAGGTCTCAAGCCACTGGAGGCAGCTTAATGGGTGGCGTGGACTGCAGGAGACCCCACATGAAGTGTGCTACTAAGGGGTGTGAGGAGATAGGCTGTCCATCCAGCGGTTTGTGAGAGGCAACAATGGAAATATTGTAGAAGGGACTCCACCGGGCAAGCAAAGGGGTCAATGTCCTTTGCACCAGAGGGCAAACCTATGCCACTTGGAGGCATAAGATGGTCTGGTGAAATCCTTGTGTGATGCAAGAAGGATATCTTTCACCTCCTGTGGCAGGTTAAGGTCAGTGAGCACTAGGCCTTCAGGGAGTGAAGACTGGGATGGAGAAGCGTCCCTTGATCCTGATAGAGGTGTTTGGGTGCACATCTAAGGCTGAGAGGTTGAGTCTGCACAAGGTGAAGAAGCAGAGGAAACCACGGTTGGTGGGGTCAAAAAGGGGCTATGAGGATCATGGATCCCTTGTTGGCCTGTAGCTTGAGCAGCATTTTGGGTATCAAGTGGATGGGAGGGAATGCATAGAGCAGATCCTGTTCCAAATGGAGAAGGGAGGTGTCTGTGGCCTGTCGGTGCAGTGATGGAAGTCTGGACCAGAAGAGTAGAAGCTGTGTGTTCTGTGGAATGGTAAAGAGATCTATAAATGGGGTTCTCCATGTTCGGAAGATCCAAGCAGCCATCTCCCAATGTAAGGTCTACTCGTGTGGATGATGGATACTGCTTAGTTTGTCCGCAAGGAGATTGAGTTCTCCTGTGAGGTACACTGCCTTGAGGTGAATGCAGTGTGTGATAGCAAAGCACCACAGGTGAAGCGCTTCCTCACAAAGGGGATAGGACTCTGTTACCCCCTATTTGTTCATGTAGAACATGGCAACCTGGTTGTCCATCCTGACAGTTGGGGATGAAAAACCCAAAGGGCATTTGTCAGTGCCCGTAGTTCTAGGAGGTTGATCAATAAAACAGATTCCTGTTGTGTCCACAGCCCCTGTGTGATTAGGTCATTCAGATTCACTCCCCAACCCAGCTTGGAGGCATCCATTGTCAGGTGCATTGAGGTGGAGGCATCTGAAAAAGGTGACCAACCGCGTAGGTTCTGTGGTGAACACCACCAGTGAAGAGACTTGATCAGTTGAGGGGTGATGTGGACCTTGTCTCTGAAACTCCCCTTTGCTTGTGTCCATTGAGAAGACAGAGTCCATTGGGCTTGCTGCATGTGTAATTAAGTATAGGGGATGACATGGACCGTGGAGGCCATCTGTTCCAACAGACATAGCATCTCTCGAGCTGTTATGTAGCTTTGCTGCTGCATTCCTTTTGCCACAGCGATCTTGCGGAAGAAAAGCTTGAGCTTGTTGAATGTCCAAGAATGCTCCAATGATCTCCAGACATTGGGTTGGGACAAAGTGAGACTTTGAGAAGTTTAAGACAAATACCAGATGTTGGAGCACTGTGATGGTACAATGAATGGAGAGTTGTACCTCCTGAGTAGAATCTCCCCTGATTAGCCAGTCATCCAGTCAACGCTGGCGCCGCACACTAGCCACCGATGACCACGAAGCCTACATACTTCACCTCTCAACTCACCGCGAGGCAATCGCAGCCAGAAAGAAGCAATACCACTCAGATATGCTCAAGAGATCTTTGAACAAACCTCGTGACCTCTTCAACCTGGTTAAGTCACTATCAAAGAAACCATCCTCTGAACAAAATAATGATATTCACCCGCAAGAATTCGCTGATTACTTGCAATCAAAACTCCTACAGACAGATGAACTCTCAAAAAACAATATACAAGAAACAACCTGCCCAAAATCCCTATCCTCACTTAAGACGCCTTCTTCCAAACACATTGAAGACACCATCTCCTCACTCAACACGACCACTGCACAAACCGATCCCTGCCCAGCCTTTTGGATAAAGGATCTGCGGTGTGACTTTAGCACCTTCATTGCAAGAATCATGAACCTCTCCTTCACTACTGGCTCCTTCCCATCTGCATTAAAACTCACATCCATCAGGCCACTGCTAAAAAACGCTAAACTAGACCCAAAACGGCCAGACTCATACAGGCCTATAGCCAGTATCCCCCTCTTAGCAAAGATCTTTGAGAAAGAGGTACAGCGCCAAATCCAAGACCACATAGACTCCACAGCCCCTCTAGACTATTCTCAACACGGATTCAGAGAATTCCACGACGTGGAGACACTGCTTACCACCCTCTTCAATGATGTTCTCAATACCATAGACAACATCCGACAAGGCGTTGTGCTAATCTTCTTGGATATAGCAGCAGCGTTTGACTCGGTAAATCACGAGATTCTCCTCGGTCGACTGAAAGAAAAAGGCATCTGCAACTCAGCACTTGAATGGTGTAAATCATACCTCGACACCAGGATGCAATACGTCAAATCCGCAACAGGAGAATCAAAACTTTTCCACCAAAGACAAGGCGTTCTGCAGGGGTCCTCACTTTCATCCCTCTTGTTCAACGTCTATATGCAGCCTATCTGCGATATCATCAGGTCCTTCAATGTGAAATGTATGATATACGCCGACGATATCCTACTCTACATGCCATTTTCCACAATGCAAATGGACTTATTGCCTATAACAAACTGCTTCGATGCAGTCTCACAATGGCTCCTGTCACAGAACCTCCGCATTCAGCATAAGAAAACTGAGGTTCTCTTTATCACAAGAGACCCCAACTTCACCCCACCACCACATATAAGTGTCAAGGGAGCTGACCTAGGCACCAAGGATACAATAAAATACCTCGGAGTCACACTAGACCATAGACTCGACATGAAATCACACATAAACAATATCGTAAAATCTGTATACTTCAAAATACGCACCCTCAGACACCTGCGTCCCCTACTAGACCACAAAGACTTCAGAACCATCTACCAAGTTCTGATACTGCCGCATTTCGACTTCGCCAATTCCATTCTACAAGGACTACCACAATCCACCATAAGCTCCTTGCAGCTCGCAATGAACACCGCTGCCAGGGTTCTTCTAGGAGCGGCCAGAAGTGAACACATCACCCCTATCCTCAAACAACTCCATTGGCTCCCTATACACGGAAGACTTACATTCAAAACCCTCATTCTCACATTTAAGGCCTTAAATGGTTTATCGTCCACATCACTCACCGCACTCATCCAATCCGTTCCATCAAATAGAAATAGGAGACATGCAGCATTAAACTCACTAACAACCCCAAAGGCTATTACAACGTGCAGCCTATCAACATCAAACAGAGCTTTCATGTTTAGCGCACCAAAATACTGGAATTCTCTCCCACCTGATCTCCGTGCCATAACCGACCTAACCCAGTTCAGAAAAGCCCTTAAATTGCACCTTTTCATCAAATACTACCCCACATGAACCGTAACATAACAACCTCACCCTAGCACATTCCACAATATCCCTCTTGTCCCAAGCACCCCTACTAATTCTATGTAAATAGTTTGAGCATGTTATCTAGCTAATAGATTATATACTCCATGTAAATAGTTATCCCATGTTATCCAAGTTGATACTCCTGTTATATGTAATACCAAACAGCCTGTTGTTCTGGTTTCTTTCTGTTATTTGTAAACCGCGCTGATGTCAAAGAGTGCGGTATATAAGAAGTTGAAATAAATAAATAAATAAATAAATAAAATCTAAGGAAGGGAAGATGAATACCCCCTAAGTGCAGAGATAGGCAGTGACTACTGCCATGCATTTTGTGAATACTTGTGGTGCAAAGGCTAAGTCAAAGGGCAGCACCCGGTATTGATAATGGTTTCCTTGAAACATGAAATGCAGATATTGTCTGTGCAGGGGATGGATCAGTAAATGTGGGTACACCTCTTTTAGGTCTAGAGAACATAATCAATTGTTGCCTCTGGAGGTTTGAAAGCAGAGTTCCCAGGGAAATCTTTTTTGAATTTTTCTCGGACAAGGAACTTGTTTAGGTTTCTGAGATCCAAGATGGGCCTGAATCGTCGTTTTCTTTGGGATGAGAAAATATGGAGAGTAGAAGCCCATCCTTTCTTGAGGAGGAGGAACTCTTTCTATGGTGCCCTGGGACAACAGGCTGCTTTGAAGGGTATAGGTGGGATAGTCCCCTGTGAAACTGGCGGGGAGCAAAGTTTTTTGAAGTGTTGCAGATACCCCCTTTGGACAATGTTGAGAGTCCACTGTCTGAAGTTATGAGGTACCACCTGTGGGCATAGGAACAGAGTCTGCCTTGGGGTACTTTCTCCAAATGGATTAGTTTTGTGCATACCAACCAAAAAAATCCCAGGTCACATACACATAAATTGTAAATGCAACAACCAACTTAAAAAACTATCAGGGTAGAAACATATACTCCAAAATAAAAAGTGATTTCAATATTCTGCCTGAACAGCCACCCTAATATAAGATATACTTCTAATAATCCGACTGAATCTGCAAGAAAGTTTTAGAAAAAGTTTTGCAGACAAATTTTTAAACAGAGAGAAAAGGCCTCAGTAGTTCTATCATATTCCCTCCATATGTTTTCTCACTATTACCAGCCAGAAAAACTCCAAAATCTTTTTTATTATTTAATTTATAAACCAAGGGCCCGAATTTGAGCTGGGTGGTGCTATGCACCGTGATGACGCATAGCCCGCCCACCTTCTGCCTAACCCGGATTTTCCATGATGGGGTCCTATGCGTCTCCGGCATCGAAAATCCAGGTGTTTCCGCACAGACAGGAAGCTGCAGGAACTAACTGTGTAGCACCGATTTTCGATGGTACACGGTTAGCCCGAGAACCTTAAAGATGGGCAAGGTTTTCCATTGCCTATCTTTAAGGCGCAGAGTGCTAACCGTGTAGCATTGAAAATTGGTGCTACATGATTAGCGCCATGGCCTGCCTCTGCTCCACCCCAGAATACCCCCAACACGCCCCAATGCCATGCGGATAGCAACTGGGTGCGTTAGGAACATATCCAGGATTTTCGAAGGGCACTACCCATGTTGGTGCCTTTTGAAAATCCCAGATAAGGCGTTTACATGGGCAGCTAGGGAAATTACCCATGTAAAGTCATTCAAAAATCAAGCCCCAAATATTTATCAATTATATTTCATACACTTTTAATAAAATGAGTTAACTCCACCAAAATAGAGTGAACACAGCCACTCTATCATCACTTGATAGTACCAATTCTCCTGCAATGGAAAACAACAGACTTAACTGGAGGAGGCAACAAATGACCACAAAAAATGCCTCAAAATTACTTAACTTGCAACAGTCAGCTCTTCAGGCAGAATGATCATCCACGCTCTATATGGTGGAGTTAACTCATTTTATTACAAGTATATGAAATATAATTGATAAAGATTTGGGGATATGTTTACTAAACCATCTTAACGTCGCAGCAGTGGTATTATCACGCGATAAGTGACGTTATTGCGTGATAATGTAACATTATCGTGCGAAAATGTCATTTATCACGCGATAACACAGCGGCGGCATTAAGGCACACTAACGCTGTGAAATCCGGGTCTGAAGGGTGGAGTAAGGCTTCCCAGAGCCACATCTAAAATACCAATAACCAAGCTGGCCAATAGGGATATTAATGATAAACATAAAGCAACACTACTGACAAAGCGTATAAATTAAGATATCATGTTTGGAAGGGTCTAGGCTCTGTCCCCCTACAAAGTGAATGATCCCACATTGAAATAGCGCTGATCAGGGTTTCTGTCATTTAGATTGGGCAGATTTGTTATGGAGTGCACATGTGCAGCAACAGCAGAGTTGGCACGTAGGAAACGGCAACTGTACTGATGCTGTAAATGGAATACAGAGGGCTGCAGGCGGCACATGCTGTGGTCCAGCTGGGGCACAGTGCGGGCTAGGCAGAAGCCTAGGTGGCACATAGGAATGCCGAAACTGTAAAGCAGCAAGACAGCAACTGACGAGGGTCCAACATGGGCAAGAGTGTGTGTCCCACAGTGTCACAGGGGAGATTACCCAGCAGGTACCCCCAAGGGCACATAACATTGGCAGGCGGTGCGGGGGGGAAGCGCGCATCTCCATGTAGGCACCCCTACCCGAGAACACACACCATAGGCAGCTGCCTACCGGCATACTGGATGGCCTGGGACTGCGCACCACCGGCATAAAGGCATGGCAACATGGTGGCGGAGGGGTGCTGGTGGCAGAGGGGGCAGTGGCATCTGCCCACAGCAGACCATGGCCTAGCCCCGTTTAGGTGGGTGCCGTGCAATTGAACAGACAGGGTCTGTCTGACAAACAGTCATGGTATCCCCAGGGAATGGACTGTCCCTGTGGCACCAGTGTGGTGCAGTACACACAGCCAGTGTGTTCAGGAGCAGATGGTCACAAGTTCAAGTCCCAGCTGTGGCTCCTGCCAACCCTTTCCCCATATTTTACCCAGTACTAAACCGTGGTAATAAAGACGGAACCTTTATTGCAGATAAAATAAACATGCCTGAAATGCCTATATTTTACTCTACAGAGCACCGACACCATAAACATGTGCAATCCCTAGAGTAGAGTTTCCCAACTGCAGTCCTGGAGGGCCAAACACCAGTCAGGTTTCATGCTGTCCCTAATAAATATGCCTGTGCTGCATTAGTATGCACCGCCCCCATTGTATGCAAATGTATCTCATGCATATTCATTAGGGACAGCATGAAAACCTGAACCGTGTTTGGCCCACCAGGACTGGAGTTGGGAACCTCTGCCCTAGAGCAGCAGCCAACAGGGGCATAAACACCCACACCCACAGTCTCCACTATCCAAAGCCTCATGGAGAGTCAGGCTGTTGGGCCCTGTACGCAGCAGCATCTCCCAATACTAGCACTTGCATACCTTAGCAATGCCGCCCTAAACTTGGGAATACGTTGCACATATATCAAAAGGTTGCTATGATTAATGGCAGATAACAATCCCTAAGTTAAGCACAATTTGCTGATAGAGCTGCATCATAGCAACCTTTCTGATATCTGTGGAGTGTGTTTCAGTTTTCGTTTCTGACAGTGTTTACCACCCCGGGGAGTGACCCCAACAGTATTGCGTACCATAGCCATGGCTGCACTGTGCCCAGGACTGGTATGATGGCCAGGGCTGCCAAAAGCCTCTATATTTGCACAATGCTGGCATAGGTGTGGGAGTGTGTGTCTGCCTATCCAGTGTGTTGTGGCTGCCTACACCTTACTCAGCCCACACTGCTTGCACTGTTTCCAGTGTTAACCTGCCAATGTGCATAATGAGGAGCAAGGTACTGTGGGTATGGCCCGGACAGGGTGGCCTGGGCAGGATGCATCTGCACAGGGCATAGGGCAATGGCTGGGACATTGTAGTGCCTGGCCACCACCTGCATGGACAGGGTGGCCACAGCATGTCCTGCTGGGAGGTCACTCTCACCCTGACTGAGCAGTGACCATGGCATGGCTAGGTTCCCACATAGTGTTTCTCTTAAGTGATATTTATGGGTTCTCTTTTCTGGGGCCCAATCACTGACTTATCTGCTTGGTGTGTGTGTTCACATCCCAGTTTTGGGTGCACACATCTCCTCCAAGAACATGCACTATGGACTAGCTAGCAGATTGTCTGCAGTTAGCATGTGTATGGCTGGAATACCTTGCAGGGTGCAGTAGCTGGAGACTGTCAGACAGTGGTGGGGGGCAGCTGAACATTTCCAGGCCTACTATTTGTCTACCATTGCCTTATGGATGCATACAAATCTGCACTGACTGCCCTGTGGTCCCCAACCCAGTCCTATGGGGCCCACCAGCCAGTCAGGTTTTCGGGATATCCCTAATGACTATGCATGAGATATATATGCATTAGAGATATCCTGCCAACCTGACTGGTTTGTGGCCCTCCAGGGCTGGATTTGGAGACCCCTGCCTTACACCTCCGTCATTTAAGATTGTGAGTGGGCAAGGTGCAGATGTCCAAGACATCAAAAAGGTTAGATAGAATTTGTCACAGTCCTCCTCACTTCTCACCACCACCAAAAAATTGTCTATTAGACAACTTTTTGGTGGTGGTGAGAATCGAGGAGGATTGTGACACATTCTATATACCCTTTCGATGTCTAGGACATCTGTACCTTGCCCACTCACAATCTTAAATGACAGAGGTGTAAGGCAGGGGTCTCCAAATCCAGCCCTGGAGGGCCACAAACCAGTCAGGTTGGCAGGATATCTCTATTGCATACATATCTCATGCATAGTCATTAGGGATATCCCGAAAACCTGACTGGCCGGTGGGCCCCATAGGACTGGGTTGGGGACCACTGCTGTAGGGTACCTGTTCCCCAGCAGGACTGGGGTTAATGGTCCCCTCTACTGCCACCATTGTAGGAATGTAGAATGTGGATCTGTTGGTGGGAGATCCTGTCCCCCACCCTGAGCCCCAGAGGGTGGTGCTACCTAATCCGCCTATGGGTCCAAACACCCACCCTTCACTTAAATCATGTGACCATGGCACCCACACAGGATATGCACTATTCTGGGCACATCATAGTCCACAAGGGCTAAACGTGACTGGGAAATACGGATGGACACAGGTGTATCCTAGCTGTGTCTGCAAGGACTACCTATCACACACTGGCACTGATGGTGACCTTCAGCATAACCTATCTCAGCTAAGCCAGGTGCTGTGGACCTGGTGCTGGGCGCCCCACCTCGCCCTCAAGGTGAGCACAGTACCCCACAGTACAATGTGTCAGTCTGTAGCTACTCTGTGCCAGTAACAGACATGGTCAGTTCCCTCTACCAGGCTGAGGTGCTGTGGGGGTGCATACCCTATCTTGTGATCATCTGTAGATTGCTGATCTGCATGTGCAGTGCATCATGTGTACGGGTGGGTTAACCCTATCCTGGTAACCACAGCAGACAGTTTGTGTGGTGACCTGCAGTCCTTCTGTAGCCAGCCAGGGGTTTGTTAGCAGCTATAGAGATATAACCCACTGGTTACTTCATTGACTGTGGAGGCAGAAGTCATGGGTTTGATTCCACAATAGTGTTATTTGATAGGGCTGTCTGAGGCATTTCCTTTTTTAATTTAAATTAGTGCTGCCAGAAAAAACACCCTCACAGTGCTGTAACCTTAAGGTGCCTCATAAGGCGCCCTATAGGGGACATTATAAGGTGCCTTGGCGGACAGTGCACTTTATAATGTGCCCTCTGAAGTGCCTTATAGGGCGCCTTATGCGGCACCTTAGGTTATGGCACTGTGAGGGTGTGTTTTCTGGCAGCACTAATTTAAATTAAAAATGAAAATGCCTCAGACAGTACAGATTTAAAGTAAAGGGTAACACCTCAGACAGCCTTACTCATTAAGCCCACTGGGTCTTAAACTCATGACCCCTGTTGCATCAGTCAATGTATTAACCATTGTGCTACACCTCTGTTGCTTTGTTTTCAGGTCAGCATGCTTAATTAAGGCTAACGTGTGTTAACGTGCCACTGCTCCCTCTAGCGCGCGATAAGGGACTTTATCGCGCGATAACCCGAAATGCTACCTTAAGACCGGAACGCCCACTACCTTATATGGCATTCGTCACAGTAAGACTGCAACTAATGCCAGTAACATTAAGACGGTTTAGTAAACATACCCCTTGGTTATAAATTGAATAATAAAAAAGATTTTGGAGTATTTTTCTGGCTGTTGATGATGACCAAACCTATCCTCTTGTTCTCCTTCACCCTGTGCCAGACTCATCTCCATTTGGTCACAGATACATTCACTGGTCTGCATAAGGTGGGGTACAAAGGTCTTTATTTTTTGTGATGTTTTCCAACCATGCAGATTGGAATGATGCCAACCTTCCCGTATGACATTATTGTCTGTGCTGTGGCCCAGAGCAGAGGATCAGAGGCATGGACACATCTGGTGGATATGATTGCAATATTTCAAACTAATTGTGACAGCAGATCTTTGCTTAGAACATAAGATATGCCATACTGGGTCAGACCAAGGTCCATCAAGCCCAGTATTCTGTTTCCAACAGTGGCCAATCTAGGTCATATGTATCTAGCAGTTTCCCCAAGGGACACAGGTTCCACAATGCTTGTATTGGTTCAAGCATTGATATCCTGGGTCCCTTCTTAATAATGGTTTATGGACCTTTCCTCCAAGAACTTGTCCAAACCTTTTTTAAACCCAGCTACACTAACAGCCTTTACTACATCCTCCGGTAACAAATTCCAGAGTTTGATTACACGTTGAGTGAAAAAACATTTTCTTTTATTAGTCTTAAATAGTTTACCCTGTAGCTTCATTGCATGTCCTCTAGTCTTTCTATATTCTGATAAGGTAAACAATCGATCTACGTTTACCCATTCCACTCCGTTCATTAATTTATAGACTTCTATCATATCTCCCCTCAGCCGTCTCTTTTCTAGGTTAAAGAGCCCTAACCTTTTTAGCCTTTCTTCATAGGAGTATCCTTCCATCCCCTTTACCATTTTAGTGGCTCTTCATATCATATATGGGGCACCTGCAGTGACATGCCACTCTTGTGATCACCCCCCTGCAGAGGTTTGCACACATCTTTCCTTGTTCCATATGGCCATTATGAGTGGGGTCTGTCCGGTTCCTGGATGGACATGTTTCAGGATGACTGTTTGGTGGTCAGACAGGCTGAGGCAGCTGTCACACCCATGCAGATGGTATTTGCATTTCCCCATGGCACAGCTACTCTTTTGTCACACACACTCCAGGTGCATCTATGGTTCAGATCTGGTACAACAGCAACACACAGATGTCACACACTCGATGCTACCACAAGTCATCCCACAGGGCATCGTGCACCATATGTCCTACATGTGCAGTCATATCTTCTCCAGGCAGCTGATACACCATGGCACACACAGGATCCTTTGGGACATTAGGACATATCACTCACACTTCACTGTGACTATTCTGCATCACCACTCATACTCATTTCTCCTTTGGCTGACATTATCATGAATATACAGGCTCCATCAAGACTCAATTTTGACTATCCTATGCTGCACACTGATAGTACAAGTAAATACCTGTTGATCTAAAAATGAAAACTATTGCTCCAATAAAATCTTTTGCATTGAGTGTCACATGTATGATTTTCTCCCACTTGGTGAGAGGTCTTACGTATGCACTAAGTGCAAGGAGCTCTTTGCTCTCAGGGAACAAGTCCATTCTCTAGAGGCTAGAGTAGCAAACCTGGAAGACATAAGATAAACAGAGAAGTACATAGACGAGACCTACAGGGATATAGTCCTGAAGTCCCACCTCCAGTCTGGCAGCATCCCTGTTGCCATGGAGGAGAGAGGTCACGTGACAGGAGAACATCACCCTGGTGTGGCAGGACATGATCCTGTAACTAGGACCTGTCCTCCAGGTGATGTAAAACCCTCTCGCACCGAGGACGTTTCTCCAGGGCCATGTGCCCATGAGTGGAGGGTTAGGACAGCTGTTATAGTTGGTGATTCAATCAGAATATAGAAAGACTAGGGGACATGCAATGAAGCTACAGGGTAAACTATTTAAGACTAATAAAAGAAAATATTTTTTCACTCAACGTGTAATCAAACTCTGGAATTTGTTACCGGAGGATGTAGTAAAGGCTGTTAGTGTAGCTGGGTTTTAAAAAAGGTTTGGACAAGTTCCTGGAGGAAAGGTCCATAAACCATTATTAAGAAGTGACCGAAGATATCAATGCTTGACCCAGTACAAGCATTGTGGAACTTGTGTCTCTTGGGGAAACTGCTAGGTACATATGACCTAGATTGGCCACTGTTGGAAACAGAATACGGGGCTTGATGGACCTTGGTCTGACCCAGTATGGCATATCTTATGTTCTTATGTAATCATTGGAACCAGACTGTTGGCATTAACCTTTAAAAAGGAGATAGAGCTTTTAAACTAGAAAATAGGGGAAAGCCGACAGTCGACCAAGAGTGCATGGTTCGGAAGATGGTATCCTTGAAGGATACTACCAAAAGCAGTGAGGTTCCAAAAAAGAGTAAAGTAGCTCAAATGCCCTTGAGTACGGTGCAGACAGAGCATAAAGATTCCAAATTACCAATGCCTACCAATAGCCAGATTAATATTAATAAAATACAGTCTCTAAAATGCTTATATGCAAATGCTAGAAGTCTAAACAATAAGATGGGAGAGCTAGAATATATAGCACTAAATGAGAGGTTAGATATGATTGCAATCTCAGAGACATGGTGGAAGGAGGATAACCAGTGGGACACTGTGATATCTGGATACAAACTATATTGTAATGATAGAACTGATCAAATTGGTGGAGGGGTTGCGCTCTATGTTAGAGAGGGCATTGAGTCAGAAAGGATTAAAGTTTTGCAGGAAACAAAATTTGCTGTAGAATCTCTATGGATTGAAATTCCATGTATGAAGGGGAAGGTGATGGCAGTAGGGGTGTACTATCGACCGCCTCGCCAGAATGAACAAATGGATGATGAAATGCTCAAAGAAATCAAGGAAGCTAACAAAAGTCAAAGCAGAGTAGTAATAATGGGTGATTTCAATTACCCCGGTATGGACTGGGTCAGTGTCACGGCAGGACATGCTAGGGAGATAAAGTTTCTAGATGAAATAAATGACTGCTTCCTGGAGCAGCTGGTTCATGAACCGACCAGAGGGGAAGCCATACTGGACCTAGTCCTTAGTGGAACACCAGATCTGGTGCAAGAGATAAGGGTGTTGGGACCACTTGGCAATAGTGATCATAGCATGATCATGTTTGATTTAATTAGTGGAGGAGGGATAGTAAGGAAATCCACAGTACTACCTTTTAACTTTCGAAAGGGAGACTATGATAAAATGAGGAATATAGTTAAGAAAAAACTAAAAGCAGTGGTTGCAAAGGTTAGACTTACATCAAGCTTGGGTGTTGTTTAAAAATACTATCTTGGAAGCCCAGACCAGCTGTATTGCACGCATTAAGAAAGGTGGAAGAAAGTCCAAAAAACTGCCAGCATGGTTTAAAGGTGAGGTCAGAGAGGCTGTTGCTGCCAAAAAAGCATCTTTCAGGAAATGGAAAAAAGAGCAAAATGACGAAAACTGGAAACAGCACAAGCACTGGCAAGTTAAATGCAAAGCACTGATAAGGCAGGCAAAGCGAGAATTTGAGAAAGAACTTGCTATTGAAGCAAAAACACGAAATAAAGACTTTTTCAAATACATTCATAGTAAAAGGCCTGTGAGAGAGTCAATTGGACCATTAGATGATAGAGGGGTAAAAGGGGCAGTAAGAGGAGACAAGGCAATAGCGGAGAGACTAAATGAATTCTTTGCTTCGGTCTTTACTGAGGAAGATGTAGGGATGTTACCCAAGACTGAAGTGGTATTTAAAGGTGATACTGCAGAGGAATTGAGAGAAATATCGCTACATCGGGAAGATGTATCACAACTATTTGATAAACTGAATAATAGCAAATCACCTGGACCAGATGGTATACATCCAAGAGTGTTGAAAGAACTGAAATATGAGATTGCAGACATGCTATTAGTAATCTGTGAACTTTCATTAAAATCATTTTTAATACCTGAAGATTGGAGGGTCGCCAATGTAACGCCAATTTTTAAAAAGGGTTCCAGGGGTGATCCGAGAAATTACAGACCGGTGAGCCTGACGTCAGTACTGGGGAAGATGGTAGAATCCATCATAAAGAACAAAATCTATCACTATCAAAGGAACCATCCTCTGAACAAAATAATGATATCCACCCGCAAGAATTCGCTGATTACTTGCAATCAAAACTCCTACAGACAGATGAACTCTCAAAAAACAATATACAAGAAACAACTTGCCCAACATCCCTATCCGCACTTACCACGCCTTCTTCTAAACACATTGAAGACACAATCACCTCACTCAACACGACCACCGCGCAGACCGATCCCTGCCCAGCCTTTTGGATAAAGGATCTTCGGTGTGCATTTAGCCCTTTCATTGCAAGAATCATAAACCTCTCCTTCACTACTGGCTCCTTCCCATCTGCATTAAAGCTCACATCCACCAGGTCACTTCTAAAAAACGCTAAACTAGACCCAAAACGGCCAGACTCCTACAGGCCTATAGCCAGTATCCCCCTCTTAGCAAAGATCTTTGAGAAAGAGGCACAGCGCCAAATCCAAGACCACATTGACTCCGCAGCCCCTCTAGACCATTCTCAACACGGCTTCAGAGAATTCCATGGCGTTGAGACACTGCTTACCACGCTCTTCAATGATGTTCTCAATACCATAGACAACATCCGACAAGGCGTTGTGCTAATCTTCTTGGATATAGCAGCAGCGTTTGACTCGGTAAATCACGAGATCCTCCTCAGTCGACTGAAAGAAAAAGGCATATGCAACTCAGCACTTGAATGGTGTAAATCATACCTCGATACCAGAATGCAATACGTTAAATCTGCAACAGGAGAATCAAAACTCTTCCATCAAAGACAAGGCGTTCCGCAAGGGTCCTCACTTTCATCCCTCATGTTCAACATCTATATGCAGCCTATCTGTGATATCATCAGGTCTTTCAATGTGAAATGTATGATATACGCTGACGATATCCTACTCTACATGCCATTTTCCACAATGCAAATGGGTTTATTGCCTATAACAAACTGCTTCGACGCAGTCTCACAATGGCTCCTGTCACAGAACCTCCGCATTCAGCATAAGAAAACTGAGGTTCTCTTTATCACAAGAGACCCCAACTTCACTCCACCACCACACATAAGTGTCAAGGGAGCTGACCTAGGCACCAAGGAAACAATAAAATACCTCGGAGTCACACTAGACCATAGGCTCGATATGAAATCACACATAAACAATATCGTAAAATCTGTGTACTTCAAAATACGCACGCTTAGACACCTACGTCCCCTACTAGACCACGAAGACTTCAGAACCATCTACCAAGCTCTGATACTACCGCATTTTGACTTCGCCAACTCCATTCTACAAGGACTCCCACAATCCATCGTAAGCTCCTTACAGCTTGCCATGAACACCGCTGCCAGGGTTCTCCTAGGAGCGCCCAAAAATGAACACATCACACCTATCCTCAAACAGCTCCATTGGCTCCCTATACACGGAAGACTTACATTCAAAACCCTCACTCTCACTTTTAAGGCCATAAATGGTTTATCGTCCACATCACTTTCTAAACTCATCCAAACCGTCCCATCAAACAGAAATAGGAGACAGGCAGCATTAAACTCACTAACAACCCCAAAGGCTATAACAACGTGCAGCCTATCAACGTCAAACAGAGCTTTCATGTTTAGCGCACCAAAATGCTGGAATTCTCTCCCACCTGATCTCCGCGCCATATCCAACCTAACCCAGTTCAGAAAGGCCCTTAAACTGCACCTTTTCATCAAATACTACCCCACATGAAGCGTAACATAATAGCCCCACCCTAATACAACCCACAAATCCACAGCCTCTCTCCTTTTTCCAAGTATTCCTGCTAATTTTATGTAAATAGTTCGAGCATGTTATCTAGTTAATAGATTATATACTCCATGTAAATAGTTCTCCCATGTTATCCAAGTTGATACTCCTGTTATATGTAATACCAAACAGCCTGTTGTTCTGGTTTCTTCATGTTATCTGTAAACCACGCTGATGTCGAAGAGTGCGGTATATAAGAAGTTGAAATAAAAATAAATAAATAAAATTACACAGCATGTAGATAGTCATGGCCTAATGGGAGACAGCCAACATGGCTTTAGACAAGGAAGATCTTGTCTTACTAATCTGATATGTTTTTTTTGAAGGTGTGAATAAACAGGTAGACAAAGGTGAATCGGTTGATATAGTGTATCTGGCCTTTCAGAAAGCCTTTGACAAGGTCTCTCATCAGAGACTTTTGGCAAAACTAAAAAGTCATGGGATAGGAGGCAATGTACTATTGTGGATCGGGAACTGGTTAAAAGATAGAAAGCAGAGGGTAGGGCTAAATGGCCAATTTTCCCAATGGAAAAAAGGTGAATAGTGGAGTACCCCAGGGATCTGTACTGGGTCTGCTACTTTTCGACATATTCATAAATTACCTGGAAAAGGGAATAACTAGTGAGGTTATCAAATTTGCAGTTGACACAAAACTGTTTAAAGTTGTTAAAACCCAAGAGGACTGTAGAAAACTGCAGGAGGATCTGGATAAATTGGAAGACTGGGCATCCAAATGGCAGATGAAATTTAATGTGGACAAGTGCAAAGTTATGCACCTAGGAAAGAACAACCCACACTATGGTTACACGATGCAAGGTTCCACACTGGGAACCACCACCCAGGAAAAAGATTTAGGAGTCATCATGGATATCATGTTAAAACCCTCCGCCCAGTGTGCAGCGGTGGCCAAGAAAGCAAATAGAATGCTAGGTATCATAAGGAAAGGAATGGAAAATAAAACAAAGGATATTATAATGCCTCTGTATCGTTCCATGGTACGACCGCACCTTGAATGTTGTGTGCAATTCTGGTCGCCGTATCTTAAAAAGGATATAGCGTTATTAGAAAAGGTACAGAGAAGAGCCACCAAAATGGTAAAGGGGATGGAAGGCTACTCCTATGAAGAGAGGCTACAAAGGTTAGGGATCTTCAACCTTGAAAAGAGACGGCTGAGGGGAGATATGATAGAGGTCTATAAATTAATGAATGGAGTGGAACGGGTAAACGTAGATCGATTGTTTACGCTATCAGAATATAGAAAGACTAGGGGACATGTAATGAAGCTACAGGGTAAACTATTTAAGACAAAAGAGAAAATATTTTTTCACTCAACTTATAATCAAACTCTGGAATTTGTTACCGGAGGATGTAGTAAGAGCTGTTAGTGTAGCTGGTTTTAAAAAAGGTTTGGACAAGTTCCTGGAGGAAAGGTCCATAAACCATTATTAAAAAGGGACCCAGGATATCAATGTTTGACCCAATACAAGCATTGTGGAACCTGTGTCTTTTGGGGATACTGCTAGGTACGTATGACCTAGATTGGCTACTGTTGGAAACCAGATATTGGGCTTGCTGGACCTTGGTCTGACCCAGTATGGCATATCTTATGTTCTTATGTTCTTATGGCATAATCAACATGGTCATTGTTGAAGGAGAAGAAATTGAAATCGTGAACAGCTTTAACCTACTTGGATCAACTATCACTAAAGAAGCAACAAGCAGTCAAGAAATCAGACGACGCATTGCTCTTGGCAGAATGGCTATGAAAGACCTAGATAAGATTCTCAAGAGCAGAGATATCTCTCTCCATACAAAGATTCAACTTGTTCAAACCATGGTATTTTCATTAACATCATATGGATGTGAAAGCTGGATAGTGAAAAAGATAGACAGGAAGAAAATTGATGCCTTTGAATTATGATGCTGGCGGCGAATACTGTGTATACCATGGACTGCCCGAAGAACAAACCAGTCGGTACTAGAGGAGATCAAACCTAAGCTTTGTTTAGAAGCTCAGATGACAAGACTTT
This sequence comes from Ichthyophis bannanicus, assembly GCA_033557465.1. Taxonomy (NCBI): domain Eukaryota; kingdom Metazoa; phylum Chordata; class Amphibia; order Gymnophiona; family Ichthyophiidae; genus Ichthyophis; species Ichthyophis bannanicus. The sequence goes on along the minus strand of JAWIIG010000027.1, from coordinate 6,834,657 downwards.
GACTTTCATAGTTTAGACACATCATGCGAAGAGAGAGATCATTAGAGAAAGGCATCATGCTTGGCAAGATTGAAGGTCAACGCAAAAGAAGAAGGCCAGCAATGAGATGGATCGATACAATAACAGCAGCTACGGGTACCAGTCTGTCAACAATGAGCTGCCTGACTGAAGACCGAACACAATTTAGGATAGCTATCCAGAGGGTCACCATGAGTCGACTCCGACTTGACGGCACATAACAACAACAACCCCCAAACCACACACAAGCTCACAAGCAAAACTAGTCTTCTCCCAGCTTTCATCTCACCTTGAGGCTTCGCTTACCCTTCACTCCCGGCAATCTGGTTTCCGTCCTGGTCACAGCACGGAATCTGTCCTTCTCTCTCTTCTCAATGACTTGCATGCTGCTCACGACCACAGTTTTCTTTCTCTTGCTGTTTCCCTTGACCTTTCCGTGGCTTTTGAACTGATTGACCATCACACTCTTCTCAGTCATCTTCAGGATGTCGGCCTCTCCGGTCTGGTTCTTCAATGGTTTCGTTCTTTCCTTTCCAGTCATTCTTTTTCAGTTCTGTCTGTATCTGTTTCCTCCCCTCCCATTCCCCTTTCCTGTGGTGTCCCCCAGGGTTCTGTTCTTGCTCCCCTTCTTTTCAATGTCTTCCTAGCTCCTCTTGCTCTTTTGGTTCAGCAACAAGGTTTTTCCGCTTATTACTATGCAGATGACATTTTCCTTCTTTATCACACTGATTCTTCTGTTCCTGATATCACTGCTTTCAATACCTGTCTTTCTTCTGTCACTTCTTGGCTCTCCTCAAACTTTCTCCATATTAACCTCTCTAAAACTTCTGCTATTTGGTTCACTTTTGGTAGTCCCCTCCCTCCTCTCATCCCTTTGCTCTCCTCTTCACTTATCCCCGTTGTCTCTTCCTTACGGTATTTAGGTGTAATTCTTAATTCATCCCTTTCTTTCAAGGACCACATTTCCACAGTTGTTAAACATTCTTTTTTCACTCTGAAACAATTGCTTGCTGTCCGTCCCTTTCTCACTTCTTCAGCCATGACTAACCTGCTCCTTTCCCTTGTTATGACCCATCTTGATTATTGTAATGTCTGTCTAGCTGTTCTCCCCAAGTCTCAAATCTATCGTCTTCAATGTGTTCAAAACACCGCGGTTTTTATCCTAACCCACTCTTCACGCTTTGATCACATCACCCCCTAATACACTTATACTGACTTCCTATTGTCTTTCGGGTTCAGTTCAAATTTCTTATTTTTGTTCACAGGGCAATTCATTCAGGTACCCCTCTTTACCTCGCTGACCAGGTTCATCTTCACACCCCCCACCGTTACCTCCGCTCTATTCACATCAACCGCATGTCCCTTCCCTCACCTTCCCAACCCCACCTGGAATCCACCCGGTCCTCAGCATTCTATTTCCTAGGTCCTAGGCTCTGGAATTCTGCCCCCCCCCCACTCCATTTAGAACTCTCCTTTAATTGTTTTAAAGCAAAGCTAAAAATTCATCTTTTCTGCTCAGCCTTCGACCTCCCTCCACCTTCCCTACCCCTTTCACCTCCCCCTCGCTAAGATGCAGTTCCCCTACTCTTCTGCTCCTCCTTACTAAGATACAGTTTCCCCACTCTCCTGCCCCCTCCCTCTTTACTCCCTCTTGTTTACCTTCCCACGTCAAAGTACATTGTTTGTCCATCTGTCTACTACCCCTTTTATTATTATTTGTACTCTCTGCCTTTTTTCTCCACTAATCTTATGCTATTTTCTGTCCCTTTTTACTGATTTTATGGCGTTCCTTTCTTTTCCTTTTTTCGCAGCCTTAATCTTGTTTGTAAACCGCTCAGATGCTATTGTTTATGGGCGGTATATAAAGTTTTAAATAAACATAAACATAAACTTGCCTTTGCAGCACACACGTGCACATACATACACAAATCCCACCCCCTCACCACAAAAACACACAGAGACCCTACCTTGCACCACACAGCCCACATCACACTATGTAAGCATGGATATATGCCACCTCTGCAGCACATGCACACATACACACACCCCAAATCCCCACTATACATACACACATATGCCACCCCCTCATATCACATTCACAGCAACACAGATACTCTCTCACATACGCACACTTTCTCAAGAAAGACACAAATATATGCATGACACTACTCATAGAGATTCCTCAGACATGCACAAATCCACTGTTATCGTAATGAGGCATGCTTTACCATATATAGTCTTTACATTCAGTCCCCCCACAGACATGTATGATTTTGTAAATAGTGTATGAGGAAACGTGCCATTTTATCATGCTGTAGGTGTGCACTTCTCAACGTGTTTTCTTTCATAAAGACTTCATCATAATATTTTTTTCTCTCCAAATGCAATGTTCTACCACATCTCATAGCCAAATTCAGTTGTGAAATCTCCCTATAATTTTGTAAAAAAAAAAACAATATAACTGCATCACCTGAAGAACTGTCATCATTTTTAGTCTACTGTTCACAAAAACAGCTTTGGTAAGTCCTGATATCAACTATAGAATAGTTTATTCCAGTTTAATAATAACATAGTTTGGTGTTAAGAAGGATTTTTTTGTACTTTTGACAAAAATTCATGATTAACAAGACCAAATGAAACAAACTTACACTGAGCATTTGCAGAGCGTTCTTCTGTGCTTTGCGTCTCCACTCCATAGTGCTGGACTAGTTCTGCTGAAAATGAGCACCCCGCTGAGTTGTTTTCTGAATAGGTGAGATGCAAATAAATAAATAACATAAGCTTGATCATTTTCAGTGCAGCTCTCTCACTTAACAGGCCCCTAAATACCATCCAGAGCTACTCAGATAAACAGAATTCATGATGCCTCCGGTCTGTTGACGCTTGCATGCTTGTTTTAAGAGTCTCTCTTTTCTGTGAATCTGGGATTTCTGTGATGCTGTGTGCCCGAGCAGCACTCAGGTGGGTCTCTCTGTGAACTAGTTTCTCCACCAGCTATAGCAAATTCATGCAGAAGAAAGGCAAAACATGTACTCTAGGGAGTCAAAGTGGCTCTCCAGCTTAACATTAGTAACCAACTGTATTTTCCCAGTTTATAAATCTAATTCAAGAGCCCAAAGTATTTTTCTGTTATCTAATAATAGAAAAAATGCATGTGTTGTATGCACAATACAGAATAGTAGTTAATATAATGAACGCCAATTAAATTAAGATTATGATAGGAATCCTTAATGATGCGATTTCATGGCATCAGTTAGTAACTACATAGTTGCATAGCTTCTGAAGATTTAAAAAATGAGAATCTCCTGCACCTATTGCAGTCAACCTGCTTCAAATTGGCCATCACTGCCGATCCTATTTATAGACACATAAAAAATGATGGCAGATAAAGACCTAGCTTATCTGGGCTACTCATCTATAGCAACTATTATGCTCTGCGATCCCTTGTTCTTCCTCAGAGATCCTCTGTGCGTGTCCCATGCTTTCTGGAATTCAGAAAGAATCCTCATCTCCTCCACCACCTCTGCTGGGAGACTGCACCAAATAGCAACTACTCTTTCAGTAAAGAAATATTTCCTTAGGCTACTTCTGAGTCTATCCCCTTTCACCTTCATCTTATCCTTAAGACCCTCATTCCAGAGCTTCTTTTCTACTGAAAGAGGCCTGCTTCCTGTGCATTTATACCATGGTGAGAATTGTTTTTTTTTTTTTTTTTTAATTTCTCAATCTATCGTTATAGTAAGAATATAAGATATGCCATACTGGGTCAGACCAAGGCCACAAAGGTTCATTTTCAGGTTACAGGTACCTGTCAGGTTCCAAAAAAAAGTACCGGTACACAGATGCCATGCTGCTTATCCCAGGAGTAAGCGGTGGATTTCCCTGTCCTCTTTAATAATGGTTTATGGACTTTTCCTTCAGGAACTTGTCCATACCTCTTCTAAACCCAGTATAATATGCGCTCACAGAAATAACTACTGTCTTACTTCAACTTTAGAAGTCGCTTCACTTTCAATTTTCAGCTTTCTTCATTTATATTGCTTTTGAGCATGACAAAAAAACTATGATTTCAATAAAAACATATTCCGAATTTCCTAAGTAACATCTGTTCTACACAGTATGTATGCATAAAAATCTGTACTGTATTTTTTAAAATGTATGAACAAATAAGTTTTTGAACATCATGTTGTTTGGGTACTAGCTAAACCTTTCAGAATTTAAGGATGCGATGTTTATGCCATGTGATGTGCTGAGTCCAGAGAGGCATACTTTTTGAATGCTCTGGGTCTTACCCTGTCATCTACCTAAATCTCCTTCCAGGGCCGTTCCAAGCCATAATTGTGCCTGGTGTTACTTGTACATCTGGTGCCCCCCCTACCCCATCTCACCTATACCTCCATGTCTTCAATGTCCAGGCGGCTGCTTACCCTTGCCCTGCTGCCGCCACTTTTTGTTTTCTCGGAGTTGGCAGCAGTGAGGCAGACCTGACTTCAAATTTTAAAAAAAGCAAACAATCCCACACAGTCCTTCGACTCCATGCTTGTAAGCAGGTCTGGCCCTCCCTCCCTTCTCTGATGTAGGTTGCATCAGAGGAGGGAGGGACCAGACCAGCCATTCAAATGCGGGTCTTTGCAACTCATTTGAATGGCTGGCCTGGACCCTCCCACCTCTGATGCGACCTACATCAGAGAAGGGAGGAGGGACCAGGCCTGCCTTCAAGCATGGAGTCAGAAAGACCCACTTGTTTTTTTTGTTTTGTTTTTTCATTTGAAGTCAGGTCTGCTCTGCTGTTGCTGGTGCCGCCGCCACTGAGAAAAATGTGGTGGCGGCAGGATAACAGCAGGCAGCGTGGGGGGAGACGAGGCCAGCAGCCCAAAATGTCCCACTATATCCTTTGTGCCCTGTGCTGCTCCACCGTTTACAAAGGGCTAGGTATGACGCTGTCTCCTTCTTCTCTCTAACCAGCCAGAAGATACAGATGGAGACATTTCTTTGTGAATTAGTCTATAATTTTTGAAGAATTTCACCACTGAATATGGTATCTCAGTTTCTCAAAGAAGAAATAGGGAGAAGGGCATGCCTGTGGATTCAAAACTGGCAGTCAACTCTGTAGGTTTTTATTTATTTAACACGTTTTCTATACCACCTTATCTTACATTCAAAGCTGTTTATATTATAACATTATAACAACTAGAACTTTACATTGCACAGGTAACTAAACTTGGTAACAAAAATGATGCATATACAAGTTGGGGTTGCTGGTTGAGGGGGCTGGTGATTACATTCCAAGACATACCTGGATCAGAAGTCAGTGACAGATGTAAGAGTAAATGGAGGGAAAACAGGACAAAGATTATGGCAAATTAGAGGAGATGGCAACTGTGGTAGAAGTTGACATGCTTCTCTTGCTCATTGAGCATGCCCATAGTATGGGCCTGAGGAGGAAGGCCAGTCTGCAATCCGACTCAGAGTGATAATCACTCACTTTCTTAATTTTGTACAGAAAGAAAATGCTGTGAGCAGCATGCAAATCTCAGCATGGGAAACATGAAGCTAAAATGTCTTGTTATTCCATGACTTGCGACCTGAATAGACCCCTCTCAGAGACAGGATGAACCATGGTCTGACACAGTATAGCTTTTCTTATATTCTTAGACTACTCTATTAAGATTCTTGCACCCAGGAAGGAGTTTGCCATGATATGTTCAAAACTGATTATAAAATGTGCTTTACCTTGTAATTCCTAGTCTGACTTTGAGTACATAGAAATGGAAAACACAGATGTTATTTTATTTATTTATTTAACATTTCTTATATACCGCGCTATTTCTCATCAGTGTGGTTTACATAGAACAACAAGCATTTGGACAAAAGATTTGTCCTACATTTACATAAAACGGTTTTAACATGGATTCAACTGGGGAATTAGTTAACAAGTGATTAACAGAGAGCGCTCATACAGGTTATATCATCACGTTATTTTACAGTGTGTTTCTATTATGCTGCGCAATAAAAGCTAAAAGCATCGTGTTATCATATGTTGTGCAGTTAGATTGTAGTTTTAGTGTGAATGTTTATCAGATGACATAGCTGAGTAGGAGGGATCAACAGGCTGTGTAAAGTGCAGGAGGAACAGGTGGTGTTTGAGGGCTTTTCGGAATTGCGTGAGGTCCCTAATTACTCTTATTCTAGAAGGGAGTTTGTTCCAGCACCTGGGGGCATAGTTTGCAAATGCTCGATTGATGGTTGATTGATTAAGTTTTAGAGATTCATTTGGTATGACTAGAGTATTCTCCGCGGGTGTTCTTCTGGGTCTATTGTTGGGAGTGTGGATGAGTAAATCCACAATTGAAGCGGGTGATATCTTGTAGAACGCTTTAAAAGTTATGAGTAGAGCCTTATATAGAATTCTACAGCTTATTGGAAGCCAGTGAAGCTCTTCCAATACAGGTGTGATGTGGTCCTTCCTGGATGCTCCACAAAGGACACGTGCCGCTGCATTCATGGCTAACTGTAGCAGGTTCAGGGTATTTTTTGGGAGGCCATGTAGTATTATATTAGCGTAGTCAGAATGAGGTGTAACTAGGGCCTGGAATACCGTTCTGAAGTCGTCAGTTTCCATCATGGGTCTAAGGTGGCGGAGGGTTTTGATTTTGAAATAAATAGCTTTCACTGTACGTTTGATATGATCTTTGAAGTCCAAGTGTTGGTCTAATATTACTCCCAGGTAGCGTATGTTGGTTTTGATCGGGAGTTCTGCATCTCTAACTTTTAGTGTTAGAGGCGGAGAGAATTCTTTGTTCCGTGTGATAATCAAGACTTCCGTCTTTTTGAAATTTATATGTAGGTTCTGACTGAAGAGCCAATCCGTTATTGCGTCGAAGCATCTAATTAATGTTGTGTAGTCTGGGCATGAAATCATTATAGGTGTGAATAATAACACATCGTCTGCATACATGAGGCAGGAAATGCCAAAGGAGCGGGTTATGTCACAGATTGGCTGCATATATATGTTGAAAAGTAGTGCAGATAGTGACGATCCTTGCGGTACTCCCTGTCTTTGCTGGAAGGGTTCTGATGTCTTGTTGCCGATCCGAACTTGCTGCCATCTGTCTTGAAGATAGGACTTGCACCAATCCCATGCGCAGTCATGGATTCCCTTTGCATGAAGTCTCTTCAGGAGTTGTTTGTGATCTATGTTTATAGCTCTCGAGGGGGTACATAAGTTATTGGAGACTTTGGAAGCAGAAAAAGTGATAGGGGCACAGAACTAAATGGGGAGGGGAATTTCTCTCCTTAGTTTAATCTGAACAAAACACGTAACTGACGGTTAAGACTGTTTATGGTTGTATGGAGGGATCTACCTTATTTCTGGATATTAGCAGCTTGCTGCATGCTTTGCACCTGTGGCCATGAGACTATTGTCTTAGAATACTGCACATCCTCTCAGTTTGGGTATATTGAAAAGAGTGATGGTATGAAGAGGGAGGTCTCCCTTAGGAAGATTCAGGTCTGTATAACTATTACTCATGCTGCCTTTTAGCTTATGGGATTGGTAGCTATGCTGCAATTGAATGCTCTGTTGCATGCATTGATATACTGATGTATGTGTGCCAGGACTTTGCATATACTATATACCGTACTGTATTGCCATAAGACAGAGGAACACAGCAGAGGGAAGTCTTGTATGGCTTTCAGACATTTAGCAACTATTTGGATCAATTGAGCTCTATTACAGCTGATGGATCCAAAAATGATAGCTACAGACTGAGCCTGGTTATTGCATTGGGGCATGTCATCCCCCAGTTGGGATAGCAGAAATAGTTTCACCAATAGTTACTGCCTATATGAGATGTTGAGGAAGTTTGGGGTAAGGATAACAATGGTTGGTGTGAGAAAGGAAGGACTGGCCAAGGCCCCCGAACAAGGTTATAGACTATAGCAGAGACTGATGAGCTTTTGTGTGATAAGGTAACTTACACTAATATAAATCATCCTGTCTATGGCAATCTTGATCTTGATATGGATAGTGATGATCCTGTTTATGGTACTCTTGATATAGATACAGATAGTAATGAAGGCACAGATAATGACGGAGAAACAGGACTGTGAAGGTGGCTATAGCCATATACCACTAACCAGGTAGAAATATATGCTTATTTTAATGCCAGGCTGAATTGCAAGACATACATTTTTAGATAGAAGCTTCTGTCCCTGCAAAAACTGCTGACAGTTATTGCAAAAGAGATTAACTAACAAATTGTGTACAGGCAGTCCCTCCGCCCTTCTTGTGGTAAATGATGGGTCAAATTTTAGATAACAACTAATGTCAGCACTATTGCATGAACTTTCTGAGAATCAGAGACCTTAGGTCAACATTTAACTGGAAATCAAATAAAAGCTTGGGAAATCAGCAGAATTTAGATAGAATTTATAAGTGTAACTAATCAACTCTTGTTTGATGAAAGAATTGTAGCGACACCTGCTGTCACTTGGTGATTATGATTATGGCTATGAAACTTCCGCTTTTATATGACTTTCGCAAAGCATCAGCAGAAAAATGATCCTGTAAGCAGATTTTATTCCAAGCCTGTAATTTAGCAACATGATTATCATCCGATGTTAATTAAAATTTAACTATGTCAGCCGAAAATTCTTAATAAAAGGAAGATCTCTAGCAGAAGATTTTTGAAGGTGGTCAGAGGAGGAGTCCTGATTTGTACCCCCTGACGATCTTCCTCTAGAGCTCTGGGTCTTAATATAACTGGTTTTCTGTGTGTGTCTTGTTTTTTTTCCTTCCTGTTAGAAGGGCCAGGTAAGCCTAAGAATCAAGGTAAAGGAGGGCCTGCCCCGAGAAGGGCACAACAGTTGGTGCTGCGACTCCAATTACCTGTAACAGCTGGTACGTCTCTACAATGAAGCCAGCTGCCCTTCAAACAGGTACGAAAAAGCGTGGACGTGAGTATTAAAATGTAGTGTTCTGTCGTGAGTATTAAAAGGCAGTGTTCTGTCATGAGTATTAAAAGGACAGGTTTCTGTCGTGTCAAAATGGGCAATAAGGCTGGTAAAATTAAACAGAAAACTCAGATGAGTGGGGCAAAAAAGCCTGTAGTATAGGGCTGAAAAAGGGAAGCCCGAATTATGAAATGAGGTGCAGGTTTGGTGATTGCGCCCTTGACTATGTTGGTCGTTGGCATTGGATCACTGCCTCTAACCCCAGTTTGCAGTTCCCGTTTGGTGGAACCTTCCACGAGGACAAACTGTGTTGGTTACAGTATGAGGTGGCCCTTGATGACTTGGGGCGACCTCATACCAGTCACGAATGGGTCGTGTATGGGTGGTGGCAGTCTAAGGCTGCCGATAAAGCTAAAAAACCACCGATTCTGTGTTTGAAAATTTTAAAGATCAAGTGTTAGAATGGAGGAACAAATATGTGTTTTGACTAAACAGACCGAAGCTAAAATTAAGACTAGTAATTCTAGCAGTCCTCCTCTGAAAAATTGTGAACCCAGTACTGTTTCTTTTGCTCCTCCAGCCTATGAGGAGGAATTCACTGCACTGGCTGTATCACTAACTATGAATAGTGCTGCAGCCCTGGCATCCCACCAAGATCAGGAGGAGCCGCTCATCCATTTCGATGACATGCCTGGTGCTTCTACCCCTATTAAATCCATGGCGATACTCACCCCTTAAGCCCTATTCCGGGTGTAATGCTGCCTTCCCCTGATTCCCCAATCTCTATATCTGTGGCCAACGCCACCCCCTTAATTATGCCAGGTGGTTCCTTTTCCGCTATCACTGAGAACCCTGTAGTTATCCCCTGCATCACCCAGGCTCAACAGTTAAAAAAGGAAATTTTGGATCTTGAAAAATTAATAGGGGGTAATAACCACTAAAGATCAGTTGACCCTATATCTTGCTCAATTAGCAGAAAAAGCCCGCACGTTGACTGAGGTCATCATAACTACGCTTGAGGCACTTGACCTACAAGTAAAACAGCATATGTTAACGCTGTTGCCGAACAGTCAAAATAAAGAGCTGGTAGCGGCAGCAACGGCTACAGTTGCCAAAGGAACTGGCCATTGGACAACAGCTCCTTTGATTCCTAAATGGAAACACTTGCAGCGCTTGACTTTAGAGCTAGGGGAATTTTTAATCTTAAACCAGAGAGGAGAAAGAACGAAGTAAGAAAATAGACCTGCTTGCTCCGTTTAGAGCATTCCCTAGGGGGGATGGTGGTTTAGTTACTTTAGCTTCCCATTGGTCCCCAGCTGAAGTTTTTAACTTGGCTAGATCTTGCCATGACTCCCAAGAAAAACCTGGCCAATTTATTGATTATTGGCGTCAGCTAATAACTACATACAATCCTTCTTGGGTAGATTTACAAAATCTGTTAAAATCCGTCTTCCTAAATCCCATAGAATTACGGGCAGTCACCCACCCCCATTTGAGTGATGCTGTGGCACGGACATGGCCCCTTGAGGACCCTGTTACTAATGCTGCCGATGATGCCCAAATGAACGCTTTCAGGGAAGACAGAAATAATTTGTTAAAAGCTATTGAAAAGAAATGCACCCCTGTGAAAGATTTGTCCAAGCTATTAGACCTGAAGCAGGGAAGGGATAGAGTTCCATAGGGATGGAACAAATATTGAGAAGGCTCTTTTTGATGTGGTGGAGCTGGTTTTAGCAAATAGTGTTGGTATGCTTAGCACGTTCTGCGATATGCTCACATAACCCCTCTTCTCAAGTCACTTCATTGGCTCCTTATCCATTTCTGTATCCAGTTCAAACTTCTTCTACTGACCTAGAAGTGCACTCATTCTGCAGCTCTTCACTACCTTTGCTCTCTTATCTCTCCATACACCCCTCATCGCGAACTCCGCCCTTCTGGAGGATTGCTTCTGTCTGTGCCCTTCTCTTCCACTGCGAACTCCAGACTTCAATCCTTTCACCTTGCTGCTCCTTTTGCCTGGAACAAATTACCAGCGTCTATATGTCAGGCTTCATCTCTGGCCCTTTTCAAATCCATGCTGAAAACTCACTTCTTCAAAGCTGCTTTGGATCCTGATCTGCTTAGTCTCCTGATCCCCTTACCATTCCCTTAGATGCCTCCTTGTCCTCAGCTGTTGTGTTGTTTGTCTTGACTGGATTGTAAGTTCTGATGAGCAGAGACTGTTTTTTACATGTGCCTGTGCAGCGCTGTGTACGCCTTGTAATGCTATATAAATGATCAACAGTAGTAGTAGTAGTTTGCCAAGAATAATAAGGAGCATCTTTGAACTCCTGTCTTGTTTTGGGAATCAGTTAAGGTAGTTTGAGACCTAGATGCGTTTCAGAATGAATTTGACAAAAATTTGAAAGCTACGCGTGCATGCCTCTGAGCACTTTGTATGCTTATTTGATAGAATAAGAAAACTTTTCCTTCGGTTTTAATGAAGCCTTGATATCTGTTACTGAAAAGATGGCAAAGCCTCTCAAAAATTAGAGCCCTACTAGCTGGTCTTATTATTAAATTAAAGCCAAAATTATTGGGCAAAATAATAATGAACAAGTTAGTTATGTTCTTGCCCGACTTACTGTGAGAAAATTAGGTCAATTTTGTTTGGGGTCATCAGTGAGGAACTTTAATAAGATTCTGGCCTCTATGGAATTTTGACAGACCAAGAAAATCTCCTCACTGTTCATCAGTTTTAATGCTGAAAAAGCATTTGTTCTGGTGAATTTGAACTACTTATCTAAAGTTTTAGAGAGATCAAAATCTGCAGGAAACTTTCTCAGGGTTGTCCAGCTCCTGAACCCCTCCCCCAAAGTTTCAGTGGTTTTCAAAACCAAAAGATTTAATTTGCAGTGGAGCACCAGACATAGTTTCAATAGTTTAAGTTAGAAGTTTTCACTGGTAAAAATTTGGTCCATCCAAGCAATGCTTGTCAATTGTTCCAGTATCTTTTGGAAGAGTCCCATGCCTTTGGATCTTTCTCTGATTTGAGGCTTCATCTTGACGAATCAGATGCCCTATCTCTGTTTGCAGAAATTGCAGTAGAGTGGGCAGGGCCAGCCCTACCACAAGACAGACTAGGCATGTGCCTTGGGTGGCAGGCTACAGGTGGGCAGCAGTGCAGCACTGGTACAGCCAAAAGATAGCATTAGGGAAGCTCTTTAAAGCCACTGTCAGTGGTGGGTGTGTGAGCATCTGTGCATGTGCATGCAAGCATGCTCATGGTCTTCCACATCCTAACCCTACGTCAGAATGGGAGGGATGTAGTGGGACTTCAACATGCACATGCATGCAGTCAGGTACTCAAAGGTCATCCACTGACAGCGGCTTTAAAGGGTTTCCTTGGTGCAGCTTGGTGGTTGTTCTCACCAAGCCCATATTCTTTTGCTTCCTGTAGAGGTAGGTTGGAGGAGGGGGCAGCAGCAGCAGTGGTGGGAAGGGGAAGATAATAGATACCTTGTGAAGGGTAAGGGAAGAGTGAGGAAATGTTGCATACCTGGAAGGGGGAAAGGGAAGAGGAGAGATGGTAGTGGATACTTGGAAGAGGGGACTGGAAGGAGAGAGATGCTGTAAACATGGGGGAGGAGAAAGATGCTGGTGACCCAGAGGGGGTAGTTGGAAAGGAAAGGGATATGCTGGACTGGGGGGGGGGGGTAGAGCATGGCCCATGGCCAATGGTTTACCTAGAATGTCAGATATCCATGGGTCGGACAAAGGATTCGTTCTGTTACCTTGGTAGTATGTTCCCCACAGACTTAAGGATTTTACACAAGGTTAATATTCCCCTTCTGGTTAGGTGTAAGACAGAGACATTATCTCAGTGGGGATCCTATTAGGTAGAATAGCCCTGTATAAGATGACCCAGAGAAATAAAGGAGAGTTTGGAAGGTTTGTCCTGTTTAATATTTGTATTAACATAAGAATATAAGAAATATAAGGTCCATCAAGTCCAACAGCCTGTTTCCAACAATGGGCAATCCAGGTCACAAGTACCTGGTAGGTTCCAAAAAGCGTACATAGGTTGCACAATGTTGTCCCGGGGTAAGCAGTGAATTTCCCTGGTCTTCTTTAATAATGGTTTATAGACCTTTCCACCAGGAACTTGTCCAAACCTTTTTTAAACTCAGTTACACTAACAGCATTTACTACATCCTCCAGTAACAAATTCCAGAGTTTGATTATGCATTGAGTGAAAAAATATTTTCTCTGAATACTCTTAAATGGGTTATATTATAGCTTCATTGCATGTACCTAGTCTTTCTACTTTTTGATGGAGTAAGCAACCAATCTACATTACCCGTTCTACTTCATTTATTAATTTGTAGACCTCTATCATGTCTCCTCTCAGCCATATGTTTTCCAAACTGAAGAGCCCTAACCTTTTAAGCCTTTCCTTATAGGGGTATCCTGCCATCCCCTTTACCATTTTGGTGGCTTTTCTCTGTTCCTTTTCTAAATCTGCTATATTCTTTTTAAGATATGATAACCAGAATTGCACACAATATTTAAGGTGTGGTCGCATCATGGAATGATACAGAGGCATTATAATATCCTTTATTTTATTCTCCATTCCTTTCCTTATGATTCTTAGCATTCTATTTGCTTTCTTGGCCGCCAATGCACACTGGCTGGAGGGTTTCAATGTATTATCCAAGATGACGCCTAAATGTTTTTCTTGGGTGGTGGTTCCTAATGTGGAACCTTGCATCGTGTAACTTTAGTTTGGATTGTTCTTTCCCAGGTGCATAACTTTGCACTTGTCTACATTAAATTTCATCTGCTATTTGGACATCCAGTCTTCCAATTTATCAAGGTCTCTTGTAATTTTTCACAATCCTCTTGTGTTTTAATAATTTTGAATAATTTTGTGTCATCTGCAAATTTGATCACCACACTCGTTATTTCCATTTCCAGGTCATTTATGAATATGTTAAAAAGTAGTGGGCTCAGCACAGATCCTTGGGATGCCCTATTATTCACCTTTCTCCACTGAGAAAATTGGCAATTTAGCCCGACTTTCTGCTTTTTATCTTTTAACCAGTTCCTGATCCACAGTAGTGCACTGCCTTCTATCCCATGGCTTTCTAATTTTGCCAAGAGTGTCTCATGAGGGACCTTGTCAAGGCTTTCTGAAAATCCAGATACACTATATTGACCGGCTCATCTTTGCCTACCTGTTTATTCACATCTTCAAAAAAATATAATAGATTAGTAAGATAAGATTTTCCTTGGTTAAATTCATGTTGGCTTTATCCCATTAAACCATGACTACATGTTCAGTAGTTTTATTCTTTATGATTTCTACCATTTTGCTTGGTACTGACACCAGGCTCGCCAGTCTGTAGTTTCCCAGATCACCCCTGGAGCCCTTTTTAAAATTGGTGTTACTTTGGCCATTCTCCAATCTTCAGGTGCTACAAATGATTTTAATGATAGTTCACAGATTACTATTAGTAAGTCTGCAATTTCATGTTTCAGTTCTTTCAGCACCCTTGGACATATACCATCCAGTCCAGGTGATTTACTATGCTTTAGTTTATTAAATAGTTGTAATACATCTTTGTGGTTTATCAATGTTGCTTTCAATTCTTCCAATACATCATCTTTAAATAGCATTTCATTCTAGAAAAGGAAAGTTCCCAATATCACTTAGATCTAGTATTCTGCTAATTCCTATGTTCTAGGTGTGGAAATCTATGTGTGCAAGTTTGACCCATACTCCTAAGAAATCAGTATTTCTTCACCTACATACAATGATATACTTGCACAGCAAATGAGGTTTCTTATACAGAAAACAAAGGAAGCAAAAAGAATGCAAACTTGGTAATCAGAATCCAAAACCCTCTGAGCAAGTCCCCAAAGACAAGAAGAGATCCAATAGCAATTGGGGGAAGATGATACAAACCAACATAAAAAACATTGTTAATTAAAGCAAAAAACCTGAAGTCGGCCGATCTGTTAATAGCTACTAAATATCTCCCTCCCTTAGAAACTACATTATTCTGAAAACTTCTTATCTAGAAATGACCTCAAGTGCTTAGGTTCAAATAAAGTATATCTATTGTGAGAAAACTTAATCAGGCATTTAGCAGGACCCATTAACACTAATGGGACAATATTTAAACTCTATAGTCAACATTTTCTTAAAATGCAGTCATGGCATTTATATCAAATCTGGATATTCAGCAGCAGTATCCACGTGGAGCCCAATTTCCATAGGAGCATGTTTAAGCCGTCTGGATGGCCCTGAGCAGGATGGGCCCATTAGGAACTGATTCTGCACTGCGGGAGCATGACATTCCCACAGTTGCAGAATTGAGTCCTAAGATGGCTCTATGTGCCCCTGCATACTCACAGGAACGTCCTTCCCACCTGCCCCCTGACTCACACAGTGTCAACCCCCTGTTTCCCCACCATCTGGCCCAAGGCTGGGCAGCTGGAGCTAGGATCAGTTGGTGGGGGCCTACCTGCCCCCAGCCACAGCCTTTGGGGGGTTCTGGCCCCAATCACCCCAATCCAAGCTGCTTATTCCACCTCTGAGGTAGAATAAACAGCATGTTCCCCCGACTCGCAGGACGTACAGGGCCATGACCTGAATCGTCCCTGTACGTCCTGCCACCTTGGCCTGCCTCTGCTCCACTCTCACTCTGCCCCCTCCCACCAGTTCTCTCTGTACTGCAGCTCTGGCCATGTGGGGAGAGTTGGAGTGGAGGAGTGGCCTAGTGGTTGGGGCAAGGTACTTCAGGCTGTAAGGTCAGGGGTTCAAATCCCACTAGAGGACAGCAACCTTGGGCCGAGAAGGACTGGGGTTTCTAGTCCCACAGGTGCTCCTTGTGGTCTTGGGCAAGCCACTTAACCCTCCATAGCCCATGTTCCCTGTAAAATAGTTATCTCCAAGTTATAATGCCCTGTTCAATGTAATTTCAGTTTGTTCAATGTAAACCACTCTGATGCAGAATAGCGCAGTATATAAGAGAATGTAAATAAATACGGGCTAGTTGTCTTGCAGAATCGGGGCCATAGTGACCAGTGCTGAATGTCTAGATTCAGTGTTGGTCAGTCAGTACTACACAGATAGCAACAATTTTCAGCTCACTATGGGGTCGATTCCAAGCCCCAAATAGTGGGATTGTATGTCTGGGTTGGAAGTACAACCTACGCTGAACTACTACACCCGATTCCATCCTTTGTTCTCCCCGCACATACAAGGCTTTTGTGCAGGGAGTGCTGGAGGGGGGTTGGAGTGGACGGCACAGAGGCAGAGTGGGGGCAGAGCAGGGGCAGGCCAAAGCAACCAGATGTACAGAGTCCATTCAGGTCAGGTCACTGTATATCTGGCAGCCCCAATTTAGACACATGGCTTATTCCATCTCGATGATGGAATAAGTGCCGGGTGCCAGTGCGATCAAGGCATGCAGCACCTCCAAAACAAGAGGGCCACCATGGGAGAGCCCTCGCCACCCTATCCCAGCCCTAGCTGCCCTTGCCAAGGGTCAGACAGCAGGGACATTTTTTATATGCAGTTGGCTTTTAGACTTTCAGGATGGACTGCTGGTGCAAAGTCGACAGGATGCCACGACACTGGCACACACCAGCGGGAGCATTGAATGATGCGGATGGGCAGTCACTTGGACGTAACCCAGCTCAGAATGCTATGCATGCCGGGCTGTCCAAGTGCCCTGTTTCTGTGACCATGCCGGGCCATCTCAAATCTGGCACTATTCCGAAAAGCACTCAAACATCACCTATTCTTACAATATTACCCTGACAGCATTCCCGACATTTACACTGCCCCCACCTCACCTCCCCACCTAGCCTGTCCCTCAGATCATCTTACTGTCGATAAAATGGATCCAGGCTAATCATTATCTCTCCTTACTGATCTCCTTGACCCTCCACCCAAGCCTCTAGGCAAATGTCATATCTTTATTTATCTGTAAGAGCATTATAATTTTGTAAGAGCATTATAATTTGTATATAATATGTACATAGTTTTTTTCCTCGTTTTTTCTCCATGTTTATATTCCCTGTTCAATGTAAAAAACTTGATGTAACTTGTTACATTCTTGTATGTTCTGTTTCAAATGTAAACCGCACTGATTATAATAGCGCGGTATATAAGAAAAATAAATAAAATAAATTAAAAAATAAATAAATAAATAAATGTATAGCTCTGTATCTCTGGACTGCCCAGGTATGCACAGTTCTGAATCGGGTTCCACGTGGATAGCTCTGCGCCCAATACTTAGGACAGCTTTTTTGCTGCCCTTAGTATGCGGATAGTTATCCAGATAGCAGTGGTAAAAACTGATCTTATCCGGATAATTTCCCATTCTGCCCCCAGCCTGCCCTGCCACAGTCCAGACAGTATTAAGGCAGACTGTGGTGATATTAACCCTTTCAAGGCCTACTTTAAATTTTTAATCCACATTCTGCAGCCGGATTAATTCTTGCATATTTCAGGAAAATTGTACCCGTCTTATTCAATATGTTCTAATAGTGATCTTCCTTCTGCTATGGTCATGTATTATATACCATTTGATAGGAATATTTAGTCAGACTTTTGGATCCCTTGAGTTTTGGGCTCGGCCTGGAAAGGGTTAAGTGGCACCATCTGATTTGTGCTGCTGATTACCACAGACTGCAGAACTTATCTGGTTAGCAGGTGCTGATAACTAGAGAAGCTCCACTGAATACTGAGCCATAAATTTCTTGAACAAAAGTCTCATATTTGTATCCTTATGGAATTTAAAAACAAAGGACACCAGCAAAGTAGCTAGAACTCATTTTTCTTCCCTAGAATTTGCATGGAAGACCAATAAGTCCAAGCAGTCCACTGATTGCCCTACTCCAGCTTAATCAGGCACCCCCTCATCCTTTTTCTTAAAAGGCAGGAAAGAGACCTTACTGAGGGGAGGCAAGGTTACATCAGTGGTCTTTACAAAGTCTAAAATATTTAAGGGCTGGGAGGAAGAGTGTATTTTGGAGCTGGTGCATGTTGTGGAGCCTGATGGGACCTTATATTCATTTCAGAACTTCAACAACAATATGGTTCGAGAACTTGGGACTTTTATGCATATTTGAAGCTTTCCATTATGTACACTTCCTGAATAAGGACTCCCAAAAAGGTTTAGCACTCAGTTGTCAAACTTACTGTATTTCAGTTAGAGGTGAGGGAGAGAGTTTCTATGTCAGTTCTCCAAGAAAAGCTATTGCAGGTTTGGATTCTATATCCCAATAGGACTATTTGATAGTGAAGTAAAATGGGATTTGGAGTTAAGGGTAACCACTTACTCTGGAGTATGGCTAGGATTCTCCAAATGGTTTGGAACAGTCAGTTGCGGAAAGCACAGTATATGGTGCTACAGAGTGGTTATTTCATAAGTCCAAGCTTTCTGTGCACAAATTTATACCTTCGGTGAAACATACTTGAAATGCAGAAGAGAAAAGGGGTCCCCGGGATACCAGTACTGAGTGTATACTAGGATCCAGGAATTAGGGATTAAGGTTAAGGGCTGCTTGGAGAGGATAACTGAGCATATAATTAGATGGGAGCTGGGGGAGTCCTTTTTGATGATTCAGATGCTCTAAAACTAAAGGAGCAAGGATTGAAGTTATCTGTGAGAAAAACAGGATTGCTGGGGGAAAGGAGTATTCCCTAAGTCTGGAATAATCTGGATGTTCTTTCTTATTGCAATTGAAGGATTTTGATCCATGGCTTCATGCAAATGGAATGCTTAGGGTCAAAGAGCACCCTCATGCGGATGCAAACTTTTTAGGAGGTTTAGGATCCATACATTGAAACTATTTTCCTGAGAGCACAAAGTGATGTGTTTAGATTTCCCTAAGTCTAGTGTTGGAGTAGGAAGGTGGGTGGAAATGGGTTAAGGTTGGGGAAGTGAGAAGATCTGGTATGTGATGATAGGGAACAGGATTTCTTTTATGTAACTTTGATCTAAGGCCATAGTCGATTAGCTCAGGCATTAGAACCATATATACGGCCAGCATGAATTCTTTTTCATTTAGGTGTTGTTCAGTCCTCAGTAGTGGACAATGCAATTTGGGGTTTCAAGAATCTAGAAGAAGAGGAAGAATAGGCAGCAAAGGAAAAAATATTTAATGTTGCACTATGACTTCTTTCTTGCATATACATTGATCTGTAGTTTAAATTTTAATGTAGGTTGATGGTAAATAAAGTAATTTAAACCTACAATTTAGGGATAAACTCAGAGCAAAAGGAAATACATTTTACCTATGCAAAGGTAAATTCAGTAACTTTTTTCATCCAATAATTTACTTCTGCTTATTTAGTTTTCCAACTCAGTGTCTGCCTCTGTGGAAACTACAGCACCATGAGTTTTCATTCACAACTACATGTAAGTCTTTCCATGCAAAACCCCTCTCCCTATTAGGCACACACAAGTGGTCTTATTCTTATAAAAACTTTTAACTAGGACCAAGTACCATAGCTCATTCTGATACCCAACCAGTACATGCCACTGTTGAGATTACTAGAACTCCCATCCCCCTCGGTGGTCTGTTACTACCGCCTTCACAGCATCATTAATCCCAGCCGCTCAAGGAACAAAAACCTATCTGAGAAAATGAACCTAAATCTCCTGCATGGCGATGTACAGTGCTGTTACTGAGTTCTCAGCTGGCCTTAAGCATGTAGTTGCCTTCCCCGTACACCTCAGTACATAGCCCTGATTCACTACATTATTCTCTGCTGTGCTCAAGCCCAGACACACTACATTGATTCCTGATGGATATTAGTTCTGATCCTTAGCATCAAAATGTAACTTCTCGTAAAATGTACATAAGTTCTGATAACTGTTCAATGAATCTATCAGTAACCCTTGTTATGTGTAAACCACTTTGACCTGGCAAAAAGCAGTATAAAAAAACAGTTAAATAAATTAATAAATTATTATTTTTAACATGAATTACAACTACCTCAATGCTTCTAAATATCAGTGATCAGGGACTGAGTTAACTCTAAAAGTTAAATAATAGATATTACAGTAAATGCATTCTAGAGGGATTCTCTGTTTTAAGTCAACTTTATCCATTGCCTTCAGCATTAAAAAAAAAAGAACCAGGCCTTCAGAGAACTAATGCGAGTACTTGAAGGCAGAAAATAGAAAGGCATCCCTGCAAAGGTCAGCTAAGCAAGACTATGCATTTGTTTATTTTAAGATGCAGGAACTGAACATTCATGATATGAAATATTTATTTGGATTGTTTTCTGGCTTTCTACACCTGCTGTTGGAGCTCAGCTAGAGCCAGGAGAAAAGCCAATATCATAAAACCTCAAAGTGATGTTTATTTATATTTTTCATTTTACAGATGTTGGGGCAAGCTAATGATTAGTTCAAGAAGAAGGGATGTGCACAGCAAAAACTTTCAATTTGTTTCATGTTGGAATACGCTGGACTTGAGACTCATTTTTGGATTGCAAAAAAAAAAAAAAACCCTTTGTTTCAGTCAAGTCTATTAGAGTCATTCAAATTGATAAGGCAAGTAATTTTGCAATCTAAGGAGGTAATTTTATAAACTCCATGTGGAGTTAATGCACGTTAATTCACATGTATTTCAGGCCTATTGCATAAAGTGAAGTATGTGTGTACTTTATAAAATAGGGGCATAAGTGGTGTAAAAACATATGTCAAACTAGTCATGATCACTTCAACCTGTCTTATAGCAGGTGGAAATGCCCATGACTGGTTTCTGCAGGAATGTGCACAAGTTATACCATTTTATAACTTATGCATGTAAATTGACATCCACCCACAGTCTACCCAAACTCCTCCCTTGTGCAGGTCCACACTGAAAGTATAAGCAATTAGTCTTATGCATATACTTAGGCATATAATTATAGAATAGCGACCAGCCTAGTTGCATTGCTATAAGTGGTATATCAAGTCAAATAAACTAATAATAAATAATCATAAAGTACATGTGTAAGTGCCTATTCATGTGCATAGGTCCTTGAAAATAGTAACTTAATGAATGTAAATGGTGCATATTTTTATGTGGTTTCATTATAAAACTATCCCATAATAGTGGGAGTTTCCATTCACATTTATTGAAACTTGCTAAAAATTTGCTGACAGGTATCTGCCACAGAGGTAACAGCCCTCCAAGAAATCAAAAGTAGCATGAAGAACCCATAGTACCAAAAGAAGTGCAAAAGACACATAACCAACAGTGGCAAGAAGATTTCAAGCCACTCACAGATGGAAAAGCAGCACAAGTAATGGAATGAATAATTCGGAAAGCCCATGACATACACGGATGCTAAACGGTTACCATCGGAGCATGTAGGGGAGAAAAGCAGGAATATTCATTCCATTACTTGTGCTGCTTTTCCCTCTCCGAGTGGCTTTAAGTCTTCTTGCCACTGTTGGGTAAGTGTCTTTTGCACTTCCTTTGGTACCACTGTGTTAGTGCCGTTGAATATCCCGCTGAGTGGCATTTATACGTTTTACAGGGCTGTAAACCATGTAACTGTCTTTCGAATAACAGGCCCTACATTCCTAGAGCTGAAGGAGGGCTAGGCCTCATACAGACTGATTACACATACAGAGCTACTAACATAGGCCTCCAGGCCTACCTAAGAGCATCATTGGATGTTGTTGTTGTTAAGTGCCGTCGAGTCGGAGTCGACTCATGGTGACCCTCTGGATAGCTATCCTAAATTGTGTTCGGTCTTGAGTCAGGCAGTTCATTGTTGACAGACTGGTACCTGAAGCTGCTGTTATTGTCTTGATCCATCTCATTGCTGGCCTTCCTCTTTTGCGTTGACCTTCTATCTTGCCAAGCATGATGTCTTTCTCTAATGATCTCTCTCTTCGCATGATGTGTCCAAAGTATGAAAGTCAAAGTCTTGTCATCTGAACTTCTAAAGAAAGCTTAGGTTTGATCTCCTCTAGAACCGACTGGTTTGTTCTTCGGGCAGTCCATGGTATACACAGTATTCGCCCCCAGCACCATAATTCAAAGGCATCAATTTTCTTCCTGTCCCATCTTTTTCACTGTCCAGCTTTCACATCCATATGATGTTATTGAAAATACCATGGCTTGAACAAGTTGAATATTTGTATGGTGAGAGACATCTCTGCTCTTGAGAATCTTATCTAGGTCTTTCATAGCCATTCTGCCAAGAGCAATGTGTCGTCTGATTTCTTGACTACTTGTTGCTTCTTTATTGATAGTTGATCCAAGTAGGTTAAAGTTGTTCACGATTTAAATTTCTTCTCCTTCAACGATGAACCTGTTGATTATGCCAGTTTTCATGATCTTTGTCTTCTTTACATTAAGGTGCAGGCCGATTTTGAGACTATGATTGTGAGAAGCAAATGTTTCAGATCATCTTCACTTTCAGCCAGTAATGTGGTATCATCAGCATAGCGAAGGTTGTTGATGAGTCTTCCACCAATATTCACACCTCTGTTGTCTTCATACAATCCTGCTTCTCTGATGATTTGTTCTGCATATAAATTAAACAGGTAGGGGGAAAGTATGCAGCCTTGTCTTACACCTTTGCTTATTTTAAACCATTCTGTTTCTCCTTGTTCAGTTCGAAATGTTGCTTCTTGATCAATGTACGGATTGTGCAAGAGTACGATCAGGTGTTCTGGTATACCCATGCTTCTCAATGTGGCCCAGGGTTTCTCATGGTTTACACGGTCAAAAGCCTTGCTATAGTCGATAAAGCACAAATAGATATCCTTTTGGTATTCTTTAGTCTTTTCAAGGATCCATCTCACCTCCACAATGATGTCTCTCATTCCTCGCCCTTTCCTGAACCCTGCTTGCACTTCAGGTAGTTCTTGTTCCAGGTATGGTTGTAGTCTCTTTTAATAATTTTCAGTAGAATCTTGCTGGCATGTGGGATCAGAGCGATTTGCGATAATTTCCACAGTCAGTTGGATCACCTTTCTTTAGTACTGGTATAAACACAGATCTTTTCCAGTCAGTTGGCCATGATGTTGTCTTCCATATTTCTTGGCAGAGCCTTGTAAGTATGGAAACAGCTGCATCAGATTGCTGTAATACTTCTATGGAAATGCTATCAATGCCTGGTGCTTTGTTCTTTGATAAGGTTTTCAATGCTGCTTCAACTTCTTCTTTCATCACCAATGGTTCCCGATCATAAGGTCCAAGTTGAAACGGCTGTTGGTCCACTTGATCTTTATCATATAAAAACTCTGTATATTCCTTCCACCTTTCCTTGATCTTCTCAGCATCATTCAACATAGAACCTTGAGTATTTTGTAACATTCCAATTCGAGGCTGGAACTTTTTCTTTAACTCTCGTAGCTTTAGGAAAGCCGATCTTGTTCTTCCTCTAATAGTTTCTGCTTCTATTTCCTTGCATGCATCGTTGTAGTACTTTTACTTGTCCTGTCTTGCTGCACGTTGGAAATCTCTGTTGAGTTCTGTTATTGTCTTTCTTTCTCCTCTGGCTTTAGCTTCTCGGCGTTTCTGGGCAATTTTCAGAGTTTTTTCCGTCATCCATTTTGGCCGTTTTTGCTTTTTCACCTTTTGTAGAGACTTCTCGCTTTCTTCCAACACAACCTTCTTGATGTCATTCCATAACTCTTCTGGAGCTCTGTCATTTCTATCTAAAGCAGCAAATCGATTTTGCAGGCAGTCTTTAAATTCCAGTGGTATATTCTCAAGGTCATATTTTGCTGCATTCATGGGTGGTTTGCTCTTTTTCAACTTTAGCTTGAGTTTGCATACTAGTAGTTGATGATCTGTACCACAGTCAGCTCCAGGTTTTGTCTTTGTTGCTGTTATAGAACTTTTCCATCGTTAACTTCCACAGATGTAGTCAATTCGATTTTTTACAATCCATTGGGTGAAGTCCATGTGTACAGTCGCCGCTTGTGTTGATGGAAGAAGGTGTTTGAGATGAATAGATCGTTGGTCTTGCAGAATTCTATCAGTCTTTCTCCAGCTTCATTTCTGTTGCCAAGTCCATATTTTCCAACTAATTTGCCTTCTTCTTTGTTGTCAACGTTTGCGTTCCAGTCACCCATGACTATCAGGATATCCTGTTTGCATGTTCTGTCAATTTAAGCTTGTACTTGTTCATAGAACTCTTCAATTTCATTCTCTTCTGCAGCTGTTGTTGGAGCATATACCTGGATTATAGTTGTGTTGATAGGCATTCCTCCTAGACGAATAGAGATTAAGCGTTCGCTGACTGCATTGTATTTCATTACAGTTCTTGCAAGTTTCTTCTTATTATAAATGCAACACCATTTCTTCTTTGTCTTTCATTTCCAGCATAGTAGACCATGTGATCATCTGATGCAAAGTGCCCGATGCAAGTCCATTTCAGTTCGCTGACACCCAACAGATCAAGTTGTACACGTTCCATTTCATTCTTGACCACCTCCAACTTCCCTTGGTTCATGCTTCGTACATTCCATGTTCCAATGCGTAAGACATCTTTACAGCTTCTGACTCTCATTTCATGCGCAGCTACATCGGCAGTCAGACGTCCCGAGGGCTTTGATCCAACCACATCATAAATGCTGGCTTTACTCTGAAAAGTCTTCAGCTCTTCCCCAGTATCTAGTTGAGTGCCTTCCGACCTGGGGGTCTCATTTTCCAGCACTATAGCACAATTTGTTTTGTTGTAACTATCCATTCGGTTTTCATGGCAAGATACAGAAGTAGATTTCTGGGCCTTTCTTCCACACAGTTTAAGTTTGGTGTTGTTGCCGTTGTCACAGAAATGTGATCCTCCGCCGTCAACACTATCCCATTCTGCTGCTGCCAAGTTGGGTGGTTTGTCTTGGTCTGGCACCTCAGAAGAGACCTCTCCATCTTGGGAGACCCTGCCAGTAGTTAAACTACCGATAGTTTAGCTCTCAGCATCACTGATGCACACAAGCCCTCACAGCACGACAAGCTGCAAACCAACCATTGTGGCGTCATTGGATACACATACACAAAGAGTGCTGAAATATGAATATAAATGTCCAGAATCTTTCTCCATCATCAAACTTGAACAAGCATTCCAACGACTAGAAGGAATGAGTGAGAATCCACAAGCACACAAACAAAATTAGGAACCACCACCCAGGAAAATGATTTAGGCGTCATTGTGGATAACTTGTTGAAACCCTCTGCCCAGTGTGCAGAGGCGGCCAAGAAAGTAAATAGAATGCTAGGAATCATAAGGAAAGGAATGGAGAATAAAACAAGGGATATTATTACACCTCTGTTTCGTTCTATTGTGTGACCACACCTTGAATATTGTGTGCAATTCTGGTCGGTGTATATTGAAAAGGATATAGCATTATTAGAAAAGGTGTAGAGAAAAGCCACCAAAATGGTAAAGGAGATGGAAGGATACCCCTATGAAGAGTGGCTAAAAATGTTAGGGCTCTTCAACATGGAAAAGAGATGGTTGAGGAGAGATATGATAGAGGTTTATAAATTAATGAATGGAGTGGAATGAGTAAACATAGATCAATTGTTTATGCCATCAAAATATAGAAAGACTAGGGTACATGTAATGAATTCAATGGTGCCGCGGCTCCGATATCGGGTGGAAGCCGCTACCACAGCTTGGTAAACAAGCCCCTAAGAGAAAATATTTTTTCACTCAATGTGTAATCAAACTCTGGAATTCGTTACTGGAGGATGTAGCAAAAGCTGTTAGTGTAGCCGGGTTTAAAAAAGGTTTGGACAAGTTCCTGGAGGAAAGGTCCATAAACCATTATTAAAGGGGACCTAGGAAATCCACTGCTTGCCCCAATACAAGCATTGTGGAACCTGTGTGTCTTTTGGGGAAACTACTACGTACTTGTGAGCTAGTTGGAAACAGGACATTGGGCTTGATGGACCTTGGTCTGACCCGGTATGGCTTATCTTACATTCTTATGAAAGGAAGCAATGGAATTTGCAAAACAAAAGAAGAAACTCTTCAAAGAATTAGATCAACAAACAAGGAAAAATAAGGGGTAAATGCAGAAATACAGTGTTAAATACAAAATGTTACTCCAGGAACACTTTGTTGGTCAAGAACGGACACATGACTGGTTAAGGAGAGGTGAACTGAAACAAAAAAATGAGGGATTAATAGTTGCAGCCCATGATAGCAGATTACAGATGACATGGTTTACAGTGAGGTTAGAAAAAACTGGCAAAACAGACATACGTTGATTCTTTAAGAAAGACCTGGAAACAGTGACTCACCTCATAACTGGCTATGAAGTTCTGATAGCAGAAAATTTCTATATAGAATGCAAAACAAAGTAGCATGCCTCATACCTTGGAAACTATGTAAACACTACAGAATAATTTTGCTTGAAAAGCACTGGGGTCATGACCTTAAGAGAATTACAGAGAATGAAGTTGTTATGATCACCTGGGACATTCCCATTCCAATGGATAAGAAATTGGATGTGAGGAAACCCGATATAGTAGTAAAGGAAAAAAACAGCAGAATGCCGTTGATAATTGACAATTCTGTGAAATGCATGAAGAGAGAAAATATCCTTTAGTACCAATACATGTAGTCACAGACCAAGAAAATGTGGCAGAAAGATACAGAAATATTTCCCATTATATTGGGAGATGCAGGCCAGATAAGGAACTTCCAAGCACATCTTAAATAACTACCCATACATGTTACATCTTATGAATTCCAGAAGGACGCTGTCATTGGTATGATGCAAGTACTATGGTGAGCAATAGCAATTAATTTGAGAGACTGAGATCATACTCCACATACCATGGCTTAGGAGTAAGGTTCATGATCAAAGTTCAGTCATTCAAGGCTATGCTATCCTCACCTCCGCCTTTCTCTCCACCGGCTGAAGCCAGAGGTACTTTTTCTCTACCCTTGCACTCCTGGTCACATTTTATCCTTGTGTCCCTCACCCAATTAAAGAGGGTTTCACAGTGCATTCATAAAACTACTTCCTCCTTAGACCCAATTCCATCAACATGGCTAAATGAGCCCAAATTGGGACTCCTCCCACTCTTGTTTTTACTGGTTAACCAAAGTCTTTCTTCAGGAGTGGAACCTGAAGTGTGGAAAAAAAGCTATACTCCATCCTTTAATAAAGGATCAGCATGGGAATTGGTCTGATCCTCAAAATTACCACCCTATCTCAAACCTAGCATCACATCAAAGATGCCACAGTATGGAAACAGTCCTGGCAGCAGTCCTTAATGATATTTATAGGTCACTTGATCATGGGAATTATACTTTCACAGTTTTGCTGGACTTATCTGCGGCTTTGATCTAGCGGACCACAACCTATTTTTAGCCCGCCTGTATGAGGCAGGGATCTTAGGTACAGTGCTTGACTGGTTTTGTTCCTTCCTAAATCATAGATCTTTCCAGGTTCATATTTAAAGATAGGTCTCTACCCCTTGAGACCTTTTGTTTGACGTCCCCCAGGGTTCTATTTTATTGCCTTTATTATTTAACATTTTTCTCAGCCCATTAATTACTCAATACAGGGATTAGGCGTTTCCTGTTATGTTTATGCAGGCGACATCATACTTTTATACTCGAATGATGATTCAGGAATAGATTTGGCCCCTCTCAACAACGGTTTAATAACAATATCCTCCTGGATATTTGAACACTCTTTCAAACTGAACCCTACTAAGTCAACAGCCATCTGGTTTACCGGTTCGGATTTTCAGCCTATACTTGCCTCTATGATATAAGGTCAGTCTATTCTATAGTGTCACATACCTACCTTCAATATCTTGGAGTTGTGTTAGATTTGACCCTTACCTTCTCCTCTCAACTGGCCCGGGTAACTAAATCGGCTTTCCTGAACTTAATGGTGTTTTCATAGCAATCGTTCATTTTTGGATCACCTGCCCCTGATAACCGTGCTTTTACACACTGCAATATAGAGATATCATTATTGCAGTATTGTTTATCTAGACCTTCTTCAGGTCCATCTCTGTTGCCTCCAGACCATCCACAATACGGCTCTTTGCATACTAGCTCACACATGTAAATTTGATCATATTACTCCATTATTTGTCAAATATCACTGGTTACCTATAAATTCTTGGATCATTTTCAAGCTTCTTACCCTGACACACAGAATTATTCATGACATAGTTCTGGATTACTTGTCTGCTAGGACAGAATAAAAGATACAGTGATAGTTAAAGGAATAGAGAAGCCAAGAGGGAAGGCTACATATAGCATCAGGAGAAGTAGATATCATACCACCAGGTGTTTAAGCGGCTACCTATTGTCTACGTCTCATGGTACTTCATAACATCCTTGTCCATATTATTTTCTCGTCACAGTTCACGCTCAAGGGACTTGTATGTATTCATTTTATGTCTTACTCTGTTTACCTATCTTTTCTATGCTTTTCCTATCTCTCCTGTCTACACAATGGAGTTCCTTTCACTTCTTTTATTTTTTAATTATTGAACACCGCATAGACTGCTATGCAACACTGCAATATATTAAATAAAATATAACCATAACTATGACTGTCATAGTATGTGCAAAACTAACCCATTTGGAGAAAATGCCCCAAGACATCCCCACTACAAAAACTTAGTGCAGGGACATCTAACTCGTGCTACTTTGCAAATGGAGATGACCAACAGCATGGCAAAACCAAAACAAGAGCTCTCATTCCCCGCAAGCGATAATTGTCAATATGGAAAGTATAGGGGATATAAATGTACCGCCTTTGCACCCTACGAATGTTTGGCAGGCAAAATGAACACTTTTCCAAGGCCTATCCATGTCTGCCGCCAATATAACTTTTGATGTGGCTTGGGCTGTGCAGGGCATTTTTGAAATCGGGCAATGATGTTCAAGTTCCCAGGAATGCTCCAGACATGCCTCTGCATGCTCCCTTCACAGCGTGGACGTCTTTGTGCTGGGGACATCTCTGGAGCCAGCTTCTAAATGCCTCTGGAGGCATCACTGTGCTTTGGACGTCTGCATTTCCGTTTTCAAATGTCCAAAGCATGACTAGCACTTTTAAAATAACCCCGGGAGAGTGTGCCTGGAGCTGCGGGACCTACCCGGACCATCTTGCCTGCACGGGAGGCTGCTGGAGCCCTGGTTCCCTTCCTGTTTCCTGGCCGCAGTACCCCAGCATCATCGGAAGGGGTTTAAAAGTGTGGCTGCAGAGCTATCTGGTGGAGAGTGTGCCTGGAGCTGCGGGACCTGCCTGGACCATCTTGCCTGCATGGGAGGCTGCTGGAACCCTGGTTCCCTTCCTGTTTCCTGGCCGCAGTACCCCAGTGTCATTGGAAGGGGTTTAAAAGGTGCCCCTTACCGCGGGACGCGGCCGCGGGCGTGTTTGAAGGGGCATGGTTCAAGGGGCAGGATATGCCCCTTTTGAGCCCCTTCTGAGCACTTTGGAGCTTTGAGGAGTATCGGAACGATTGTACACTTTGGAATGGGTAAACGGAAAAAGAGGGTGACTGGGTTAGTGCAATGAATCCATCTAAAACCGTTAAAGCAGTTGGTCCTATGGACAAACATGTTGTACTAACCCCTAATGAAATTGTGAATGTATCCTTACCATTGTCCAATAGTGTGTTTTCTTCTGTTGGCTCCTCAAATATAGAAGGACTGGAAAGGGGGGCTGTTACTTCTGGAGAGAAATCTGAAATTGTGAGTATATACTTCTGGGAATTTTTCTGAAAGGAATTGTTTTTCTTTTAAAGCTAATTAATCTGTGAACCCACTATTTTTTTTGTTAAATCAGTCAGGGCCTAGTAGCAACAGTTTAAGATTCAATTTAAAAACACAGAAGAGAACTTTCTGGTTACCTTTCATACCCAGTAGACAGCTGTAGTTTAAATTTCATAGTCACTCAGGGCCTAGCATCAGCAAAGTACTTTTAGTTTCAAATTAAAACACAGAAGAGAGCTTTCTGGTTAAATTTAGAATCCAGCAGAGAGCTTGTAGTTTAAATTTCATAATAGGTTAGAGCCTAGTAGCAGCAAAGAGCTATAATTTAAATCAAATCAGAATATAGTTTTCCTCAGCAGCACAGGACAAGGTACTGTGTAGCAGCCCTTTTTTAATAAGTGTTATATCCCTCCCTCCCTCCCCACACCCACCCTCCCCTGGGAATTTCACAGCTTTATAGGTACTTGCACAACTTAAAAGACAGGAGATGCTCTCAGGTGAAGCTCATTACCCAAATCAGTCATACACCAAGGACCTGAGATTAATTAAGCTTCAGGTGAACAAGGTATATTAAACTTCTTAGGTACAGTTTTAGTGGTATAAATATCCATTGCACCCTTTAGTACATATAGAACTTAAAGATCTAAACACAAACTTAAAACTAAGATGCAGACAGCAGTCCAGCAGCGGGATGTGGGCTTTCCAGTCTTTTGCATTGAGTGTCACATGTATGATTTTCTCCCAGCTGGTGAGAGGTCTTACGTGTGCACTAGGTGCAAGGAGCTCTCTGCTCTCAGGGAACAAGTCCGTTCTCTAGAGGCTAGAGTAGCAGACTTGGAAAACATAAGACAGACAGAGAGGTACATAGACGAGACCTACAGGGATATAGTCCTGAAGTCCCACCTCCAGTCTGGCAGCATCCCTGTTGCCATGGAGGAGAGAGGTCACGTGACAGGAGAGCATCACCCTGGTGTGGCAGGAAGTGATCCTGTAACTAGGACCTGTCCTCCAGGTGATGTAAACCCCTCTCGCACCGAGGAGGTTTCTCCAGGGCCAAGTGCCCATGCGGGAAGGGTTAGGACAGCAGTTATAGTTGGTGATTCGATCATTAGGCATGTAGATAGCTGGGTGGCTGGTGGACGCGAGGATCGCCTGGTAACATGCCTGCCTGGTGCGAAGGTAGCGGACCTCACACGCCACCTAGATAAGGTCTTAGATAGTGCTGGGGAGGAGTCTGCTGTCTTGGTACATGTTGGTACCAATAACATAGGAAAATGTGGTAGGGAGGTTCTGGAAGCTAAATTTAGGCTTTTAGGTAGGAAGTTGAAATCCAGAACTTCCAGGGTAGCGTTCTCCGAAATGCTTCCCGTTCCACGTGCAGGACCCAATAGGCAGGCAGAGCTCCGGAGTCTCAATGCGTGGATGAGACAATGGTGCAGAGATGAGGGGTTCGGATTTGTTAGGAACTGGGGAACATTCTGGGGAAAGGAGGGGCTCTTCCGAAGGGATGGGCTTCACCTTAACCGGGATGGAACCAGGCTGCTGGCATTAACCTTTAAAAAGGAGATAGAGCAGCTTTTAAACTAGATAATAGGGGAAAGCCGACAGTCGCCCAAGAGCGCATGGTTCGGAAGAATGTATCCTTGAAGGATACTACAAAAAGCAGAGAGGTTCCAAAAAAGAGTAAAGTAGCCCAAATGCCCTCGAGTATGGAGCAGACAGAACTTAAAGATCCCAAATTACCCATGTCTACCAATAGCCAAATTAATATGAATAAAATACAGTCTCTAAAATGCTTGTATGCAAATGCTAGATGTCTACAAAACAAGATGGGAGAGTTAGAATATATAGCACTAAACGAGAGGTTAGATATGATTGGAATATCAGAGACATGGTGGAAGGAGGACAACCAGTGGGACACTGTGATACCTGGGTACAAACTATATCGAAATGATAGAGCTGATCAAATTGGTGGAGGGGTTGCGCTCTATGTTAGAGAGGGCATTGAGTCAAAAAGGATTAAAGTTTTGCAAGAAACAAAATTTGCTGTAGAATCTCTATGGATTGAAATTCCATGTAAAAAGGGGAAGGCGATGGCAGTGGGGGTGTACTATCGTCCGCCTGGCCAGAATGAACAAATGGATGATGAAATGCTCAAAGAAATCAAGGAAGCTAGCAAAAGTTACAGTGCAGTAATAATAATGGGTGATTTCAATTACCCCGGCATCGACTGGGTCAGTGTCACAACAGGACATGCTAGGGAGATAAAGTTCCTAGATGAAATAAATGACTGCTTCTTGGAGCAGCTGGTTCATGAACCGACCAGAGGGGAAGCAATATTAGACCTAGTCCTTAGTGGAACACCAGATGTAGTGCAAGAGATAAGGGTGTTGGGGCCACTTGGCAATAGTGATCATAGCATGATCGCCTTTGATTTAATTAGTGGAGGAGGGATAGTAAGGAAATCCACAGTACTACCCTTTAACTTTCGAAAGGGAGACTATGATAGAATGAGGAAAACAGTTAAGAAAAAACTAAAAGGAGCAGTTGCAAAGGTTAAAGACGTACATCAAGCTTGGGTGTTGTTGAAAAATACTATCTTGGAAGCCCAGACCAGCTGTATTCCACGCTTTAAGAAAAGTGGAAGGAAGTCCAAAAAATTGCCGGCATGGTTTAAAGCTGAGGTCAGAGAGGCTGTTGTTGCCAAAAAAGCATCTTTCAAGAAATGGAAAAAAGAGCCAAATGATGAAACCTGGAAACAGCACAAGCACTGGCAAGTCAAATGCAAGGCATTGATAAGGCAGGCAAAGAGAGAATTTGAGAAGAAGCTTGCTGCGGAAGCAAAAACGCGAAATAAAGACCTTTTCAAGTACATTCGTAGCAAAAAACCCGTGAGAGAGTCAGTTGGTCCATTAGATGATAAAGGGGTTAAAGGAGCACTAAGAGGCGACAAGGCGATAGCGGAGAGACTGAATGAATTCTTTGCTTCGGTCTTTACTGAGGAAGATGTAGGGATGTTACCCACGACTGAAGTGGTATTTAAAGGTGTGGAAGAATTGAAGGAAATATCGATACATCGGGAAGATGTCCTACAACTATTAGATAAACTGAAGAGTAGCAAATCACCTGGGCCGGATGGTATACATCCAAGGGTGTTGAAAGAACTGAAATTTGAGATTGCAGACCTGCTATCAGTAATCTGTGAACTATCATTAAAATCATCTCTAATACCTGAGGATTGGAGGATCGCCAATGTAACACCAATTTTTAAAAAGGGTTCGAGGGGTGATCCGGGAAACTACAGACCGGTGAGCCTGACATCAGTACTGGGAAAAATGGTAGAAACCATCATAAAGAATAAAATTACTCAGCATATAGATAGTCATGACCTAATGGGAGACAGCCAACATGGCTTTAGACAAGGAAGATCTTGTCTTACTAATCTGTTATGTTTTTTGAAGGAGTGAATAAACAGGTGGACAAAGGTGAGTCGGTTGATATTGTGTATCTGGACTTTCAGAAAGCCTTTGACAAGGTCCCTCATGAGAGACTTTTGGCAAAACTAAAGAGTCATGGGATAGGAGGCAGTGTACTACTGTGGATCAGGAACTGGTTAAAAGATAGAAAGC
Source organism: Ichthyophis bannanicus (assembly GCA_033557465.1). Classification (NCBI taxonomy): domain Eukaryota; kingdom Metazoa; phylum Chordata; class Amphibia; order Gymnophiona; family Ichthyophiidae; genus Ichthyophis; species Ichthyophis bannanicus. The sequence goes on along the minus strand of JAWIIG010000027.1, from coordinate 6,801,342 downwards.
AGAGGGTAGGGCTAAATGGCCAATTTTCCCAATGGAGAAAGGTGAATAGTGGTGTACCCCAGGGATCTGTGCTGGGTCCGCTGCTTTTTGACATATTCATAAATGACCTGGAAAGTGGAATAACGAGTGAGGTTATCAAATTTGCTGATGACACAAAACTATTTAAAGTTGTTAAAACCCAGGAGGATTGTGGAAAATTGCAAGAGGATCTTGATAAATTGGAAGACTGGGCATCAAAATGGCAGATGAAATTTAATGTGGAGAAGTGCAAGGTTATGCACCTAGGGAAGAACAACCCAAACTATGGTTACACGATGCAAGGTTCCACATTAGGAACCACCACCCAAGAAAAAGATTTAGGCGTCCTTGTGGATACCATGTTAAAACCCTCGGCCCAGTGTGCAGCGGCGGCCAAGAGAGCAAATAGAATGCTAGGTATGATAAGGAAAGGAATGGAAAATAAAACAAAAGATATTATAATGCCTCTATATCGTTCCATGGTGAGACCGCACCTTGAATATTGTGTGCAATTCTGGTCGCCATATCTTAAAAAGGATATAGCAATTTTAGAAAAGGTTCAGAGAAGAGCCACCAAAATGGTAAAGGGGATGGAAGGCTACTCCTATGAAGAAAGGCTAAAAAGGTTGGGGCTCTTTAAGCTGGAAAAGAGACGGCTGAGGGGAGATATGATAGAAGTCTATAAATTAATGAACGGAGTGGAACGGGTAAACGTAGATCGATTGTTTACCTTATCAGAATATAGAAAGACTAGGGGACATGCAATGAAGCTACAGGGTAAACTATTTAAGACTAATAAAAGAAAATATTTTTTCACTCAACGTGTAATCAAACTCTGGAATTTGTTACCGGAGGATGTAGTAAAGGCTGTTAGTGTAGCTGGGTTTAAAAAAGGTTTGGACAAGTTCCTGGAGGAAAGGTCCATAAACCATTATTAAGAAGGGACCCAGGATATCAATGCTTGAACCAATACAAGCATTGTGGAACCTGTGTCCCTTGGGGAAACTGCTACGTACGTATGACCTAGATTGGCCACTGTTGGAAACAGAATACTGGGCTTGATGGACCTTGGTCTGACCCAGTATGGCATATCTTATGTTCTTATGTTCTTATGTTCCCTCCCCCACTAGCTAAGGGTGATTTAATGGTCGAGTTAACCTCTTCTCCTATTTTAGGTGAGAGGGGTACTCCCGCCTTTTCCTCTGTGGCTCCTCTTTCTGTATTGAGTCCTCGGGCTGGGGCAGTCCCCCTTCCACGTGTGATTTCAATAGGTGAGGCGCCTAAAATTTCTACCGAGTTGGATGAGCCTTCTGCTCAGTCTCTTAAACAGGATGTGTCTTTGTCTGATTTATGGAGTTTATTAACACGTATGGAAGCTTCCTTAGCTAGGTTAATGCCTCAATTTGCAAAGTTTACTCAGGAGGCAGTTGATAAGCTTGCGCACCAAGATGTATGTCTAAATTCTTTGGATTCTCGTTGTTTAAAATTGGAGTCTCAGGTCTCCACTGTGCATGGTGCCCTCTCCTCCTCGATAAAGGATAGTTTGTTGTTGCATCGTCAACATGAACAATTTGAAAATAGTCTTAGAGCTAAGAATCTTAGATGTCTCAATTTTCCTAAAACACATTATTTGTCTGCTGATATTTTGTTTCGTAAATACTTGAAGGAAATATTGGGATATCAAGACTCTTCAACGATTGTTTTTAATAACATTTATTATATACCTAGCTCTAAAAAAGAAGTTAAAGGGGAAGGAGATATGGATGTACTTGGTTCAGTGGAGTCCTTGAATATTTCTCAGTTTATAGAATCCTCATTGGATGAAATTTCAGTGAGAGCAACCTTATTGGTCTCCTTTCATTCTGAAAGTGTTAGGAATGAGATTTTGAAATGTTTTTTTACTAAAAAGAATGATTTGTTTTGTGGGCAAAAAGTTAATATATTTCCTGATGTATCTAAACAAACTCAGACTCGGAGGAAAAGCTTTTTGGCTCTTAAATCCAGAGTCCTTGCAAGTGGTGCTACGTTCTTTTTAAAATTCCCTTGCAAGTGTTTGATTACCTCAGGAAAATCCTCTTACGTGTTTTATGAGCCCCTACAGTTAGAGGAGTTTTTGAAGTCCTGTAGTGGGGATTGATATTTAGGTTCTATCTTGGCTAGTTAGTTTCAAAAGGGATTAAGGGATTATGGGGTAATGTCTCGCTTTTCTTGGTACTTTTGTGGTATTCTTTAATTTTGATTATATTGTAAGCTGGGTATGCTCTCCCATGATGTGGGCTTGTGCTTTTTTTGTATCTTGTATTGATTTCTTGTTTGTAATCTTCTGTATTGAAGTTTTTCTTTTTCATATTACGTTGTAATATTGATGAAAACTTTATAAATAAAAAAATAAAATAAAAAATAACCCCCATAGGGCAGTGCTGGGCTACAAAATGAATATGGGGAAATTGGAGGCATTGAACTTTACTCTGTGGCGAGGGGGGGGGAGGGGAAGTGAATTGGTAACGAGGCTGAAAGAGGCTTTGCCCTTTAAGTTGGCAAAGAGGTTTATTTGCTACCCTGGGGTGCAGTTAGGGTGAGAGAAGGAATAATTGGCTGAGTTGAATTTGCTCCTGTGGTGAGAGAGACTGATAGAGGCTTGTGCAGATGGATGTGGTTACAAATATCCTGGTTGGGGCGAGTTGCCATAGTAATGATGAATGTGCTTCCTCGTCTGCTTTTTCTTTTTATATCTCTTCCAGTGTAAATACCAAGGAGGATGTGGAAGCTGCTGCAGCAGAGAATTGTTTACTTCATTTAGAGAAGGAAGCCTCCAACGGTGGCCTGAAGGGTTCTGAAGAGGGCAAGGGCTTCGGAAGGCTTGGGGTGCCAGACTTAAAGGAATGCTTTGATGCATAGTTGAGGGCAGTTTTGGATTGGAAGGGGTAAACAGTGGTTTAAGATAGAGGGGGTGGATTTGGGAGAGAATTATCTGGAGGGATTATTGTGGGCAGGTGGGAAATGTTTAATGGGTAGGAAAGGGTAGGACCCTATTCAGCTCTTTCCCTGGCAGTGTGGCATAGGAACCAGAAGAAACTGCTGAAGTTAAGTAAATATAATACTGATTTTCTCCTGGGACTGATGAGGAAATCACAAGATGAGGGATTGAGGGCAGTGGGGCAGGTATTGGGATGGAGAGGGAACAACTATTCTTCTGATGCCATACAGACCAATATAGCTTTTTCCCATTAATTTTAAAACTTGACTTATACTACATGGGGACCCATTTACTGCCAGTTCACCTGGTCTCAAAGCATTTATAAAATTGAATCAATGCTTCCTGAGTGGCTTGTACCTGTGGGATATCCTACATATGGCTAGGAATGATAAACTAGGTAAGAATTTCACTGGAACTGCAGAAAATAATTCAGCTCCAGGGGCAGCCGTCTGAATAATCCCTCCTGCAAATCCATCTGTACCAACCACAGTGTACTTACATGAATCAGAAAAGCATGATGATACCAATAGAAATCAAGGAATGCCATCCCACCCCAGGTTTTCAGTGTTTTAAGAGCCTGAAGAGCCCTATAGGAACCCTTCCCAAAATAAGTATAGTTAATGTATGTTCCATTATTCGGTATTGCATTGGCATTGGCAACATACTCAAGATGTTACGGGATCACCATTTCCCATCCAATGTGGAGTTAGAAGAAGTGTAGGAAAAGGATATAGGGGTAACAGCTGACACTATCAATTGGTCTGAGTTTTGGATGAACACTAAGAGGTATGTCTGCTAATGTGTAATAGCTGTCTTCACAGCACTAATTCGGGATCATCGCACCATGAAGATAGCTTTCGTGGGAGAAATGCAGCTACGATGGGCCTTTTCGCAATAGCTGTATTTCATGTGGTGCCTGCTTGAATGAACGGAATGTGGAAGGACAGTGGGCATTCCAATCCTTGCAGCTACTGCAGGTGTTGGCATCACATGATAGCCATGCATTCTGCAGGCTTCGCGGATTCGGCTCTCACTACCTTGAAGGGTGGCATTAGCTGCATTCGCGAAGCAGCCTTTCCCCCCCCCTCTGCAGTTCCTGTGTTTTATCCTTTGTTTCTGCAGGGGAAATGCTGGGAATGCCCCCTGCAAATACCGTGGGACTTTTGCAGCTAGCGCTGGCTTTTGTCAAAAAGCCTGATGCCCCTTGTAAACATACCCCCAAACATCCCTCTATCTCTGCCAGCTTTACTCAGCCGACATATTCTGTGATGCATAGGGTCAATTGGACTTCATGTAAATTATGATGGACAGGATTGAGGGAAGAAAATAGTTGTTGACATTGTGTGGGTGGTCGAGGGGACCGCCAAATATGATCTTTGCATGCCCTTCTATTCTAGGCTTTTGGAAGGTTTCGTCCTACCTGCAGGAAATGTTCCTTTTTAGCAAGGAAATTACTTTGGAAAAAGTAGTTTTTTAGGTCTTTAGCATGGGGGGGAAAGTTGACAAAGAAAATTGTTTCAATTGTTGATGGTGTTAGTGCTTCAGATGGTCCTCTTAAATTGGAAAAATGACAATGTGTTAAGCATACTCTATCGGTGGGCCAGGGATGTGACTGCTGAAACAAGCTGATATTTATTCTTTGCATAGTCACTTACCTCTCTGATGTGAGACCTGCTGTTATGTTTTCCAACATAGTATGTTTTATGACTGTAATTGCACTTTTAGGGCTGATTTTATAAGGGAAGCACAGAATGGTAGGCGCTAGTTACACATATAAGTTCCTATTTTAAAGGACTTACATGCGTGAATGGACACTTACATGTGCGCTTAGTGTCAGTCACCATTCTGTAAGTGTACACATAAGTCATATTGTGGGTACCTTCAGTTTAGGTGTGCACAGGGGTGGAGCTTAGGTGAAGCATAGGCAGAACCTAAATTTATGCAAAAAGCGGACTTTAGCTGCAAACGTCTCATGGTATCTGCAGGAGATGTTCCCAGCATTTCCCCTACAAATAGCATGGAGAACATGAAGGTGAGTGCTTTGGGTACACTGATGCTGCTCTGGAAGGTGGTGAAAACCATACTGTTTGAGGGTGTGTTGTGAGGGAGGCTGGTGAGGCAGGGCTTTCTATTCAATCTTTGTGACGAGTTTGTTTATTGTTCTATTTTTGTTTGTAAACCCTATTGATTGGCATATGCCAGAATGGGGTCAACTGCTGTGAAATCAATCAATCAATAAATTAATTAATTTTCTCAACTAGAGTGAGGAGCACCTTTATGCTCCAATTTTATAAAATGCACGTATTTCAGGTCATAAAATAGGCCCCAAATACATGCGTGGCAATACATATTACTGTAGTTGTGCAGGAGTTTATAAAATTACTCTCCACATTACAATAAAATGTTTGAGTTCAGAGAATTCTCCAGTTGAAACAGCCAAGTTGAAAGATTCTTCTAGAGGAGACAGCATATAAAAAGTTCCCTTCTGGAAACGGGTAATATAGCAACTCTGCTATGGTGTCTCTATCAGCTGAAAGTAATAAATATTTTTTTAGCCACAAAGAAATAGATACATGTCAGTCCAAAATATTCCATGAATGGACTCATTTATGACAATAGTAATTTGGGTAAAAATAATAGCCATTGCTATTTACCAAAAGGAGGCCCAAAACAATAGGGTCAAATCCACTCTGATATATCTGAAGAAATGTAACAAAAGCATATTTACAAGACTCAAAAATAGCAGAGTTGCCAAACTTCCCAGTTCCAGGAGTGACATTTTTTTGCCAGTTCTGGTTTTAAAGTTGCCTTGCAATGCAGTATGGTATTTGTAGTCCTTGATATTACCCATTGGAATCAGTATTGCGGGTTCCATAATGTATCAGAACGAGATTGCAGAAATCCAGGACTAACATAAAATCTCACTCCTGGAACTGGATAACTTGGCAACTCTGATATAATATTAAACAAACTCCAGTAAGAAAGCCCATATTCTGTGCTGCAAGCTTCTCCAGAGTTTTGCTGTTCCGATAAAATATGTATAGAATAATAGATAGACTGCAGTGAATTACAGAAAAATAATTCCATTGAGGGGTTATATGACATTATTAACCATGAGACTGGCATTTTGACTGTTTGATGCTCTTTCTTGACAATCCAAATGTTTTAAAAATATATAGTGAGCACATCCAGTAAGACTTATACAATAACTCACACTAGTGACATCACAGTCATCAATTATGTATATCAAACTTTGCAACTTGCAGTAGTGACAGTAGAGCTAAGAATTATAGCTTTATTTCATCGCTTTAGTGGAGTCACTATATCTGGGAAAATGAAAGTATCACACATTAATTACTATAAAGTACAGAAGAGTGAGTCACACAGTGAGTCTGATCCATCCCTCTTATACATTGTATGGTATAACAGCACTCTAATCTATCCTTCACATTCTATAATACAGAGAGAGGGGAATCACACTGTGCTCATATTCATCTCTCTCCATACTGTGTTGTACAGGAATAGCCAGATAATGTACTCCTCTTCACTTTTCTAAACTTCACAGAAAGACAAATAGAATTACCCTTTGCCTTATCCCATTCTACAAAATGGATGTACAGCAGAGAGAGCTATGTACGAGGATGGGAGAGGGCGGATTGGAGGGGGAGCAAGGGCGGGCCGGAGGCATGGCCCTGATCCCGGACATACAGGGCCTTTTCTGGTGACAGCCCTGTACGTCCGGGCTTGGACAGTCCAGCGACATTGTTAGACAGCCGGGAAGGACCTCTCCGAAAAGGTAAGCCGTCCAGTGAGTTCCCTGCAACCCAATCCCAGCCCCGGATGGCCCGATTGGGTGTTGGGCTGTGGAGAAAATGCATTTTGCAGCTGAGCGGACAATCGGGGCCTCTGCATGGTGTCCCGGTGCCATGGCGATGGGACACCATGGCACCGGGCTCCATACAGGGGCCTTGGGTGGATTAGATGGGGAGTTGCCAGGAGGTCTAGGCCATCTGGATCGGGCCTGGCTGGCCTATCCAGGCTCTCTGTACCAGATTCTGCTTCTGCGGGAATTCCTGCAAGTGCAGAATTGGGTGCAGATCCAGGCCATCCAGATTTTGGATGTCCGAATGAACTTGGCCTCCACAGATTTAAAAGGTAAATCTTAATAATAGATATAAATGTGAGCAAAAATTAAATCTTGCTCCTTCAACACAGTCAGTGAATTGCCTCTCCCTTCTTGAATGTATCCAAATATTTATTTTCTAGCTCAGCACAGTGACCGTTACAGCATTCTGTTCTCTCAATATCACATATACAGACAAGCACAAAGGTGTTGTCCCTCATCTGATCTCTTTAGCAATTACCTCTCTAGCAGAATAAAGTGACCATTTACCTTTATCCTATGTCATTCAACACATTCTCAAACACCTCCCTTTTTGTGGGGTGGGGTGGAGGTTCATTTGGGTAGAGGGCAAATCTCATGGTTCCATACAGGAAGAGTACTACCACAAACTAATAGAAAAAAAAGGACTAGATGCTATTACATGGACTCCTGAGGATAAAAAGATATTGCGTCTCCTTAAAAAATAAGTTATACATGCAGAAAGATGACAGAAAAATAGGACATCAAAGGTCTTCCCCTAAGTAAAGAGAGTCGGGGACCAGGGATGCCATTTTGAACCTTGGTGCCAATGGAGCAAGAATATCTGGGGATCACTCCTGCCCTCACTAGTCACCAGGGAAACCCCCAGTAAGAACTGGGGTGGGGGGTCATGGAAGGATAGGGGGTAGAAGATACATGACCTGAAGTTGGTTGGGGGGAGGGTTGGGAGTGATCATGCGTCTTGGATTAGTTTTATGCATACTATGTCAATTTATTTAGTTATTTATTTAGCTGTGCTTATATACCGCTTTTCACCGAATCAAACGGTTTACCATAAACAAGAGGGGATACATTAAAACAGGTCATAACATATTTACATGGGGGGTTGTACCATCACCAGGGGAGTTCAAACATATTTACATTCCTGAAATAATGAACCTCACTCCTAAACCAAAGTATGTGGAGCATGATCTTTGTCTCACAAATGTACTGCCAAAGAGATCCTCCTTCTGGTGTTCATAAGATATAGCATGTACAGGTATTTTCTCAAGGTATGCTTGGAAATTCCTCTTAAATAAACCTGTAGCACCCAACATGCTGAGAAATAATTCTGTATTTTTCTGCCATATTTTCTTGGTCCCCTAACTGTGTTTCTTGGTACTTGAGGATGTTCAGAGAATAGTCACTTGGTACTGAAACTTCTATAGTCAATGCTATTCTAGTGTTTTCCTCTTTTACTATGATGTCCACCTTCTTGCATCCAGCTTTTATCAATCAGAATGAGAGAATCACAGATGATTATAACCTCTTCATGCTCCATAATTTTCTTAGGATTATGATCCCAGTGCTTTTCTAGTACAGCAATGTTGTAGTGTTTTGAGAGTTTCCAGTGAATAAGACTTACTTCTTTATTGTGCCTTTCTGTATAGAAAGTTTCAGCTATCAGAACTTCACACCCAACTACGAGGTAGCTGTTTCCATCTATTTCTTATAGAATCTACATCTCATCTGTAATCTGCTGTCCATCTCATCTGTAATCTGCTGTCATGGGATGCAACTATCAATCTCTCATACTTTGGTTTTAGTTCACCTCTCCTTAACCACTCATGTGTCCAGTTTTGATTACTGGAGTAACATGTGAAGTGGCATTTTAAAATGACATCCAACTGCAATCTGGGATGCCCAAGCCAGAACGTCTGAAAAAAAAAAAAAGCACGCACATCCAAGTTCAGGCACAATTTCACAAATGTGGATGTGCCCAATATGGATATCTGTGGAGGTGTCTACACAGACATCCCCAGAATAGTATTCCAAATCATGGGCAGGTAGGAATAGTTAATATAAAGGAAGCCAGCGTTCAAAGCCCACTACCGCTATCATTGTGAGTACTGGGAATGAAGGAGTGCCCTCTTCTCTATAGCCTCCAGGCATTAGAAAAGTGCTTGTTTTGGCTATAGTTCATGGACAAAACAAGCACTTTCTTGATGCCTGAGCAGGTATAACCTTAGAAGCCACTCTGGGTTTTTCAGAGATCAGGTGGTGATGTCCAGGTTCTTGGGAATGCCCTGACCATGTCTCCACCGTGCCCCTGTTTAGACTTCAATGTCCACAGAACCAGCTTCTAAAATGTCTCTGAATATGTCTCTGTGCTTTGGATGTCTCAATGCCCATTTTCAGATGTCCAAAGCACATATAGGGCTAGTAAAATAACCCCCTTTGTATTTGCCATCTGTTTTTCCTTGTTTGCTGATCTAATTCTTTGAGGTTTCTTCTCTTGTTTTGCAGTCTTTGTTTCCTTTCTCTATGTGTTCTGATAGATTCTCAGTCAATCCTTCTATTCATCAGAATGTTTGTCCAAGTTTAATGTTGGAGAAAGATTCTGGACATTTACTTTCATATTTTAGCCCTTTTTGTGTTGGAATTGATGACACTGTTAAGTAAGCCTGGGAGATTATGATAGTAGCATTGTATGTATTTCTATGAGGCCCAGTCCTCCTTCATTTCTAGAGGTCTTGACATATACTGGTTCTTATAAATTACCTCATGGGCATGTAGGAGTTTTCTTGATGGTACATCCAGTTTTTCAAGATATTTTAAGCATTTCAAACAGGGACTCTGCAGGTCAAACAACGGTAAGGATTTGAGGGTTTATTCTTATTAAATTGCTAGCTCTCTGACTGGGAGCTCTTAAAAGGGTTCTGGTATATTTTTAAAGCAAAGTTACATTCTTTTTGGTGGTTTAGTGGCAATATTTTCTTTAGCAGAGTAGGTTTTAAACTCTAATAACCTTCTCAGCTTGTGGGAACTGCTGACACCTAATCAGGAGTTAGTGGGCCTGATTCGCCTGTGAATGAACTGAGAGCAGCTGAGGCCTGCATAAAAGGCCTCAGAACCCTGCCCTGCTGAGGCATTCCAAACAGGGGCTCTACAGGTCAAACAACGGTTTACTGCACGCTGCCTCTCTGACACATTACCCTTTCTCTATAGTCGCGCTGCCTACCTTTTCAGTTGTCTTGTGTTGCTGCTAACTATCTGCTCCGCTTCTCCCTGCCTCGCAACGTCCCTATTTCCCTCTGTCCCTCCTGTCCATTCTGCTCCGGACATGACTGCCATTCCTGTTCATTGGGGACATCGTTCTTTGTCTCTACTCCCTGTCCTCCCTGGCCCTCTGGCCCACAACCCTCTCAACCTTCTCCCCTGCTCTTCTCATCTGAGTCGTTCTGCTTCTCCTCCCTCCTCTCTAATGCCCTTTTCAGCTGTTCCTTCAGCTGTTCCTTTCCTCACGCTCTCTTTGGCCCTTCTCAACTGCCGTTCCATCCGCTCCAAAACTCATTTGGTCCATGATCTTCTTACTCAACACTCCCTGGATGCCCTCTTCATCACAGAGTCCTGGCTCCGTGAGGGGAGGACGCCCTCCTTCATCAATGTCTTCCACCCGGCTTCTCTGCCTTTCATACCCCTCGCCTTCGCCGCTCTGGCGGTGGGGTAGCGCTCATTTATAGGTCTTCCCTCTCCTTCTCGCTGGTATCACCTCCCCCCGCCTACCCTGAATCCCTCCTGGTACGCTCCGACTCCACTCCCCCCATCTACTTTCTCCTCCTGTATGTCCCCCCTTCCTTACGTCCTGATCTCTGGGACTCTCTGCTAAATACCCTCTCAGACACTACTCTCCTATCTCAGCACTTGGTCACGTTGGGTGACCTTAACGCTCATCTGGATCCCCCCCTCCCGTTCCCGTGACAAGACTCTCTCTTCCTTGTTTTCCGATCTGTCTTTCACCCAACATGTTTTCTGTCCTACCCACGCCTCCGGTCGATCCCTGGACTTGATCCTCACTCTTGATTCCTCACCTTTTGTCCCCACCAATATTTTCTCTACCCCCATCCCCTGGTCTGATCATCATTGTCTCTTTTTCACCCTCCCCTTCCCCTCTCCCGGGCCGGCTGGCCCCATTCCCTCTTCTGTACCATCTCTCAGACGCCGCTTCACTTCAAACTCCCTGCTTTCCTTCCCCTCAGCCCACACTCTTCTCCCCTCAGAGTTTTCCTCCTTCTCTGTTGACCACCAGGTTGATCTTTGGTCTTCCTCTCTTTCTGCTGCTCTTGATATCGTAGCACCTTTCTGCCCCATGGTCCCTCGTCCAGCCTCTCACCATCCCTGGTTCCACCCTGGTCTTCTCCTTCTCCGTGCCAATCTCCGCCATGCAGAGCGGCACTGGAGGAAGCTCCGCACACCTGCTTCTCGGTCCCACTATCAGCTTGTTCAACTCTCCTACTGGTCCGCAATCTCTTCTGCTAAATTCTCCTACTATTCCCATCTCATTTCCTCATCATCAAACTCTGCCAGACGTCTTTTTCTTGTCCTAAAATCCATCTCCTCCACCTCCTCTATCCCGTCTGCCCCCTCCAATCCTCCCCCTAGCCCCTCCACCCTTGCCTCATTTTTCTCCAACAAGGTTCTCTCCCTTCGCTCTTCCTTTCCTTCCTGCCCACCCCCTCTGTCTCCCCCTCCCTTCCCTCCTGCCTCTCCCTCCTTTCAGCCTGTGTTGCCTCCCTCCCACACCTTTCCACACAGTTGGTGTTCTTTCTCCCCCATCTCCTCCTCTGAATTTATTAAGGCTATCTCGTCTGCTCATCATACTACCTGCCCCCTTGATCCATTGCCCTCTTCCTGGTTACTCAACCCTGATATCGCGCTCATGCCTTCTATTCTCTCTATTTTCAACTCTAGTCTCTCTTCCGGTCTATTCCCCTCCAGTTAGAAGCACGCTATCGTCCGTCCCCTCCTGAAGAAGCCTTCCCTTGACCCCTCCTCTCCTGCCAACTGGCGCCCTGTCTCCAACCTTTCTTTCTTGTCTAAAGTTCTTGAGAAACTTGTCTTTCTCCAGCTGGCTTCTCACCTCGACTCCACTCACGCCCTTCACCCCCGCAAATCTGGATTCCGCACAGGTCACAGCACAGAAACCATCCTGACTGCCCTGCTCTCCGAACTTCACCGTTCTCACGATCGTGGTGATATTTCTCTTGTGGTTTCCCTGGACCTGTCCTCTGCGTTTGATGTAGTCGATCACCGCACCCTTTTGTCTCGCTTGTCTGACTTTGGTATCTGTGGCACCGTTCTTCGGTGGTTTCATTCTTTCCTCTCTGGTCGTACCTTTTCGGTTCACTCCGGCGCTTCAACGTCCGCCCCCACTCCCACTACATGTGGTGTCCCTCAGGGTTCTATTCTAGCCCCTCTGCTCTTCAATGCTTTTCTTGCCCCCCTGGCCCTGTTAATCCAGCAATCCGCCCTCTCCTTTTATATATATGCCGATGATATCCTCTTGGTCCACCACACTTCTCCTTCTTCCCCAGATCTGGGTCCCCTGAACCTCTGTCTTTCTTCCATCGCCTCCTGGTTTGACACAAACTTCATGCATGCCAACCCTGCAAAATCCTCTGCACTTTGGATCACCTTCGGTCTCCCTTCCCCCTCCCTGCTCCCCGTCATGGGCCCTCACCCCATTCCTTCTGCCCCAACCCTCCGCTACCTGGGTGTTACCCTAGACTCATCTCTTTCCTTTCACGATCATATCTCTTCTATTGTACGCTCCTCCTTTTTTCACCTACGTCGTATCAAGGCTGTTCGTTTCATTCTTCCTTCTTCTTCCGTTGTCACTCTTGTCTTGTCTCTGGTTATTTCTCGTCTCGACTATTGTAATGTTATCTATGCTGGTCTTCCCTTCTACCAACTCCGCCGTCTACAACTTGTTCAAAATGCTGCTGCCCGTCTTGTTACTTCCTCCCCCATTCATGCTCATGTGTCACCATGTCTCTTATCTTTACACTGGCTTCCCGTTAAGTTCTGGTTCATGTTCAAATTGCTTATCCTCACTCATAAAGCCCTTCACTCTAGCACCCCCCAGTATCTAGCTGACTCCATTCGTCTCCAGCCCTCTCCCCGTTTCCTTCGTTCATCTCACGGTAATCGTCTTTTTCTCCCGTCACCTACTCAGGCTCACTTTGAGTCTACTCATCACTCTGCTTTCTTCTTCTTAGTCCCTGCCCTCTGGAACTCTCTTCCCCTTCCACTTCGCACTGAATCATCCTATATCCGTTTCAAGACCCTCCTTAAGATGCACCTTTTCTGTCAGGCTTTTGATCTCCCCCCCCCTGTTGATGGTGTTTCCTCTCCCTAGTTACGCCTCCCATTCCCCTTCTCCTTACGTCTCTCCCCTCCTCTTTCCTCCTTCCTTCTTAACCTTCCTGCACCTCGGCTATCTGCTATCTGTTTTATTACTATTATTTATCCTACTATTTTATGGTTTTACTATCCCTCCTTCTGTCCTGTTATTTTATGGCGTTCCCTTCTTTCTTTATTAGCAGTCGTTAATGTTATGATTGTACACCGCCCTGATGCCTCGGCCTGGGCGGTATATCAAGTTATTTTAATAAAGATAAAGAAAGATAAAGATAAATATGAGGGTTTATTCTTATTAAATTGCTAGCTCTCTGACTGTGAGCTCCTAAAAGGGTTCTGGTATATTTCTAAAGCAAAGTTACATTCTTTTTGGTGGTTTAGTGGCAATATTTTCTTTAGCAGTGTAGGTTTTAAACTCTAGCAACCTTCTCAGCTTGTGGGAACTGCTGACACCTAATCAGGAGTTAGTGGGCCTGATTAGCCTGTGAATGAACTGAGAGCAGCTGAGGCCTACATAAAAGGCTTCAGAACCCTTCCCTCTTGAGGCATTCCAAACAGGGGCTCTGCAGGTCAAACAACGGTAAGGATTTGAGGGTTTATTCTTATTAAATTGATAGCTCTCTGACTGGGAGCTCTTAAAAGGGTTCTGGTATATTTTTAAAGCAAAGTTACATTCTTTTTGGTGGTTTAGTGGCAATATTTCTTTAGCAGAGTAGGTTTTAAACTCTAGTAACCTTCTCAGCTTTTGGGAACTGCTGACACCTAATCAGGATGTTAGTTCCCTCCCTATCCACCCCCACTCCCATGCACCCCTAGTGAGCAGTCTTGCTTTAAAGGGCACCTCCCCATTTAACAAAGCACGGGTTCTTGGAACAGCACATTTTGAATATAATTAAAGTGGCTTACTCTCACTTGGTTTGCAGCTTGTCGTGCTGTGAGGGCTTGTGTGCATCAGTGATGCTGAGAGCTAAACTATCAGTAGTTTAACTACTGGCAGGGTCTCCCAAGATGGACAGATCTCCGCTGAGATGCCAGACCAAGACAAACCACCCATCTGGGCAGCAGCAGAATGGGATAGTGTTGACGGCGGAGGATCACATTTCTGTGACAATGGCAACAACACCAAACTTAAACTTCGCGGAAGAAAGGCCCGGCAATCTACTTCTGTATCTTGCCATGAAAACCCAATGGATAGTTACAACAAAACAAATTGTGCTGTAGTGCTGGAAGATGAGACCCTCAGGTTGGAAGGCACTCAACTAGCTACTGGGGAAGAGCTGAAGACTTTTCAGAGTAAAGCCAGCATTTATGATGTGGTTGGATCAAAGCCCTCGGGACGTCTGACTGCTGATGTAGCTGCGCATGAAATGAGAGTCAGAAGCTGTAAAGATGTCTTACACATTGAAACATGGAACATACGAAGCATGAACCAAGGGAAGTTGGAGGTGGTCAATAATGAAATGGAACGTGTACAACTTGATCTGTTGGGTGTCAGCGAACTGAAATGGACTGGCATCGGGCACTTTGCATCAGATTATCACATGGTCTACTATGCTGGAAATGAAAGACAAAGAAGAAATGGTGTTGCATTTATAATAAAGAAGAAACTTGCAAGAACTGTAATGAAATACAATGCAGTCAGTGAACGCTTAATCTCTATTTGTCTACGAGGAATGCCTATCAACACAACTATAATTCAAGTATATGCCCCAACAACAGCTGCAGAAGAGAATGAAATTGAAGAGGTCTATGAACAAGTACAAGCTGAAATTGACAGAACATGCAAACAGGATATCCTGATAGTCATGGGTGATTGGAACGCAATGGTTGGCAACAAAGAAGAAGACAAAGTAGTTGGAAAATATGGACTTGGCAACAGAAATGAAGCTGGAGAAAGACTGATAGAATTCTGCAAGACCAATGATCTATTCATCTCGAACACCTTCTTCCAGCAACACAAGCGGCGACTGTACACATGGACTTCACCCAATGGATTATATAAAAATCAAACTGACTACATCTGTGGAAGTCAACAATGGAAAAGCTCTATAACATCAACAAAGACAAAACCTGGAGCTGACTGTGGTACAGATCATCAACTACTAGTATGCAAACTCAAGCTAAAGCTGAAAAAGAGCAAACCACTCATGAATGCAGCAAAATATGACCTTGAGAATATACCACTGGAATTTAAAGACTGCCTGCAAAATTGATTTGCTGCTTTAGATACAAATGATAGAGTTCCAGAAGAGTTATGGAATGACATCAAGAAGGTTGTGTTGGAAGAAAGCGAGAAGTCTGTACAAAAGGTAAAAAAGAAAAAACGGCCAAAATGGATGACGGAAGAAACTCTGAAAATTGCCCAGAAACGCAGAGAAGCTAAAGCCAGAGGAGAAAGAAAGACAAACACAGAACTCAACAGAGATTTCCAACGTGCAGCAAGACAGGACAAGGAAAAGTACTACAATGACGCATGCAAGGAAATAGAAGCAGAAACTATTAGAGGAAGAACAAGATCAGCTTTCCTAAAGCTACGAGAGTTAAAGAAAAAGTTCCAGCCTTGAATTGGAATGTTAGAAGATGCTCAAGGTTCTATGTTGAATGATGCTGAGAAGATCAAGAAAAGATGGAAGGAATATACAGAGTTTTTGTATGATAAAGATCAAGTGGACCAACAGCCGTTTCAACCTGTACCTTATGATCTGGAACCATTGGTGATGAAAGAAGAAGTTGAAGCAGCATTGAAAGCCTTATCAAAGAACAAAGCACCAGGCATTGATTGCATTCACATAGAAGTATTACAGCAATCTGATGCAGCTGTTACCGTACTTACAAGACTCTGCCAAGAAATAAGGAAGACAGCATCATGGCCAACTGACTGGAAAAGATCTGTGTTTATACCAAGACTAAAGAAAGGTGATCCAACTGACTGTGGAAATTATCGCACAATCGCTCTGATCCCATATGCCAGCAAGATTCTACTGAAGATTATTCAAAAGAGACTACAGTCATACCTGGAACAAGAACTACCTGAAGTGCAAGCAGGGTTCAGAAAAGGGCGAGGAACGAGAGACATCATTGCGGATGTGAGATGGATCCTTGAAAAGACTAAAGAATACCAAAAGGATATCTATTTGTGCTTTATCGACTATAGCAAAGCTTTTGACTGTATAAACTATGAGAAACTCTGGGCCACATTAAGAAGCATGGGTATACCAGAACACCTGATCGTTCTCTTGCACAATCTGTACATTGATCAAGAAGCAACAGTTCGAACGGAACAAGGAGAAACAGAATGGTTTAAAATAAGCAAAGGTGTAAGACAAGGCTGCATACTTTCCCCCTACCTGTTTAATTTATATGCAGAACAAATCATCAGAGAAGCAGGATTGTATGAAGACAAGAGAGGTGTGAAGATTGGTGGAAGACTCATCAACAACCTTCGCTATGCTGATGATACCACATTACTGGGAGAAAGTGAAGATGATCTGAAACATTTCCTTCTCACAATCAAAGAACATAGTCTGAAAATGGGCCTGTACCTTAATGTAAAGAAGACAAAGATCATGACAACTGGCATAATCAACAGGTTCATCGTCGAAGAAGAAGAAATTGAAATCGTGAATAACTTTAACCTACTTGGATCAACTATCAATAAAGAAGCAACAAGCAGTCAAGAAATCAGACGACGCATTGCTCTTGGCAGAAAGGCTATGAAAGACCTAGATAAGATTCTCAAGAGCAGAGATGTCTCTCTCCATACAAAGATTCGACTTGTTCAAGCCATGGTATTTTCAATAACATCATATGGATGTGAAAGCTGGACAGTGAAAAAGATAGACAGGAAGAAAATTGATGCCTTTGAATTATGGTGCTGGCGGCGAATACTGTGTATACCATGGACTGCCCGAAGAACAAACCGGTCTGTACTAGAGGAGATCAAACCTAAGCTTTCTTTAGAAGCTCAGATGACAAGACTTCGACTTTCATACTTTGGACACATCATGCGGAGAGACAGATCATTAGAGAAAGACATCATGCTTGGCAAGATAGAAGGTCAACGCAAAAGAGGAAGGCCAGCAATGAGATGGATCGATACAATAACAGCAGCTACGGGTACCAGTCTGTCAACAATGAGCCGTCTGACTGAAGACCGAACACAATTTAGGATAGCTATCCAGAGGGTCGCCATGAGTCGACTCCGACTCGACGGCACTTAACAACAACAAAAGTGGTTTAACTGTTTTTTCTCTGAAAGGACAGCTGGGAAGCTGGCTGGTACTTTGGTAGATCTCTCTCTTTTGCTTTAACATATACCTAAGCTCCACAAACAGAACAATGGCTGGGATAAATCGTATCGCTAAAGCAGTTGCCCCTTTACAGCTTCTGCCTCAGTCCAGACAGAGGTCCCATTGCCAGTTGAAGGACTGGTTCCATGTGCAGGGTGCCTGCATGCTGAAGCTCTGAGGAAACAAGTGGAGGAACTCAAAGAGGAGGTGGCGAGGCTGAGGAGCATTCAAGACAGTGAGATGTACATTGATGAGATGCTTCTTGAAACATCCAAGCTCTCTAGCAAAGGAGAATATGGGTGCCAACAGAATGACGAAGGTTGGACACAAGTCACCAGGGCCTGCAGAATCACCCATCCAACTTCTCCAGCCCTTGAATTGGAGAACCATTATGCAGCCCTGGAAGTGGAGGAGGTGAAAGTATCCCTGGAAAAGGAAGAACTAGAGCTCAAGTACCCCAAAGTTGCAGAATCAGTGACCACAAGGAAGCGAAGGGCAGTGGTGGTTGGTGACTCTCTTCTGAGGGGTACTGAGGCGTCCATCTGTCGACCAGACTTGATGTCCAGAGAGGTATGCTATCTGCCTGGTGCCAAAATCCAAGATGTTACTGACAGTTTGCCGAGACTCACCAAGCCCACTGACTATTATCCAATGTTGCTAATCCTTGTTGGAACAAATGATACTGCCAGGTATTCATCTGAGCATATCAAAAGTGACTTTATGGCTCTGGGACAGAGGGTGAAGCAGTTAGGTGCACAGGTGGTGTTCTCTTCAATCCTCCCTGTTGAGGGTAAAGGCCAAGGCAGAGAGGCTCACATCCTGGAGATGAATGCATGGCTGCGTGGATGGTGTCATCGAGAGCGTTTTGGTTTCCTAGACCATGGGATGCTGTTCCAAGGGTTGCAGAGCAGAGATGGCATCCATCTGTCCAAGAAAGGTCAACGTGTCTTCAGTAGTGGACTGGCTAATCTACTGAAGAGTGTTTTAAACTAGATTCATTGGGGATGGGTGAAAAAAGCTCCCAGGTAAGTGATGCATTAAATACCTTTATGGAAATGGGTAACAGGGATAACATATTAAAAGCAGTGTGTATAAATGCCCGTAGCATGGGGAATAAGATCCCTGATGTTGAAGCTTTGGTGGGAGTGGCCGACTTGGATTTAGTGGCAGTTACAAAAACATGGTTAACAGAAAACCATGACTGGGATGTAACTATACCTGGCTGTACTTTATTCAGAAAGGAGAGGGTAAGAAGAAGGGGAGGAGGAGTGGCACTATATGTATAAAATACTATGAAAGCTTTGGAATTACAGAGCTTCAAAGGGAGAGAGGAGGCATTGTGGGTTAAACTAGAAAGAGGGAAAGAGAAATCTATTTGCATTGGCGTGATATACAGACCTCCCTCACAAGAGGAAGAGGTGGACAGAGAGTTAATTGAAGACATACACAGCATTGCTAGGAAAGGGGAAGTGCTACTGATAGGGGATTTCAATATGCCAGATGTTGATTGGCACATTCCTGCTGCAGTATCATCTAGAAGTAAAGAGATCCTGGATTCTCTACAGGGAGAACTGTTCAAGCAATTGGTAACAGATCCCACACATGAAGGGGCCATACTGGACTTGGTGTTTACCAATGGTGAAAGTGTTTCTGATGTTCTAGTGGGAGATCATTTTGCATCCAGATGGTGTCGTTCAGTATTAGGACTAGGGCTGTTAGAATCCATTCAAAGGTGAGGGTCTTAGACTTTAGGAAGACTAACTTTGCCAACATGGGCCAATACCTCAGGGAGTCGTTAGTAGAATGGGAACAGCTGGGGGATGTAGAAAAACAGTGGGCAAAACTGAAAGGAGATATTTTAAGGGCAACCAACCTTTTTGTTAAAATGGTAAATAAAGGTAAAAGGAAAATAAGACCGCTATGGCTTTTGAAAGTGCTAGCTGAACAAGTGAAGAAAAAGAGGGAGGCCTTCATGAAATGCAAGAGATCACAGAAAGAGGAAGACAGGCATCTATATTTGTGAAAATTTAGAGAAGCTAGCAAAGTAGTCAGGAAAGCAAAGATTCAAAAAGAGGAGGAAATAGCCAATGCAATAAAATGGGGGATAAGACATTTTTCAGATATGTTAGTGAGAAGAGGAAGGGCAAAAGTGGTATTGTCAGACTCAAGGGTGAAGGGGAGGAATATGTAGAAGCTGATGAGGATAAAGCGGAATTGCTTAACAAATATTTCTGTTCTGTGTTCACAGTTGAAGAACCAGGAGCAGGACCTCAGAAAACACCCACAAATAGAAACAGAAGCGAGGGACATCTTGAACAATTATCAAGATGTGTTCGTGAGGAACTTGCTCAACTTAAAGTAGACAAGCGATGGGACCGGATGGGATACACGCTAGAATACTGAGGAAACTTGGGGACGTTCTAGCAGCTCCACTAACTGACCTTTTCAATGCCTCGTTGGAGTCAGGAGTGGTGCCAAAGGACTGGAGATAGGCTCATGTGGTACCTTTACACAAAAGCGGAAGTAAGAATGTGGTTGAAAACTACAGTCTGGTTAGTTTAACTTCGGTGGTGAGTAAATTATTGGAAATGCTGCTGAAAGAGATAATAGTGAGGTTTCTGGAGTCCAGCGGATTACAGGATCCGAGGCAGCATGGATTCACCAGAGGCAAGTTTTGTCTGACAAATCTGATTGATTTCTTTGACTGGGTGGTGTTTTAGATTTCAGTAAAGCCTTTGACACTGTTCCTCACAGGCGACTTATAAACAAACTGAGCACCCTAGGGATGGACCCTAAAGTTACTGTTTGGGTTAGAAATTTGTTGGGTGGAAGGCGACAGAGTATAGGTAAATGGCGCTCACTCTGAGGAGAAGGATGTTAACAGTGGTGTGCCCCAGGGATTTGTCCTTGGTCCGATTCTTTTTAACATCTTTGTTAGTGATATAGCGGAAGGGCTGTCGAGTAAGGTTTACCTTTTTGCGGATGATACCAAAATCTGCAATAGAGTAGACACCCAGGAAGGTGTAGATAACATGAGGAGGGATCTAGCTAAGCTTGAAGAATTGTCTAGAATCTGGCAGCTGGGATTTAATGTTAAAAAATGTAAGGTCATGCATTTGGGCTACAGCAATCCAAGGGAGCAATATAGTATTGGGAGTGAAGTACTTTTGTCCACTAAAGAAGAGCGGGACCTAGACGTGGTTTTGTCTGATGATCTTAAAGTAGCTAAACAGGTAGAAAAGGCAACGGCAAAAGCTAGAAGGATGCTTGGGTGCATACGGAGAGGAATGGCTAGCAGAAAAAAGGAGGTGATAATGCCTCTGTATAAGTCTTTGGTGCGACCTCATTTGGAGTATAGTGTGCAATTCTGGAGACCGCGCCTTCAAAAGGATGTGAACAGGATGGAGTCGGTGCAGAGGGTGGCTACTAAAATGATTAATGGTCTTCATTATAAAGCATATGAGGACAGACTTAAAGATCTTAATATGTACACCTTAGAGGAAAGGCAGGATAGAGGTGATATGATTGAGATGTTTAAATACCTCCGTGGCATAAATGTTCCGGGGGAGAGCCTCTTTCAATTGAAAGCAAGTTCTGCTACAAGGGTACATGGGATGAGGGTGAAGGGAGATAGATTCAGCAGTTATTTGCGGAAATTTTTCTTTACGGAAAGAGTGGTGGATCCGTGGAATAGTCTCCCAGTGGAGGTGGTCGAGATGAAGACAGTAACTGAATTCAAAAAAGCATGGGACAAACAAAGAGGATCTCTAAAGGAAAAAAGAGGACTGTTGTAGTTGTTGATATGGAAGACAGACTAGATAGGCCATGTGGTCTTTTTCTGTTATCATATTTCTATGTTTCTATTTTTCTATGTTAAAAGGCCAATCTTCGAGGGGTGTCCGATATTAAAGGTATAGGCCAAAATTATACTAACATTTGCATTTAAAGAAATTATTCAATACATTCCACCAAAAACTACATACTTTTGTTTACTTCTCCACATAATCTCCGTAAACATTGAGACATTTATCCCAGCGTGACACTAGTTTGAACATCCCTTCATGGTACAGTTGCATGTCAAGTTGCTTGAAGTAGTCCATAACCATGTCTTGCAATTCCTCCTGATCCGCAGAGCATTTCCCCGCCAAGAATTTCTTCAAAGGTCCGAATAAATGAAAATCCGAAGGGGCTAAGTCCAGACTATGCGGAGGATGTAGCAGGACCTCCCACTTCCACTGTGTCAACCACAGATTGGTTTGTTTTGACGTGTGGGGTCTTGCGCCGTCATGCAGAAATTTAACTCCTTTGCGTAATCGTCCTGGCATTTTCCGTCTTATGGCTGTATGCAATGTCCAGACTTAGCCCCTTCGGATTTTCATTTATTCGGACCTTTGAAGAAATTCTTGGCAGGGAAACGATTTGCGTATCAGGAGGAATTGCAAGACACCGTTATGGACTACTTCAAGCAACTTGACACGCAACTGTACCATGAAGGGATGTTCAAACTAGTGTCACGCTGGGATAAATGTCTCAATGTTTACGGCAATTATATGGAGAAGTAAACAAAAGTAAGTAGTTTTTGGTGAAATGTATTGAATAATTTCTTTAAATACAAATGTTAGTGTAATTTTGGCCTATACCTTTAATATCAGCTACCCCTCATATAATCCCAAAGCTATGTAAGAATACAAGAATTGCCTTCTGAATAATGACATCTATCTTATTCCATGTTTATGTTTATTTATGTTTATTTAAAACTTCATATACCGCCCGTCACAGGGTATCAGAGTGGTTTACAATCATAAAATCATAAAAGGCTTGAATTATTCTTTACTAATTGTTTATCTCAGTATTTTTATTTTTATTATTTATTACAATTTCTTATATACCGCGCTATTTAGCATCAGTGCGGTTTACATTATAACTTAACGACCATAACAACAAGCTGTCAGGTTTACATCGAACAGGAGTATAAACTTGGAAAACAGGGTTAACTATACACATAATCTATTTACATTGGAAGGATAGATAAAAGTCAGATAATGCATGTAGGTCTTTTCTAACTAAATTGGGTCAATTCCTGGAGGGTATGTCTATGATCAATTGCTGTCAGGTAAGTGTTGGAGGAACAAGTGGGTTTTGAGGGCCTTCCTGAACTGATATAGGCTGGCTATGGCCCTAATGTCAGGGGGTAGAGCATTCCAGCATTTGGGTACGTAACAGCTGAAAGTCCTGTTTGTGGTTGACAAGTTGTACTTTGTCGAAGCCTTTGGTATTGCAAGCAAGTTTACAGTTGTTGATCTTCTGGATCTGTTGGGAGGGACAAAGTGGATAAGATGAGTGAGTGAGGAGGCTGAAATACCTTTAATTGCTTTGAAAGCTAATAGAAGGGTTTTGAAGGTGATTCTCCCATTGATTGGTAGCCAGTGCAGCTGTTTGAGAATGGGGGTCACGTGGTCGTATCTGGATGCTCCGTAAAGGATCCTAGCTGCGGTGTTCATGGCCAACTGTAAGGGGGTTAATGTGGATTGGGGGAGACCTTGTAAGATGGCATTTGCAAAATCAAAGTGCGGCAGTATCAGCGCTTGATATATGGTTCGGAAGTCATCTGGGTCCAATAGGGAGCGTAGGTGCTTGAGAGAGCGTATTTTGAAGTAGACGGCTTTGACTATGTTGCTTATGTGGCTTTTCATGTTAAGATGTTGATCCAAAGTAACTCCCAAATATTTTATTGCATCTTTGGTTTGCAAATCAGCTTCATTGACACTGACATGGGATGGGGGGGTAAAGTAGGTGTCTCTGGTGATGAATAGCACTTCCGTTTTTTTATGTTGGATGCGAAGGTTCTGTGTTTGGAGCCAAGTTGAAACTGCGTTGAAGCAGTCTGTGAGGGGGGTCAGGTCCATGTGAGTTGTGGAGAAGGGCATGTATAATAGGATATCGTCTGCATATATCAAACAATTCACGTTGAATGATCTTATGATGTTGCAAATGGGCTGCATGTAGA
Organism: Ichthyophis bannanicus; assembly: GCA_033557465.1. Taxonomy (NCBI): domain Eukaryota; kingdom Metazoa; phylum Chordata; class Amphibia; order Gymnophiona; family Ichthyophiidae; genus Ichthyophis; species Ichthyophis bannanicus. The sequence goes on along the minus strand of JAWIIG010000027.1, from coordinate 6,777,769 downwards.
TATTGAAAAGTAATGAGGATAACGATGAGCCCTGGGGTACTCCTTGCTTTTGATGGAAATGTGTTGACTCCTCTGATCCAGATTTCACATATTGCCATCTGTCGTCAAGGTAAGATTTGCACCATTCTAGTGCACTGTTGCAGACTCCCTTCTCCTTCAGTCTTCCGAGGAGAATTTGTGACTCACGGAGTCGAACGCCGCGGCAATGTCTAGAAATATGAGCACAAAACCTTGACGGATGTTGTCAATTCCAGTGATGATTTCATTGAAAAGACCAGTGAGTAGTGTCTCTACCCCATGATATTCTCTGAATCCGTGTTGGCAGCTATCTAAGGGGGAAGCAGCATCGATGTGATCTTGAATTTGCCGTTGTGCTTCTTTCTCAATTATTTTGGCCAAGAGGGGGATGCTGGCTATTGGTCGGTAAGAGTCAGTTCTTTGTGGATCAAGCTTGGGGTTCTTCAATAGTGGTCTAATGGAAGTCTGCTTAAGTGAAGTGGGGAAATATGATGTAGTGAAGGATAGTTTCATTATTTTTGCGATGACCGGGCTGAACACATCACGTAGCTCCTTGATCCAAAAAGCTGGACATGGGTCAGTTTGTGCGGTGGAGGTGTTGAGAGATGCTATGGTGTCCTCGATGGATTTAGTGGATGGTGTAGAAAATATGTTAAGTGGTGATAGGCCCGTTGGTTCTTGATATGGGGCTGCTACCACCTTATTGGTTTGCACGATCTTGGATTGTAGATAATCCGCAAATTCCTGCGGGTGAATTTCGCTGTGCTGTATCGGGGAAGGTTCTTTTGAGAGGGATTTTACTAGATTGAAAAGATCACTTGGCTTGTTCAGGGACCTCTTTAAGGTGTCAGTGTGATATTGTTTCATTTTGGTAGTGATTGATTCTCGGTGTATTGCAAGGTGGGTTCGGTAAGCGGTCTGATCTTCAGTTGAATGCGATCTGCGCCATCGGCGTTCAAGTTTACGTAGTTGCGTAAGGGATGTTCGCAGCTCAAGAGAGAACCAGGGGGCAGAGCATCTTTTTGACCTTGCTGTAATCTTCGGGTTTGGGCGTTGTGAGATGGCAAGCAGGCTAGAGTTCCAGTAAGCGATTAGTTCATCAAGGTCTGGTGTAGTTTTGTTGATGAGTGATGGGGTCTCCGCCAGGATGTGTTCCCTATCGAAGGGGCGAAAGCATCTGGTGGTAGTTCGAGAGGATGTGTTCGAAGGTCGGCTTCTGTCTATTTGGACATTGTTGATGGGTATCTGTATGATGATCAATTTGTGGTCGGACCAGGGTACTTCTATGACTGATATCGGAGGATAGTGGCTTTGGTCAATGACAGGGTGTGGAGCAAATACCATGTCAAGAATGTTCCCCTTTGTGTGTGTGGGTTCACCGATGATTTGTTTGAGACCTAGGTCATCCATTGCCTCAAGGAACGCATTTGCATGGCTTTGTGGTAAGGACGGGAGATTGAAATCGCCCATTAACCAATTTGGCTTATTGGGAGAGAGGGTGTTAGCTGCGAGGTCAATAATGGATGGAAGATCTTCTGGAGAAGTGGATGGTGATCTATATATCAGGTTGAGGGAAAATTGTTGATTAGCAATGGAGAGGATGTCTAGGCTGTTTGTGCTGGAAGAGTCTAGAATGTGGAAGTTGAGCTCAGATTTGGAGATTATGAGTACACCTCCTCCTTTTTTGTTTTCCCTATGCCGCGTATGTATTGAGAAATTGGGGGGTAGTAGCTGGTGTAGGATGACGTTGTCTTCTGAAGATAGCCATGTTTCTGTGATCATAAGTATTTCCAGGTCATAAAAGGAGATTGTGTCAAGGACCACTGGCCATTTATTGCGAATGGAGCGTGCATTGATGATGGCACATTTTAGGGGTCGGCATCTCAAAGGCTTTTCTTGTCTGGTTGACTTGGATAGCTGGAGTGCCACATGAATCAGGTGGGAGTGGCGCGTGTAGGTGCTACTTCCTGGGTTGGAGTAAGGGGGGCAATTCCATCTTTTTCCATGGCTATTCAGGATTGGGATCCTGCTTTGTGGTGTGTAAAGAGCCTGGGAGGTTCCAAGCCAGTGGAAGAGGTAGAAGCTAAGCAAGACAGCGACCTGGAGGGCCATTCTGAGGATTTCGATTGGGTGTGAGACCCTATATGTAGGCACGAAGTGTGGAAGAGCTCTACTGTGGTATTGGTATGAAGCTTTTATGAGCCCCAAAGTAGTGCTGAGAAATCTTCAGTACAGAGGAGCAGTTATACGAGATTGCAAATAATGAGGAGGTACAGTTTAGATGTTAATATATAACCTATCTTAAAAGAGAGAGGGTGTGATACAGAGATAATACATTTCTCAAGAAAGAAATTAACAGTATATTGATCTTCAATTGACAAAATAGCAGTATTAAGGTGGTACAGCATACACTGTGTTTGCTGGCATATATATAGCATCTATAAATACAGGTTATTCATATATATATATTTTATGTGTATAGGTTATATATATAGGTTACTTTACAAGTTACAAGTGACTTAATGATAGTCCATAGAATTGGATCGTAGTGTTCCAATGTGGGCTTGGTGTCTGGTACATGGATACTGACCGGTGCTGCTGACTGTGGTTGAAGGGATTGCTGATAGCGAGAGCCGTTAGGAGTTGTGTTGGGTGCGTTGGACATCTGGTGATCCTCCTCTCTGTCCTCGGGCGGATGAGCAGATAGCTGGTTTCTTGGTTGTGTCGAAGGGTGCTGCGAGAGGCAGGTTTCGGGTCGCTGGAGCGCTGCTTAGGATATTTTGTGTCGCCTGTCGTGCCTCACCTAAGGGCCACGCCAAAGGGCCCTCTGGCGAGGCCCTCAGGCGCGGGCCCGACCAGGCGCGGGCCCGCCTGGCGGCGGCTCGCTCTTATGCCGGCCTGCTTGATTGTTGTTCCTTTCTCTTGTCCTAGATATTTATATACACCTTCATTCTCCAGTTCCTTGATGCTACAGAGCTCAATCAGGGAGATGTTTTCAATTTTATTCAATTTTCCAAAAGTAATTTTGATGTCATCTGAAAAGCTTTTCACTACAGGGAGTTGTTCCACTAATTAGAAATATAGAAAGAGAGAAAAATGAAGGCAGATAAAGATCATACAGCCTAACCAGTTTGCCTTTCCACTCCATGTAAGTTTTATTTCCCTTAGAGATCCTCTGTGTTTGTCCCATGCCTTCTTGAATTCAGATACAATCTTCACCTCTACCACCTCCACTAGGAAACTATTTCACGCATCTACCAAACATTTTCTCAGATTATTCCCAAGTCTATCCCTTTTCACCTTCATCCTATGCCTGCTCACTGCAGAGCTTTCAACTGAAAGAAGTTCTCCTCCTGTGCATGTATGCCATGGAAGTATTTAAACATCTCTACCATATCTTTTTCAACTTCAGTATTTAGATCTATTGATGCTGTTCGTTTAAGCATTAAAGGCCTATGAAAGTAGCTCTATGAGGAAAATGTTCAAATTCATTCCCATGCTTAAGCAGGGTTTATGCCAGCAATGTCACTTTTGGAAACTTCACACTTTATCTGCAGTGTAAGATTGCCCAGACAAATGATAGGTCTGTCATCATATGCCTTAGGGCGAAGACCACTGACCATTTTAGTAGCTGCCCTCTGCACTGACTCCATCCTGTATATATCCTACGGAAGATGCAGTCTCCAGAATCACACACAGTACTCCAAATGAGATCTCACCAATGACTTATACAAAGGCACTATCACCTCCTTCTTCCTGACGGTCATTCTTCTTCCAGTGTACCCACATTCTGATCATCAGAAACAATCACTCCCAGGTCACACTCTTCTTTCATAGAATGAAGTACTTCATCTCCTATACTGTACTGCTCTTTTGGATTTTAGCAGCCCAAATGCATGACCCTGCATTTTTTAGCACTAAATCTCAACTGCCAAATTCTTGACCATTTTTCAAGCTTCGCTAGATCCAACCTCATGTTATCTATACCTTCCTGGGTGTCTACCCTATTGCAGATTTTAGTATGATCTACAAAGAGGCAAATCTTATCCCACAGCCTTTCCATAATATCACTTACAAAAATGTTTTAAAAACTGGACTGACAGATCCCTTTGGCACACCATTGGTAACTTCCTTCTCTTCAGAATGAGCTCCATTTACCTGCACCCTTTGTCGTCTACACTCAATCAGTTTCTAACCCAGTCAGTCAATTTAGGGTCTCTCCCTAGGGCACTCAGTTTATTTATAAGTTGCCGGTGTGGAACAGTGTCAAAGGCTTTACTGAAATCTAAATATATTACATCTAGTGCTCTCCCTTGGTCCAACTCTTTTTGAAAATGCCTCTTATGACCTTGACTTTATAATAAAGCATCTATGTGGAATATCACAAAGGCTCCTATTTTAAGCCTATTTCCCTTTGAAAACAGAGTTAGGAAAAGTGCATGTACAAATCTCCCCCTGCTGTTTGTGTGGTACTTTATTCAGCAAGATTACTGAATGAGCATATATTTGGAATTCAAAAATATGCATTTAAGTCTATTCCGCACATCAGTTGTGCCTCCAGGAATGTCTCTCCAATGTCTTGGTAATCTTACACATGTAGTGGAGTTACACTCATATGTTTACTGGAGATAAAGTGTGAAGTTTCAAAAAGTGCCATTGCTGGCATAAACCCTGTTTAAGCATGGGAAAAAAATTGAACATTTTCCTCATAGAGCTACATTCATAGGCCTTTAATGCTTAAATGAACAGCATCAATACATCTAAATACTCAAAACGTGCTGAAGTTGAAAAGTAAACAGCTAAAAATCACTCATTATCTAACAAAGAAACATGACAGCAGAAAAAGATCACATGGCCTATCTAGTCTGCCCTTCCATATCAACCACTACAACAGTCCCCTTTTTTTCTTTAGAGATCCTCTGTGTTTGTCCCATGCTTTTTTGAATTCACATACTGTCCTCATCTCTACCACCTCCACTGGGAGACTATTCCACACATCTGCCACTCTTTCTGCAAAGAAATATTCCTGCATATTACTCCTGAGTTTATCCCCTTTCACCCTCATCCTATGTCCACTTGTAGCAGAACTTGCTTTCACTCAAAAGAGGATCTCCTCCTGTGCATTTATGCCACGGAGGTATTTAAACGTCTCAATCAGATCACCTCTATCCCGCCTTTCCTCTAAAGTATACATATTAAGATCCTTAAGTCTGTCCTCATATGCTTCATAACGAAGACCACTAACCATTTTAGTAGCCACCCTCTCTACCGACTCCAACCTGTTTATATTCCTTTGAAGGTGCGGTCTCCACCTTGCACAAGCTTTCTTATTAGTAGAAAGAATGAATGAGATTCTAGCACTAAATATGGGGAAAGATAGAACATAATTTGCACAACAAGAAAAAATACTTCTTTAGATTCAGACCAGCAGACAAAGTAAGCAGTTAGCTAAAGCATAAATACAGTAGGGAAACTAAGGGGGTCTCTTTACACCCATCATTCTGGGTCTCTACCTAGTAAATAATGTTCAATCAAATATTTTCCCCCATAGCAAATGTTGTAAACTGCTGCCTTTGGGACCCCTTTAACTTGCTGAGTACTTTCACGTGGTGACCCCATTGTATTTGGGACAGGTGAATATCAGATTTGTATCATATGGAAAAGAAGAATATCTGGATGTGCAGGAGAAAGAATCACCACAGATGTTCCATCACACCCACTGTTCTATCTCCAATATGGCTAGCCCAATGTATCTGCATGACATTTATTCAATTCCCAGAACTCTTTACCCTAAATCAGTGGTTCTCAACCCTGTCCTTGAGACACACCTAACCAGTCAGGTTTTCAGGATAACCACAATGAATATGCATGCGACAGATTTGCATGCACTGCCTCTGTTCTATGAAAATCTCTCTTATGCATATTCATTGTGGTTATTCTGAAAAACTGATGAACTTGGTGTGTCCCGAGGGCAGGGCTGGCCCAAGGGTTTCTGCCGCCCCAGGCAGAAACCCCAGCCTCACCCCCACCTCGCTGCCACTGATTCTATCTTGGGGGTAGGCAGCTGCGGCAGCAGTGGCAGCGTTTTAAAAGTGGCGGCTTTGTGCCATCGCTTTGTTGCTCGCGGCAGGTCTTGTGCTTCAGCACACTTGGCCTGTTGCTTCTGACCCCCCTCTGACAGTAAGTTGCATCGGAGGGCGATCAGATACGGCAGGTCATGTGTGCAAAAGCACATGGCCTGCTGCAGGCAATAAAGTGGAGACACAGAGCCACCTAGACAGCCGCCTAGCTTGCCTAATGAACAGGCCGGCTCTGCTGGAGAACTAGGTTGAGATCCCCTGCCCTAAATGTATTTACTTCAGTCCACGGGATGAGTAACCTTTTGGCCCTCTTTTTTTCTGTGCAGGACCCATTATTCCATTCCCTTTCCATTTATTCATTTGATACACTGCTTCCTAGATAGTAATTATGATCACAACATACATAAACAATAATAAAATATAAACTATCATCTATGGGTGGAAAAATGTGAGATTTATTTTCTTTCTTTCTCATGGAAAATCTTGGGAGACAGGCCTTCTTTCACATTTCTCTTTCATATTCCATTTTTAAGAAATATGAAAAGTGTCAGGACAGAGATCTAGGAAGGGATGATTTAAGAGATGTTTCCTGATGCTTTTAAAGAGGCACAGCACAGCATGCATTTATCTTGCTAAAAGCTGTATGGCGGACACTTTCTCTTACGCATGCATTCCAACACTCTTAGTATCCACACATGCCTCTTTCTATCATGTCTACCTCCCCATTATGCAGAGGAAAAGTATGTCAAAGGGATGTTGTTAGAAAAAAATATATATGTAGGAAAAAATCAGCTAAATATAAGCTTAGTTTTGCATAGATTATATAGGTAAGAAGAGATGTGCCCAAGTCAGGATACTTAAAATTTGCAGTGTATTTTACAATAGGCTCATTGAACATGGAGTCTTTGGTAAAAGAGGTAAAATGCCACAAGATATCCACATGTAGTTTGCAGCATTTACAGTAAGAATAGCCGTTTTATAAAGAGACACTTAAAACAAAAAGAGGCAACACTTGGGGCTTTGAACATGTAAATAGCAGTACTTCCACACGTAAGCATCTGATTTTGCTGCCACCTCCACCTTAGTATTGGATTCCACAAAACTGGACTCCCAAGTGGAGCCAATTAAAGAGCTAATTTCTTAAACTCTTTTAGCTGGTTGAGGTTCTTTTAAATGCCAGAAAGTTAACAACAGCTGCCCTTCAATCATTCCTCGAATGCCTAAGTCTAAGTAAGCAATTAGCTGATACACTTGACTCGCAGCAAATGTAAATGATGATTTTCCATTAATAGGACTGTATAGTGGGGGTAATTTTGTACATATGGAAAATGACGACTATAACATCATGCATGGGTGTATTCTTTCCAAGACCAGCTTAATCATCAGGCACGACTAGGTGCTAGCCTAGGGTGGCAGCTTCTGAAGGGCAGCAAACAGCAGCAGCAGACAAAGCATAACAATAGATTTCGACAGCCCCCAAAGTCAAAGAGTCATCAGCGGGTTATTTCACCTGTAGGGAAAGTGGTTAATTATACATTTTTATTTTTATTACACATTGCAGGAGCTTGGATCATTCTTTTGTTGAATTGCGCTGCATATTTTGGAGCATGTGCTAATAAATGTACAAGGTGGAGATTGCGGGAAGTATTTGCTACAACGTGAATAAAGATGGATTTTCACATTAAATTCTTTAGAACCGGAAGGGCTTAACGATAAGATTGAATGGACACTATTCTTTTAATAATGACAAGTTGGCAGCTACTGTATAATCTGCGTGAAGATGGGCTGTGAAGTTCAATGTGCATTCCTAAAGAGTATCTGAGAAGTGCTAGTTATGATAGAGTTAATTTTAGGGTCAACAGATAGGTAATCTCATTGGTGATAGGGTTTTAAATATCGTGACATCAGAAGCTAAAGTTTGTCTCTGTAATGGTCGTCGAAGCTGTTCTTATAGCTCTTGAAGAAGCCTCTGTTGAGGCGAAACGAAGGCCTTGTCGGGCTGCTGGCGACAAAAGAAACCATCTATGAGATCTTCATGAGAGCTAAGTGCTTATGAATACTTGTGGAAAATCACTGAGTTCTGTTTAGTACTATGTACTTTCTGTCTTTGTAGGAGAGACGGCAGCGGCAGAAGATTAGTAGAGGAGCGGATTGTAATAACTGTTGGTTATTTAGTTGGATAGGCTGAAAGTCTCTCTTCAAATATTTATTAAATATAAGAAACTGAAGTTAATTCTCTATTTTGACATACTATTTTAAAAAAAATAAAAAAATTATTGATTGCTATTAGAAAATCTTGTAAAGTACTTTCCTTGATTAGTTTGTGATTAATAAAATTATACTAGAGGGGGTTGGAGATCAATGATGTGAGTATCTCGCTAGTCCCTATGCCAAAGTAATTTGTCGTGTGAAGGGTTCTATAGCCATCCTGAGATCTCTCCCTATAAGTAATAGCTTATCTTTAGGGAACTCTATTGTTATTAGGATTAGCTTGTGAGAGTGTAAAAATGATAATTAAAAGTTCTTGAGTAGATTGTGAAAATACTGTGAAATATTGTGGAATACTAAGAGTGTTTTGTGATTTATTGTAATTATAAATTAGCCCATTTTGAGGGTAATTTTATAACAGGTCACCGTTGGTAGACATCTATTTGTCTTTATAAAGCAATAGCATATGTGCCAGAGAAAGCGCCTGGAATGCAGACATATCACTATATCACTTACATCCAGTGGTGAGATTCAGCCGGTATGACCTGATTCGCATGAACCGGTTCCTGCTGTGGCCCGCATGTGCCAAACTGGGCCAAACACAGCATTGCAACGCTGGCTCTGGAGTGGCGAGAATCCCACCACCCGACAGTGGTTTGACAGCATTGTGGGGATTGTGGCATCAATCTACTGTTGGGTGAGTGGGATCGGGCCACTGGGCCACCAGGAAGATGTTCCTCCGATGCAGATGGTAGCAGCCTGAGTGTGTGGCTCCTGCAACGCTACTGCATGTGGGGCTGCCACCCACGCATCCTGACTGATGGAGAGATGGACTGAACTGGGTTCCAGCCGCTTTGAATCCTGCCACTGCTTGTACCTGCTTGCAAACTGGTATACATAATGCATATACTCGTAGATTAAGGTATTTTATAATCGATGTGCATAGTGTGGTGGCGAAGCCGTGGGAGAGCAGAGGCAAAGAGGGAAAAACCAGGTATTTTCCTCTGAAAAAGGAATTAGCTCCAGGAGTTTAGGGGTTAAAACTCCTGCTTCAGAAAAAAACTCCCTGCAGAAAGTTTGTGATAGAGAGCCACACCCTAGCTCCATGGTAACCAGCCCTGCTCATGAGGAACAGCTGGGGGTGGAGCTGGGAAACGGAAGGGAAAATCACAGAGATAAGTTTGAGGAAGCAAGGGGAGAGGAGAAGAGCAGAACCGGTAGAGGAACGAGAAGGAGAACAAGGACAGGAGGAACCCGAGGAGAGTATTCAGAGGGAACACGGAGAACCAAGGGAACTTCAGCAGAGACGTCTGCAGAGACTTCTTGGAGAAAGGCGGAGTTTGCCAGAGAAACAGAGGCTGCCAGGAAAGCAGGAACTGTGAGAGAGGCAGTGCCTTCCAGAGGTATAGAAGTCACCTTTGAGACCTGTAAGAGATACAGGAGAAATCCGTTGAGAGGGAGAGCTTACCAGGGGGAGAAGCCAAGCTATAAAAATGACAGAGAGCTGTCTCCAGGAGAGAAGATGGAAACAGAGCCTTCGGCAGTAAAGTCTGAGGAGAGCTTAATGCCACAGAGTAAGGTGAGCACCTTGAAATCCTCTCAGAGCGTTCTGAGAAATAAGAAACTCCCTAATTCCTCTAGTAGCCCTCAGCAGAGAGAAGAATCTGTGTTAAAGAAAGTGTTAAAAGTTTTAGAGAAACTAAAGCCTGCCATTTCTGAGACAGAGTTAAATCCTTTACAAACAGACTCTGAGGTAGAAAGCATGGACCTGGAAGAATCTGTGCTAGAGGAATTGCCCTCAGATAATGAAATGGATTGCTCTCTAGTTTGTGCTCAAAACTGAAAAACTATAAGGTTTTTAGAAGATAGGAAACCTAGAAGCTTAGTCATCAGTGGGGCAGTGCTGAGAAAAATATGCAAATGAGTTGCTGATCTCTGAGGCATGGCCCGGAGTTGAAAAAGGACTGTTTGAAAGTGAAGCCAGAGTCTGTAATACAGCCACTAAGAAAAGCAGTCTGTGTGAGAGAAAAATAGTTTGCAGTAAAGATGCCAATGTTATGCATAGCTTGAAGGATGTAAAGCTTTTGTTTTAAACCAAGCTGAAAGCTGTTGTTTGGCACAGGAAGATTACTGGCTGTTTTCACATGGAGATATACTGTTGTTTGGCACTGTAACAAGCTGACCTCAGAAGCATTTTATTCTTTTGGTTTTGTTTCACCGGAGAAAATATCCACCGTTATGTTTTGATATTTTTGAACTGCCAGAAAGAAAGTTCATTTGGCTGAAGAATAAATAATCCTGTGTGCCTATGAAAATCCTCTCGGCTGAATTTATTTCAACCTCACAACTACACGACTACATTTCCCAGCAGGCATCCTGTTGGGAACATAGGTAACAAACAAGGGACATTTAAAGAAGTTCCGTCCCCTGCTCCTAGGCGACCGCCTGGCCAGTAGGGGGCACGACAATATGTGTGAAGTCCACCCATGCTCTGCCTAGACACACACTCTAGCTATGCCTATCGGCAAAGCACGGACCTTCATGACAATGCATGTACTTTGTAAGCTGGTTGTATTTTGGAAGAAGTCATTTACATGCATATGTGGCCACATATGCATAGGAATGACTTTTTAAATCTACCTCCTCAATGTCCAATAATGTAGTTTTACATGATTGTTATGGTTAAATCATCTTTATTAAAACAACCAACCAGTGCCTTCACCAACTGGCCCGTGGAGACACTCATACAGGACCAGCGGGTCCAGCATAACAACAAGAGAGAGAAACAGTTTTATATTTCCTCTTTTTCCCCCCTCATGATCTACCCAACCCCTCCTGCAACTGCTCCCGGTCTCCTTTCTGTCTGCCTCCTCCCCCCCCCTCCCACCTGCTGAAGTGCGGCGCCACAGTGCGAGACAGAAATGACCAAGTACCAGCCCCAGAGAAGGGATCAAGAACAGTTCACTCAACCACCTACAGTCTTACACACCTGTCTCACTCCTCTCCCTGCTCTAAGCCATCCCCCCCCCCCCACTCCTGTACCTCATAAGAGGGCACAGGGGCATGAATAGCCACAAGAGACCCACATAGGACAGCTCCAGAATGAAAAATGGTACTCCACCACAGGGTCATGCAGAATAGGCCACGTAGGTAGCAATTTTAAATGTGAACCTGCCAAACTCTACCCAAGCAATGTGCGGGTCTGCCTACACTGATCGTAGCAAGGACTTTAAAAAGAGTAAAAACAGAAGGGGAGAGCATGGACAGCCCTGGTGGGTGCCCCTGTCCTGTGAAAAAGCCTCTGATGTTTTTCTGTTCACCACCACTGCTGCATGTGGGGGCAAATACAACAAATGAAGAGCCTGTAGGAATGGGCCCTCAAATCCCATCCAATTCAACAACCCAAACAAAAACTCCCAATTGACCAGGTCAAATGCCTTTTCAGCATCAAAACAGACCAAAAGCGAATCTTGCCATTGCCTACAACTCATCTCCACTGATGCCACCACACGGAGCAAATTCAAGACCGGGTGCCTGCCCTGGAAAACCACATCTGAGCCTCCTATATCAAGGATGGCATTAGCCTAGCTAGGCGGGTTGCCAGGATTTTCTCCAGGAGTTTGTTATCACAATTGAGAAGCAATATGGGATGATACAAGGATGCTAGCAATGGGTCACGCCTGGGCTTGCGCAGCTAAGTAAATGCCAAAGGGAAAGGTCTGCTTTTGAATAAGATTTGTAAAACACTGCAGCAGGGGCATCAGCAGATGATCCCACAACAACCGGTGCCATTCATTGCTGAACCCATCTGGGCCCAGAGTCTTATACAACTTAAAACGCAGGATGGCCCCCTTGATTTATGCCTCTGTGATTGTCTGGTTCAGGGCCTCCAATTGAGCCGAAGACAAAACATATAAATCCACCCTTTCCAAGAAGTCTGTCCTCCACAAACTCCCCCCCCCCCAAGATTTATAGGTCTTCATAGAAACAATGGAAAAGTGCCAGTATCTGCCTATCTTCTGAGACCACCCACTCTCCATCTCGAAGTGCCAACACTCCACTAGGGCCCAGTCACCGCTTAACTAAAGAGGAGAGCAAGTGGCCCGCCCTGTTGCTATGCCAATGAAGATGGTATAGAGTAGATCATGGATTTATGAGTTCTTCAGTGGAGTAGGGTGTTCAGTTTGGTTTGCCACCACCAGCTCCTCCCTCTGAGCCACCGAGTAATGGTCTGTAGCATCTCCCGAATAAGCTGCAACTAATACACTGTGCGAGCATCTATGCACTTCTGGCAAGTGAACTCATAGCTTATTATCTCCCCTCTCAAGACCACTTTGGCCATCTCCCAGAAGAGGGAAGGATCCTCCCGATGACCTGTATTTGTGATAGCATAAGTATCCCATTTCTCCTGGAGAAACCAGGCGAAGGCTGCAACATGATAAGGGTGGACTGAAAACAGCCATCGTCCATTACACCTGCTCCCACCCCTACATTCCAGATCAGTCCATACAGGAACGTGATCTAAAATGGTGAAAACACCAATAAATGCATTCTGCACTTTGGACAGCGAAGTCAAAGGGGTCAGAAAATAATCAAGACAGGAGAGGGACCCTTGGACCTGTGACAAATGAATGAAATCCTTGTTAGTGGGTGAAGTAAGAGCCACACATCTACCAAATCCAGAACCTCACATAAATGATGGACCACCACCCCAATCTTATGAGGCTCTGTCCTCCCTGCAGCGACCTATGCAAGGCAGGGTCTAGAATCCAATTAAAGTCGCCACCCACAATCAAAGAATGCGGGAGAGATTCTGAAGGCACATCTCCAGATCAGTGAAAAAGGCTCCATCTGGGACATTCAGGCTGTAAACAATTCAAAAAGCGATTGGAGAGCCCGCCAGCATACTCTCCACAATCAGAAAGCGGCCCTGCGGGTCTGCCACCTGCAAATCCAACACAAAATTGAGGCCTTTATGAAATAACAGAGCCACCCCTGCCTTTCTACTCCCCAAAGAGACCCCATAAGCCTGCCCCACCCACCCCACCACCTCTGCAATTTCTCATGTCCCTTCGGGTCCATGTGAGTCTCCTGAAACATAACTACATTCACCCTCAGATCACGCAACAATTTTAATACCTTATATCTCTTAATGGGGGATCCTAGGCCACATATGTTCCATGAGATTCAACAGACACAGGCATCACACATACTTCACCCAGCAAAAGAACACCTGGAAACTTGTGCATGTGATAGAGCTGTGTCATATCCTCCCCACCCCCAGCCTAGAGGTCCAGTCCCTACCATTCCCCACCCTGACCCTCTGCTCAAACCTGAAGCTCCTCCCTGTCTCTCACTTCAGCTCCTGCATGTCCCCCATCCCCCACTCTACCTGCCCCTCCCCCACCTCCCTTCTGCTCTCCCCACTTCCACTCTCCTGCAACCCCGCTCCATCCAGAGCCCTCCACCAAGAAAGTGATGCATTGAGGCTCCCCACCTCGATCAAAGACTACTATCCGCCCCTGACCACTGTCACACCGCCCCCTTGGTGGTAGTGGCGGAACCCAACAGAAAGGGGGTGGACATGGAAGAAGAGTTTGTTTGTGGAGGAGCTTAGTTCAAATGCAGGGCCCAGGTTCTTATAGGCCTGGTAGCCTTCTGGTTAACTAAGAGCTCCCTAGAAAATAACAGTCCGAGGGTAGGGAAATTATAAGGCTTTTATTTCCCACGTTGCAAATAGGTTCCTAAGCTCAGAATACAACAGCACACACAAAAGAAATGTCCTTGCTCCAGGTTAAAGGAAAAACATGAACTGAAAAATCTGTTAACTTCACAGTATTGCCAAAAACGGAATACAGCATCAAACTTCACATACAGGCCACAGCTATTCCTCTGCTAGGCTCAATCCTTTCGGTCAGGCAATAACTACAGTCCATCGGAATATCCGAGGGGTCCTCCGGGAATTCCACCTGCATGGGCTCGGAGTCCGGAATGTCTGAGGACCCTCTTTCAGGCCTTCTGTGTAACGCTTGTATGATGCGCCAATGGTCAGCATTAAAAGGTAAGTCCTTGCATTGTATACTTTTATAACAGGAACAGTCTCTCCTGCACCCTGTTTCTTCTCTAGCAAGTTTCCTGTTTAATGCAGGTTTGTATCTTGTCTCATGAATGCCTTTAGAAGGACAGCATTCTCTAGTGCCCTGCTCCTTCTGTATCACATCATTCCTAAAATCATAGTTATTAAAATGGCAATTACCTTTTCTTCTAAGGTTCTCAGATTGAGGTGAGGGCTGAGGCCTGCTCCTGCTGGGTCTTGGTTTCTCAGCTGTCCAGGTAGGCCTCTGGTTCTCAGGTCTGCCTGCTGCTGGAGTTAGGCCTTGTTTGTGCCACAGCTCCTTTCTCCCAGGGCTTTGAAAGTTACCCTTCACAATTCTCCTTTCACCTCCTTGTTTGCTATTCCTTGTTGCACCTTTCAACAGTGGCTGGCCCTTGTTACTCTCAGGCGTTGGACTTTCTGGTATAGTCCTCCTCCTTTCAGGGTCAGCTTCCTTATGGTATCTCTCCCTCCTGGAAAGTGTATCTTTTCCTCTTTTAAAACATTTACAGCAAGTTTCTTCACCTGGCTCTGCTGAGTCTGCTAGGCCGTTTCCCTCGGTCAGGACTCCTATTCCTGGATCCTCCGAATATCCATGCAAAGCTGGAACTGGAACTCCTTGCACCACTCCTTGGCAGTCTCCTTGCCAATCTGCTTGCGAATCTCCTTGCGACTCTCTTTGGCACTCTCTTTGCCACTCTGCGTACCGGTCTGACTTCCTCCAGTCATCTGAGCCTTTAAAAGGAATTCTTCCCTTTCTACATTGGGTGTTGGCTGGTATTGCATCATTGGCTCTAGGGCGTGGTTCCTCAGTCCTCCAGAGGTCTCTCTGGCTCCCCCTATATGGCTCCTCGTGATGCTGCAGCCGGTGTTTACCTCTTTTTTCTGGGTTTAAAACCTTTTCTTCTGCCTGCAGCTGGTCTGCAGTGCCACACCACTCATGACATCTACCACGACCCTCTCACCTGCCAGTCCTACCCCTAATCCATGAACCGCCACCTGACACCAACATTCATTCCCCCCCACACACCCATACCGCGCTCACTAACTCACAACAGAGGCAGTCATTGAACCCAACAACACCAGTGTCCTCCCAACCTCTAAAGCCCATCTCTGAGTTCCAGTGAGGTCCAATAAGAATATCCAGTGACCACGGCTAACCACACACCAGTGCAGCCATCCCAAGTAGATTCACAGGTCCATAGCCACCCCCTTATCCCACACACACAAACTCCAGCCAGCCGTTCCCCAAGCCCTCGGAGCACCAACACACATGCCACCAGACACACCCCTCCCACCCCCTCAACACCTCCCACTTTACTCCTCATCACCCTGTCCCTTCACACAGTCACCCCCATACACATCCACATCCAAGCATACCTCCCAGATTGGTTGAACCCGTTTTAAAGCAGAATCTGGTGAGGCACTGGTTATCATTGAGGACTAGCAACTGAGCACTAGGCCTAAATACCTTCTGATAGAGATGCCTCCTTGTTAAGGTGATTATAGTTCGGGCTGGGTGGTGCCCTTGTGGCCCGAGGGTTTTTTTCTTTTGTGTTCGGATTTCCTTGTTAAGGTTACCAGAATTTTGAAGGCAAATCTGGGATAATTGTTATACGAAGTGAGGAGGTACCTGGGACACTTTAGTTGAGCAACAAGGGATGGAGGAGGGAAGAGGAGTCATTATCCTGCTGCACCTGCCCCATCCATCCCATAATAGTAACAATATTTCCAAGCAGACAAATTGATGGAGGAATAGAAACAGTGATGTATTTTCCCTGTACAATGCAAAATATAAAGATAATGGATGTTCAATTTTAAAAACTGACATATTCCAGTCACCAAATTAAAAATATGGTTTTTTTTCTACGTTTTCTGTCTGGCCATTTTACTATTTCTAATTAGGTGTTATCATGGATAATACATTGAAACCCTCCACCCAGTGTGCAGCAGCAGCCAAGAAAGCAAATAGAATGCTAGGAATCATAAGGAAAGGAATGGAGAATAAAACCAAGGATATTATAATGCCTCTGTTGAGAATAAAACCAAGAATATTATAATGCCACTGTATCATTCCAAGGTGCAACCTCACCTTGAATAGTGTGTGCAATTCTGATCACCATATCTTAAAAGCGGAATTAGAAAAGGGGATGGAAGGATACCGCTATGAGGAAAGGCTTAAAATGTTTGGGCTTTTCAAACTTGGAAAAGAGACATCTGAGGGGAGATATGATAGAGGTCTATAAATTATTGAATGGAATGGAACGGGTAAACGTAGATCAGTTGTTTATGCCATCAAATAGTAGAAAGACTAGGGGACACGCAATGAAGCTACAATGAAACCCATTTAAGACTAATAAGAGAAAATATTTTTTCACTCAATGCGTAATCAAGCTCTGGAATTCATTACCGGAGGATGTAGTGAAGGCTGTTAGTGTAGCACGGTTTATAAAGGGTTTGGACAAGATCCTGGAGGAAAAGCCCATAAACCATTATTAAAGAGGACACAGGAAAGCTACTGCTTGCCCCGGAACAAGCATTGTGGAACCTGTGTCTTTTGGGGTACCTGCCAGGTTCTTGTGACTTGGATTGGCCACTATTGGAAACAGGATACTGGACTTGATGGACCTTGGTCTGACCCAGTATGGCATTCCTTATGTTCTTATGTTAATTGTCTCACTCTCGATCTCTGTTTTCTGCTTTCTTCAGTCTGTCTTCTCTTAATGCAGTTCCCATGGTCTCATGTTTATTTGCTATTTCTTTTCACCTTCCCTTCTCTTTCCTCCCCCAAGTATCCAGGATCTCCCCTTCTCTTTCTTTCACCACCAGATGTCCAGCATCTCCTCATTCCTCCAATGTAAACCTATCAGAGGTGGGGGATGTGACAGGCCTGGAGCGTGTGCATGTGCTCCAAAGCTCTGCCACACTGAGGGCTTTTAAAAGCCCTGCTCTGCTGTATCTGTGCATGTTCACCAAATGGCACCCCTATTCCCATTGCTCGAATTGAGGACAGGAAGCTGCCAAATACTCTAAGGGGGAGTTGGGGACACAGCTATAAAATTAGGGAAAATCCACCAAAATTGGGGATGTCTGGTACCTTTACTCTCAGTGGTTCTTCCAGTGTTCCCAGTGTGCCTCATGCAACATGGCCTGCACTAACCATCTGTTCAGGTCCCTCATGGCGCCCGCATCCGTCCACCCATACCTACAGCACCGAGCATGACACACACTTACATATACAGAAGCAGCAGGGAACCACAGAGAGACATAGATACAGAAAGGAGTACTCACACACACAGACAGATAGGACCAAACAGCAGGGCAACAGGAAAATTGACACACCTGGTTCAGGGAGAGTGACACTGGGATATGGGATGCGCCCAGCTGAGGGGGGATGCCTTTACATATGTATTTGCCAGCATATCCACTTTTAAAACACGGATACTGTAGGGCTTCTAAAATATCCCTCATAATTAATAGTTCTACCCTCTTTCCACCTTAACTCTTACAATAAATTTGCAAGATCAGATTTGTGATCCTAGCAGGAAAATCTTTCAAAACAAGAGTCAATAAGGTGTTTGTATCTGGAAGTGAGTAGTCAGGTTCTTATAAATAACATTTATTTATCATTTATTTATTTAACAGGTATTTTAATACTGCTTTATCATTTCAATCAAAGCGGTAGATTAAGAACGTTAATTTAGAAGCCTTACTCACAATTTCCTCATTGAAACTAAGGCATTTACACATGGAAACAGCATCCAAACATAAATAGCATTTATAGAAAGTACTCAATTTACTTGTGGATGTCCACAACACATAGAAATACATAATAGAAACATAGAAACATAGAAATATGACGACAGAAAAAGACCACATGGCCTATCTAGTCTGTCCTTCCATAACAACTACAAAAGTCCCCTTTTTACCTTTAGAGATCCTCTGTGTTGTCCCATGCTTTTTTGAATTCAGTTACTGTCCTCATCTCTACCACCTCCACTGGGAGACTATTCCATGGATCCACTACTCTTTCCGTAAAGAAATATTTCCACATATCACTCCTGAATCTATCTCCCTTCACCCTCATCCCATGTCCCCTCGTAGCAGAACTTGCTTTCAATTGAAAGAGGCTCTCTCCCTGAACATTTATGCCACGGAGGTATTTAAACATCTCAATCATATCACCTCTATCCCGCCTTTCCTCTAAGATGTACATATTAAGATCCTTCCATCTGTCCTCATATGCTTTATAATGAAGACCACTAATCATTTTAGTAGCCACCCTCTGCACCGACTCCATCCTGTTCACATCCATTTGAAGGTGCGGTCTCCAGAATTGCACACTATACTCCAAATGAGGTCGCACCAAAGACTTATACAGAGGCATTATCACCTCCTTTTTTCTGCTAGCCATTCCTCTCCGTATGCACCCAAACATCCTTCTAGCTTTTGCCGTCGCCTTTTCTACCTGTTTAGCTACTTTAAGATCATCAGACACAACCACGCCTAGGTCCCGCTCTTCTTTAATGGACAAAAGTACATTAAATCCCAGCTGCCAAATTCTAGACCATTCTTCAAGATTAGCTAGATCCCTCCTCATGTTATCTACTCCTTCCTGGGTGTCTACTCTATTGCAGATTTTGGTATCATCCGCAAAGAGGCAAACCTTACCTATAAGCCCTTCCGCTATATCACTAACAAAGATGTTAAAAAGAATCGGACCAAGGACAGATCCCTGGGGCACACCACTGATAACATCCTTCTCCTCAGAGTGAGCTCCATTTACTTGTACTCTTTGTCGCCTCAACCCAACCAATTCTTAACCCAAGCAGTAACTTTAGGGTCCATCCCTAGGGTGATCAGTTTGTTTATAAGTCGCCTGTGAGGAACAGTGTCAAAGGCTTTACTGAAATCTAAATACACCACATCTAGGGCTCTGACTCGGTCCAACTCCCTGGTCACCCAGTCAAAGAAATCAATCAGATTTGTCTGACAAGACCTGCCTCTGGTGAATCCATGCTGCCTAGGATCCTGTAATCCACTGGACTCCAGAAACCTCACTATTTTCTCTTTCAGCAGCATTTCCAATAATTTACTCACCACCGAAGTTAAACTAACCGGCCTGTAGTTTTCAATCACATCCTTGCTTCCGCTTTTGTGTAAAGGCACCACATGAGCCTCTCTCCAGTCCTTTGGCACCACTCCCGACTCCAATGAGGCATTGAAAAGGTCAGTCAGTGGAGCTGCTAGAACGTCCCAAGTTCCCTCTGTATTCTTGGGTGTATCCCATCCGGTCCCATCGCTTTGTCTACTTTAAGTTGAGATAGTTTCTCACGAACACAGTCTTTTGAAAATTGTTCAAGATGTCCTTTGCTTCTGTTCCTATTTGTGGGTGTTTTCTGAGGTCCTGCTCCTGGTTCTTCATCTCTGAACACAGAACAAAAATATTTGTTAAGCAATTCCACTTTATCCTTATCAGCTTCTACATATTCCTCCCCTGCACCCTTGAGTCTGACAATACCACTCTTGCCCTTGCTCTTCTCACTAATATATTTGAAAAAAGTCTTATCCCCCCATTTTATTGCAAAGGCTATTTCCTCCTCCTTTTGAATCTTTGCCTTCTTGACTACTTTGCTAGCTTCCCTAAGTTTTTCCAAATACAGATGCCTATCTTCCTCTCTCTGTGATCTCTTGTATTTCATGAAGGCCTCCCTCTTTTTCTTCACTTTTTCAGCTACTTCTTTCGAAAACCATAGCGGTCTTCTTTTCCTTTTACCTTTATTTACCATTTTAACAAAAAGGTTGGTTGCCCTTAAAATATCCCCTTTCAGTTTTTCCCACTGTTTTTCTACATCCCTCAGCTGTTCCCATCCGACTAACGACTCCCTGAGGTATTGGCCCATCTTCGCAAAGTTAGTCTTCCTAAAGTCTAAGATCCTCGCCTTTGAATGGATTCTAACAGCCCTAGTCCTAATACTGAACCACACCATCTGGTGATCACTGGATGCAAAATGATCTCCCACTACAACATCAGAAACACTTTCACCATTGGTAAGCACCAAGTCCAGTATGACCCCTTCACGTGTGGGGTCTGTTACCAATTGCCTGAATAGTTCTCCCTGTAGAGAATCCAGGATCTCCTTACTTCTAGATGATACTGCAGCAGGAATGTGCCAATCAACATCTGGCATATTGAAATCTCCTATCAGTAGCACTTCCCCTTTCCTAGCAATGCTGCGCATGTCTTCAATTAACTCTCTGTCCACCTCTTCCTCTTGTGAGGGAGGTCTGTATATCACACCAATGTAAATAGATTTCTCTTTCCCTCTTTCTAGTTTAACCCACAATGCCTCCCCTCTCCCTTTTAAGCTCTGTAATTCCAAAGCTTTAATAGTAGTTTTTACATATAGTGCCACTCCTCCTCCCCTACTTCCTACCCTGTTCTTTCTGAATAAAGTATAGCCAGGAATAGTTACATCCCAATCATGGTTTTCTGTGAACCATGTTTCTGTAACTGCCACTAAATCCAAGTCAGCCACTCCCACCAAAGCTTCAACATCAGGGATCTTATTTCTCATGCTGCGGGCATTTATACACACTGCTTTCCATATGTTACCCCTGTTACCCATTTCCATAAAGTTATTTAATGTATCACCTACCTGGGGGCTTTCACTTACTTGGGGGCTTTCTTCATCCATCCCCAACGAATCTAGTTTAAAGCTCTCTTCAGTAGATTAGCCAGTCTACTACTGAAGATGCATTGACCTTTCTTGGACAGATGGATGCCATCTCTGCTCTGCAACCCTTGGAACAGCATCCCATGGTCTAGGAAACCAAAACGCTCTCGATGACACCATCCACGCAGCCATGCGAGCATCTCTGCCTTGGCCTTTACCCTCAACAGGGAGGACTGAAGAGAACACCACCTGTGCATATAACTGCTTCACCCTCTGTCCCAAAGCCATGAAGTCACTTTTGATATGTTCCGAGGTATACCTGGTAGTATCATTTGTTCCAACATGGATTAGCAACATTGGGTAATAGTCAGTGGGCTTGAGGAGTCTCGGCAAACTCTCAGTAACATCTTGGATTTTGGCACCAGGCAGACAGCATACCTCTCTGGACATCAAGTCTGGTCAGCAGATGGACGCCTCAGTACCCCTCAGAAGAGAGTCTCCAACCACCACTACCCTTTGTTTCCTTCTGGTCACTGATTCTGCAACTTTGGGGTACTTAAGCTCTAGTTCTTCCCTTTCCAGGGATGCTTTCACCTCCTCCACTTCCAGGGATGGATAATGGTTCTTCAATTCAAGGGCTGGAGAAGTTGGATTGGTGATTTTGCAGGCCCTGGTGACTTGTGTCCAACCATCGACATTCTGTTGGCACCCATCTTCTCCTCTGCTGGAGAGCTTAGTTGCTGAAAGAAGCATCTCATCAATGTACTTCTCACTGTCTTGAATGCTCCTCAGCCTCGCCACATCCTCTCTGAGTTCCTCCACTTGTTTCCTCAGAGCTTCAGCATACAGGCACCCTGCACATGGAACCGGTCCTTCAACTGGCATTAGGACCTTTGTCTGGACCGAGGAAGAAGCTGTAATGGGGGCAACAGCTTTAGCAATACGATTTTTCCCAGCCATTGTTCTGTTCGTGGAGCTTAGGTATCTGTTAAAGCAAAAGAGAGAGATCTACCAAGTACCAGCCGGTTTACCAGCTGTCCTTTTAGAGAAAAAGCAGTTAAATCTCCTTAATTATATTCAGAATGTGCTGGTCCATTTCTCTGTGCTTTGTCAAATGGGGAGGTGCCCTATAAAGCAAGACTACTCGCTCGGGGTGGATGGGAGTCGGGGTGGGTAGGGAGGGAACTAACACCTGATTAGGTGTTAGCAGTTCCCAAAGCTGAGGAGGTTACTGGAGTTCAACCACCTACTGTGCTCAAGGAAAGTCCCACTAAAGCACCAAAAAGAAAGTAACCTTGCTTTAAAAATGTACAAAAATCCCTTTTAAGAGCTCCCAGTCAGAGAGCTAACAATTTAGTATAATAAAACAAACCCTTAAATCCTTACTGTTGGTTGATCTGGAGAGCTCCTGTAGGGAAGCCTGAACAGGGCAGGGCACTGGAGCCTTTTATGCAGGCCCTCAGCTGCTCTCAGGTAATCAGGCCCACTAACTCCTGATTAGGTGTTAGCAGTTCCCAAAGCTGAAGAGGTTACTGGAGTTCAACCACCTACTGTGCTCAAGGAAAGTCCCACTAAAGCACCAAAAAGAAAGTAACCTTGCTTTAAAAATGTACAAAAAAACCTTTTAAGAGCTCCCAGTCAGAGAGCTAACAATTTAATATAATAAAACAAACCTTTAAATCCTTACTGTTGGTTGATATGGAGAGCTCCTGTAGGAAAGCCTGGAGCTTTACCATAGTGATACTGTGGAAGGGCTGTCGGGTAAAGTTTGCTTCTTTGCGAATGATAACAAAATCTGCAATAGACTTGACACCTAGGAAGGAATAGATTATATGAGGAGGGATCTAGCTAAGTTTGAAGAATGGTCAAGAATTTAGCAGCTGAGATTTAATTCTAACAAATGCAGGGTCGTGCATTTGGGCTGCAAAAATCCAAAGAAGCGGTACAGTATAGGGGGTGAAGTACTTCTGTCCACGAAAGAAGAGCGGAACCTGGGCATGATTGTTTCTTTTTTTGTTTTGTTTTTTTAATGCAATTTTGAAATAGATACATGAAAGCCAGAAGGATGCTTGGGTGCATAGGGAAAGGAGAAAAAAGGAGGTGATAGCACCTCTGTATAAGTTTTTGTGCGCAGTTCTAGAAAAAACACCTTCAAAAGGATATAACGATGATGGAGCTGGTATAGAGTGTGGCTACCAAAATGGTCAGTGGTATTCATTATAAACCATATGGGGATAGACTTAAAGATCTCAGTATGTGTACAATAGAGTAAAAGCGGAATAGAGGAGATATTTTATTTATTTATTGACTTTTTGATAGCGCTGTATCTACCAGTCACAGCAGTGTATAGGTAACAAGTTTAACAAGTATAACTTTACATAGAACGTGGGTAAATTAGCAGTTCAACCAAGTATGATAGAGACATTTAAATACCTCTGTGGGATAAATGCACAGGAGGAGAGCCTCTTTCAACTGAAAGAAAACTCTGCAACGAGAGGACATAGGATGAGGGTGAAAGGGCATAGACTCAGGAGTACTATGTGGAAATATTTCTTTATGGAAAAAGTAGTAGATGCGTGGAAAAGTCTCCCAGTGGAGGTGGTAGAGATGAGGACAGTATCTGAATTCAAGAAAGCATGGGACAAGCACAGAGGATCTCTAACGAGAAATAAAGGGACTATAGTAGTTGATATGGAAGGGCAGACTAGATAGGCCATGTGGTCTTTTTCTGCCGTCATGTTTCTATGTTTCTATAGAAAGTGCCTGGAGGGGTGTGTGGGGGGGGGGGGAGTGCTGATTGTATGGTTTGGACATGGCCTGGATGGGCCCAAAAATCTATACATGTCTTACCCATGTCATAAAGGAAATACACAAGGGCCAATATTCACGGGCAGCAGCCAGCGCTATAAATATGGCTGGCCATCACTGCTTTAACTTAGACCTGGTTATTCAATGCCATGGTCATATCTGGCCACAGGCATTGAATATACAGTTTGTCCAGATCGCGCTGAAGCTTTACCTATAGCACTGCCCCCGAAACCGCCCCCCCCCCCAAAAAAAAAAAATTCCCAATGCATTAGAGGGGAATTTCAGCAGCAAAAGCTGGCTATGTGCTGCTGCATAGTTTGCATAGTGCCATTAGCTGCATTGATCGCTTTGAATATGCCTCCCCCCCCCCCCATCGTAGGACCCCAAATTTCCACATCAAGATCTAGAGTTGCTCTCTGGTACTTATTTGTTTTTAAAAAGTGCTACTTTCAGCTAGCCTATTGTAAGGGGGATTAAAGAAGTTATCCTCCTCAATCCCCCATGTTTATAATCCCTTTCAAACTGAAAATAAGTAATAATTGTGGCCTCTGTATTTATTTATTTTTTTTTTTTGAAACTTTTATTTTCATTTTGCAACAAACAAAAGAAACAACACACCAAAAGAGACAAAACAAGTATACAAGAAGGAAAAGTAAACCCATTACCCCCCACCCCGGTGCTTCTTCTCTACCCGTTTGTATCAGCATGTGAGCGCTTCCAATTAACAGTGATTATACATCAAACGATCAAAAAAGTATCCACAATACAGCATGATCATGAGACAGAGATATATACAAAGTTAGACAGTCAGATGAGAGCATTTAGCAAAATGTACATATTCATTGAACATCTTCCAGTAAGACCAATAAGAAGGAGTCTGAACGGAGGAAGCGCACAGACGAAGTATTTGTTCATATTTACTGTAGAGACAGGCATGATTCCACCATTCATTGAGGCTCAGATGGGAACTAATTTCCCAGTATTACTTAATGAGGGAAACAGCAATGCCAAGCATAAAGTTCCAAAGGAGATAAGCCATTTCTTGGGAGAGGGGGGATCCCCGCAACTGGGCGAAGTCCCACTATCTTCCAAGAAAGGGACTCCTGAGAGTGCAATATAGACTAAATACGACCCCAGACCCGACGCCAGTTATACTGTAGTGCGGGATATTCATGCATAACATGAAATGAAGTAATAAACCAATGGCCACAGGACGTGTCCAGCAACCATTACCCTGAGTAGTGTTCCATTTGTCTAAACTGTGAAGAGTGTAAAAACACCGGTGGGCTAGAAAGAAGAGGGTCTGAGTGAGTGAGGCGGGTCGGTAACCCGTGTCCCTCTGCTCCAGATAAGGCTCCATTGCTCCGAGGTTAAAGTCACATGCAATTCTCTCTCCCATACTTTCTGCGCTATAGAGGTATCTCTAGTGATAGCATTACATAAGGTTTAGTAAAATTGGATGCTACACCCGGTAAACTACCGAGAGATCGGAAGTTTCCAATCAACCTTATGCAGAGAGTGCCGATGGCGGGAGCACTCCAGCGCTCCGAAGGCAACGCTGAAGTTACACTGACCAGAGTCGGGAGTCGAAAGGTTGCATAGGAGTATTAAAGGCACCTAAAGTGTCGAAAAACATTGGTGGATAGTGGGAGTCCAATGGGAGAGCCATACCAGGGAGCAAGGTAAGAGGAATCGGTGAGCAAAGGCCCGCTACTATATCTAGCCACACAGGTCTGCTCGGTACTGGAGCCTCCAACCAACAAGCACCTTGTTTGAAAAGAAAAGATTGAGGGAACACTTAAGTAAAATCGCCACCAAGTATTAATGGAGCATTGGCGGAGGCCGAGGCCAACTGCGCAAGACTTGCATAGTGAGCAGGGTTGTCCACATTCTGGACATAGTGCAAATACACGTGAATTCACTATCTCCAACCTCAAGGTGTACACGGGCCCATCTACCCTCCATGTCAGCGCTACTATCAGGTACAGTAGCGTGCAAAGACTTCTTAACCAGAATGACTATCCCGTACCATTTGGAAACGGTGGGAGAATAGGTAGCTACCATGTGAGGCCTAGCATTGAGTTTCAGTGTTTCAGCAGAGTGTTATGCGTTTCCTAAAGAAACACCTAATCAACGTGCTCGTGGCTAAGATAGCTAAGGATTTTCTTTCTGCTGAGTGGACCAGCAATGCCTTGTACAATGAATAATAAGATTTTACATGAGGCCATTCAGAAAAGTTGAAATTCTGAGCATGATAGCACACATAATTTCACTGTGTCCCTCAAACTGACTGTATCTGGCTGTACACATGACATAGGAAAAATAAGCTAATATAATACAATGAAGCGCCCCACATTAACAAAGAAAACCGCAGTACAGTAGAGGAGAAGCAAAACCCCAAAATTACTGGCGACCATGTGTCTGCGGGGAGAAACCCCAGAGAAGGCCGAAATTGAAAAAACATATAACCTGTAGGACTGTGCGTGCTCCGAATCCGACCGAGGCACACATCATGAAGGGATAGGAGACCAAAGACAAAAGTCATACAGAGAAAGAAAGAAAGTCCAGGCTATTTCTGTGCTGGGCTATGACCGCCGCATCGGGCCCTTCAAAATGGCGGACAGAGCCGGCAGATAAGAGTCCAAGATTTGGGATTAGCGCATCTGTTCTGCTTCTTTGGAGTCCAAAAATGTTGATAATAGATCAGGATCCTCGAACGTCCTGGTCTGGTTGTGGAGAGTCACTCGGAGCTTCGCTGGATACAACAGGCCAAAGCGAGCCTGTAGCTGTTGAAGTCGAGGGCGAAGAGCAAGGAGTTTCTTCCGACGGTCAACGGTAGGCTTTGCCAAATCAGGAAAGAAGGAGACCTTACGACCGTCATATTCCAAATGATGATTCGCTCGGGCAGCATGTAAAATTTGTTCCACTTGTTGATATCGTAGCAAGCTAAAGATAATAGGCCGGGGGGTCGTGCGGTTGAGCGCCATGCGGGCAGGAACACGGTGTGCTCGATCGATTTCCAGTTCTCTGTGAAAAGTGATCTTCAGCAAGGAGGGAAGAGTTTTGAGCAAGAATTCTCTTATATCTCCTGCTTCCACCCCCTCCGGCATTCCGAGGAGCCTCACATTGTTGCGACGGGCGCGATTATTGCTATCTTCCAACTCCTTTTGAAGATTCTGTATCTGGCGCTCAGCCTCGTCCAGTTTGCCCAAGCGCACCTCGTGCGAGTCGAGGACCCCCGCCATATTGTCCTGCCGTAATGAAAGACCTTCAAGTCGGTCTTGGAGCACTCCAAAGTCTTCTCGCATGGCTCGAAGCGCTTCTCCATTAGACTGCACCAATTCCTTCACGCCACGTATTTCCTCCAAAATCTCCAGGTGCATTGCGGGGTTTTCACGAAATGGAACCATCTTCTGCGGGGAGGACACCTCCGTTTTGGAGCGTTTTCCGTGAGAAGAAGAAGGAGACCCGAAGTCCAAGCACGCTGGTTTGTGGGTCGCCATCCCCCCCGAGGTGCCCCGGTCAGCTCGGAGCGAAATAGTAAATTTATATAGGTATTAAGTCAGGATTCTGAGTAGGCCTCTCGGGAGCTTCAACGCAAAGCGTCCTACCCGCTGGACATCAGGCTCCGCCCCCCGTGGCCTCTGTATTTAATTGGTGGCATTTGGAGGTATAGGTTTGCAAAATGCATAGGCACCTATGTATTTTTATAAATTAAGCTAAAAATAGGCGTCTATGTGGCCTTCACCCATAGTCAGCCTGTACTAAAATTGCCCTCTCGCATGTGCTGTAATGAATTTCCTTTAGGTTAATTGAAAGAGAAACTGACGCTACTAGCAGTTAATGCAGGTA
Source organism: Ichthyophis bannanicus (assembly GCA_033557465.1). Classification (NCBI taxonomy): domain Eukaryota; kingdom Metazoa; phylum Chordata; class Amphibia; order Gymnophiona; family Ichthyophiidae; genus Ichthyophis; species Ichthyophis bannanicus. Next base: position 6,750,032 of record JAWIIG010000027.1, on the reverse strand, counting down.
CCAGATGTTAATCTTGGCAATTAACACACTATGGGACATGCTTACTAAAGTATGTTACCTGATAGCTCAGGGTTTAGCATGCAGTTTGAGCACTGTGCTAAAAAGTAGCACAGTAAAAATCCCACACTGACTGAGCAGCAGGGCCGGCCCGTCCATTGAGCAAGAATGTTTTTTGCACAGGGCCCCGTGTTTCAGGTGGCCCCGCGCAAAGAACATTCTGCTTTTCTTCAAAATTAAATTTAAAAAAAAAACTGTCTGCTACTGCTGCCGCCGCGGCAGCAGCAGAATGGAGTGTCCCGCGGGGCCCCCTCTGCCCGGCTGAGTCCATCCCTCCCTCCCTCCCTCTGCGACGGCTGAGTCCCTCTGTGCCGGCTTTCAGATTCGCGAAGGGAGAGTGTCTCCCTCGCGTCTCTGTTAAGCCCGCAGGGGCTGATGGGTTTTCCCATCAGCCCCTGCGGGCTTAACAGAGACGCGAGGGAGACACTCTCCCTTCGCGAATCTGAAAGCCAGCACAGAGGGACTCAGCCATCGCAGAGGAAGGGACTCAGCCGGGCAGAGGGGGCCCCACGGGACACCCCATTCTGCTGCTGTCGCGGCGGCAGTGGCAGCGGTAGCAGACAGCTTTTAAAAAAAAAATTAAGGGGGGGCGGAGCCTGATGTCCAGCGGGTTAGACGCTTCGCGCTGAAGCTCCCGAGAGGCCTACTCAGAATCCTGACTTAATACCTACATAAACTTAATATTTTGCTCCGAACTTACCGGGGTACCTCGGGGGGGATGGCGGCCCACAAACCAGCGCGCTTAGACTTCGGGTCTCCCTCTTCTTCACACGGAAAACGCTCCAAAACAGAGTTGTCTTCCCCACAAAAGATAGTTCCATTTCGGGAAAACCCAGAAATGCAACGGGAGATCTTGGAGGAAATACGCGGTGTGAAGGAACTGGTACAGTCCAACGGAGAAGCGCTCCGAGCCATGCGAGAAGACTTCGGTATGCTTCAGGACCGGCTTGAAGGTCTTTCACTACGGCAGGACAACATGGCGGGGGTCCTCGACTCGCACGCGGTGCGCTTGGAGAAACTGGACAAGGCTGAGCGTCAGATACAGAATCTTCAAAAAGAGTTAGAGGATAGCAATAATCGAGCCCGTCGCAACAATGTCAGGCTCATTGGAGTACCGGAGGGGGCGGAAGCAGGAGATATAAGAGAATTCCTGGTCAAAACTCTTCCCTCCTTGCTGAAGATCACTTTTCACAGAGATCTGGAAATTGACCGAGCACATCGTGTTCCTACCAACATGGCGCTCAATGGGACGACCCCCCGGCCTATCATCTTTCGATTACTGAGATATCAGCAAGTTGAGCAAATTCTAAATGCTGCCCGAGCGAATCATCATCTGGAGTTTGAAAGTCATAAAGTCTCCTTCTTCCCTGACTTGGCAAAGCCCACAGTTGACCGTCGGAAGAGACTCCCTGCTTTTCGCCCTAGACTTCAACAGCTACAGGCTCGCTTTGGCCTATTGTATCCAGCGAAGCTCAGAGTGACTCTCCATAACCAAACTAGAACATTCGAAGATCCTGATCTACTAGCAACATTTTTAGATTCCAAAGAAGCAGACCAGATGCGCTAATCCAACAACTTGGATCTGTAATCCGCCGGATCTGCCCGCCATTTTGAATGGCCCGACGCGGTGATCACAGCCTGGAACAGAGACTGCCTGGACTTTTCTTTCTGTCTATATATAACTTTCTTGGTCTCCTATCCCTCCATGATGTGCACCTCGGTTGGATTCGGAACATGCACAGCTATATAGGTTATATGTTTCAATTTAGGCCTTCTCTGGGGTTTCTCCCCGCAGACATATGGTCGCCAGTAATTTCTGGGGTTCTGCTTCTTCTCTAATGCACTTCGGTGCTTATTTTTTTTTATATGGGGCGCTTCATTGTTTTTCATTAGTTTATTTTCTATCATGTCATGTGTACAGCCATATACAGTTAATATGAGGGACATTGTGAAATTATGTGCGTTATCATGTTCTTTTTCAGAATTTTTAACTCTTCTGAATGGCCTTATGTAAGCTCTTATCGCTGAACGTAAAAGGCATCAATAGTCCAATCAAAAGAAAGAAAATCCTTAGCTATCTTAATCATGAGCATGCTGATTTAGGGGTATGTTTACTAAACCGGGCTAACGATTAACCCGGGCTATCTGCAACTAGGTCCCATTGAATAATATGGGATCTAGTGGCAGATAGCCTGGGTTAACCATTACCCCGGTTTAGTAAACATACCCCTTAGTGTTTCTTCAGGAAACGCATTTAAACTCCGCTGAAACACTGAAACTTACTGCTCAGCCTTACATGGTGGCTGCCTACTCTCCCGTGGGGTAGCCTTCTTGGTTAAGACGTCTTTGCAAGCTACTGTAATGGATACTAGCTCTGATAAGGAGGGTAGATGGGCTCGTGTACACCTTAAGGTTGGAGATAGTGACTTCACGTGTATTTGTATTTATGCTCCGAATGTGGATAACCCTGCTTACTATGCAAGTATTGCGCAGTTGGCATAGGCCTCTGCCAATACTCCATTGATACTTGGCGGCGATTTCAACCAAGTACTTGATCCTTTGATAGATAGAGCCGCCTAGAACGAGTGGTCCACCCAAGAGTCTTGATACCCTTACAGCTCTGATGAAAGATCTTGTGTTAGTAGATATATGGAGGCTGCTTCCCCCACCGACTTAGAGTTCATCTTTTTCTCAGCCCCCCATCACTCACAATCTAGAATAGATTTTTTTTCTTATCTCCAAAGCACTGATATCCCAAGTGGACACGGCTAGGATTCATCCTCTCCATATTTCAGATCATGCTGCCATATCTTTCTCATTACATGTCACTACGCAAGGTGAACATCCCCGTGCTTGGTTTTTTGGGGCATAGCTATTCCCTAATTACGAAATACTGGACAATTGCTCCCATCTGAGCCCCAATGAATGGTGGAATCATGTCTGTCTCTACAGTAAATATGAGCAAATACCTCGTATGTTAGCTTCTCCCGTTCAGACCCCCCACCACTTGTGTCTAAATGGAAGATGCTCAACGACTATGTTCAAACTGCTAAATGCTCTCATCTGACTGTTTAAATCTGTGTAAATCTCTGTCACATGATCATTCTGTATCGCAGATACTATTTCGGTTTGTTTTGATGTACAATTACTGTTGTTTGTAAGCGCTTATATGATGATACTTATCAGCTTAGAGAAGAAGCATAGGGGTGGGGGGTACTTGGGGTTGCTTTTCCTTATTGTATGCTTGTATTTGTCTCCTTTGGTGTGTTGTTTCTTTTTGCTTGTTGTAAAATGAAAATAAACGTTTAAAAAAAAAAAAAAATTAAAAAATTCCTTGAGCTGATGGGGGGGTTAGGACTGGTAATGGGCTATGGAGGGGGTTAGGACTTGAGGTGGGCTGTGGGTTGATGGGGGGGCTAGAACTGGGAATGAGCTGGGGGGTTAAGACTGGAGGTGGGCTGATGGGGTTAGGACTGGTAATGGGCTGTGGGCTGATGTGAGGGGGGTTAGGACTGGTAATGGGCTATGGGGGGCTAGGACTGGAAATGGGCTGATGGGGGGTTAACACTGGAGGTGGGCTGATGGGGTTAGGACTGGTATTGGGCTGTGGGCTGATGGGGGGTTAGGACTGGTAATGGTCTATGGGGGTAGGACTGATAATGGGCTATGGGGGTGCTAGTACAGTAAATGGGCTGATTGGGAAGGGTTAGGACTTGAGGTGGGCTGATGGGGTTAGGACTGGTAATGGGCTGTGGGCTGTTGGGGGGGTTAGGACTGATAATGGGCTATGGGGGGGCTAGGACAGGAAATGGGTTGATGGGGTTAGGACTGGAAATGGACAGTGGGCTGTTGGGGGGGTTAGAACTGGTAATGGGCTATGGGGGGGTTAAGACTGGTAATGGGCTGTGGGCTGATGGGGGCTGTCTGGTAATGGGCTATGGGGGGTTAGGACTGATAATGGGCTATGGGGGGGGGGCTAGGACAGGAAATGGGCTGATGGGGATGGGTTAGGACTTGAGGTGGGCTGATGGGGTTAGGACTGGTAATGGGCTGTGGGCTGTGGGCTGATGGGGGGTTAGGACTGGCAATGGGCTATGGGGGGCTGACTGGAAATGGGCTGATGGGGTTAGGACTGGAAGTAGGCTGATGGGGGGTTAGGACTGGTAATGGGTTATAGGAGGGGCTTAAACTGAAAATGGGGTGATGGGGGGTTAGGACTGGAAGTGGGTTGATGGGGGGGCTAGGACTGGTATTGGGTTAGGGGGTTGCTAGGACTGGAAATGGGCTGATGGGGGGCTAGGACTGGAAATGGGCTGATGCAGGAACTAGAAGGGAATGGATGCTGGGTGAGGCTGGAACTAGAAGGGAGCTGATGTTGGGGGAGGATTAGAATGGGATGGGGCTGGGAGAGTAAAATGGAGAGGGGAAAAATATTTTGTGTGGGAGGGATGAAAAATCTACAATTGGCGGGTATTGGGAGAGTAAGTGGGGATTGAGGATGGAGGGGTAAAATTTGAGTGAATGAAATAGGAATGAGGAAAGAGCAAAAGGAGAAAGATTAGTATGTTAAAGCAGATGTAGAGAGAGAATGGAAAAAAACTAGGAGAGAAGAAAGGACAAATGGACAGCAGACGATGGACAGTTAGCAGAAGACACGAAGAAACCAGAAGAAAGTGGCTGGAGCAATTGCAGCTGAAAAAAAGGAACAAAAGGTAGAAAATATCTCTTTATTTTGAATTTATTAATTGGAATATGTCAGCTCTGGGAAATGTGCATCATTAACGTCTGCGCTTTGTTTAGTAAAAGAGGAAATTAATTTATAGTTTTATTTCTACAGTGTTGTTGTACATTCCAAGTTTGGCTTTTGGGGTTCCCAGTTTAATTATTGTCTTCCTATTTCTAAATTGTGATTCCTTGTTTGGTGATGGTCTATGTTCTGCATGTGTAATTGAGCTGAGGTATTCTGTTTATGTAATTCCTATTTGACATTGCCACTTGTTCTCTTTCCCCAGTAGGTCATGTATTGTTATTCTCTGAAATGTATTGGTTTAATATTTGCAGTGTTTCCTTTTGATAGGTAGAGTATGGTGCTTTGTGAGTCCTGGTAGTGCTGTTAGGATACGGCGGATTTGCTATGGGTTCTAAATGGGCAGTGTTTGTAGTAGTTCCTAATGTGTCTGGCGGTTGGCACTGGATTATAGTAATGTAGAAATCTTTTAGTCTTTCTTTATCCATACACTCATTAAGAGGCATGTTTACTAAAAGTTAGTATATGGTAACATTATGCAAATATTTATGCAAATGAGGCATCTTATGCAAATGAGGCCCCGCACCGAGTCTCCGCACATGGCCCCGCACCCCCCTTGGGCCGCCCCTGCTGAGCAGCATGCAATGCGGTGGGAAATGGGTGGGTCAGGGGTGGAACGGAGGAATTGATGGCAAAGTGTGGCTAGTATGGGAGTTAGTTGACATTAGCCGTGCTTGCTGATCTCATCGCAGGTGCACTTAACGTCACTTTAATGGGTGCCAGCTTGTATGGTGCTGCGTCTTTGCACAATTCTAACTGCAGGGGGATGCAGGCACAGGGCCCCTCAAATTAGTGTGGGCCCTCCACTCTGTTATTGCAGCCCACATGTGCGTTGCCAGCACGGTCTTTAGTAAACCTACCCCATGCATGCAAAATCTTACTGCACTATAGTAAATTGGGCCTTTATTGAATATATTCTTAGCACCTGTTCCTAATAACTTGTATCCATGCAGTAGTGTTACATCTGTAAATAGACTGTAAATAGTTTCCCTTGTTATCCAAGTTCCTTCCCTTGTTATCTGTAAACTCATACTTGTTATTGTACTGAGACTTTTTGTTCTATGTGAACCACGCTGATGCCGAATAGTGCGGTATATAAGAGAATGTAAATAAATAAAAAATAAATAAATATAGATCTCTTATAACACAAAAATTATGAAGCCTTCAATTAAACTAGCAAGAAACTGGTTTTAATGACGTGTGTTTCTTCATACAATACACAGTTAAACTGTGGAATACAGGGTAATATAGGCAAGCAACATAACTGGGTTCAAACAGAGAGTAGACAAATGTACGGAGAATAATTCAATCACAGATTAAAGTAACAGTCAGATTTCATCCCTAATCTAGAATGCTAGAAAATGGAAGGGTATGAAAGCAGACAGACAATTCCACATAGTCCTTTTTCTTACATACTACTTGTCACTGCTGGAAGGAGTTATTGAGTTTGACCAAGTTTAACGTTTATGTTCTTAGAGAATCAATTTGTGCCTTTTTTTTAACTACAAGTGTAGCTTCAATGGAAGTACTTTTTAACTTTTTTAATAAAAAGATACCAAAAGTAGCCGGTTGATATTTAAACTCCATGGACAGCATTCTTTTTAAGTGCCAGCCACGGCGTTTAACAATGAGGCTGGATATTCAGCATTGGAATCTGGATATCCACTGATGCTGAATATCTGGTTTCATTGCTGACCACTAACACTGTCCGAATCGTGGTGATATTAAGTCACTATCTGGACAGCAAAAACCACATAAATTAGTCCTGCTTTATTTATTTAGACAGTTTGTTGTCTGGTTAGCAGTCTGAATATCACTTGCTAGGTGGTTAACTGCAAACTCCACTCAGTGAAGGTTACCAGATTTTTTGCAGACATATCTGGGACGCCTAAGCAAAGTGGGAGTGGGGGAGGGGGAGGAAGGGACATCTTAGATCCGGGTTTGAGTAACAAAGCGTGGAAGAAGGAAGAGACGAGCCTCCCCCATTCCCATCCATGACAAGAACAATATCACTTTCAAGTAGACAAAGTGACAGTAAAATAAAAACAGAGATGCATTTCCTTCATATTGTGCAAAATGCAAAGATAGTGGATGTAAATTCTAAAATCTCACATATGCAAATCACTGAATTGAAAATAAGTTTTTTTTTTCCTATCCTATCTGTTCTCATTGCTGGAATCAGAGACAGGAGGCTGCCACACAGGTGGGAGTCGGGGCAGAGCTCCAAAATCGGGGACAATCCCTAAAAATCAGGGACATCTGGCAATCCTATGTCCAGCGCTGAGGCTGTCAGAGAAAATCGCTCTGGTGAGCACTTATCCAGTTAGCAGGTTCTACTAACAGATAAACATTTGCAGAGACAAAATTGTTGCTTTCAGGCAAAATGAGCAGATTTTTTTTTGTCATAACTGTGCACCTACCCCATGTGCAAATTAATGCACATACACTCAATATACACATGCCCAAGCAATTTGCGCACCCTTTTCATTTTTAAGCACACCAACGAATGCTCAAATGAACACAAAATGCACAAGCCTTCTAAACAGATATGTTCTTTTAAATATCATGATCTAAATTTTCTTCCATCATCTTTTGACATAGGTTTATTTATAAAGTAATTTCTTTTCTTCTAAATAATGGCTTTAAGTTATCAGAGTTTTATATTTTTAATATTACTAAGTCAAGCTAGATGGCACTGGCCAACTCCTGTTTAAAAAAATGAACTATGACCTAGAAAATTGAACTGAAAAGGCTTACATGCTGGGGGGGGGGGGGGAATAAACAAATCCCTCCCTTAGACTGCAAAGCAGCAATGTGTTTTCTGTCTAAACTGAACTTGGTCAAATTTCGAATTTATTTTAAAGAACATGTTGTAGATAAGTAGAGTCATCTGGAATACTTCTTACTTAATGGTGATTTCTGGAAGATTTCTTGTTTAAAAACAATTTCTGGAAAATTTCTGTATTAATATGAGTCCATGAATAAACTTAAAAATGATAGCTTTGTTATTGCTTTGGCACAATACATTAACAACACTGCGAGCTCTGCCAAAGAGAATTCTTTCAGATGGATTATGGCTTTGTTTACATATCCAGCTGTACTGAGGCCTTGTTCATGGTGGCAACCTAACAATGCGCCCAGTGGGGGTGCCCATTAGGGGAGGGCATACTAAGTGAGTTTAGTTTGTTTAAATTGAGCAAGAATGCATAGACTGGCTCTAGTGTTTTGAGAATGTGTTTAAATCATGCAGTTTCTGTGTTTTGTTTTGGCTGATTTAATATAGTTGTTTGAATTGCTCAAAATCGTACTAGCATAACACAAGAACCTGTAGCATGTTGTAAGATATCATTGTAGATTTTGCTGCATTGTACAGACACAGAAGCCTACATACTGAAAAAGTGAACACTGTGATTAAAAAAGCTGTAAAGACCTAAAGAAGACGACTAGAATTTCCATGTTGATTCCCTGAGGGATCTTTAATTTAGTTTTTTTTTTTTTCAAAAACATACTTTTTACAGCGATGCAAATTTATTTGTTGGAGTCTATGCATAGAAATAATAGAGAAATACTACAATACTGGATCAAAGGCACTGCAATTTAAAGACAGAACCTAAAAGGCGGTGTGGCTTAAATAGGCATCTAAAGCATGCTTTCTAAGGACACACAAATTCCTTTTTCAAACCCATGCATAAAGATAATGTGCAAGAAGAAAAAACGTGCAGCAAGACATTTCAGCATGTGAAGTACTTTAAATAGGCCTTTTCGTTTTTATTATCTCACAACCCAGATTTCACAAGACTAACACAATGCCTGAACTGTGTACTTTGCATTTACCAGTAGGATTTACAATTAGAAGTTGTGACTTTTCCCATATAATGGTGTTTTTTTTCTTTAATCAAAATTCAGTCTTAGTGATTTGATTCCTCCCAGTTTACTGAGGTTAGTAATGGGAAAAATTATTTCTAGATAAAGACCTTTACTCCAGAATGTGACTGTCAATTAAAGCCATTGTATCTTTCATAAACTTCTTTGGGGAGGAGAGGGAGACCAGCAATACTGAATCTGACCGCTACTATGTTAATTTAAGCTATTAACAGTTTACATATGATAAAATACAGGAGGCATCAAGAAACATAACTGAAGAACCCTAACAAGACTGAAATTGGAAATAAAATGTTTGCAACTGTAATACTGAGAAAGAACTACATACTACAATATTCTTACAAACACAAGATAATGCTTTTTGACAGAAAATCTTACACATATCTTACCACATTATCAAACCATAGCAACAGAGAAACACAATGGCAGAAAAAGACCACATGGCCTATCTAGTCTGCTCTTCCATATCAACTACAATAGCCCCTTTTTTCCTTTAAAGACCTTCTGTGCTTGTTCCATGCTTTCTTGAATTTGGATACTGTCCTCGTCTCTACTTTGGGTCCGATTTGCAAGGCATTTACACGGTTAACAGCCCATGTAAACCGTGTCAATGCCTTAATCAGGGATTTTCAAAGGTACCTACATGGTTAATGCCTTTTAAAATCCCTGATTAAGTCCCCATTACACTCCGATGCTATCCAGTTAGCACTGGGGTGTGTTGGGGGCATTCCAGGGCAGAGTGGAAGTGGGGAATGGCACTAACTGGGTAGTAGCGATTTTGGATGCTGCCTGGTTAGCGCTCTGCACCTTAAAGATATGCGAGGAAAACCCTCACCTATCTTTAAGGCACAGAGCGCTAACCGGGCAGCATCCAAAATCACTGCTGCCCAGGAAGGCTCGGTAACTTTCTGGCTGTGAGGCGAACCCCAGATGTTCACTTCCGTCACTGCTATGGTGTTTAGCCCTGCCCAACTGAAAATTGGAACCTTTAAGTCTGTCTCCATATGCTTTATAACAAAGACCACTGACAATTTTGGTAGCCACCCTCTGCACCAACTCTACCCTGTTTATATCCTTTTGAAGGTGTGGTCTCCAGAATTGCACACAATATTCCAAATGAGGTCAAGGACTTATACAGAGGCACTATCACCTCCTTTTTTCTGCTGGCCATTCCTTTCCCTGTGCACCCAAGCATCCTTCTGACATTCGTCGTCACCTTTCCTACCTGTTTAGCCACTTTAAGATCATCAGAAACTATCATGCCCATGAACAGAAGTAATTCTCCCCCTACACTGTACTGCTCCCTTGAATTTTTGTATCCATAATGCATAACCCTACATTTTTTAGCATTAAATCTCAGTTGCCAAATTCTCGACCATTCTTCAAGCTTAGCCAGATCCCTCCTCATGTTATCTACTCCTTCCTGGGTGTCTACTTTGTTGCAGATTTTGGTATCATCCACAAAGAGGCAAACCTTTATTGACAGCTCTTCTGCAATATCACTAACAAAGATGTTAAAAAGAATCAGACCAAGGACAGATCCCTGCGGCACATCAAAGGTAATATCCTTCTCCTCAGAGTGAGCTCAATTGTCGCCTCCCACTCAACCAAGTTTTAACCCAGTCACTTTAAGGTCTATCCTTAGGTTCCTCAATTTATTTATAAGTTGCCTGTGCAGAACGGTGTCAAAAGCTTTACTGAACTCTAAGTACATCACATCTAGGTCTTTCCCTCGGTCCAACTCTCTGGTCACCTAGTCAAAGCAATCAATCAGATTTGTCTGACAAGACTTGCCTCTCATAAACCCATGCTGCAATCCATTGGACTACAGAAACCTCACTATCCTCTATTTTAGAAACATTTCCATTAATTTACTTACCACAGAGATCAGACTAACCAGCCTGTAGTTCTCAACCTCATCCTTACTTCCACTTTTGTGTAAAGGGACCACATGTGCTTTCCTCCAGTCCTCTGGGACCACTCCTGACTCTAAAGATGCATTGAAAAAAATCCATCAGTGGAGTTGCTAGAATATCCCCAAGTTCCTTCAGTATTCTTGGATGTATCCCATCTGGTCCCATCGCTTTGTCTACATTTAGTTTAGCTAGTTCCTTTTGAACACAGTCTTCTGAAAACTGTTCAAGATCCCCTACATTTCTGTTCCTATTTGTGGGTATTTTCTGAGGTCCTGATTCTGGCCCTTCATCTGTGAACACAGAACAAAAATATTTGTTAAACAATTTCGCTTTATCCTCATCAGTTTCTACATATTTATTCCTTTCACCCTTGAGTTTGACAATATCACTTTTGCACTTCCTCCTCTTAATAACATATCTGAAAAATGTCTTGTCCCCTCATTTTATTGCATTGACTATTTTTCTTCTTTTTGCATCTTTGCTTTCCTGACTACTTTCCTAGCTTCTCTAAGATTCTTTTAAATTTAATAATTATTGAATTTTAACATATTTTCCAAGATAAACTTGTACAGCAAAGGAAAATCGAAAGCACCATAATACAAAAAAAAAAAAAAACCTTTCAGCCGAAAACTGTCAATGAATTTCCTGCAGTCCTCAATATAGGGAGGAAGAAAACAAAGAAATACTCAGTGGATTAGAGAACCAGAAAATAAAACATAAGAATAGATGAGCAATTAATGCGAGAGCCCAAAAATGGAACTATCTACTGTACAGTCAAATCCCAGCTTCAGGACCAGCAGATGGTGGCAAAATAGGGACCCTGGTATTAATAAAAGTTAACAGATCCGAAGACTGAAAAAATATATACGGTTGCATTCTATGTACAACCAGCCATTTACAGGGAAAACACAGATGAAATGAAGCTCCAAGCTGCAGAACTTCAGCTTTCAAAAGCAAAAGTTGATTGTACTGCTTTTGTGTTTCCCTAACCACATCTGGAAAAATTAATACTCTAGTCCCATGGAACAGCAATAATCACTTCTTTTAATATAATTTTAATAACCAGACCTTATCTGAGGAAAGTGCACAAGACACCAAGAGAGTAGAGGTAGAGCCTGAACTGGATCAGAAATAGATGCTTCTAATAGCTTCTCCAAATATTGATGCTTGCTTTTCTCTCTCTGTGATCTCTTGTATTTTATTTATTTAACCAGTTTCTATGCCACTTTATCCTTCAATTAAAGTGGCTTCTATTATGTAATTGCTACATAAAGGTACTGGATACATTCCCAAAGGGCTCATAATCTATGTGTGCCTGAGGCAATGGAGGGTTAGGTGGCTTGTCCAAGGCCATGGGGAGTCTTTCCAGCCTGAGATTGCTGTCCTCAGGTGAGACTTGAACCCCTGGCCCTTTGACCTGAGGTACTATGGCCTAGCCACTAGGCCACCCCTCCCTCCTTTATGAAGACCACTCTCTTTTTCTTTACCTTTTCAGATACTTCATTAGAGCACCATAGTGGCCTCCTTACCCTTTTACATTTATTTACTTAACAAAAAGGTTTGTTGCCCCTAAAATATCACTTTTCAATTTTGCCCATTGCTTTTCTACATCCGCCAGCTGCTCGCACCTGGCTAGTGACTCCTTGAAATATTTTCCCATCTTGGCAAAGTTAGTTTTCTTAAAGTCTAAGACCCTTGCTTTTGAATGGATTTTATCAGTCCTAATCCTAATACTGAACCATACCATCTGGTGATCACTAGATGCAAGATGATCTCCCTTTATAACATAAGATACCACTTTCTCCATTGATAACCACCAAGTCCATTATGGCCCCTTCACGTGTGGGTTTTGTTACCAGTTGATGGAATAGTTCTCCCTGCAGAGAATCTAGGATCTCCTTATTTCTAGATGACAGTGCAGCAGGGATGTGCCAGTCAACATCAGGCATATTGAAATCACCTACCAGTAGCACCTCTCCTTTCATGGCAATACTTCATATGTCTTCTGTTAAATCTCTGTCCACTTCTTCTCCCTGTGAAGGAGATATATATATCACACCAATGCAAATGGATTTCCCATTCCCTCTGTCTAGTTTAACCCATAGTGCCTCCTTGCTCCCTTTTAAGCCCTGTAATTCTATATCTTTATGTTTATGTTTTGCATATAATGCCACTTTTCCTCCCCTTTTTCCTACCGTGTATTTCCTCAATAAAGTATAGCCTGGTATAATTATATCCCAGTCATGGATGTCTGTGAACCATGTATCTGTAACCGCCACTAAATTTAAGTCAGCCTCTTCCATTAAAGCCTCAATATCTAGGATTTTATTTCCCATACTATAGGCATTTATGCACGTTGCTTTCCAGATGTTGCCCTTTTTACCCATTTCTACAGAGGTATTTAATGCTTCACTTGCCTTAGGGCTTTCACTTACCTGGGGTCTTTCTTCACCGATCCCCAGTGAATATAGTTTAAAGCCCTCTTCAGTAGGTTAGCCAGTCTGTTGCGAAATACACTCTGACCCTTATTGGATAAGTGGACACCATCTCTGCTCTGCAGCCCTTGGAAAATCATCCCATTGTCCAGCAAACCAAAATGCTCTTGATGACACCCTTCAAGCAGCCACATATTCATCTCAAGAATGTGAGCATCTCCGCTTCGGCCTTTACCCTCAATAGGGAGGACTGAAGAGAACACCACCTGTGCAGCTATCTGCTTCACCTTCTCTCCCAGAGCCATGAAGTCACTTTTGATACTCTTGGAAGGATATCTAGTAGTATCTTTTGTGCTGACATGGATGAGCAAGATCAGATAAGTCAGTAGGCTTAATGAGTCTCGGCAAACTCTCCATAACATCTCGTATTTTGGTGCCTGACATACAGCACACATCTCTGGAAATTAAGTCTAGTCGGCAGATGTACCCCTCAGTAGAGTCACTAACCACCATTACTCTTCGCTTCTTTGTGGTCACTGATTCAGCAACATTTGGGTGCTTGAGCTCTGTTTCATTCCTTTCCTGGGATGCTTTCACCTCCTCCACGTCCAGAGCTGCATACTGGTTCTTCAATTTGAGGGCTGGGGGAGTTGGATTGTCAATTCTGCAGACTCTGATGTCTTGTATCCAACTCTCTTCATTCTGTCCCATCTTCACCTCTGTCAGAGAGCTTGGTTGCTTCAAGAAGCATCTCATTAATGGACTTTTTGCTGTCTTGAATGCTTCTCAGCCTCAGCACCTCTTCTCTGAGCTCCTCCACTTGTTTCATGAGGGCTTCAGCTTGCAGGCATCCTGCACATGGAATCAGTCCTCGACTGGCATCAGGCTGTCAGGACAGAGGCAGAAGCTGTGACAGGGCAACAACATTGGCAATATGATTTTTCCCAACCATCATTCAATTGGTGGAGCTTTGGTACAGTTGTGGTCAACATTATTGGTACACTTGCAGTTCTACCCATTAATGTTCAATATCTCCTAAAAAAAAAAGTGGCCCGTGAATTGGCTTTGGACTATATATGTACACATATCTGATACATAAAAGAATCAAATAAAACAAGGCCAATTAAAAAAAGAAATAGTAGCATATAGTATAAAAACTGATATTGCCAGGACAGGATTATTGGCTCCCTTATAAGCAATTCAAGTCAATTTGAACAGAAGAATCACATTCCTATTGTAGTAAAATTAGATACACCTGTGATCAATTGTCAGAACTCACATGACTTGGATGAACTAATGAATGATGGCTCTAATGTTTCATTTCCATTTTCACAATGGTGAAGACAAGAGCGCTGCCTGAGACTGTCAGAAAAGCCATTATCACCAAACATCAAACTTCAAAGGGGTAGAAAGCCATCTCCAAAGATCTTGGGATTCCTGTGTTTACAGTTCAGAATGTTATTAAAAGATTCTGCTCATGGAACTGTCAAGAGCATCCCAGGACATGAAGGGAAGAGGAAAATTAATACAAGTCTTAGAAAGTTAATGCGAACTGATGGAAATATACCGCGTACAACATCCAAAGAGCTTAAGGCTGACTTGGACAATCTGGAGTGGTGGTTTCAACCCTCACCATATGCTATGCACTAAAGAAAGAATGACTTCAAGGTCAAAAGCCAAGGGGGACCCCATTGCTCAAAGACAGACATAAAAAGGCACTCCTGATCTTTGCCTATACACACCTTGAGAAACTACAATCCTTGTGGGAAAATGTTCTGTGAACAGATGAAACCAAACTTGAGCTCTTTGGCAATGTAGACCAGCGATACATTTCTAGGCAAAGAAATGAAGCTTATAAGGAAAATAACACTCTTCCTACAGTTAAATATGGTGTTGATTCCATAATACTGTGGGGCTGTTTTGCTGCCTCAGGAATTAGAGGCCTGGAACGTATTAAAGGAATCATGAAATCAGAGAACTACTAAGGTATTTTGAAATGAAATGTGCTACCTAGTGTCAGAAAGCTAGGTCTGGGTCAAAGGTCATGGGTCCTCCAACAGGACAATGACCCAAAACATACATCCAAAAGTACAAAATAATGGATAAGAAGGAAAAAAATGGACTGTTTTAAACTGGCCAGCAATGAGTCCTGATCTCAATCCAATCGAGAACTTCTGGAAAGAGCTGAAATCTGCCATAGGTAAAAGGAATCCTGGAAACATTCATGAGCTGGAACAAATCACAGTTGAAGAGTGGGAGAAATTACCAACAGACAGATGTACAAAATTTATAGATGGCTACAAGAAACGTTTGGAGGCTGTCATCCCTGCCAAGGGTTGTGCAACCAAATACGGTGAAGGGTGCCATTATTCCTGTCCAAGTAATATTTTATTTTTTCCTTAGAAATTACTATGGAGGTCATTCCTGAATACGAGTTGTGATGTTACACATCCCGGAGGGATGTGCAGCCACGCAAGGCGCCTGGGGCTCATTCCCCCTCCAGCTCTCCCTGTACGTCCTGTGCATTATGATGGGGAGAACTGGCGGGGGGTGGGAAGGGATGGGAACAGGGCAGAGCAGGGGCAGGCGAGCCCAGCAGCATGTACAGGGCCGATTTGGGTCATAGCCCTGTAAGTGCTGCTGGGCCCATGGGGACGTACTGCTTATGCCACCTCAAAGGTGGTATAAGCCGCACTTTTGACCCAATCGAGTTCAAGGATCCTCCCCCACAGGACCTGGGACGGGTATGAGGGGGGTCCTCGCTGCTCGATCCAGTCTGTGGCAGGCCAGCTGTGGGTCGGGCAGCAGGGAAATGGGGGGCCATAGCCAGAGATGTTGGGGGCACCTACAGGGAGGACATTCCCACAAGTGGAAGGGCCATCCACAGGCACACCGGGCCATCCTCTGGTCCAATTCTGGCTACCATGGGAACGTTTTGTTCCCACAGTCCAGAATCAGGTCCAAATGAGCCCATCTTGCCAGGGGCCATCTGTACGGCCCGGATGTGCCCCTCTTGGAAATGGGATCCATGTCTCCACACTGGACAGAGGGTTTCAATGTATTATCCACGATGATGCCTAAATCATTTTTCTGGGTGGTAGTTGCTATTGTGGTACCTTGCATCGCGTAACCATAGTTTGGATTGTTCTTTCCTACGTACATAACTTTGCACTTGTCCACATTAAATTTCATTTGCCATTTGGATGTCCAGTCTTCCAATTTATCAAGGTCCTCTTGCAATTTTACACAATCCTTTTGCATTTTAACAACTTTGAATAATGTTGTGTCATCTGCAAATGTGATCATCTCACTCATTATTCCTATTTCCAGGTCATTTATGAATATGCTAAAAAGCAGCAGGCCCAGCACAGATCCCTGGGGTACTCCATCTTTCTCCATTGAGAATATTGGCCATTTATTTATTTATTTAATGGTATTTATATACCGCCTTATCATTCAATCAAAGCGGTTTCCGCGGCAAACAATCAAGGGGGCAAATGTTTTCATGCAGTGTACAGAGTGGTGTGTATGTGTTGGCGGGGATGTGATTAGATTTGGTTTATCTACATAGTGCGCTATTATACATCATGAGCTATTATACAGTCTTATATACAGTCTTGGGGTGGTGGGGGGGGGGACCTACTCTCTGATTTCTATCTTTTTTACCAGTTCCTGATCCACAATATTTCACTGCCTCCAATCCCATGATTTTTTAACTTTGCCAAGAGTCTCTCATGAGGGACCTTGTCAAAGGCTTTCTGAAAATCTTGATACACTATATCACCTTTGTCTACTTGTTTCTTCACACTTTCAAAAAAATATAACAGATTAGTAAATCAAGACCTTCCTTGCCTAAAGCCATGTTGGCTGTCTCCCATTAAACCATGACTATCTATATGTTCAGTAATTTTGTTCTTTATAATGCTTTCTACCATTTTGCCCGGTACTGATGTCAGGCTCTCCGGTTTGTAATTTTCCGGATCACCTCTGGAATCCTTTTTAAAAATTGGAGTTACATTGGCCATTTGCCAATCTTCAGGTGTTTCAGATGATGTTAATGATATTTCACAGATTACTAATAGTAGGTCTGCAATCTCATATTTCACTTCTTTCAACCCCCTCGGATATACCATCTGATCCAGATCATTTGCTACTGTTTAGTTTATCAAATAGTTGTAATATATCTTCCCGGTTTAACAATATTTCTTTCAGTTCTTCTGATGCATCCCCTTTAAATACCATTTCAGTCATGGGTAACTTCCCTACATCTTTTTCAGTAAAGACCAAAAGAAATAATTCATTCAGTCTCTCCGCTGTGGCCTTGTCCCCTCTTAGTGCCCCTTTTACCCCTCTATCATCTAATGGTCCAACTGACTCACAGGTTTTTTGCAATGAATGTACTTGAAAAAGTCTTAATGATGCATTTTTTCTTCTACAGCAAGCTTCTTCTCAAATTTTCCCTTTGCCTACCTTATCAATGCCTTGCATCTAACTTGCCAGTGCTTATATTGTTTCCAGTTTTCTTCATTTGGGTCCTTTTTCCATGTCATGAGAGATGATTTTTTGGCTACAATAGCCTCTTTGTTCTCACATTTTTTTATGCTGACAGTTTTTTGGGTTTCCTTCCCCCTTTCTTAAAGTGTGGAATATAGTTGGTCTGGTCTTCCAAAGACAGTATTTTTAAATAATGTCCATGCTTGATCTAAATCTTTAACCTTTGCAATTGCTCCTTTTAGTTTTTCTTAACTGTTTTCCTCATTTTATCATAGTCTTCCTTTTGAAAGTTAAAAGGCAGTACTGTGGATTTCATTGCCATCCTTTCTCCATTAATGAAATCAAATGCGATCATGCTATGATCACTATTGCCAAACCTACTCAGGCCCATAGAAAAGGGTTTCTACCTTTAAAGTCCCATGTAGTTGAGTTGAGAGCTACCTTGTTTCTACCATACCCATGTAAATGTATTATATCATTTAAAGGAAATACCTATATATTTTTTGACACTTTTCATTTGGAAAAGTTTCTTTTGGATAGGAAGAAATAGGAACTGGGTTTTTGTTCTTTTTTTTTGGGTTGCCTGCTGACTTTTTGTTAGAGGTTTTCTCTTAACCTCTGGATTTTCTTTTTTTTTATCTTTTGGACTATTGCATGTCTTTGAAAATTTATGATTGTAACAAATGTTATATATCTCAATAAACATATTGATGATAAAAAAAAAAAGAAATGGAGGGGGCAGACATTTAAGACAGCCACACTTGTTTGGTGGAATAGGCAGAAATTAGATAGGGGTGCTTCCGTAAGCTCCTGAAGATCTTTTTGTTCCCTGGCTGGAGTGTAGAACGACCACTAGTGTTGGATGAGTAGGTGTGGTAAGGGTGACTGTCTTGTCTGTATTTTTATTACTTTATATTTTATATTGTAGAGCTCTTGGGATGTGTTACATATTAGCGGTATATAAATGTTTTTAAATAAATAAGTTAAATTTAAAAAAAAATGATTTGCTTTTACCATTTCCATACTATTCAGGATTTCATAGACTTCTGTCATATCTCCTGTTAGCCATTTCTTCTCTGACCTCTTTAGCCTTTCCTCAAAGAAGTCATTCCACCCCTTTATCATTTTGTTCCCCCTCCCCCTTTTCTGTATTTTTTTGAATTCCAGATTTTTTTTTAGATGTGGCAACCATAATTGCACACAATACTCAAGGTATGGTCACACCAAAGAATGATACGTAGTCAGCATGATATTCTTATTTTAATCTTCTTTCCTTTCCTCATAATTTCTAACATTACTTTTGTTTTTTCAGCCTGCTACGCACTGAGCAGAAGATTTCAACATCTTGTCCACGATGACACCTAGATCCTTTCTTGGGTGTTGACTCCTGGAGGATAATTTATAACAAGGCACCATGGGTAGGTGCTTACAGAGGCACTGTGGAGGTCATTTTAGAAACCTTATTCATGCTTGGGATGTCCAAAAATGAGATGAGAGTTGTCCAAATACAGAGACTGTCTCCAGAGCCATTTTAGAAGCCAGATGTGGGGATGTCCCCATTGTGAGGACATCATGGCATGGAGGTGACATGGCCAGGGCCTTCTGAGGAATCTGGAGGTGTGGTTAGGGTGCTCCCAAGGACCAGGACATATCTGCTTGATCACAGAAATTTTGTGGATATCCAGCGTCATGCCTAACTTTAGACCTGCTTCAAAGCACACATAGCAACAAACAAGCATGTGCTTGTTTTAGCTGAAAAACATCCAGAAGGTGTAGAGAAAAAGGCACTCTATCACCCTCAGTACTCAACACAATTCCAACTATAGCAACAGTGGGATATTGAAACCTGCAGCTGACCCACTACTCTAACCATTATGTTATCCTAGGTATCTAGGGTCTGAAATACCGTTCTGGGGTTGTATAAGTAGATGCCCTGCTGGCGTTCCTATTGGGCATGTCCAGGTTTGGGAATTCATGTCTGCACCTGGCTGTGACTGCATTTTTTTTTCAGACGGTCTGGTTTAGATGTCCCAGATTTCACTTGAACGGATCTTCTAAAACTTCCCTCTATGTTTTTAAAAAATAGTAGCACAAGTGGCAGAGAATACACTTGAATGTAGGCATGATCACTTACACCAATAAATGTCTGTACATACTTCACACAGAATGGAGTAGCAGCCTAGTGGTTAGAGCAACTGCCTAGTACCCAAACGATCTAAGGGTTAATTTCCCACTGATGCTCCTTGGGACCTTGGCCAAGTCACTCTGCCCTCCATTGCCTGGAAACCTACTTCTGGTGATACATTGCCAAGAATACCCAGAGACAGCTGGGTTGCCAGGAGTCAGAACTGACTTGACAGCACTAAAAGAAAAATCCTGTATGTACTTCAATTAAGATTTTTTTTATAATCTATGTGAGTATGTGCAAATGCCATCTGTGCTCTGCCAAGACTATATCCTAGATATGCCTATCAGCAAAGCATGCTCCTTCATGCAAAAGTGCATACTTTTACCCCACTTGGGATTTCATAAGAAGTCTCTA
Organism: Ichthyophis bannanicus; assembly: GCA_033557465.1. Classification (NCBI taxonomy): domain Eukaryota; kingdom Metazoa; phylum Chordata; class Amphibia; order Gymnophiona; family Ichthyophiidae; genus Ichthyophis; species Ichthyophis bannanicus. Next base: position 6,729,899 of record JAWIIG010000027.1, on the reverse strand, counting down.
TGCACACATGTGACCACATACATGCAGGAATGAGTTTATAAAATTACCTCCCTAATATGAAACTTAGCATTGCATAGCTATAATTAGGGCTGTTCTTCCCTAGGTGCATCACTTTGCATTTGTCCACGTTAAATTTCATCTACCATTTGGATGCCCAGTCTCCCATTCTCACAAGGTCCTCCTGCAATTTCTCACATTCCATATGCAATATGACAACTTTGAATAATTTAGTGTCATCAGAAAATTTGATCCCTTCAGCCATTGTTCCCATTTCCAGATCATTTGTAACTATGTTAAAAAGCGCCAGTCCGGGGGCGGAGCCTGATGTCCAGCGGGATGGTCGCATAACGCTGAGGCTCCCGAGAGGCCTACTCAGAATCCTGAATTAACACCTCATATACTTGGAACTTCTACTCTGATCTTGCCGGGGCACATTGGTGAGATGGCGGGGACCAAACCAACGCGCCTGGAATTTGGGTCTCCAGCGGCTTCTCACGGCAAACGTTCCAAAACTGAACCTCCGTCCCCGCAGAAGGGGCTGGCCTTGTGCGAGGGCCCCGAAATGCAGCAGGAAATCCTCGTAGAGATTAGAGGGGTCAAAAACCTTGTGCAGGCAAACGGGGAAGCACTCCGAGCGCTGCGGGACGATTTTGGTGTGCTGCAAAGCAAGCTAGAAGGGCTTTCTTCGCGTCAAGACAAAATGGAGAGCATATTGGACTCCCATGCGGCCCTGTTGTCCCAACTCGACAAAGTTGAACGACAGGTGCGGGCCTTGCAGAAAGAGGTGGAAGATGGCAATAATAGAGCGCGCCGCAACAACATACGACTCGTGGGCATACCGGAGGGAGCGGAATCGGGAGACATGAAAGAGTTTTTATGCAAAATCCTCCCTTCCCTGCTCCAAATCACCTTTACCAAAGATTTGGAGATTGATCGTGCTCATCGTGTACCCACAAGCATAACGCTCAACAGGAAGACCCCGCGCGGCCTATCATTTTTCGACTATTGAGATATCAACACGTGGAGCAAATTCTAAGTGCCTCTCGGGCAAAGGGCCATATGGAGTTTGAGAGCCACAAGATCTCCTTCTATCCCGACTTGTCTAAACCCACAGTCGACCGCCGAAAGCGCTTTCTGGAATTCCGGCCGAGGCTTCAACAACTACAAGCACGCTATGGCCTGATGTACCCGGCCAAGCTCCGAGTCACGCTTCACAATCAGACAAGAACATTCGAGGACCCTGATCTACTAGCGGAGTTTTTGGATTCCAAAGAAGCCGACTTGATGCGCTGACTTCCAGAATATTCCTGCAAGTCTCCTCATATCCGTTGTATCTGCCATATTGGATCTGCCGCAGCCTAGCAAAGAGTCTGGCGTGGGCAGTCTGTTGCCTTACTCTTGATGGTATCTGTGACCCGACTCCATCTACCCACAGTAGCCTCGATGAGTATCAGAGACAGTGTTATTATGGACTCTGGTGTTTCTTTTCTTTTTTTTTTACATGTCTTCTATTTCCTCTCTAGGGCCTCCTCCCGCAGACACATGGCCGCCATATTCTTTGGGGGTTTTGCTTCTTCTCTAAGATACGTTGGTACATACTTTTCAATATGGGGTGTATTAGCCAGAATACTCGGTGATTATGACATTGTTGTACAGATTCTGCTTATGTTCTATGTTATCAAGCGCCCTTCCCTAAAATGTCTATTACCGATTGATGGCACCATGTAAGATTTTTTCATTGAACGTAAAGGGCATCAATAATCCGATAAAACGGAAGAAAATCCTAAGCTACCTCAGTCAGGAAGCAGCGGATCTGATTTTCTCCAAGAAACGCATTTAAATTCGAAGGAAACTCTTAAACTCAATATTAAACCTTACATGGTGGCCGCTTATTCCCCAGCCGTTTCTAAGGAATGTGGGGTTGCCATACTGGTTAGGAAATCTTTGCATGCTACTGTTATTGCGACTAGCTCAGATACAGAAGGTAGATGGTCTAGAGTTCACCTCAAGATAGGTAGCCTAGAAGTTACATGTATATGCCTTTACGCTCCTAATGTTGATGACCCTGCCTTTTTTGCTACCATTGCTCAGGTTGCGCAGGCTTCTGCTAATACTTCATTGATCATTGGGGGGGATTTCAATCTAGTCCTTGATCCCCTGATTGATATACAGCCGCCTAGGACGAGTGGTCCCCCCAAGAGTCACGCCACGCTTACCTCCCTGATCAAGGATCTTGCTTTAGTTGATCTATGGAGGTTACTACACCCCAATGAGCTTGACTTCACCTTCTTCTCCTCCCCTCATAAATCTCAGTCTCGCATAGACTTCTTTCTCATCTCAAAACTGTTAGTTCCTCAGGTGGACACTGCAAAGATTCACTCCCAACATATTTCAGATCATGCTGCCAGAGCTCAACAAGCCTGGGAGCGCGAACTGCAAACTACTATAACCCCTGTGCAATGGAGCGTTTTTTGGAGTAAAGTAGTGCGGGTTTCCCGGTCTGCCTCTGTTACCCAAACTCTCTTCTTCTTTGCACACAGATGCTTTTATACCCCAGAAAAAATAGCCAAATGGAACCCAAATGCTAGGGACCTGTGTTGGTCTTGCCATACTGCTGTGGGAACCTTCGTTCATGTTATTTATGAATGTCCTCAACTGCAGGTCTATTGGGGGCGGGTCTGGGGTCGTATTCAATCTATCTTACACTTTCATGAACCTCTCTCTTGGAAGGTCGTGGGACTCCGCTCTGTGGCGGAGGTCCCCTCTCTTCCTAAGAAGGGTCCCTTTCTCCTTGATTTCATGCTGGGTATAGCTATATGCTTAATAACGAGGAATTGGAAGGATAGCTCTCGACTTACTGTCAATGAATGGTGGAACCTCGTCTGCTTATATAGTAAATATGAGCAGATACCTCGGAGAGCTATTCCCCATGTCCAAACTCACTCTTGCTTGTCTAAATGGCGGATGCTTAATGATTATGTACAATCTGCTCATTGCTCCAACATGCCTGTATAATGTGCACTCATCATGTTTTAGATCACCGTTATGTTTTGTAATACAATAATGTAAGTACACGCCCGCTTCGGGAATGCTTAGTTTTCTAGAGAAGAAGCAGGGGGGAGGGGGGTGGTAGGGGTTTACTTTGGTGTATGTATTACACCTTATGTATTTGTCTTTTAGCTGTATGTCTTCCTTTCCTTTGTTGTTATAAAACGAAAATAAAGAATTAAAAAAAAAAAAAGCGCCAGTCCTCCACTGAGAAAATTGGCAGTTTAAACATACCGGGGAGCATATTCCGAAGCAGCAGCCAGTGCAATTAAAGCAGCTGGCCGTTACTGTTTTAAGCTATGCCTGGATATTCAATGACAGGCCATATCCAGCCAGCAGCACCGAATATCCAGCTTGACAGGATAACAAAATCAGCTAAAGTTAGGCCAGATTTTTTGGGCCTAACTTCACCAGTTTATGTTTGCTGATTTTAGCGGCTTAATATTGCCGCTAAGTGGATAATCATAGATGCTGCCCCTGCCCTGCCCCCAAAATGCCCCAAGCTAAGCAGTTATTGTTGGGGCATTCAGCTGCCTTCCAAGGGGATATTCAGTTGCACAAACCAGCTATAGGCAACTAAATATCCCGCTCAGAGGCATTTACGTGTTTTGCAGGTCTCGGAGACCTTTCCCTGCTGTGCTGTTGTTGCTTTATTCATTTTGTGGGGATGTTTCTTTTTTTGTTGCTTCCTGCTTTTTGAGATAGTGCATAGTGCCATGAAAACCATGTCTACTGGCTTCTCTAGCATATAGGTACCAAATGTCATGGGGGCTGCAAATGCAGTGGCTCCCCTACCCAGGGCACCCTGTGCCATAGATCCTGATGGTGTTCAACTGCTAAATAATGAACAATAACAGAGCAGGGGATTGCAATGATGACTGAATGTCCATGGGTTAGGCACCTTTGCTAAGGGCAGTATCAATCAGTTAGTGACGTTGCTGCCATGAGTCAACAGAACATGTGGATGGTGTACCCAAAGGGACCACAACAATGAGTGCCTGGGGCAAATTTGTAACCCCCCTCTCTACATATTACACCAATTTGCAAAGAAACCTGTCACATCAGCCATGTGCCACACCAGAGCTAGTCATGGTCAGGAGGGGTGTGGTTAGTTCGCTGAGCAACTGTTGCCTGAGAACTCATCCTCACTGATTCAGGAGAATCTGCACAGTTAAGATATTCTAACTTTTCACTTTTTGGTTGTTTTTTTGATATAGACTTGCTATTGCCTACCATTTATAATACTATTTAGCCACTGTGGTGTGTTAGAGTAGCTGCACACAAAAGAAAAAAAAGAAAAAGTAGTTTGGTTTTTTTATTTATTTATTTATTTAGACAGTTTTGTATACCGCCTTATCCTTCAATCAAAGCGGTCACAACACAATTGGGGGATACATTTAACACGCGGGGATATGAGACACATACACTAATACTTACAGGAAACATGGGCAGTGGAGGGTTAAGTGGCTTGCCCAAGACCACAAGGAGCATCTGTGGGACTAGAAACCCCAGTCCTTCCGGCCCAAGGTTGCTGTCCTCTAGTGGTATTTGAACCCCCGACCTTCCGGCCTGAAGTACCTTGCCCCAACCACTAGGCTGCAAAGGAGAAGGTGTTTCTTGCACATTTCTACCTGTCCACAGCCCTCCAGACCTACAGCCTAGTGGAAAACAATCTAAATTTTGGTTGAAAGCTTAGAAAAATCGAACTAGTATGTATTCTTTACCTAGCCTTTTTAAATCAGAAATTTGAGTGTACCCTCAATTCATATGAGGTCTATGGGCCTAGGACACTTAAGTTCCCACCCACCTTACCCAATCAAGTGTTACATTTGCCTATATAGTCTTCATATTATAGATAGTCACCTGCCCTCCAATTAAGTGGAATGCCCGTCTTTCTCCTTTTCTATAACTGCTTTATAACTCTCTCAATCAACATTTCATGTACAAGAATGCAATAGCTGTGGTGTTTTCATTCTAAGAAGGATCATTTGGAGCCTTAGAGTTTGCCCTATATGTCTCATGCTACCACACAAGATGCAGGGGGTGGGAACAGCCATCCCCTTGAATTTGGCGCAGCTTGCCAAGTTAAAACTGCCACATGGAGCAACTACCCCCACCCACTGTGCTGGCAGTAGTTGCTCCCTGCTAAGTGCTGGCAGAGTAGGCTTTCAAGGCCCATGCTAGTGGCACCATTGTGGGAACGCTCATGCCCCACTCATACGCAAGTTGCCTGGGCAGTAGGGTGGTCTACAAATCAGTGCAAAAAGTTAATGTTTGTAGAATTATTTCTCCACAAGGTTTATTTTTGTCCATTAGGGATAGCTTGCTTAACTGTGAAATTTCAGTCTGATTGCGAAACATTTAGAGGTCGCCCCGTTCTGAAGATTTTGGAAAAGGCATTATGTATTGAAAATATTCCTTTTTAAGGCTCAGTTTAGCATGACTGCACGTGAATCCAAGAGTATCACAGATTTGGCTCTGTTTGTCAGTCTTGTTTACGTCACACAGTGGAATGAAGCACCATTTGCAATCCGAGCTCCTCTCAATGACATCACATTTTTATCAGTTCTTAAGACTTATCCAAACCAGGCTGTTGCATTTTCAAGGCAATTCTAGTTTTTATCTGAACATTTTGCAGGCTTAGCCCTTTTTGATGACAGTCTCAGCAGAAAAAAAAGAAAAAGATGGTGCAGAGCCTTCAGTGGCCACCATTACCAGACATTCCAGTTGTCTGCTGTTTAGTTCAGATGACATAAAAACTGCCAAATGGGGTGACCTCTAAATGTTGTTTATTTTTATTAAAATGTTGTGTGTTTGTTATAAATATGATAAAGCGATAAACCAGCCTTGTGGAGAACTGAAGTCTATTAGGTTGGGGGTTTTTTTCGACCAACCTATTGGGCAGTGTGGGTTTTTTAGCTCAGGGCACCACATTACTTTTTAATGTGGTACCAAAAACATATACTAACCCCACAATACCCAGGTAACATGCATTATTTAGCTAGGCTTATATACTGCTTTTCTACAAGTCAAAGCAGTGTACATTCAGGTACTCTATATATATTTTTTCTCCTTGTCCCTGGAGGGCTCACAATCTATGTTTTTGTACCTGAGGCAATGGAGGCTTAAGTGGCTTGCCCAAGGCCACAAAGAGCACCTGTAGGATTAGAAACCCCACTCTTTCTGGCCCAAGGTTGCTGTACTCTAGGGGGATTTGAACCCCTAAACCTCAGTAACTTGTCCCAACTAGTAGGCCACTTCTCCCTCTAGCCCTCTAGGAAACCTGCCTCTGAGAGTACTGCTAGGGACTGTCCAGCACCATTTTGAACCCAGGTGCCAAATGAATCAAGAACAACTGGGGATTGCTCCTGTTCACCACTAGACCAGCAGGAAAAGCTCCAAGTAAGTCGAGGGTGCTGGGGATGGTGAGAGACTAGAAATGTGCATGCAACCTAGATATGCAAATGCTATAATTTATACATCTAGATGTTTATAAAGTGACCCCTTTATTGTCACACTTAATATACCACCCAACACAAAAGGTCATGAGGCAATATGGAGGGGATTTACAGCGATGGTGGTGGCTAGCCACTGCCGCTGAAACTTAAGCCTGGATATTCAATGCCAAGGCTATCTGCCATTTACTATCTGAGTTGCCCAGACTGGCAGGAAGCTAAACAGGCAGAGGTGATATTCAGCCGCTGCCCATTTAGCTTCCATGGCGAAAGTTAGGCCAACCTTTGCTGAGCCTTACTTTCGCCGCATTGCTATGACTGGGCAGCTGCTCAATATGGCTGCTGCCTGGTTATGGTCGGGTACCGCCCCTGGAATACCCCGATGATAACCGGTTAGCTTTGGTTCGTGCAGCAGCAACACCCAGGGATATCTAGAATCATGAACCGTGTTAGTACTGCCTGGATAGAGGGATTAACATGGTTAGCGGGTCTGCTAATTGTGTTAATCACTTTGAATATCTCCCTCCCCTCCAATGTGTTTTTTCTCAACAATTCACATAGCCAACATCTTAGGGTCCATCTCTTTAGAGGGCAGGAAAACACAATTACCCACCTTTTTCTCAAAATTGAAACTTCTCCAAAACTAAGGAGAACGAAAAGAAGACCCCAGACAATAATAAAAAAAAAAAATCCCCCCTTTTTGACTTTGTATAGCAATGAGTTTTGTGGGAGCCTAAATACACTTACAGCTTATTTCTGGAGCATGTTACTTTTCCAGTTTCTCTGGTTAGGGTTGCAATTCCACCTTTCCCACCAGATCCTCCCAGGCAGACTGAGACATTCTACTTTCGTCCACTATGTGACTATAGTTCTGTATGTATATTTGTCACTTTCTTGTATGGTTTAAGTTGTCCTCTCCACTCCTGGTCTGGAAAATTACAATTTGTCCTTGGGACTTGGCTTCCTTGCAGGTCTCTTTGCACTTATATCTCTGTGGTTTCTTTCAAGACTTAGGGTATAGTCCATGGAGGTAGAGCTCAGTCGTTCCTTCACACTGAGTTTTTGCCTGTTAGACCTTCTTTTTATTCTTTCCTTCTCTGCTCAACTTTTATTCCTCTCTTTCTGTCTTTGTCCCTGTATGAGCTATTGTGATCTTTGCTTCTTCTCTCTGGGCTTACGCCTACCTGTAGTTCAAAATGCACACTCAATTAAAGGGAAAGAAATACAAAAAAGAAAGTTAAATGTTGATTATCCACTCTGTAAACATCCTAGATGACTAATGCATAAGGTACTCCGCAATATAACTAGAAGGTATATTGTATCCTTCCTTAGACTAGAGACAATGTATCAAGTATATTTTATATATTGCTTAAAGTAGCCATAAGTCTCAGAAACTCAGGCTGCCACTGACGTATAATGCACCGTCAAATGGACAAAAAGCCAGCAATACATCAACGACCATAGTTCTAGACAGCCACTAATTTTGAAAAAAAATGTTTTAAGACTTCTACTTAAAGATAACTCAGTGCTTAGCTTTGAACAGGAGTTTCAAGTTCCAATGCATATCCCGACGCTGTCAGGCGTGCTATCCTTAGCGTTTCACCCTCACAGGTTTCCTCAGGGAAATAATTTCAAAGCACTGTAAATCAAAATAAGTTCATTAGGTACAAACTTTCAACAATTTTTTCTCCAGATACAGAGGATATTCATTATTTTTCATACTTATGATCTTTCCAAAACTCCTTCCCAAAAGCCTGTTCACTCTGCTTTCACCAACTGTTGTAAAACGCCGCGCATGCGGGTTAGTTATATAGAGACTTACATGGAAGAATCAATTCACAGACATACTTCCCATTCAATCCTCGCATTTAACCCTTCAGGGATCACTGTTTTTAGTATATAAATCCAACGTTGTTCACAATAAAGCAAGGTCTGTTCTCTTGTCTTGCCATGTTGTGCTCTATCGATCTGGTCAATGCAAAAACATTTTAGCTCGTCAAAAGTATGATGGAAATGCAAGCAATGACCTACTATAGGTGCTTCACGTCGGCAACATTTTAATTTGCTTTTATGTTCATTCATCCGTAATTTAAAAGGGCCTAATTGTCTTACCGACATATAGTAAATCACAGGGGCAACGAATGCAATAGATTACATTTGTAGACATGCAGGAGGTATGACTCTTCAGTCGATATACCTTATCTTTGTGACACAATTCTGTTAGTTCTTGAGTGACTGAACAGATGTTGCATGTACCACATTTTGTGTGTCCCACCACTGCCACATTACTGTTAGATACCTGATGGACCATGAAAACTAATGAAAACAGAAACATGTTTCCATGTTCCCTGTAAGTATTAACATATGTGTCTCATATCCCCTCGTGTTAAATATATCCCCCAACCATTTGACCCGGTGAAAAGCGGGAAATAAATGCAGCTAAATAAATAAATAAATATCTAATCATGCTTAACAAATACTGTAATCAGATTAACATAACCAAACAGGACTATCGCACTAAACTTTTATTGCATTCTCTAAATAAACCAAAAGACTTGTTCACAATACTCAAATCCCTCACAACCCTTCCTAACTCTTTACCTACATCTCCTGATATATCTCCACATACACTCGCAGACTTCTACATGTCCAGAATAAACTCTCCAATAACTTATACTAGCTTAGAAAGAAACGCTACACTATTTCATGCTGAACCCTAGGAGGTGTTCTACCCTGTCTCCCCAGAATTTCTTGAAAGAACAATTTTAAGAATGAATACCACAACATCAGCTGTCGACCCATGCCTGGTTAAATGGATTAAGGATGCAATTAATGGAATATTCCCTATTATACTTTCAACAGTAAACAAGTCTTTATCCCAAGGCTACATGTCACTCAAGCTAAAGAGAGCCACAATAAGTCCAGTCCTACAAAACAAAGCCCTTGACAAATCAAACCCTTCCTCATATAGACCTATCTCCAGCCTCCCCTTCCTTGCCAAAATAATAGAGAAAAATGTTTACATGCAATTGAAAGACCACATTGATCTTCATGCCCTGCTTGATGACAACCATTTCGGATTTAGACCCTACTACAGTGTTGAGTCTTTGTTATTAGCTCTAATAAATAAAATAATAAAGGGAATAGATAACATCAATCATGCCTACATCCTAATTTTTCTCGATATTGCTGCAGCTTTTGATTCTGTAATCCATTCTCTTCTAATACAAAGATTGAAACAAATAGGTTTAAGTAATATAACCCTAAAATGGTTCACTTCCTAGCTTGCTGATAGATTCCAGCAAGTAACCATTTGTCACACATCCTCAAACTCCTACCCTCAAACCACGGGTCTTCCTCAAGGTTCAGCGCTCTCAGCTTTGTATTCAATATATATTTCCAACCAATCTGTGACTTAATAAAATAATTTAAGATTGATTATTCCATACATGCTAATGACATAATGCTCTTTATGCCTTTCAACATAACTTCCCCTAACTTCAGGCCTTTAATTGATTGCTTCAAGGAAATTGCTTCCTGGCTTAAGGACGTTGGTCTGAACATTAACTACAAAAAAACAGATGTGTTAATTATCACTGGGAATCAAACATACAAGCCACCACAAAACATCTCATTTGATGATGTTGTACTTGAGTCAAAGATGAAGCTAATTATTTGGGAGTAACACTCGATAAACACCTCACATTCCAATCCCACATCAAGAACCTAACTAAAACAATATTCAACAAGATACGTTTCCTCCAACCCATAAAACCTTTACTACAACAATCTGATTTTAGAACAATTATGCAAGCATTAATCATGCCACATATAGACTACTGTAATAGTCTACTCCACGACCTGCCAAAAATATCTCTACACCCACTCATCTTGGCTCAACATGCAGCTGCATGAATTATCAGCAACTCACGTTGGATAGATCATATTACTCCAGTCTTAAATGACTTGCATTGGCTTCCCATACAAAGTCGGATAAAATGCAAATTGCTGATGACCACCTTCAAGATCATCAGGAAAATGGCCCCTCCCACCCTTTCTCAGCTCATTGTTCCGTCTAATTCCCGCCAAAGAAGAGTTCAGTTGGACAATATGCTCAAAACCCCTACAGAATTCCATAAGACCAAGCAATGCACTAGCAACAGAGAATTTGAATACATATTGCCAATACTCTAGAATTCTCTTCCAACAAGCCTTTGTAATATTACTGATCTATCCTCATTTCATTCCCATCTCAAAACTCATCTTTACTGAACACTTTGGACACAATTTTAACCCATCTTACTCTCAACCATCTGACACAGACTGAACATAAGTAGCCTATCTCCTCTTCCACTAAGCTGAATTATGATCTCAACCATTAATTGTCTATAGGTTATTTTGTTAGAATCATGTAAATATTTTGATTGAATGTTTCAGCACCTGTTAATTAATTGTTCAATGTAGCTGTTGTTTTAACTGTAAACCGCTCTGATTACAAGATAATACGGTGTAAAAAATCCTCACAAATAAATAAATAAAATAGGGGGATTTAGTGGGGACATCCAATTATCTTCAAAATATAAGAAATAATCCACAAGAAGAAAACATTTTTTCCAGTGGAAAGGAAATTCTAAAACAAATGGTAATGATATCAAGCTCAAAGGGACCAAACCCAGGAGTACTATTAGGAAATATTTCTTCACAGAAAGCATGGTGGATACATGGAACAGCCTCCCATTGGTGAAAGTGGAGGCCACAACAGTTAGAGCATTAAGAAAAGAATGGGATAAGCACAAAGACTCTTTAGATATAAGAACAAAAGGATAAAGCCCAAGATCAGATAGACTCTATGGTACTGCATCAGGAATGATCAAAATAAATGGACTTAGTGATCTTTACCTGCCATCATTTTCTCTGTTTAATACTGTACATAGGCAGTGGAATGGGCTAGGACACAGGGGCCATGGTCCCACCAATATTTTGCCTTACACAGCATCAACAACTGGAGAGTTTGGGGGTGGGGCTGGAGATTTATTTCTTTGGCCCCCTCCAACCAAAAAGATGTTCTGCTTACTAATAATTATAATAAAAACTGAAGGAAGTAATGCAGCTTTGGTTCAAACAGTAAACTGAATCCTTATGCAAAGCCTTGTTGTGGTGAGTGCAGAAGATTATAATGTAAGGTCTGACATTTACATTTTCTCTTAGGTCGCTTAATATTATTTATTTATTTATTTATTTATTTATTTATTTAACTGTATTTATATCCCGCTTCTCAGACTAGACATTGCAGGCTGCCTGTCCACCTCACAAATGCACTTGCAGCAGTCACTTCTTGGAGAAGACCCAAGACTGGAATAACTCAGAGCTATTTTATTGTAAAGCTGCATAGATCAGAGCTAAATTACATTGGCAGAGCTGAATGGGAAGCATGCCGAGACACATATGCCAGTATGCCTAGTTAGGAAAATAAAACCAGCAACCATGCCCAAAATTCACAGCCACTACAAAAACGTAAGGATAAAAATATCTTTTGCTAAGAATGGAGTTTGATTTCTATCATTGTTACAGCAGCATGCACATGAAAAATACAAATAAATGAAAGTATCTACCCTGTTAGCGTACAATACTCGGGTACAAATTTCTCGCCCATCAGAGTTGATAGAGTATTGGCGCTTGCGGCCACTAGCATAGTAACCCTTGCTGATGGAATGAGGGCATTAAGGAGTTCAGTCTTGAAACAGACTGCCTCTTCATCACTTGACCAGCGCGATAATCAGAAATCATCCAGGTTTATCATCTGAAATTGTGTGTTGGGAGGACAATGTAAAAAAATATATTTATTTATTTATTTAGACAGATTTGTATACCACCTTATCCTTCAATCAAAGTGGTCACAAGACAATTTGGAGGGGAACATTTAACAAGAGGCGATACGACTCACATACGTAGATATAAGTGCCTGGTGGCCCATATGGACGAGGGCAGTTGGGACCAAGTGGCGTGTGTCACTATTAGGACAGTTGGGTGGTGTTTTAGTGGTTGGCCACATAAGGTGGCTGTTTGTAGGCCTCAATAAAGAGAAGCGTCTTGAGTGCCTTGCGGAAGTCTTTGGTGTCATTTAGGGTCCTTATGCCCATAGGGAGGGAGTTCCATAGTGTAGGCGCCAGTAGAGAGGGGGCCCTCTTAGACGTTGTTTGCTTGGTTTTGTGATAGTCTGTGGGTGTGCTGATCCTGTTGCCATTGTTGGTTCTTCTAGGCCTGTTGCTGACTTCTCTGGTTATTGTGTCTTGGAGTGCATCAGCTGAGTAGTCGTGGAAGATTTTGAAGATGTTCAGGATCGTTTTGAATTTTGCCCCTGCAAATATTGGTAGCCAGTGTAGCTGCTGCAAGATGGGGGTGATGTGTTCAGATCTTGCAGTGCCTGTGATGACTCGAGCCACTGTGTTCTGCACCAACTGAAGTGGGAGGATAGTCTGTTGGGGAAGGCCCTGGTATAATAAGTTTCCATAGTCTAGCAGTGGCAAACTGTGCAGAAGTGGTCTTGGTTAAGGATTGGTTTCAGTTTTCTGATGATCCTCAAGCGGTGATAGGCTTTTGCTGCAGTTTTAGTGATGTGAGACTTTAGGATCAGCGCTCTGTCCAAGGTAATGCCCAGGTATCTTACTTCTTCCTTGACCATTATAGTTTTGTTTAGGATGCTGAATGTATATGGAGGATTGAAAGTAGGGTCTCTAGTGATGAACATAGCCTCAGTTTTATCAAAGTTGACCGTCAGGTTGTAAGTGGTGAGCCAGGCGTTCATGTCTTCAAGGCATCCTGTGATTGCTGTCATGTCAGGTGATTGTAGATTAATTGGGGTATATATCATTGTGTCATCACCATAGAGGTGGTAATGTAACTTGTGGCATTTGATAATGTTGAATATGGGTTGGATGTATATATTAAAGTGTATAGATGATAGTGCTGAACCTTGTGGCATTCCTTGTGTGACGGGAAACTGCAGCGATTTTTTTTGCGCACATTTGACTTGCTGTGTCCGGTCATTCAAGTAGGAGGTAAACCACTTCAGGGTGTCCTTATTTATTCTAATCTGCTGAAGACATTGTTACATTATGGTGTGGGACACTGTGCCAAAAGACGCTGAGATGTCCATGAACACTAGTAGGAATGCTTTCTTTATGTTGTCTATGCCTTTTAGGAGATTGTAAAAGAGGGAGGTGAGCAGAGTTTCCACATTGTGTCATGGTTTAAAGCCATGCTGGTGGGTGTCCAGTGGGGCATTCAAATCTATGTGGTCCTGTAGTTGTTTTTACACTGTCTTTTCAATGACGTTTGTAAGAAATAGTAGGCTATAGATGGGGCGTTAGGATTTTGACTCGGAGGGGCTTAGCGTGATGCTCTTGAGGATCGGACGTATTGTGGCTTGCTTTAGGGCTCGCGGCATATGCCCCTGCTGGAGGGATTCTTTTACGATTTTGTAGAGGTAGTGGGATAGTTGGTTCCTAGTGGCCTTGATCCATGCCACTGGGCATGTGTCAGATGGCGAGGTTGTTGTGTTAAGGTCATTCGCTATGTCTTCTATTTGTTGTGTTGACGGTATGCTGAAGTCTTCCCAGGATTGCTGAGATTCTGTTGTTCAGAGGTTGTATGTCTGGGTAAGAGAGGTGCTCATTTGGGTGGCGTTCTTTGATTTCAGATAGTCTGCAAATTCTTGTGGGTCCAGATGGTGGGTGCAGTGCTGGGTGGTGTCTTTGGTGAGCTTCTGCACAATGTTAAATAGTTCCCTGGGCTTATTGGCTGATCTCATGATTAAATTGGTATGGTGCTGTTGCTTGCGCTCATTGATAAGGTTGTTGTATTCCAATTGCTTAGATCTACATTGGTCCATATTGCCCCGTGATTTGGCATGCATCCATTTCCTTTCCAGTCTTCTGAGTATGTGTTTTGCATCCCTGATTTCATTTGAGTACCAGGGAGCATTGGATCTCCTGATGCCCATGTGGAATCTCTTTGCAAGGAGCTGATGCTGTCTCAGCTATTATCCGGTGCCATTCCTCTATGGTTTTGTTGAGGGTGTCGCACTCCTGACGGAGCTTTGGGATCATGTCTTCTAGAAAGGCATTTTTGTTGTATGCTTTGAATCGTTTGGTTTTGCTCTCCTCTTCTGTGTGGCGAGAGGGATTGTCCAAGATCAAGTAGAAGGCAATTACATGATAATCTGACCATGGGACTGGGGTGATTGTTGGGGTTGTAACTTTTCCCTGATCCACCAGGTGTGTTGGGGCGAAAACCATGTCTGGGTTAGTGCCATGCTAGTGTGTTGGTGCGTTGATTGTTTGGTGGTAATTTAGTGATTCCATGGCCCTAAGGAATGCTGTACCTTCTTTGGTAGGTGTGGAGGTTAAGTTGTAGTCTCCTAATGCAATTAGAGGTTTGTGCTCTCTGCTATGTGCCGGTGAAAAGCGGGATATAAATACAGTTAAATAAATAAATAAATAAATAAAATACTGCTTCTAGCACTGTAGAGAGATGCTCAGCCATGGCATTAGGTGGCCTGTAGGTGAGGCAGATGTTGAGGTATTTATTGGATATGTTGACAGTGCTGGACTCGGTCAAGTTGCTGATAGTGATCAGTTTAAATCTGAAGTCTTTTCTAGCTAATATCAGAGTTCCACCTCCTTTCTTGTGCGGTCTGATGCAGTTAAATGCTGAAAAGTCTGATAGAGTGACTTGATTCAGAATAACTTGGTCAGAGTCATCAAGCCAGGTCTCAGTGATGCAGATTATTTCCCGTTTCTGGTCCAGTATAAGATCGTGGATAGTGTTCAGCTTGTTTCTGATTGATCTTGCATTTATTAATGCACATCTGATAGCGGATGCTATGATTGGGTTGGTGCAGGCGCTATGTGTGGAATGCGTGGGTAGAGTACATGAGGTATTGTGCAGCTTGTGTGATGTTGTCTTAGTGTGCTGGGACCCTTGAGGGAGGGGTGTCCAGTGCATTTGTGTGCGTTGGGTAGGCAGGAGGTGGATCGGTGGTGGTGTCTGCGCATATGTGCCATGTGTGTAAGGTGTTATAGTGTGCATGATTGTGAGGTAGGCCATGAGGAACTGGTAGTTGGGATGCATGCTTGTGGTTTGGCTGACTCAGTTTGCTCACCATTCCGGATGCGATGGTGATGGTTTGCTTTCTCTTCCTTTCTGCTCTGTTCTGGGGTGGCTGCTTTGGTGTCTGGAACCTTGTTGTGTTGCTCTCAGTGTACTTATCTCTGTACCCAGCCTAAGGGCCACACTAAAGGGCCCTCTGGCGAGGCCCTCAGGCACGGGTGCACCCATTGGAGATGCCGCTTTTATTGCTCTCCCACTGCCCCAATTGGGCAGGAGCCTCTGAGCGGGAAGGTTTCCCGCTCAGGCGCTCTACCCCGATCGGGGGAGCTTCGCCGGTGAGTGAGGCCGCCGGGATGGTGAGCGAAGCTGCCTGCCTGCCTGCCTCATTGGAGATGCCCCTTTTATTGCTCTCCCACTGCCCTGATTGGGAAATAAGAGAGCACCTTATTCAAGTGAATCCGTTTCTTCTTTCTTGTTAAATGTATAGAAGCTACAAATATCCAGTTCAAAAGATTTTCCATGCGTAAAGCGTCGTCCATATTTTCATTCATATGAAATATTTCTCGGAAGGTTTGCCCTTTCACATGTAACCCCCCCTGAGGAAGGCCATTGGCTGAAATGCGTAGGGGCCATCTAATAAAGTGGTTTTTATCTGAATCACTGCCAGTCCTTTTATCTGTTCCTTTGTTCCTGCTATCCTCTACAGATACTTTGTTGCTTTTTTTGGTTTACCTAGAAGCTACAAATATACAGTTTTCAATTCTCTGCCATGACTGTCAAAGAAAACTAAACATGCATTTGAGAGCACATTCTTATTAACAAATACAGTGGCAAAATGTTATAGAGAGGAAATGAGGCATATCATAGAAATCTATGGTCTCAATGAAGGGCATACGAAATAGCATTGTGAACTTAATCTGGGGTGATTATTGCCCTCTCCAGTATAATAACCAGCTGCCGAGGGCAGATATTTCCATGGTGTGCAACGCATTATGTTCTGAAAGTAATTTTATAACTAGGCATCTAGTTTAAGGTAGCCAAAAGTGCCTATTTAAGCCTATTTTATAAAGTAGGCATCTATTCTTTATAAAATATTAGTGTAAGTAGCCATAAACACACCTTAATTTAAAGTACATTTTATAACACTAAATCTAGAGCAGATTTAAATGGCCACACCTGGGGAGTGAGTGGACGGAGTTGCCCGATTGTGCTCTGTGTGCCGTGTGGTCCTTCTGGGCACCTGTAGGGCCTGCTGACACACTGCACCTGTCCCGACGTCATTTCTGGGGCATAAGAACAGTTCTGCTCCGCGGTTTCGCGGACGCTGTTGCGTTTGAAGGGGCAAGTTTAAAGGGGCGTGTTCTGCTCCTTATGCGCTCCTTCGGCGCTCGAGGTGTTCCGGTGAAGGTGCTCCTGGTATGGATAAGCGTAGGAGGCGCCATTTGAATGTAACTGCCGATAATCCGTCCAAGGTCATCAAGACTGTTGGACCTATGGATAAGCATGTTGTTTCAATGACTGTGGATGTGGCGAATACTAATGCTGCCGCCCAGGGTCCTTCTCTTTTGGATGTTTCCTCACGGGGTTTTTCAAGTTCTGCCCTGCTTACGGATTTGAACTCTATAGATCCAGTGGCGTCTTCTCCGATAGTAAATGGTCAACTGCAAGATGGAGTTTTGATTTCTCCGCCTGCCCTATCGGATAGTAATGGACAGCCTTTGGTGGTTCCCTTACCACAGGCTATTCAGTTGCCATTGGACTGTATGGTGGTTTGCCCCGAGGGCGCCATTAATATACCTGATTCTCAAAAGGTTTCTTTAGTTGGCGTTTTATCTGCTCTTTCTCGTATAGAAGCTTCTATTACTTCATTGGCATCAGTGGCCTCTCATTTTTCTGCCTTTTCAAAAGATTCTGTTGCTAAAATGGCTCAACATGATTCTCAAATTGCAGTTTTAGATGCTAAATGTCGAAAATTAGAATCTAATTATGTTTCTTTGCAAAAATCTTCTTTGTCTTTTATGAAGGATAGTATTACTCTACATATGCAACAGGAACTGTTGGAGAACACACTAAGGGCAGTGAATATTTGATGTTTAAATTTCCCTTTTACCCGTTTTCTTTCTCCTCAGATATTATTTGATAAATATCTTGTTAAAGTTTTGGGTTATGATAATACTACTAAGCCTTCTATTAGCAAGCTTTATTATTTACAGGTGGGAGGGGCGCCTCCTAGCAATGTACCTCCAGAGGGTGCCCCTAAAGCTGTTTCTGATACTTTAGATGTGTCTGATTTTATTGAGTCATCGCAGGATTTAATTTCTACTTGGGCTACCTTGCTAGTATCATTTATGTCTGAGGATGTTAAGAACTCAGTAATGAGGTTGTTTTTTGCTAATAAAAATGCTATGTTTTGTGGGGGTAAGATAAACATCTTTCCTGATGTCTCGAGACAAACACAACTTAGACGCAGAGCTTTTTTGAATTTGAAGCCTCGCGTCTTAGCTCTTGGTGCCTCTTTTTTCCTTAAATGTCCCTGTAAATGTGTAGTGGTATATGATGGCACCAAGTATGTTTTTCCGAGACTTCTTCTTTAGAATCATTTATTATTCATCAGGCTCCCTCAAAGCATTAATGTGTTTTATTTTGTTTTGCATTCTGTAAGTATAGAAATTAGAGCTTTATCAAAGATTTGGGGCTTAACTCCTCAATTTTCCTTTTATATTGTATTTTCATTATTTTCTTTTGTATTGGGTCTCGCTCCCCTAGATGTGGACTATGTTTTTTTTCTGTTTGTATTTTCCTGAGAATGATGTATAATTCTGTTATTCTTATGAATATGCTTAATAAAAACATGTTATAAATGGCCACACCTATGGTTTGCAAGTATGTATGCAAATTATAGTATTTTATAATTAATGTGCATACTTGTATGCTCCACCAAAACTCCACCCCTATGCATGCCCACACTAAGAGTACATGCCATATAAACAACACGCATAATTTTACCTGGATATGATTTTATAAAAACATTTATGCACAAAAACTGTTATTTATGTATATAAATAGCTAACATAGCCCTTTTAGGAGGGCTGGAATATCTTTGGAGCACTTGGCCATTTGAGAGCTCTGTGGAGTATTTTGCTTGTCTTTCCACTCTGCACAGCAATGCCCATCTCCCCACTGAAGTTATTAGTCAGGGCCAAGGAGACTTTATAACAATGCCAGCCTGTGGCATACTGCCCAAAGGAGTGTGCTCAATGGGAGTCCCTGAGGAGCTGAGAGAGTTACCAAGTGGCATTGATACTTTGCTCATTCTTTAAGTGAGTACTACTTTTAATTTTACTCTTGACCTATTCCAACATGGATTCAAAAAGAATCACGGGGTTGAAACCCTCTGTGCTTCCCTCCTAGATTCATTATACCTATTTACCCAGAACTCCACCCAAGGATGACTCCTTCTATTTCTATTTCCTTCTATTTCTCGACTTATCCGCAGCTTTTGATTCTCTTCCTCACCACCAACTCTTAGATAGACTCTACGAAATAGTACTGAGAGCCACAACCCTAAAATGGTTCCACTCTTATTTAGAAAACAGAACGCAACAGGTCCGTATTAGAAATGACATATCCCTCCCATTTATACTAAAACAAGGAGTCCCCCAAGGATCCAGTTTATCCGCGTTACTATTTAACTTATTCCTTCAATCAGTCTGCAAGATTTTTCAAAATCATGGAATTCATTATCACTTATATGCAGACGACATTATGTGTTTCACTCCATTCAATCTAATAAACCCTAACTTCTCAAGATTAAGCGAATGCATCTCTGACTTGAAGACTTGGCTTTCAAATCATAACCTCATAATCAACCAGTCTAAAACTGAAGCCCTCCAAGTATTCACCAATGCCTCCTACACTCCACCTGCAACCCTCACGCTTGGTGATTTCACCCTCACTATTAAAAATCCAAAAGGATATCTATTTGTGCTTTATCAACTATAGCAAGGCTTTTGACTGTGTAAACCATGAGAAACTCTGGGCCACATTAAGAAGCATGGGTATACCAGAACACCTGATCGTTCTCTTGCACAATCTGTACATTGATCAAGTAGCAACAGTTCGAACGGAACAAGGAGAAACAGAATGGTTTAAAATAAGCAAAGGTGTAAGACAAGGCTGCATACTTTCCCCCTACCTGTTTAATTTATATGCAGAACAAATCATCAGAGAAGCAGGATTGTATGAAGACAACAGAGGTGTGAAGATTGGTGGAAGACTCATAAACAACCTTCGCTATGCTGATGATACTACATTACTGGCTGAAAGTGAAGATGATCTGAAACATTTGCTTCTCACAATCAAAGAACATAGTCTCAAAATGGGCCTGCACCTTAATGTAAAGAAGACAAAGATCATGACAACTGGCATAATCAATAGGTTCATTGTTGAAGGAGAAGAAATTGAAATTGTGAACAACTTTAACCTACTTGGATCAACTATCAATAAAGAAGCAACAAGCAGTCAAGAAATCAAACGACGCATTGCTCTTGGCAGAATGGCTATGAAAGACCTAGATAAGATTCTCAAGAGCAGAGATGCCTCTCTTCATACAAAGATTCGACTTGTTCAAGCCATGGTATTTTCAATAACATCATATGGATGTGAAAGCTGGACAGTGAAAAAGACAGACAGGAAGAAAATTGATGCCTTTGAATTATGGTGCTGGTGGCGAATACTGTGTATACCATGGACTGCCCGAAGAACAAACCAGTCGGTACTAGAGGAGATCAAACCTAAGCTTTCTTTAGAAGCTCAGATGACAAGACTTCGACTTTCGTACTTTGAACACATAATGCGAAGAGAGAGATCATTAGAGAAAGACATCATGCTTGGCAAGATAGAAGGTCAACGCAAAAGAGGAAGGACAGCAATGAGATGGATCGATACAATAACAGCAGCTACGGGTACCAGTCTGTCAACAATGAGCCGCCTGACTGAAGACCGAACACAATTTAGGATAGCTATCCAGAGGGTCGCCATGAGTCGACTCCGACTCTACGGCACTTAACAACAACATTAAAAATCAAGTGAAATACCTCAGTCTTATCCTTGATCAAAACCTTACATTCCATGAACAGATCAAAAAACCCGCTAATACAATATATGCTAAATTACACACTCTTAGAAACCTCCAACCTCTCCAAACCCAGACTCCTTTCGCACTGTCTGCCAGGCTCTCACTATCCCTTCCCTTGACTACTGCAATCTCATCTATCATGGCCTTCCCATGAATAGCTTACACCCTATCCAAATGGCACAGAACATAATAGCTCGACTCATCACAAATAACCCTAGACGCTCACACATAACACCAATCCTCTTTGACTTACACTGGCTCCCCATCCACTCCAGAGTCAAATTCAAAGTACTCACGCTCATTCATAAAATCATTTCCAATGAGTCAGCTCCATGCCTTTCCTCGCTCCTATCTAATACCAGCAACAACAGAACATGCCGCACCATCACCAAAAACCTCCTATCTATCTCTTCCTCCAAAAGAAAATGTAGCCAAACCACCTGTAATCGGAGATTCTCCCTTTATGCCCCTTCTATCTGGAATGCCTTACCACATGACCTAAGGAACTGTCCCAATCACCTTGTTTTCCGGAAGAAATTAAAAACGCATCTCTTCCAGGAACATTTCTCCCTACTCACATAGCCCTCTCTGACTCCTTCTACAAATCTCCTTGTAAATAGTTTTCTGACCTGTTCCTGTTAATCATATATACCATCTCAAGTTATGTTCTATGTATACAGTTGTAATTCAGTTGTAATTCACTGTCTGTTGCGTTCTATGGAAACCATCTTGAACTGTAGAAAGACGGTATATAAAAACTGTTAAATAAATAAATAAATAAAATAAATAAATTTTTCTTTGTTTGTGTAATGGTGCAGAAGAAAAGAAAGAGGAAGATGCCCAAAATGTCTCTGGTGTCTAAAGGCCCTATGAATAAACATTTAGTTACTGTTACTCAGATTGGGACTGAATTTGATGCTTGTGCTGCATGCTTATCTGTGCTTTGTTGCGCTCAGTTGGCCCCATTACGCTGTCCCCTCTCAAATAACAAAATTCTTCTGTTCTTGTTAAAGGTCTTGTGTTATTTTCTCTACCCCTCTTCAGGATTTGTCTAGAGGAGATTGTGTTAGCCCTCATATTAATTTTCCATCTATTACATTTCCTATTCCAAAACCATTTGATTACTGGATTTGACTGCTCCTCTGTCCAATGCTCCAGGACCGGTTTCAGTTTCATTGATTGATATATATTTAGAATGTGGCATCACATACTAAGAGCATGTTGAGGTGTTCAATTGCTAGTCTCCGTCAGTTCTCTGTTGAAACTTAGGTTAAAATTCAGGAAATGGATTTTGTAATTAATACTGTTTCTAAGAATATTCAACAACTTGATTGAAATGTGTCAACTTTACAGGCTAGAGGGGGGTTCTACCATCAAAGTTAGTTTGTTTCTTCATCATAAAAGAGAAGTAATGGAACATTTTTTGCATTCAAATAATATATGTGTGCTTAATGTTCCTATGTTCTATCTACTGTCCCCAGAAATCCTATTTAAGAAGCATCTGAAAGAGGTTTTATTGATATCTGATGTTTGAGCTATAAAATTATCTCATTGTTATTATTTTCCTACACATATAGTTAATGATATTCCTTTGGAGGGAAATCTGGGCAAAGATGGATTTTTTTTTGATTCAACCACTTTTTTTGGAAACTTCAAATGATGTAATTCATTCTAGGATTACACTATTAGCAATATAGTTTCAGAGGTAGGCCATTTCTAGAGGGTCTCCATTGAAAGCAAGGTAATTCTGTGACTATTGAATACAAATTCTCTGCCTGAGATTTCTTAAAGGGGGCTATTTTTATTTTTGATACATAACTTTTTCTTCTGCATTGCCCATTGATTTAGTTTTGTAGCTGTTTTGCAGAAGGGGTTTTTGTAGTCATAGGCAAAGCTTTTTTTCTGCTGCTACAGGTTTTTTTTCTCTCTCTTCTAATCTTTACATTTAAAGAGGAAGAAAAGCTCTTTGACGTCACTGCACTCCTCAGGTGTTAGTGTTCTTAATTAGCTTGCTTAGGAGCCAAGTAGTTGAATGTGTATAAAGGTCTACATTGCTTTGCAAGTACTGCCATTCCTAGAGGGTCTTCATTGCAAGCAAGGTAATTCTGTGGCTTTTGAACACAAATTCTCTGCCTTAAGATCATCGAATATGATTACCCCTAGGTCACGCTGTCATGCACAGAAGTACGTCACCCCCTTTACTGGACTGCCCTCTTGGGTTTTTGCAGCCCAAATACATGATTGTATTTTTTATCATAGCATCTTAGCTGCCAAATTTTAGGCTATTCTTCAGTTTCCTCTTCATGTTATTCATATCTATCCTAGTGCAGATTTTTGTATCATCTGCAAAGAGGCAAATCTTACCTGATAGCCCTTCTACAATACTGCTTATAAAGATGTTTAAAAAGCGGACCGATGACCGATCTCTGCAGCATGCCACAGGTAATGTCCTTATCCTCAGCGTGAATTTAATTTACCAGTCCATAACTTGTTTCCTTTTATGCCTTGTCAACACTTTTTTACCTCCCACTCAACAAGTTTCTACCACAGAGTACCATAGGGGCCCATCCCAAAGGAACTCAGTTATTTATACATCACCTATGCAGAATTGTGTCAAAGACTTTGCTGAAATCTAATTATACCATATCTAGCAGTCTCCCTTCATCAATACAAAGAAATCAATCAGATTCCAGAACCTGCAGTATTTCCATTAATTTACTTACCAAAGAGATCAGACTGTAGTTTCCAAACTCCTTCTTACTTTCTCTTTTGTGGAGAGAGACCTTCTGCAGTCCTCTGGAAACAATCCCAACTCTAAAGAAGCATTGAAAGGTCAGAGAGCAGAAATATCAGAATTTCCCTAAGTTCCTTCTATACCTTGGATGTATTCCATCTCATCTCATCACTTTGTCTACTTTATGTTTATCTAGCTCCTCAGAAACACAGTTTTCTGAAAATCTGCCTCACTTCCATTCTTATTTGTGTTTGTTTTCTGAGGTCTTGCTCCTGGACCTTTATCTCTGAACAAAGAACAGAAATATTTGCTAAGCAATTCTACTTTATTCTCATCAGTTCCTACATATTCTTCCCCTTTACCCTTGAATCTGACAACAACACTTTTGTGCTTCCTCCTGTCACTAACATACCAAAAAATATTCTTGTTCTCCCATTTTACCATATTGGTTATTTTTTCTCATATGTATATCTTTGCATTCCTGACCACCTTCTCAGCTCCTCTTTCTGTGACCTCAGTTTATAAAGCTTAATCTTTATTTGCCTACCTTTTCAGGTACTTCTTTTGAGAACTTATATTATTATATTATATTATATTATTAAAGACTTATAAAGCTCTGCAACATACGAAGTGCTGTACAAACATAGAAGAGAGACAGTCCCTGCTCATCAGAGCTCACAATCTAATAAGACAGAAAACAAAATAAGTTACATAATACAAATAGCAAAAATTTACAGGACAAAGTAAGCAAATGTTGATAGAGAGATCAAGATAAGGTAAGACAGGAATGGAAAGCAATAGTGAAGAGGTGGGATTTTAGTCTGGACTTAAAAATGGCCAGGGAAGACGCCTGGTGCACAGTGATAGGAAGACTATTCCAAGCAAAGGGTGCTGCCATTTGGAAGGAGTGAAGTCTGGAATTGGCAGTATGAGTAAAGGGCACAGATAAACGAAGATTGTTAGAAGAGCGAAGCAACCGAGAGGGGGTGTAAGGAGAGATGAGAGATGAAAGGTACTGGGGGGCAGAAGAGTGAATACATTTATAGGTCAGGAGGAGACGTTTAAATTGGATACAGAGATGGATGGGAAGCCAATGAAGTGACATGAGGAGAGGAGTGATGTGGGAAAAACGAGACTGGTGGAAAATGAGTCGAGCAGCGGAGTGTTGAATTGACTGAAGAGGAAAGAGGTGGCTTGAAGGGAGGCCGGCAAGGAGAACATTACAATAATCAAGACAGGAGGTGATTAAGGAGTAGACAATCAATTTAGTGGTGTCAACAGAGAGGAAGGGGCGAATTTTGGAAATATTGTATAGAAAGAAATGACAAGTTTTAGCAATGAGCTGGATATGTGAAGAGAAAGAGAGAGAGGAATCGAAGATAACACCAAGGTTATGTGCTGAAGAAACAGGGAGGAGTACAGAGTTATCAACAGAGAGAGAGAAAGGGGAAAGAGGAGGGGAAGCATTCGGGGCAAAGATAAGAAGCTCAGTTTTGGCCATGTTCAGTTTTAAGCGGCAGTGGGACATCCAGACAGCAATGTCAGAGAGGCAGAGTGAGATCTTAGACTGGATATCAGGAGAGATAACAGGTGCAGAAAGATAGATTTGAGAGTCATCAGCATAGAGATGATAGTGAAAGCCCTGGGAAGAGATAAGGGTGCCAAGGGATTGGGTATAGAGAGAGAAGAGGAGTGGACCTAAGACGGAACCCTGAGGAACTCCTACAGGTAGTGGGGTTGAAGAGGAGGAGGAGCCATCGTTGCACACACTGAAAGAGTGATGGGATAGATAGGAAGAGAACCAAGATAGTACAGAGTCTTTGAATCCAAGTGAGGATAGGTTGATAAGAAGAAGGTTATGGTCAACAGTGTCGAAGGCAGCAGAAAGATCAAGAAGAATGAGGACAGAGTCAAAGCCTTTGGACTTTGCCAAGAATAAGCCATTTGAGACCTTAGCAAGAGCAGTTTCAGTGGAGTGTAGGGGACGGAAGCCGGATTGTAAAGGATCCAAGAGGGTATGAGAGGAGAGGAAATCAAGACAACAGTGATAGACTGCACGCTCAAGTAGTTTAGAGACGAAAGGAAGGAGAGAGATGGGACAATAGTTAGAAGGACAAGTGGGATCAAGTGAAGGTTTTTTGAGGAGGAGTGTAACAACAGCATGCTTGAAAACAGAAGGGAAGGTTGCAGTGGAAAGAGAGAGGTTAAGAATATGAGAAATAGAAGGGATGAGAGATGAAAAGATGGAGCTAAGGAGGTGGGTGGGGAAGGGGTCAGAAGAGCAGGTAGTGGGTGTGGAGGAAGAGAGAAGGAGAACACTAGCAGCCTCCTTTTTCTCTTAATTTCCCAACAAAAAGGCTGTTGCCCTTAAAATTTCTCTGTTCAGTTTTTCCCACTGCCTTTTTACTTAACCCAGATATTCCCATCCAGCTAACAACTACTTGAGATACTTCCCCATCTTGACAAATTTAGTTTTCCCTAGAGCTTATTTTTGTGGACTTCACTACTCCTTCACTTTGGTTCCACAGAGTTTTTCCCTCTTCCTCTCCCCCTTCCCTAGGGATTGAAAACCTTCTCACCAATGTCAGAACCCTAGGTTTCTGGACGAGTTTGGGAACCTGTATGTGATCTCCTTCTCCCAACCTGGAGCTTTAAGGTTTTCCCTTGTGATGGAACATATACTCTGACACACCCACATTGCCTCTTTCTGATAAGCCTAGTCTTTTTCTGTCGTCATATTTCTATGTTTCTATAAGGGGACTGTTGTAGTTGTTGATATGGAAGGACAGACTAGATAGGCCATGTGGTCTTTTTCTGTCATCATATTTCTATGTTTCTATGTTTCTTACCTTGCAATCCCTACAATTCTGTTTCAGGGGAGAGATTGAGATTTCTTGTATCGGTGACCCTATGTCTTAAGTAAACGTTTGGTTTAGAACACAACTCTGGAATGGAATCATTCATTTGGAGATGGGAAGAAGTGTAAAAGATACTTAAATGCCAAGAATCTACCAGTAACATAATAACATAGTAAATGACGGCAGATAAAGACCAGCATGGTCCATCTAGTCTGCCCAGCAAGATGGTAAGAGTAGGTGCACCTGTCGCTCTGTGCAGGCCACCCCTCGCCATGTCTTTGTTTAGGGGTAAACCCACCACTCCATGTAGGACACCCCTATTTGTTGAGACATTATATGGTTCAGAAGTTAGATGGTACTGTTTATCTTGTTTTTATCCTACTGCTGTAAAGGGATCCACTGTGTTTGTCCCATGCCTTTTTGAATTCCGTCACCATGTTTGCCCCACCACTTCCATCGGGAGGGCATTCCAAGCATCCACCACCCTTTTAGTGAAAAAATATTTCCTGACATTGCCTTTCAATTTACCACCTCACAGCTTCATGTTATGCCCTCTAGTTTTACAGCTTCCCCGTCTTTGGAAGAGGTTTGTATGTTCATCATTTCTCTTTAAGTATTTAAAGGTCTGAATCATATCTCCGCTGTCCCTCCTCTCCTCCAAACACTGTTCCCTCTAAGCTGTGCGCGTGTGCGCGCGCACACACCTCGCCAAGCGAGCGCACATACTTTACAACAGAGCGCACAAAAATTACGGCTCCGATTCTGATAGAAAACACAGACGTCTTAAAATTTAAAAGTTATGATTGTAATTACTAGAAATTTCCCACTTCATTTAGTAATCGTCTATTTTCATTTAATTTGATTAAAATCAATGTGGTGTACATACTGTATTCTGACGTGCAGTCAAATTTTAAAGTATATAACTCCGAGTGTCGTTATGTGGCGCACAAAAATTTAACCTTCCTTCAAAAGCTGCACACAGCTGATATTTTATGCGCACACAGCCTACAGAAAATTAGAGGGAACATTGCCTCCAAAGTGTACATATTTAGGTCTTCAAGTCTCTTCTCATAAGGCTTCTGACGCAGGCTCCAAATCATTTTGGTCGCTTTCCTCTGAACAGTTTCCAGTCTTTTTGCATCTTTTGCAAGATACGGTCTCCAAAACTGAACACAGTATTCCAAGTGAGGCCTCACCAGTGACTTATACAGTGGCATAAGTACCTCTTCCTTTCTGCTGGTAATCCCTCTTTGTATGCAGCCCAACATCCTCCTGGCTTTTGCCAACATCTTGTCGCACTGTTTTGCCAACCTTGAGATCATCAGAGATAATCACACCAAGGTCTTTCTCCTGAACCGTGCATACCAACCTCTCGCCCCCTATCGCATACATTTCCCTTGGATTTCTGCTACCCAAGTGCATGACACTGCACTTTTTTGCATTAAATCATAGTTGCCAAGCATTAGACCAGTCTTCCAGCGTTTGTAGATCTTTCCTCATGTTAACCACTCCTTCGGGGGAGTCCACTCTGTTGCAAATTTTTGTGTCGTCTGCAAAAAGACAGACTTTTCCATTCAGTCCTTCAGCAATATCACTCACAAATACATTGAACAGTGCCGGGCCCAGGACCGAACCCTGGGGCACCCCGCTAATCACCTTCCTCTCATCCGAGTGAGCTCCATGTACAATCACCTTCTGTCGCCTGTCAGTCAACCAATTTCTAATCCAGTTTACCATCTTGGGACCCATCCCCAAGCTACTGAGTTTGTTGACAAGCCTCCTATGAGGAACAGTATCAAAGGCTTTGCTGAAATCCAGGTAGATGACATCCATCGCATGCC
Organism: Ichthyophis bannanicus; assembly: GCA_033557465.1. Lineage (NCBI taxonomy): Eukaryota > Metazoa > Chordata > Amphibia > Gymnophiona > Ichthyophiidae > Ichthyophis > Ichthyophis bannanicus. Next base: position 6,701,715 of record JAWIIG010000027.1, on the reverse strand, counting down.
CCTGATCTAGTTCCTTGGTCACCCAGTCAAAGAACTCAATCAGATTTGTTTGGCAAGACCGTCCTTCGGTAAAACCATGTTGCCTCGGATCTTGCATCCTGTTGGTTTTGAGAAAGTTCATTATTCGCTCTTTCAAGTGCGCCTCCATTACTTTTCCCGCCACCGAGGTAAGGCTCACAGGCCTGTAGTTTGACACTTCTTCCCTGTCACCACTTTTGTGTAGAGGTACAACATCAGCCATTCTCCAGTCCTGAGGAACCTCTCCTGTTTCCAAGGATCTGTTGAAGACATCCTTTAACGGTCCTGCAAGAACCTCTCTGAGCTCTTTCAGTATCCTGGGATGTATCCTATCCGGTCCCATGGCTTTGTCCACTTTCAGTTTAGCAAGTTGTTCTAACACCTCGTCTTCTGTGAATGGTGTGGTATCTACTTCATTCCCATTTTTATATTTGGGAGTCACAACTGGTCCATCTCCAGGATCTTTTTTAGTAAAAAGAAATATTTGTTTAGCAATTGTTTGTTTAGAAGTATTTGTTTAGCAATTTTGCTTTTTCAGTGTCACTTTCCATGAGTCCTTTCCCAGCACTTTTGAGTCCTGCAATTCCAACTCTGATCTTCTTCCTTTCCCGAATATACCTGAAGAAAGTTTTGTTGCTACCCTTAACATCTTTAGCCATCCTTTCCTCTGCCTTTAATTTTGCTATCCTTATTACTCTTTTAGACTCTTTGAGTTGGATCCTGTATTCATTCCTGTGTTCTTCTGTTTGCAAGCTTTTGAATATTGCGAAAGTTGTGTTTTTTGCCTTTATTTGAGCAGCCACCTCTTTGGAAAACCAAATAGGTTTCCTTCTCCTCTTGTTTTTATTTACTTTTCTTACATATTTATCTGTTGCCCCTTTTATTGCCTTCTTTAGTTTAGCCCATTGCATTTCCACTTCCTTTATCTCCTTCCACCCCGTCATCTCCTCCTTTAAGTACTCTGCCATTTTATTGAAGTCAGTGTATTTGAAGTTTAGGACTTTGAGCTTGCTATGATTGGCCTGTACCATGGCTTTTATCTCAAACCACACCGTGTGATGGTCACTGTTGCTCACAGGGGCACTCACACAGACATTCGACACACTATCACCGTTGGTGAGCACTACATCCATCGTTGAACTTTCCTTGGTTGGTTTGTCTAAATAATGCATCTTGGAGAGCATCCACAATTTTTTTGCTTCTTTCTAGATGTGCAGAAGGAATAATCCAATCCACATCAGGTAGATTAAAGTCGCTCAATATGATCGCTTCCCCCTTTGTTGCTATCTTGGCAATATCTTTAATCAATTCGTTATCTCTCTGTTCAATTTGAGTCGGAGATCTGTAGACTACAGCAATATGGATGACAGTGCCATCTCCTCTTTCCAATGCAATCCAGAGCGCCTCTTCTTTTCCCCATGTCCCCTGCATTTCAGTAGCTTTAATATTACTTTTGACATACAAGGCTACTCCTCCTCCTTTTCCATTTTCTCTGTCTCTTCTGAATAGATTATAGCCAGCTATGGCTATATCCCAATCGTGCGATTCATTAAACCATGTTTCTGTAATGGCCACAATGTCCAAATTCGTTTCCACCATTAGGGCTTCCAGGTCTGGAATTTTGTTGGCTAAGCTTCGAGCATTTGTGCTCTTTGCTTTCCAGCATTTTCCTGGCTTGTGTATGCTGGTCCCCATTCAAAGGACCCTGAAGTTAAATTCCAAGCGCACAGAACAAAAGACTGTAAGACTCTTAGGGGTATTTTATTTATTTCTTTTTTATACCATGCTCTTTAGAATCAGTGTGGTTTACATGTATACTAACAGGTACTTTTTATTCCCTTGTCCCTGAAGGGCTTACAATCTAAGTGTACCTGAGGCAATGGAGGGTTAAGTGGCTTGCCCAAGGCCACAAGGAGTGGCCATGGGACTAGAGACCCCAGTCCCTCTGGCCTAAGGTTGCTTGTCCCCATGTGGGAATTGAACCCTCGGCTCTACTGGCCTGAGGTAACCTGTCCCAACCACTGAGCCACTCCTCCCACAGAGTAGTGGCCTCTGTGTGATTGCCATTTAGTAAACATGTCCCTTAAATTGATGCGACCACTGTCTTCTATATAGCAAAAAAGGACCATTGTGGGGCATTTACCCAGGTAAGTAGTTTTCACCTAGGTAAAGCAGCCTGATTGAAAACTGAACCTCAAATGCATATTAGAGTATGCATGATTTGCATAGTGCACATACATTTAGATGCATAAAAGGGTGGAATTTCTGTGGTTGTGTTTAGGTCAAAGGAGGAAAATAGTGCACATACAATGTGAAAATTGAATATATATATATACACTGTTTCCCTCTCTCAACCTAAACATACCTGGTGAATACAAGTATGCATACTGGGTAACCCATGCATATATAAACAGCGTAACAACTAAAACAAACTAAAATAGAAACAGGAAACAGGAAAATAAAAATAGAACATTTGGAACATAACAGTCTTCCCAAGTAGAACTACTGCCTTTCTATGCCAACACTAATTATCATACATTCACAGCAACAGTCAGCCTTCAATTGGGGAAAAGGTATAACATTTTGGATTCCAGCATCACAAACAAACCATCAATTAATCACATGTGAACCAGGAAAGACAACTCGTTTCAAACAACTTGACAGAGAATTGATCACTCAGCATGTAATACCAAAACTATCTAAACCATCAAACAACTTAAACGAACTGATCAACAACTGGAATAACACTCTCTCCCAATATGCCCAGCACCCACAAAATGATGAGAAACCTACAATTAATAGTCACTCCATCAAAAAGCACAGAGCTCCATGGTTCTCCTCCAATTTATGATCTTCTTTGCTTCAACTGAGAAAACTAGAGAGAAAATGGAGACGGACCCGCAGTACAACAGACCAAGTAATATCCCTGGAGCACCTAAAAAAACACAGAGACTCAACATGGAAAGAAAGAAAAGAATTCCATGCCAAGCTCCTCAACAAATCGCTAAACAAACCGCGCGACCTATTTGAATTAGTAAAATCGCTGACCACACAACCACCCCAACCACAACAAGAAGGTATACATCCTCAGTCATATGCCAACTACATCCAATCCAAAGCAATAAAAGCAAATACTACTACAACTCAAGAAGCTTTCCAGAACCCCCAAATACTTTCACCTCTAACTAATCTTTTTCCCCCATCAATAAAAACAATAGAGGAAACTATTGCCACTATCAACACCACAACGGCACCAAACGACCCATGCCCAGCACACTGGATCAAATTAATGCGTTCAGAATTAAGTCCATTCATAGCTGACATCGCAAAACAATCATTTACAATGGGAATCTTCCCAGATGAACTAAAGAAGACATCCATCCGTCCTCTTCTAAAAAATAACCAGCTTGATCCGAAAAAGGACAAATCCTACAGACCAATTTCAAGTATTCCATACCTAGCTAAAGTTTTAGAGAAGTTAAGTCAAAGACAAATCCAACAGCATATAGACACAGCCTCACCATTAGACCCATGCCAACACGGTTTCAGAGAAGAACACGGTGTAGAAACCCTACTGACTTCATTAATGAACACACTCAACAACGGGATTGATGACATCAAAAAAGGCTTTGCAATGATCTTTCTTGACATCGCTGCAGCTTTTGATTCAGTTGACCATGAACTACTCCTGATGAGACTCCATGCAAAAGGAATCCAAGATCGTGCATGGGACTGGTGCAAATCATACCTTCAAGACAGATGGCAACAAGTACAGGTTAGCAACAAGACATCAGAACCCTTCCAACAAAGACAGGGAGTGCCACAAGGCTCATCATTATCGGCACTACTTTTTAACATTTATATGCAACCAATATGTCACATAACTCGCTCATTCGGCATATCCTGCCTCATGTATGCTGATGACGTTCTGCTATTCACCCCTATATCAGTCACTTGCCCGGATTTCTCAATCTTAATCAAATGCTTTGATGCAATAACCGATTGGCTCCTCACTATGAATCTACGGATAAATTTCAAAAAACCCGAAGTTCTAATTATCACTCGGAACAAAGACTTCTCCCCACCATCAACACTAAAAGTCAGGGATGCAGAATTTCCGGTAAAACCCAATATACGCTACTTAGGTGTAATATTGGATCAACATTTGGATTTCAAAGATCACATCAAACGTACAGTAAATTCTATATACTTCAAAATCGAAACCCTCCGTCATCTGAAACCCATGATGGAAGCTGACGACTTCAGAACTGTCTTCCAAACCTTAGTAACTCCACAATTCGACTATGCCAATGTAATACTACACGGCCTCCCAAAAAACACCATAAACCCATTACAGTTGGCCATGAATGCAGCTGCTCGTGTCCTGTATGGAGCATCTAAGAATGATCACATTACGCCCATACTAAAGGATCTCCACTGGTTACTGATAGGATGTAGAATCCTATATAAGATATTCATCATTACATTCAAAGCATTCAATAAGACAGCACCTTCATCTATTGTTGATCTAATCACGCACACCCCCAAAAACAGGACTAGAAGAACGTTTACAGAAAACACTCTAGTAATACCAAGGGAATCCATAAAATTTAAACAATCAACCATTAATAGAGCATTTTCAAGCTATGCACCAAGGTGCTGGAACAATCTCCCTACCAACATAAGAGCAATCAGAAGCAATTTAGAAAAGCCATTAAACACTACTTGTTCCTCAAGTACTATACACAGCATCATGATCCACCTCCATACCCACACACTCACCCAGTTGTATCACGTGATAACACATGCTTTACTCAGTTGCAACCTGATTAATGATTAATATACTAACACAATGCATTAATGCCTCATCACCATGTTAAATACAAAAATGTTATAGTCTAATCCCAACGGTAATATTTGTTATATGTATGTATATAGTTTGTTTGTATATAGTTTTACCCAGTTAACTCAAGTTTAAAAATCCTGTTTTATGTAAACGTTGACGATTTGTCCAAATATTCTGTTCATTGTAAACCGCTCTGATGTGAAATAGCGCGGTATATAAGAAATGTTAAATAAATAAATAAATAAATAAATAGTTTCTAATTTATACATAGAAACAAGTAAAAATGATGGCAGAAAAAGACCATACGGCCTATTCAGTCTGCTGTTCCCTATCATCTATTAAGCTTTCCAGTCCCTTTTTTTCCTTTAGAGATCCTCTCTGTTTGTCCCATGCTTTATTAACTTCAGATATAATCCTTATTTCTGCTACATCCACTGGGAAACTATTCCATGCATCTACCACTCTTTCCATAAAGAAATATTGTCACAAATTACTCCTGAATCTATTCCCTTTCACCTTCATCCTATGCCCCCATTGTTGTAGAGCTTTCCTTCATTTGAAAGAGGCTCTCCCCTTTTTCATTTATGCTATGGAGATATTTAAACATCTCTATCATATCTCCCCTCTCTTGCCTTCTTTCCAAAGTATACATATTGAGATATTTAAGTCTTTTTGTAGTCACCCTCTGCCCTGACTCCATCCTGTTTATATCCTTTTGAAGGGGTGATTTCCAGAAATGCATACAATACTCCAAATGAGGTCTCACCAAAGACTTATACAGAGGCACTATCACCTCCTTCTTCCTGCTGGCCATTCCTCTCCCTATGCACCCAAGCATCCTTCTGGCTTTCACCGTCATCTTTTCAACCTGTTCACCTACCTTGAGGTCATCATAAACAATCACCCCCAGGTCCTTCTTTCATGAACAAATACTTTACCCCCTATACTATATCTCTCTTTTGGATTTTTGCAGCTCAAATGCATGACCTGCACTATCTAATCATTAAATCTCAACTGTCAAATTTTTCAAGCTTCGTTAGAACCCTCCTCATGTTATCTACGCCTTCCTGGGTGTCTACCTTATTGCAGATTTTGGTATCATCCACAAAGAGGCAAACCTCACCTGACAGCCCTTCTGTAATATTACTTTAAAAATGTTGATTTTTTTCCAAGTATATCCCCAGTGGGAGTGCATGCCACAATCTAGACTCAATAGAAGTAAATCCCTACCTCTTAGGACAGTTTTTTTTTAGTATTCTAAAAGAAAGAACATCCATCAGCCATATTTTAGAACGCAAACTCCTGGAGGACACAAACCAACCCAACCTCTCAAACAAAAATTTAGGTCACTATTGATACAGCTTATATAGTGTAGGGCATGCACTTTTTCTGTTGAGGGTCCTGTTGTAAGCGTACTGTCAGTGTTCACATTGCTATATTTTGAATACTTGCAACCGTTGTAATGTCTTAGCAAATAACCCAATATAAAGACTATTGCAATAATGTAGAACAGCAACAATGAGAGGCCTTCCTGATTGAGCACAGGAAAACCTCAGGCAAATATGGTTTTAGCTGTTTTACAAGCCAAAGCTTGTAATAAGTGATTTGATCTACCTTAGCAATATGGGATTGGAAGGTGCCCTTATAGTTACTAAAACCCCAAGATTCCTGATGGAATCTTTGGGTAGTATAATGATCTCATTAATCTGGGGTGTTTGAGATAAAATCACCCAGTCAACTTTGCCAAAGCAAATAATCTCAAAGCAAACCAAAATGTACCTTGTTCCACACAGCTATTCAGATCCAATATAATCCATTTAATGATTTCATCCAGGAGGACCATTATATGGATATCATCAACATATATAAATGTGAAAAAATTCCACTTGTTGAACAGCTAGTCCAATGGCTGCAAAAAGATGTTACACAACAAAAGCACTAAGGGGGATACCTGAGGCACCCCGCCTCCCACTGCACTGTTTTCGTGAACCGCACAAGCTTCCCCAAATCTCACTTGAAAAGTTCTCTCTTTAAGAAAAGATGAAATCCAGTATAAGACATTATCAGACAGACTCACCCAGGCACATCTCACCAACAATAGCTCAGACTAAGCTTAGATCTAAGGCAATCACTAGTACCAGTAAGTTCATATCAGGATGGTAGTACACTGAGTTTATAACTGCAGTGAGCAAGGATTCAGTTCCACACCCTTCTCTAAACCCTGCTTGCCCTTCCTCAAATGTATTATTGTCATCCAAATATTAGCTAATCTGGAAGATCACCTTTTTCTCAATCAGTTTGCCAGGAAAGACGTATTAAAGATTGACCCATAGCTGTGGCAGTAATTATACTGACATGAAAATTCTTTAGCGCCATTGTAATCTCACATTTCAAGCATGAGAGATAACTACCCTGAAATAGTAGCCATATCCATGACTCTTCTATGTCTTTTTTCTTTTTACATGTTTTCTCTGATTATGAATAGTATGCCAGGGAATCCTTCTTTGTCTCACCTATAAAAAGATCTTATGTCCTGATCATTTTTTCCATAGACACAAAGTCCTAGCACTTAAAAGAGTTCCTATCAACATTATAGCAGCACTAGTGTCCCACTTTCTAAACAAGAAGCATCAGTGCCCTGAGCATTGGTCTTTCTTACCCACCCTTGTCAAAGATCCTACTTAGAATGTTAAAAACTATTGGGTCAATATTTAAACTCAGTGACTGGCATTCCTTTAAGTGCCAGATGCCATATTTAAAGTTATACCTGGATATTCAGTTTTGGCTGCTATCTAGATGCTATCTGGAATGGAAGAATAGCTTAGTCGTTAGGGAAACAACCTGGGACCATAAAGACCAGTCTTCAAATCCTCCTGATACTCCTTGAGGACTTGGGTAAATCACTTCACCCTCCATTGCTTCAGGTGTAAATTTAGATTGTAAGCTCTCCAGAGACAGAAAATACCTACAGTACCTGGCTGCAAATCCTTTGAACTACTACTGAAAAGGTGTGAGCTTGTACTAATAAATAAATACCAGCAATGGCCTGGCAATCTACTTCTGGTCGCATTGCCAAGAAAACCCAGGAGGTGCTGGGTCACCAGGAGTCAGCATTGACTTGAAGGCACACATTGCATTGCATGTCTCCTAGTGTATGGCCATATCATGCAGTTGAGTGGTGCCTCCCCGACACAGGCAGCTTTAACTTCACAGCAGCTATTCCAATGACTATCTAGGGTGCTACTTTAGCCAAAAAACAGTCTGGAAGAAAACTGAAAGGAAGAGATCAAAGTTAGAAATGGAGGTAGGGGAGAGATTGAAGATGGGAGGAGAGAGAAATGGCCAATGGACAGGTGACCCTGTAAACAGAATTATGAGAAAAAGGAAAAAAGAAAACAGAGCTTATGTTCACAACTAAAAACATAAAATGGCCAGACAACAAAAGCAGAACAAATAATTTTATTTTCTATTTAATGATTGGGATATGTCAGTGTTTGGGATGTATATATGCAGGGGGCAGTGTTAGATATGGCTGGGACCCAAGGTAGAAATTTGGGAGGGGACACTCAAATCTCATTAGAAGGCTATGTCTTCTTCAGCATCATGCAGTCTTCAGGTTCTTTCTAGTCTGGGGCCCAGGGCAACTGTGCAAGCCCTGACTCCTATTGTCTTTATATTTTACACAGTACAGGGGGAAATGCATCCCTTTCTAGATCTCTTGTGTTGCACTGCATACAGCACCTAGCTTCTTGATGTTTCAGTATAATTTTTTGTCTATATTTCTATTTTTAGTTTGTGAGGTTACTTATTCTATATTTGCAACGGGTCTATCTGTATTCTGTATTACAGAGGACAGGTATTCTGTTAGCATGGATTTTCTATGTAGCAATCTACAGTGCAAAACTGTATGTAGGGTTCTGCCTTATCTTAGAGAAAGTCATTTTTTGAGTTTTGGAAGTTAGTGCTGGCATGGTAAATTTGTTCTAGGTTTTGAATGACTGTTTATAGAGTTTTGTATTACTTCACAGTATGCCTCGTTCTGAGAGAGTTTATGTTGCTTTTATTAAGATGACAAGAGAATCAAAATTTGTTTTTGTATAGCAAATTCAATGGGGAAATGTCCTAGTTCTGCTCTGTACCTGCTGCTGGGGAGGGATGTAGGGTTCTGTGAAAGCAGAATATATGCTTGGATTTAACATCTTATGGCCCTCATTCTCAAATGCAGATTGCAGGGCTGCACATCCCAGCAGGACATGCAGCCCCGCAAGCCACCTGTACCCTATTCCCCCCAACAGTTCTCCCTATATGTCCTGTGCATCAGGATGGGGAGATTCAGTGGGGAGCGGGAAGGGGCAGGATCGGGGTGAAGTGAGGCAGCCCAGCCTAGCAGCACATACAGGGCTGTTTTAGGTCATGGCTTTGTATGTGCTGCCAGGCCTGCTGGGATGTGCTGCTTATACTACCTCAGAAGTGGTATAAGCTGCACAATTTGCCAGACTGGGGTAGGGGAGTTGTGGGAGGACAGCCCTGGGTTGTGTGGCAGGGATTTGAGGGGCTGGAGCCATGGATGCTGGGTGTGCCTGTGGCGAGGATGTTCCAGCAGGTAGAGGGGGCATGCCGGGCCATCCTCAGGCCCGATTCTGGCTCCCGCAGGAATGTTTTGTTCCCGCGGATCAGAGCCGAGTCCTAATGGTCCTATATTCAGTGGGAACATCCAAACGGCCTAGACATGTCCCTACAGGAATTGGGCTCCACAGGGGAACATATTGTGTTGGGGCAATAAGGAAGTGTCTGTGGCTGAATGGGGGCTGAAGAGTACCTCTTATGCCCCCCAACTACTGCTGTCATTGCAGTTATGTATGGCGATGGGGATAGGGCAAGTGGCATGGCAGGTGAGGGACACGGGCAGTGGTACATGGCAGGTTTTTCAAAATGTTGGCAATCCTAGCTGGTTCTCTTGGCATGTTTTAGGATCTTACAGCCAATCAAGATGCTGTGTTAGTTCTCTTTGGGTGTTTTAGGGCCTTGTAGCTAATCTTATCATTTTTGATTTATTAAAAACTTGATATTCAGCTCTTAAAACACAATCAGAGTGGCTTATAAAATAAAATTAATCAAACATAAGTTATGACATAAAATTAGGTGAAAGGAGAAACAACACAAGACAAACAATAAAAACAATTAAGGATACAAAAGGTTAATCGGAGGAACACCACTAAAAGTCAGGAAAGAGGGCAGGGTTCAAACAGAAGGATAAATTCATGCTGACACCACTGCGCAGACCACCCTATCCAACAGGAATTCTGAAATAACATTCAGAGATATGTCTTAAGGTCAGATTTAAAACTTTTATATGCGTAAGCAAGAAGTAGATGAGGAGGTAAGCTGTTCCATAATGAAGTGGCAGTGAAAAAGGAAGCCGAGTGTCTGATGGATTTGTAACGTGCTTTGTAAGAAGGTGGAATGAAAAGGCGTGGTCATGGATTGATCAGAGCACTTGGGTCAGAGTATAAAGAGAGATAAAGAAGAAAAGATAAGTGTGGACCTCATTGTGTAAAGCTCTGACAGCAAGAGTCAGAATCTTAAACTGGATATGGGCTTGAACTGGGAACCAGTGGTGTTTGATCAATAATGGTGTCACATAGTCATACTTACAGATGAACAGCTGTATATTGGACCAATTGAAGCCTTTTAAGCTCATGTAAAGGCAGGCCAGAATAGATAACATTGCAATAACCAAACAAGAAATAGTAAGACTGAGGAGAACTGTTTTTTGTGCAGAACAATCAAGAAAGGCATGGAAACGACAGTGTTGGAAGATTTTACAATGGTACTGATTTGCTGTGAAAAGGAGAGATCTGTATCTAGGGGAACTCTGAGAAATTTGAAAGAGGTAGCAAGGACAAGGGAGAACTGTTCAGGATGGGTCCAAGAGTGAGAGAAACAGATGAACCAGTGGGTCATATTGCAGTGTTTTTTTAAGGATTCAATTGGAGCTAGCTGGCTTTATTATCTTTATCTTTATTAGCATCGTTTGATGAACCGCCCAGGCCGAAGCATCAGGGCGGTGTACAATACAACAGTAGGCTATTGGAAATAAAGTCAGAAAAGAACGCCAAAAATCGATAGAATAGGGGGATAAAGAAAGATAGAAAGGGAAGGCACCATCATCAGGGGGGGGGAGATCAAAGGCTTGACAAATGAGGTGTGTTTTGAGGAGAGTTTTGAAGCGGGGATAGGAAAGTTCCAAGGGAAGGGGTAAAGGGAGAGAATTCCAGAGGGCTGGCCCCAGGAAGAAGAAGGCAGAATGACGGGTGAGCTCTAAGTGGGCCTGAGCGGGGGAAGGGAGAAAGAGGCGATTACCATAAGCGGATCGGAGAAGACGAGGCGAGGACTGAAGGCGAATGATGTCTGACAGATATTGGGGGGTGCTGGAATGGAGAGCCTTATGTGTGAGGATGAGGACCTTAAAGATGAATCGGAACTTGACCGGAAGCCAGTGTAAGGCAAGGAGACAGGGGGACACGTGAGAGCGAGCTGGGGAACTAGTAATAAGACGAGCGGCGGTGTTCTGTACTAATTGCAGACGGCAAAGCTGAGAGGAAGGTAGACCTGCGTAGATGACATTACAATAGTCTAACCGGGTTGTGACGAGAGACAGGACTAGGGTGACGACAGAGGAGGTGGGGAGTGATGACTGGACGGCCCGAATCCTGCGTAAGTGGAAAAAAGAAGTGCGTATAACAGAAGAAATGTGTTGGTGAAAGGAGAGGGCTGAGTCGAGAGTAACTCCCAAATAGCGAAGGGTGGGGACCAGGGGGATTGAGTGGGAAGACATAACAGGAGACACGCAAGGAGGGGAGAGACCAAAGGAGAACCAAATTGCGGAGGACTTGGTGGGGTTCACATGTAAGAAGTTAGAGTCGAACCAAGATGCAATGGAGGCCAAGCAACGGTTGAGTGGAACAAGTTCAGGAGTGGAGGAGGAAGTATGGTGGACCAGCAAGATGTCATTGGCGTAAATGTAAAAAGAAATACCAGATTGCTGAATGAGTAAAGCCAACGGTGCGAGGAAGGCATTGAAAAGTAGGGGGGCCAGGATAGATCCCTGAGGGACACCGCAAGTAGAGGGGGATGGAGGGGAGGTGGAGTGACGGGAGTGCACAGAAAAAGTGCGAGAAGACAGGAAAGAACGGAACCACTGCAAGACAGACCCGCAGATACCAAAGTCAGACAGGCGGGACAGGAGAGTGCGGTGATCGACCATATCAAAAGCGGAAGAAAGATCCAGAGAAACCACCAAAGAGAAATCACCACGGTCGTGAGCGCAGTGAAGCTCAGAAAGAAGGGCAGTGAGGATAGCTTCAGTGCTATGACCTGCGCGAAATCCGGATTGACGGGGGTGAAGGGCGAAAGTGGCTACCTTTGAAAGAGGAGTTAAGAGAAGAGAGGTCAGGCTGATAAGGATTGGGTGGAGAAGACCAGTAGAATGTCATCTGTTTAGAAAGAGGGGGTGATCCCACATTCTTTGGTTATGGTAGATAAAGGACTTAAGAAAATGTTTAAAAAAAAAAAGGAACCAAGACTGAGCCCTGTGGGACCCCGCAGGAAAGTGGGAAGACTGGGGAAAGTGAGTACCAATAGAAATTTGGAACAAGCGATTAGAAAGAAAAGATTGGAACCACAAAAAATCTGAACTTTGGATGCAGCTCTGGTAAAGACAGGATAGAAATAAATTGTGATCAACCTTGTTGAATGTGGAGGAGAGATCATAGTGACATCGCCCCTGTCTAAGATGCTGTGAATATCTCTGAGGAAAGCTGTAATTATGGTTTCAGTGCTATGGAACAGACAGAAGCCAAATTGGCAAGGTTAGAGTGATAGAGAATGTTCAATGTGGTCAGATAATTGAGACACAGTGACACAGTGTTCCGAATGGGAGGTTAGAAACTGGGAAATAATCAGAGGGGAGTGTAGGGAAACCAAGTAGTAATTAGAAGGAAGTGAATCTTGTTGCTCTGCTAGTCCTCTTTGTATATTTCAGGGCCTTGCAGCTGATCTTGGTGCTATGGGTGCTTTAGGGCCTTGCAATCAATCTTCTTGCTCTGTTGGCTCTCTTCAGGTATTTTAGGGACTTCTAGCCTGCCTTGTTGCTGTGTTGGCTCTACTTCAGGTGCCTTATGTCTTCCAGATGATCTTGGTGCTATATTGGTCCTCTTTCAGTGTTCCTGTGCCTTCCAGCCAATGTTATTGCTGACTTAACCCACTCATGCTGCCTTGTTGTCTTTCTGCTAATGTCAGTGCTGCTTTACTCCTTTCAAAGTGCTTTGGTGTGCTTCCACCAATTTTGGTGCTGCTTTGCCTTCTTCTGCCATCTGAAGGTGTTCATTCCACTCTTTGCACTGCTTTGCTCTTCTGTTGGTGCTCTTCCTGCCACTGCAGATGCCCTTTGACGCTCTTCTGGTGCCATAGCATGTTTGTGACACCCTGGATGGCTTGTAGTGCTGTTTCTTCTGTTACAGATGCCTGCCAGCATGTTCAATTGAAAATGGATGGCAAGTCTAACTATTCCATCGTAATATAGATTTCCCTGTGGACCTGAATGGGAAAAATAGATGAATGCACAAATGATTTGACCTCTGAACACTAACTTAATGGGGATCTTTGTTCAAACACAAATGAACAAATAAACTTTTGATAGTTTTTTAAGTGCTGTCAAGTCAGTGCTGACTCCTGGTGACCCAGCAGCCCCTGGGTTTTCTTGGCACGGTATGACTGGAGGCAGATTGCCAGGCCTTTTCTTCTGAGACAATGGAGGGTAAAGTGACTTGCCCAAAGCCACAAGGAGTGACAATGGGAATTGAACCCAGATCTGTTAGGTACTAGGTTGCTGTTCCAAACATCAGGCTCCTCTTCCACTCTTGATAAGCACATCTCTATTATATAGCATATCGATGAGAACATACTTGCTATTTAGTATGTTTCCATGAAATGTTCATTTCCATATGACATTTCTTTATTTATAGACGTGAATATACACTAATTTTAGCACATGCCACCTAACACTTATTCAGATTGATTTAGCAGGCACCCTAAGCCATTAGTGGATAGCACGCTATTTTTATATAATGCCATTTTGATCCATTTATACTGGTTACCTCTACCTGTAATGAGTGGAAAGGGTAAGTGCAGATTAGTTATTTACGCCTCCAAAAAGTAAAATGGCTAGGGGACATGCAATGAAGCTACAATATAGCACAGTTAAGGCTAATCGGTAACAATACTTTTTCACTCAGCACATAATCAAACTCTGGAATTTGTTGCCGGAGGATGTAGTGAAAGTTGCAGTAGCTAGGTTTAAAAGAGGTTTAGACAAGTTCTTGGAGGTGAAGTCCATAAAACATTATTAAAGTGGACTGGGGAAATCCTCTGCTTACCTCTGGGATAAGCAGCCTGGGATATGCCTATCTTTTGGGAACCTAACAGGTACTTGTGACCTAGATTTGCCACTGTTGCAAATGGGATACTGGGCTCAATGGAACTTTGTTCTGACCCAGTATAGCATATCTTATGTTCTTATCCTATTCAATCCAAGATATTGTTCATGATATTTAAGATTAAAAAGGTCTGTCAGCTGTTTGCTTAACTTTTTTGTACAATGGTTTTCGTCTCGTTCATTTTTATCATGCCTTGAGAACTCACTTCTTATTCCTTTCTTAAAAGCTGGTGAATTGCAGATAGCTCATTCTAAAGCATTCATGTTTTATGTTCAACAATTTTGGAATCTTCTACCAGATGAGTTGGCGGCTATTGCTGATATTGATTTCTAAAAATGACTGAAAGCTTAGTTATTTAGGAATGCAATTTGGCTAGAATAATATTTTTTGTTGGTTGGAAGATGTGTTGTTTAGGTTTTATGTAATTCTGCCTTGAACTGTGGTGATTAGGCAGAGTATAAATGTTAATATTCACACTAAGATTTACAGTAGTTCATAGGCCCCTGTGTTGGTAAGTCACTTAAGCCAACTACATGGCTAACAGTATCTAAATTTTTTTCCTGTATTAATTTAAGACTCTATTCAAAAATGATTATCCATCATTTCATGCTTCATAGAACTGAAGGAACCTCAAAACTTTCAATTGTCAACTAATGGATGAACAAAACAACCTTTGATTCAAATTTCTTCGTAATGCTAAGATAAAAAGAAATCTACTGTTATCCATACCTCAACCTCTAGTGTATGAGTGGAGAAGAGGGAAGTGCTAAAAGGCAAAAAGGCCTGGGTTAATAAATGAAGGATCTATGGCAGGGCTTCTCAAATCTGTCTTTGCAACCTCACTGTCAGGTTTTTCAGGCTATTTCCAATAGTGGAGTGGAGGAGTGGCCTAGTGGTTGGGGCAAGGTACTTCAGGCCAGAAGGTCAGGGGTTCAAATCCCACTAGAGAACAGCAGCCTTGGGCCAGAAGGACTGGGGTTTCTAGTCCCACAGGTGCTCCTTATGATCTTGGGCAAGCCACTTAACCCTCCATAGCCCATGTTCCCTGTAAAATAGTTATCTCCAAGTTATAATGCCCTGTTCAATGTAATTTCAGTTTGTTCAATGTAAACCACACTGATGCAGAATAGCACAGTATATAAGAGAATGTAAATAAACAAATAAAATGTATATGCAAGAAACAGTCTACCTCTGCACTCACTATATACAACTTTTGTCTTGCGCATAATTCATTGTGAATAGCTTGAAAACCGAACTGACTCCAGGGTCACTAAGACAGGCTTGTGAGACCCTGATCTAAGGTGTCACATTTTGTGCCCCAGCCCTCATCACTACCTATACAGGACACAATGGACAGTGCCAGTTCTGCAGAGTAAACTGTTTTGAGGGAACAGATCAAAGATGGCACATGTGGAGGAAAGCAAAGGCAACTCCAGGACAAAATGGAAACAGGATTTTTTTTTTAAGCAGACTCAGTATCATCAATTGTGGGCTTTGTCTTTTAGTCACAGAATATTATTGGCTGTTCTTTGCAGAGTAAGTTAGGACGACTTCATTGTGATATGGTGGAATGGTACATTTGAAAGTAAAACCATGTCCCTCCAACCTTTGCTTTTTGAGCAAGGATTACAAAGGTTTCTGCTAGGTCATAATTTAGTATAAAATAAAACAAGACATTTAAACCTGAAGAAAAAAATGGAAAGGCTATAAAACTATGTGTGCAATTTCCTTGTGCTCAAATTGCATTTTCTCCCTTCAGTGTTATATGAAACAAGGTCTTGCCCTCTAGATTAGAGACTTTTGCATTAGAGAAAACTAGATTATATCTTCCACAGATAGAAATTATGAGCTGGAGCGTGCTTTAGCCAGTCATTCTGAAAAATGTTAGCCCAAGGGGGTAATAATTAGAACTGTTTTTGTCAGGTGACTGCATTTTAAGCAGAGATGTGTCTGAGAATTTAGCTAAGGGCTTTAATATAAATATAAATATTTTTCAGTCAGTACTGTGCTGTGATACAGTTAAGGTTTTTCATTTGAAAAGTAAGCACTTTGCAAATTTATCAACTAAAATTTACTACAACTTAGAAATACAGTGATCTAATAAAATTATTTTCCTTTCAAAGGGTGTTGCAGAGGATTACCAAGTCACCACTCTGATTTACTTAGATTTGTAAATTTAAGCACATTTAATTTCAGGAATGACAGAAAAATGTGATAGAAGGAAAAGGAAACATTGATTTCATATTCACTTAGGCTTTGTGAACTGTTGGGTTTTTTTGCTGTTGTTGTTTTTTTTAAATCAAGCCTCCTTTATGCCCCAGATCTGAATAAATCTGAAGACTAAAGTCTAAGTCCAGGGTATGGAAGAGGAAAACAGCATAGAGGCCAGCAGCTTATCACAGGCTAAGTGACTCTTCTCACTACAGAAAGCTGCATTTTTGTACCACTGTCCCATTTTATTTCCAGCCAATGCTGTTGTTCTCTAACAGGCCTATCTAGAAATAGTTTCATTCAATTTTGTGTCTAAGGGAAAAATACTTACTGCATAAAACTCTTAATCTTGCATTATTTACTGAAAACTTATAAAAGTGTGATAAAAAAAAATTGCACTTAACATACATTAGTTACAAAAATAAACATGCAGTTACTACAAATGCTCTGCATTCTGTTTGGGGTATGCCCAGCATCTTTCCATAGAGTTACTGCATGCATAAAGTGGGTAATTTTACAAGCCGCAGCTACATTTCTGCATATATTGATGTGCAAAGATCATGGTATTTTAGTGGTTTATTGCAAAAATCACTTACGCACGTAATATAGTCACTCCCTATTCTGAAAGTAGGCATGATGGGTCAAAGCATATATTTTCAATGTGGGTGTACACAGGGATAGAGTTCAGGTGGAGCACAAATTTATGTGTGTAAATTATAAAATAATATAATTTATGTGTGTTCTTGAAAAATATAGCTGTGGGCATTTATATCAGTCATAGGACTGAAGTAAGTGTTCATGCCTAGTTTAGAGTATGTTTTTGACCTCTTCTGTCCTATTTTATAAAGTGCATTATGACAGCGGTTCTTAGTGGTGCAAGTACCCGGGAGGTGTGTCGCGGAACCAGCACAGGAAGGAGTAGGAAACGTGGCCAATATTCAGGAGATGTTTCACGGATCCGGCACAAGCAGGTGCAGGATATGCATGACACCAGCCCCAGCAATTTGTGTTTAATATAGATTCAGCCATGCTCCTTCTCCATGTCGTAGCACCTGGGGCTCTTATTATGATGTCAGTTAACACACCAGAAAATGAAATCACTTGTGCCACTTGCTGCTGCAGCCAGGAGGTAGGAGCACAGCTGAATCTAGAAGAATTGCCAGGGCCATTGTGGTCCATCTTCTTCCCCTGCTGCTGCTTGTGCCAGCTCCAGGAAGGATCGAGAGGAAACATACTGCACTGTTTAGGGGAAGGGGGGAGAGAAGACAAAGAATTACTGGACTACAAAGATGGGGGTGGAGGATGAATGCATCTTTTAGCCTATGGCCTATTTCTGACCAGGTAGAAAAACTTAACCTCGGATCTCTGACTTCAGTTCTCTAAATTCAATGGCAAATAAGGAAGCACACAGACAGAATTTCACAGGCGTGCACACTTCTACAGGTTCCCATGATTCCCTCCTCAAGCTAGGCCATCACACCTCCTTTTATTAGGGAAAAACTGTTATAAGGTACAAATTCAGCTCTATGTTAAGTTGTGTTTATCTAGATATTACAGGTCAGAGCACAGACATTTCTCAGCTACAGCATTCTAAAAACAAAGCATTCTGTCTCGTTCTCAAAAACAATGTCATCCCAAAGTTCAACTTTGGCTTTTACAACACATCTCTCTCCAGTCTGCTAGGCTTCAGACTGTCTGCAACATTCCAAGCCATTCTCCATATTAATCCTTTAAGAGGGCCTGGTACCCCACTTCAAGTTACTTTCAACAGGAAGGAAGATGTCTAGCTACATGGGGGGAAGAGAGAGATGATGCCAGACTACTAGAGTGGATGAGGGAAGAGAGAGAGAGAGAGAGAGAGAGAGAAGATGCAGGGCTGCATAGATTGATGGGTGGGGAGATGGGAGAGGTAGGTGAGTGAAAGAGGGAAGATGTTGGAGTACATAGGGTGGATGGTGAGAGAAACAGAGTGGGGAGATATCAGGCTACATGGGTGGGTAGGAAATAGAGAGAGATAGTGGCAAGTTACTGATTTATGTGAGTTGGTGGATGGTTGGGTAGATATTTAGGTGGTGGGGAGAAGGAATAGAGAATGAGAGAGAGAGGACATGCTAGGCTACAAGTGTGGGGGAGAGAGAGAGAGAAAGAGAGTGGAGATGCCAGACTATAATGGTGGGTGGGGGGAGAGAGAGAGAGAGTGGAGATTCCAGGCAACAAGGTGGTGGTGTGTGGGGAGGGGAGAGAGAGAGTGGAGATGCTGGGCTACAAGGATGGGCGGAAGAGAGAGTGCGGGAGGGTAGATGCTGAGCATGGTGTGGAATCTTCTGGGGAGTTGTCAAGGAGACACACGTGAACAGGGGTGACCCAAGGGTGGTGCAGGGCCATGTGCGGAGACTCATTGTGGGGCCTCATTTGCAAATCCACTTGACCTCATTTGCAAAAATTTAATTTATTTTATTTTTAAATGTATTTATTGCCAACTAAAATTTTAGGTGGCTTTCAAAGGAGCCCTTCAGAAGCCTTTTGTTTGTCCTGGCAATGACTTAGGGGCATGTTTACTAAATATTAATGTGCCAATAGAAATAAATGGGTGTTCCTGCACTTAGCACACATTAACATTTGTGAATGCACATTAACTTTCAAAGATGCCTCTTAATGAGTGTCTGAATACCATTTGCATGGGCAGTGAGGATAAAAAAAGATTACCATATTTCTACATTACTATACTCTAGTGCCAACTGTGTAAACCATGAGAAACTCTGGGCCACATTAAGAAGCATGGGTATACCAGAACACCTGATCGTTCTCTTGCACAATCTGTACATTGATCAAGAAGCAACAGTTTAAACGGAACAAGAAGAAACAGAATGGTTTAAAATAAGCAAAGGTGTAAGACAAGGCTGTATACTTTCCCCCTACCTGTTTAATTTATATGCAGAACAAATCATCAGAGAAGCAGGATTGTATGAAGACAACAGAGGTGTGAAGATTAGTGGAAGACTTATCAACAACCTTCGCTATGCTGATCATACCACATTACTGGCTGAAAGTGAAGATGATTTGAAACATTTGCTTCTCACAATCAAAGAACATAGTCTCAAAATGGGCCTGCACCTTAATGTAAAGAAGACAAAGATGATGACAATTGGCATAATCAATAGGTTCATCGTTGAAGGAAAATAAATTGAAAATGTGAACAACTTTAACCTACTTGAATCAACTATCAATAAAGAAGCAAAAAGCAGTCAAGAAATCAGACGATGCATTGCTATTGGCAGAATGGCTATGAAAGACCTAGATAAGATACTCAAGAGCAGAGATGTCTCTCTCCATACAAAGATTCGACTTGTTCAGGCCATGGTATTTTCAATAACATCATATGGATGTGAAAGCTGGACAGTGAAAAAGATAGACAGGAAGAAAATTGATGCCTTTGAATTATGATGCTGGCGGCGAATACTTTGTATACCATGGACTGCCCAAAGAACAAACCAGTCAATACTAGAGGAGATCAAACCTAAGCTTTCTTTAGAAGCTCAGATGACAAGACTTTGACTTTCATACTTTGGACACATCATGCGCAGAGAGAGATCATTAGAGAAAGACATCATGCTTGGCAAGCTAGAAGGTCAACGCAAAAGAGGAAGACCAGCAATGAGATGGATCGATACAATAACAGCAGCTACAGGTACCAGTCTGTCAACAATGAGCCGCCTGACTGAAGACCGAACACAATTTAGGATAGCTATCCAGAGTCAAACTTGGAAAGTACAACAACACTGGAGAAATAAAACTATAAATTAATTTCCTCTTGTACTAAACAAAATGCAAAGATGTTAGCGATGCACATTTCCCTGAGCTGACATATTCCAGTTAATAAATTCAAAATAAAATAGTATTTTTCTACCTTTTTGTTATTTGGACATTTTATTTTTCTGTTGCAACTGTCGCAGTCACTTTTTTTTGTTTTCTTCATGTCGTCTGCTAACTCTCCATTGTCTGCTGTCTATTTGTCCTTTCTTCTCTCTTCTCTTTTTTCCATTCGCTCTCTACATATTCTCCAATATACAGATCTTTCTTCTTTTGCTCTTTCCTCCATTTCTTTCTTTATTCCTTTTTCATCCACTCAAATTTCACCCCTCCATCCTCAATCCCCACTTACTCTCCCAATACCCGGCCAATCATAGATTTTTCTTTCCTCACACACAAAATATGTTTTCCCCTCTCCATCCTCACTTCCCCAGTCCCATCCCCTTCTAGTCCTCCCCCAACATCAGCTCCCTTCTAGTTCCAGTCCCACCTAGCATTCTTCTAATCCCATTCTCCCATCTCCTGCATCAGTCCATTTCCAGGCCCAGTCCCCCCATCAGCCCACTTCCAATCCTAGCCATTTCTAGTCCTATGCTAGTCCCCCATCAGCCCATTTCAAGTCCTAACCCCTGCATCATCTCTTTCCAGTCCTATCCTAGACCTTCATCAGCCCATTTACAATCCTAGCCCCCAATCAGCTATTTTCAGTCCTATCCTAGCCACCCCATCAGTTCATTTCAAGTCCAAGCCCCCCCATCAACCCATTTCCAGTCCTAGCTCCACCTCCCTCCCCCCCCCCAAAGAGCCCCGCATCTGTCTGACTGGCTCACCTCTGTACAGCCACCGGAGTGAAGAGCAGAGTTTTCCTTCACTGAGTCCAGCAACTGTGTTCTTAAGGAGCCTGCCGAAGCACTGAATGCTGGGAAACAGGAAATGCCCTTTAATCTCCGGTGTATCACAAGGCTCAACGAGAACACGGCCACTGGACTCAGCAAAGAAAACCCCACTCTTCGGTCTGGTGGCTGTGCAGAAGAGAGCCGGGGCCTTGGCCCTCCTTGGCTCCCTCTGAAACCAGCCCTGCAAATGATTGAGACTCGGAAGCCAAATACCACATGGCATATGGCATGTTGGTGTGGGGCCCACTGAAGCATGGGGTCCTGTGCGAACAATATTTCCACACAATGGACAGGTCGACCCTGCAAGTGAGAGGGGTTAAAAGGGAATAAGAGAAGAGGGAGTGAGTGAGAAGGGGACTATCAGCTGCTGTTATATCGATCCATCTCATTGCTGGTCTTCCTCTTTTGCGTTGACCTTCTATCAGGCCAAGCATGATGTCTTTCTCTAATGATTTCTTTCTTTGCATGATGTGTCCAAAGTATGAAAGTAGAAGCTTAGTCATCTGAACTTCTAAAGAAAGCTTAGGTTTGATCTCCTCTAGTACTGACTAATTTGTTCTTCGGGCAGTCCATGGTATACGCTGTATTCGCCACCAGCACCATAATTCAAAGGCATCAATTTTCTTCCTGTCTATCTTTTTCACTGTCCAGCTGATGTTATTGAAAATACCATGGCTTGAATAAGTTGAATCCTTGTATGGAGAGAGACAAATCTGCTCTTGAGAATCTTGTCTAGGTCTTTCATAGCCATTCTGCCAAAAGTAATGCATCATCAGATTTCTTTATTTAACATTTTTTATACTGCTTTATCATTTCAATCAAAGTGGTTTACATTGTAACTTAAACTTGTGCATTAAACAGGGACATTGATAACTTGCATTTTTCTGAGCAATGGAGGGTTAAGTGACTTGCCCAAAGCTACAAGGAGCTCTTGTAGGAATAGAACCCTGGTCTCTTGGTTCCCAAGTCAATGCTCTAACAATTAGCCTATTCCTTAATGCCTTGGCTGCTTGTTGCATCTTTATTGATAGTTGATCCAAGTAGGTTAAAGTTGTCCACGATTTCAATTTCTTCTCCTTCAACGAGGAACCTGTTGATTTTGCCAGTTGTCATTATCTTTGTCTTCTTTACATTAAAGTGCAGGCCCATTTTGAGACTATGTTCTTTGATCGTGAGAAGCAAATGTTTCAGATCATCTTCAGTTTCAGCCAGTAATGTGGTATCATCAGCATAGTGAAGGTTGTTGATGAGTCTTCCACTAATCTTCACACCTCTGTTGTCTTCATACAAGCCTGCTTCTCTGATGATTTGTTCTGCATATAAATTAAACAGGTAGGGGGACAGTATGCAGTATTGTCTTATGCCTTTGCTTATTTTAAACCATTCTGTTTCTCCTTGTTCCATTTGAACTGTTGCTTCTTGATCAATGTACAGATTGTACAAGAGAATGATCGGGTGTTCTGGTATACCTATGCTTCTTAATGTGGCCCAGAGTTTCTCATGGTTTACACAGTCAAAAGCCTTGCTATAGTAGATAAAGCACAAATAGATATCCTTTTGGTATTCTTTAGTCTTTTCAAGGATCCATCTCACATCCACGATGATGCCTCTTGTTATATGCAGAACAAATCA